>JAODXP020000016.1:8433864-8456364 GCA_027497455.2 Sardinella longiceps | reverse complement strand
CTATGTGATTTTCTATGATCAACATTTTCTAGCCTGCTATGGCATGGAACTAATCTCATTCAACGTATGCAGGGACTATTTTCTTGTCATATCAGCCCAGAAAATCAACAACTTTCATTTTGGGTTGGTTAGGACAAGTTGCAACTACATAAGAGTCATGTTTTAATTTGGGACAATCTCAGAATTCTTATTCACTTTTACAAGGCTATAATAGGAGAGATGCTAACGGTCTAATTTGATTTAATAATCTATGCTAAGATGGAGCTAAACGTCCTACCATCATATTCAGAGAACGCCTAGATGAGCTGAAGAAAGGTAAAACTCAGTTGTTTAACTTGAGGAGGGGGAAAATAAGGGTATTTCCCCAAATGGTGAAATGACACTTTAAGGTGTGTAGTAATATTGCATGGACCAGCTTTCTTGATCTAAACTGTTTTAATTTAATTCCACTTTATTATTTCTGCTATTATTTACTAAACTTTTAACTCTTTTAACTTTATTTTATTACTTTGCTTCTTACTTTGTCTCTCTTATTCCCCTTTTATTTTATTCCATTTTTTATTATTTTATTTTCAACATGTATGGATTTGGTTGAGTGGCAAAAAATGACTATTGTTCATCAACCTACACACTTTATCTAAGGAGCTGGAGTTTCAGGTCTCTAGGCAGACGATAAGAGTGTCCATCAGGAGGAAAGAGTAGGTGAGCCTGAAACAGGCTGATGCAGAGGATCAGGCGAGCCGTGTTTGTCACTTTGGGGTTGAGGCCACAAAGGGCAAAGGTCAACAGGGAATGAGAGACCAATTACCATGGCGATGATCTTCAGCAGGTTTGCCTAAAGTTCAGATGTGAACCGGTGAAAGGTCAATCCAAAGTGATGTGTAGTGTGATTAATTGATACTAGATTTAAAAGCACTGTTTATTTCTATTTCTTTTTATATCTTTTTTTTTTAAATCTTCTTTATCCAGTTCTATGTAAAGCACATTGACCTGCTGTGGGGAAAATCTCTGAATAATCTATTATTTCATAGTGAGTTTAGACTATATAACCATGTGTGTTGCATTATGTACACTGTAGTTTTCATTTAATCCTCTAGAAATAGCAATTTACTAATACAACTGTAACACAAATTTAACTCATATAACTTACTTGATTTATACCAGATTTACAAGCACTTTTTTTTTTATTTCTTTTTATATCTTCTTTTTTATTTTTATATTCTTCATCCTTTGTAATTTCATTTTCTTTTCTCTGGAAGAATTTACCAATACGTAAGGGATAACATTGGGGGTTAGATATATCTTCTGACCAATCTTCTTCCGACCGACCCCAATGGTTAAATGTTGACTGGACATCATTACTGAATTTGTTAAAGGAAGGATGGGGTTCTGGTGCAGATGGTATTCGAAGACCACGTATATGGGAGAACATTAGGCCTAGTTTGGATTTTATCTAGATGTTCATTTGCCAAATAAATGACTGTGTAAGTAGGAAACAAGACCTGTATAAAAGGGATCCCAAATGTTGGGACTTTGGAATTTTCTTGTCCCAGGTGTCGTGAATAAAGAACACAGAACCAGAGGTTGCGTGATTTTGACCACACTGCTTATATGTATGTAAATAAACTTGCCATGCCTTGCCTTGACCAAATATTCACCAACTGTTTCCTCTGTCCACAACTGTTTCAAAATAAAAGTCCCCATTATAATAATCCATTGTCAAATAATTTCTCTGTTCAACTACTCAACTATTAAACTGTTCAAAGACTCCAACTGAAGTTGCCTGCGTTGTGATTTTGACCACACTGTGCTCCTATGTATGTAAATAAACTAGTCTTGCCTTGCCTTGATCTTCACCAAATATTTTGCAGAATAACGTGACAATTCTTGATCTTCACCAAATATATAGCACAATAACGTGACAATTCTAAGAAATCTGGGTAACGCTTTCATTTACAGCCCGTGAAGTACTGGGTAAGTATTAGGTAAGAATGGAGATTTTGTACTTCCAAGAGTTAAAAGTAACATAGGGAAAGCGTCTTTTTTGTGTGTAGCTTCTAGTCTGTGGAATAGATTGCCAAATAATATTAAGACAATAAGAAATCTAGAGAGTTTTAAATGTGCAGTAAGAAAATGGCTTAGGGATACATCAGATTAGGTTTTAAGGACCTGCTATTGCCAGTTTTTTTCTTTTATATTTATGGTTATTTATTTATTTATTCTTTGAAGGGGGGGGGGGGGTAATGTCACAACACCATTCTTGTCTGTAAGATCTGCTGTCATCCAACTCTCTTGCACTTTTGTGGGACCACAATGGAAATAAGCTCTAGGGCTTTATTGTGTAATCCTGACTGTCTTGTTAGAAGGGATGATGCGGTGTTTTATCTGTATCATGTTATTTTGTTTTAAAATCTGAGCGGTCTAATAAATCAAAAAAAAAAAAAAAGTATCAAGGGATAAATTACTGAGTACTTACAGCGTAAGTTTGCTGGAATAACACACGTTCACGCTTTATTTTACAGCCCGTGAAGTACTGGGTAAGTACAGGTAAGTAACAACGTAACAAAATAGAACTTTATGTGTAATATTGCCATAATTACAAAATGGGTATAGCCTAGATGCGCAGTATAGCCTACAGGAAATGCATGCGTTGATTCACTTCATTTTACAGCCCCCACATCCAATATTAGAGTGTAGTTACAAGTAGTTTTGGGGTATTTAGTAATTCCACTGTGCTACTTGTTCTTTACTTTTCAATAGGGTAGCCTACCTACAGTAAGTGGTGTACAGTAGCATGCATAGTCAGAGGCAACAGTTTGACAAAGATGCGTTTTATTTACAACATGGAAAATGAAACTAATAATTCCTTCGCATGAATAATCACTTGCACTGATTATTCCACTGCAAATGGAACAAGACTATTTCTCTCAACTCGCGGGAGATTTTACCCTACATCATTCACGGTTGTCCTTGAGCCTCTAAGGTAGACTTTATTTCATTAGTTTAATGCTGAACAAACAACTTAGTGATCAAACAACATAGTTGCTGCCGTTGCGATATAATCTATGTCTGTCTGCAATACCGCTCTCGGCCTCCACACACCTTCTGCATAGATAGGACGCGCTCACTGATGCTACACCACTTAGGTAGGCTACCCTTTTGAAAAGTAAAGAACAAGTACAGAGGAATTACCTAAATACCCCGAAACTACTTGTAACTACACCCTAATATTGGATGTGGGGGCTGTAAAATGAAGTGAATCAACACATGCCTTTCCTGTAGGCTATACTGCGCATCTATGCTACCCCTTATTTTGTAAGTATGGCAATATTACACATAAAGTTCTAGTTTGTTACGTTGTTCTTACCTGTACTTACCCAGTACTTCACGGGCTGTAAAATAAAGCGTGAATGTGTGTTGTTCCAGCAAACTTACGCTGTAAGTACTCAGTAATTTATCCCTTGATACTTTTTTGTTACACCATTCTTACCTAATGCTTACTAATACTTACCCAGTACTTCACGGGCTGTAAATGAAAGTGTTACCGAAATGTGACTTTAAATCAGGTGCCAAATACAGCTTTAAAGGAATTATTTGGAGTGAATCAACACATAGCCCTGCATGTAGATATCTACGGTTTACAAGTTCAAATGGTTATCTCAGGTAGTTTACAGTCACTCAAGTTGTAGTAAAGACACCACTACTGTCACTTTTTTTCTTTTACAGGTAATTCTGATTTCAGAATTGAGAAATCACTTTGCATCATGGGATGCGGTATCTGGGAAGATGTACAGCATAGACAGTCACTAAATGTACACATAAATTAATTAATTATATGCCCCCCCCCCCCCTCATTAGCAGAATTCCACCTTGGCATGCATTCAGAGGTCATAATGATCCCACACCTCCAATTTTGTAAAGTCAGATATACCAGCGATTAAAACACCTCATTTTTACTTTTTCTTTTTTGACTACAGTAGGTGGCGCTATGCTATGGGATGGGTTGGCAGCCATGGCCCCTTAAGACAAACATACAAAACTCCAAAAAGTGGTCATGCCTGCCAGATGGTGTTCTGGATCACCTATCGCCATCAAAATTGATTCAGTTCTTACTCGTCCCAATACACACATTGTCCAAAAAATTCCATTCAAATCCATGCAGTACTTTTCGAGTTATATTGTACACAGACAGACAGACAGACAGACAGACAGACACGCCGGCGAAAACATAACCTCCTTCACGGAGGCAATACAAATGTTGTCCTCCTAAGCCCTGTGGTTCTCGAGATATTCACCCAAAGGCCAATATGCCTGAGGACATCTGGTGGTGCTACTCAGGATTGCAGGCCATCATGACACTTGCCTCCTAAGAGGTGTTAAATACAAATATCTACCTGAGACAGCTACATCAAATTGTTGAACTTAATCAGCCATTCAATAGAAAAATATCTATATTCTTGTTTTAAAGGAATATTATGCCTTTTTATGAAATTCGGTTAATCGCAGTCTTACCTGGCATAGGCACTGGAGTGTAAAGTGGCTATAGCAACTCTTTGGCAACATAACATTCCAGTGACTATGCTACGCTAAAGCTAAAATTGGAGTTGCCAGACTAGGAATACACATGCACTGAGACCAAAATGCCTTTACATTCATGTATGTAACTCCAGGTAAAGGGGTGAGTCGGCTAAATGGTGTTTTTTGCCCCCAATGGCACCTTCCAGGCAGCACCTTACCTAACCCCTTCAACCCTCATCCTAACCCTACATTGGGGGACAGGGCCGTTGCAACAAGACAGGCAAACCAGGCAATTGCCTTGGGCCCCAGGCTGAAAGAGGCCCCTAAGATTGACTGTTGAATCATAAGTAGTTTAGTTGGTGATGTTTTTCAACAAAATGACTTTAAAATTGAGTTAGACGACTGTACAATACAAATTATTTTATTGAGGATGCTTAAAAATTATAACTGCAGTATGTGGTTCATGTAGGTATTTATGGGGGGTGAAGGGCCCCCATATCCTGTTTGCTTGGGGCCCTTGAAACCTTGAAACGGCCCTGTTGGGGGGAGAAGTGCTTTGAGGGCAGCATTGCCTGGAAGGCAAAAGAATACCAAAGACTGGTGAATAACTCAGTTTCATAAAAAGGAGGAATATACAGTACATGTACCTTTAAATGTAGCTATGAATATCTTATGCATCTGAATTCTACTGTGCTGCTTTTTTGAAATAGAAAGGAGCTCTATTTTTCAAAGTGTTTTCAGCAGCATGGTAAGCGTGCCTTGCCCAGTGTCCATCGATTTTAACTGCAGAGCTTGGTTGGAGCAGCTGGTTCGTGCAGAACACTGCAGAGATCATTTCTGGTGTGAATGCATAAACCCCAAGGCACCGCGAACGGACAGTTCACAGACAGAGCAGCTCCCGCAAACGTGCAGTTTGTGTGTGAATCGGGCCTTAAACTTTATGGTCGGTATTCTCTTAGGTGCTTATGACACACACACACACACACACACACACACACACACACACATTAATGTACTTTGCCCTATAGTCTCCGTGAGCATTAAGTACAGTCACGTCTAATAACAGGGATAGAGTATCTCCTTACAGTGGCTATAGAATCAAGTTTTTTTTTTAATTCCGGTCTGTGAAAATTCAGAAATTTTGCCAAAAATGTTTTTGCGGCCGGGCCACACTTTGAGAAAACTATGCTTTACATTATCTGCCGTTATAGAAGTAAATCCAGTGGTGGAACCATGTCCTCCACAATACAGAGTGCAACCAGCAAAATTATTTCTGTCTGCGATGTTACCTCCACTTCCTCCTGTAAGTTTTGGCTGTTTCGGTGCTGGGGCAGTCTCATCATCACCGCGGCTGAAGCCATGAGGATCTTTTCGCTTTGTACGACTGCGCTGTCCAGTGCTTCGAAAAGTTGCTCATTGACTGCGTTACAGTCTAAAGCTGTTTATCACCAACAAAATGTGGATACTTTCAGTTGACGAATGCGCCAGTGCTCTCTCTTCCATCTCTCTCTCTCGATATCCACAGCAACCAGTTAGGCACGCATGATTTACATAAATAAATTTGTTAATCACTGAACAAAATTACTATAGTGTAGTAACAGTAATGAAGTTACTGAAATTTGAACTGTAACACGTTACGTTATTAAGTTCCTGATAACAGTAACGAAATTACAGTACCGCTTTACTTTCTTTACTTTGTAACGCATTATCCCCAATACTGGGCGCAACAGATGCTATTATACAGACGCAGAAAAAAGGTCCACCACTGACAGGGTAATTCTGAACCTGGTAATTCGTCAGCCACGCATTCCTGAAAAGCTATTTTACGGGCGCACAACGCAATAAGAAATTTGTGCAGTCCACGTTCCAGCATAACAACAAAGGCCACAACACTAACAATCGGAAAATCATTGTGATGTCCAGGAAGACATGGTTAAACACAATTTGAACAAATTCCTGCCACAGATAAAGGATATAAGACTAAGAGGGGGAGACGTTCAATGGAGAATCAAGTTTACTTTCGTTTAATGAATATTTCCAGATAGCCTATCTAATCTAACTAAATTAGCTTCATCTGTGTCTTGTGTACCCTGTAGACATCAATTTAATATTACTCTATATAAGTCCTTATTTCCTCTGCTTATCAAACCCACCACAGTTGTGTCATCAGTAAATGTGATTAAGTGGTTTGTGCTTTGTGAGGGAGGGAGCACACTCAGTCATGGGTTTATGATAGTGAACAGCAGAGGGGGCTCTTGAGTTCAGCATGATGCTGGAGGTCAAGTTTCCTATCTTCCTGCCTGCGATCCTACTAGGATCCAACTGCAGAGGGCGCTGTTCAGTCCTGATCTGAACCTGTTTCTCTACCAGTTATTGAGCAATGATGGTGTTGAACTGAAGTTACTGTAACTATGGCGAGTGTGCCTTTGTGTGTGTGTGTGTGTGTGTGTGTGTGTGTGTGTATTTAACTATGGCATGTGTGTGTGTGTGTGTGTGTGTGTGTGTGTGTGCATGTGTTTAACTGTGGTGAGTGCCTGTGTGTGTGTGTCAGTTTTTGTTGTCCCATAATGATGTGTGCCTGTGTGTGTGTGTGTGTGTGTGTTCAAAAGCCTGTAATCTCACACTGGACCCAAACACAGCGAGCAGACTCCTCCTTCTGTCTGAGGGGAACAGGAAGGCCACAGGGGTGAAGGAGCTGCAGCCGTATCCTGATCATCCACACAGATTTGATGATAACCCTCCTCAGGTCCTGAGCAGAGAGCCTCTGATTGGACGCTGCTACTGGGAGTGGGAGTGGAGTGGGGATGATGGTGTTGCTGTGGGAGTGGCCTATAAAAGTGTCAGTCGGAGTGATCTCATGGATGACGTCGACGAGGCCTGGTGCCTGGCATGTATTGGTGATAAACCGCTCACAAAAAGTAAGGAAACTTGACTTTGGCCCATTATATCTCCCCTTTACTAATACCAACCCTTAAAGTGTTTTATATCATTTTCATCGCTGATTTGTCACCTTTACAATGAGGTATAGCTTGTAAGCATTGGGCAATCATGGAATGCGCAACACATCCAAACGTGTGAGTAGTGTCAACCAAAAAATGTGCCAAAATGGCCATGGTAATAGGGTTCTGCTGCATCTGATTTTGGGCTTCAAGTGCCGTCAGATGAGTGCAAGTCACTGGTGTCTCTAAATTAGCACCTGAGCATGGGTTCTGCAACTTGTTGAGTTTGTGATTTCTCCTAGCAGTAACACAAGTGGAAAGATGCCACGTTTGTTCCTTCAGGATAGGGCCTGTGCAATAGGGCAACCTGAGGCTGGTGTCCCAGCATGTAGTGGCAGCATCATTGGTGTCAGTCCTGGTACCAGTCCCAAAGTTAGGACCAAGTTCCATGAGACTGCGGCAGCCAAAGACAGACCAAGACGTGGCCGTCTCAAGAGGACAACACCCCAAGAAGACCGGTTCCTCACTTTTGCTGCACTAAGGAACCGTAGCTTCTCTGCCAGAGACTTACAAGATTTATTCAACTGTTCAACGGCTCAAATCTTCCACACGTTACTGAGGGCCCTGACACTGAGTGTGAAGTGTATGGCCAACATGTTGTTTTGTTCTTGTCCTCATTTCTTGTGGGTGAGTGCAATCTCCAATGCTTCAAGCAACAAAGGCTATACCAACAGAACAGTTTAGACAGCCCATTTTGGCACATTTTTGGTTGGCACTACTCACACGTTTGGATGTGTTGCGCATTCCATGATTGCCCGATGCTTACAAGCCATACCTCATTGTAAAGGTGACAAATCAGCAATGAAAATGGTATAAAACACTTTAGGGATTGGTATTATTAAAGGGGAGATATAATGGGTCAAAGTCAAGTTTCCTTACTTTTTGTGAGCGGTTTAGTTACTCAGTCTGGCCCAACGGTACTCAAACCCTTCTACCTGCCCCACCTTCAGACTCTGGTAGAGCAGGTGTGTATGTGGACCGTGATGCTGAACTGTGTCCTTCTACAGGGTCTCCTCTCACACACACACACACCTGCACACATACAACACCACATTCACTGATGAGCCCCTACATGCAGTGATTGGGGTTGGTACTGATTCCAGTGTCCCTGGTCTAAAACACACACACACACACACACACACACACACACACACACACACACACACACTCCTCTCTCTCTCTCTCTCTCTCTCTCTCTCTCTCTCTCTCTCTCTCTCTCTCTCACACACACACACACACACACTCCAGTGTCATTGGTCTAAATGGAGCCGGTGGCGGCGTAGGGTGACCACCTGTCCCGCTTTACGTTGGATTGTACAGCAATTTTACCCTTTGTCCCGCGTCACGCAAATTGAACATCAGTCCCGCATGTTCGTTCGACACACCGATACGACGACCTTTGGTTTCTGTTCAGAGAAGCGCAAGTTTGACAGTTTGACCCGTATATCAACCAAGATATTAAAGCGCACAAACATCTTCACAACTTTGAAAGTAATTCTCTAATCTGAGAGCGCACTGTCAGGTCCGTCTTCAGTTCGGATTTCGGATATGTTGCCACGAAAAAAACATATATGCTTTCAGTTACGATTGTAGAAAGCCTCTTGGTTGTCAGTGGATGGAGAGAGAGAGAGAGTTTCTGCGCTGTGGGCACGATCGCGCACAGTTTATTTTGGTTTTATGCATGTGCTCCAAAGGATAAAAGCTTTATCATTAGCTACATTCATTTAATAAAAGCTGCAACTCGAGAATTAATATAAGACAAGGTAATGTAGCCCACTACTTCTTGAATTTCCCACGAGATGAAAAAAATACTTATCTTACCTCATCTATTTTTGCAATGGCATTTTCCTGGAACTTGGTGAGACGTCACCATTTCTTTTGAAAATAATGATCAAACATGCAGATTTAGACCTGGCATATTATTTTGCACAGATATAGCCTAGTTAAACTTGAAGCCAAGGCTCAATATTTTTTTGTGTCTTGCATATTAAGTTGAGTTTGATTCTATACCTAATTTCTGAGAGCTTACTTTTAATTGCATAATGCCTGATCTTTTAGAGAATGATAGTGTTTTTTTATTTTTATACTTTAAGCTGTCAACCTGTCTGCAACTGTATCATTTGGTCTGTGGAGATGATCAGGGCTGGACTGGGACCAAAAACTGGCATGGTATTTTTGGCCATGGTGGCCCAGCATGATTCTATTCAATAATAACTAATAATGACGAGCTAAAATAACACTTTGAATTATAGTAGACACAGTGCATTAGCATGATAGATTTAATTGGACTAGCCCAATATCCTGAACAAATTAAGACAGTCCTGGCCCAAACATGACCATTGGCCCAACGTATGCCCTATCTTAAAGTTACGTGTGTCCCACATTGTCCCACTTAAACATGCTACATGTCCCACATTTTGTCTGTTTGGAGGTGGTCACCCTAGGTGGCGGTCCACACCGCACACGGGTCTCGAACCCGCCACCCCGCAAGATACAAACTCCCGGCATGGGAGTGGGACGCTCTAACCAACTGAGCTAAAAGCCCAAGCTTCTAACTCAGCTGTTAGAAGCGCCCATGGAATTGGGTGATGAGGATTTACACGTACTATCGCCGAGCTAGCTGGCCTCTGTTACACAAACACACACTCCAGTGTCCCTGGTCTAAACACACACACACACTCTCTCCAGTGGCCCAGGTCTAGATCTCTCTCTCTCACACACACACACACACACACACACACACACACACACTCCAGTGTCCCTGGTCTAAACACACACACACTCTCCAGTGGCCCAGGTCTAGATCTCTCACACACACACACACACACACACACACATATAGATTGGATATAGAACCTCTTGTCCAAGCAAGCCTAAATTACATCTATCAGTGGAGACCGTTTTCAACTCATTTCATCCAGTCCTTCTAGCTGCTGAGCTTGCTGGTGCTAATCTAGCGGAAGTGAATGGACACCGCTAGCTAGCCCTAGCCAATAATCTTGCCAACTCCACAGTACCCTCAAAGCACATAAATTATCCACTTTTATTTTATTCCCTTTTTTATTATTATTTTTTCAACATGTACGGATTTCGTTGAGTGCCAAAAAATGTTTTTGACCAAGTAAATGTATGCACATCCCACCTCGCTGAGGCCAGGTGCAGGACAAGGAAACGTGTCAGAGTAGAGAGGGAAATCATCCGCACACTGCTTACTCCCAAAGAGGCTTTTTTATTCAATTAAAACAACGTTTCGACCCGGCAGGGTCTTCATCAGGCTTAGGTGTGGTGTGGTGTTCATACAGGATGTACATATACCTTAAGGTGTGCTGACATCACATAGCTAATCAGCTGTGCCCAATGACAGAAGAGAAACCAATTAGTTAATTCCTAATTAGTTAGTTCCTAATCATACAATTTCAACTTTGCAGGGTCATTTGTGGTACAGCTTACAAAGGGTATTTTTTTATCTTTTATTTTTTTTTATTTTTTTTTTTTTTATATCACCCCAACATCCCACTCATAGCCTAAAGAAAAAAACACATAAAGCATATAAAGCATATAAACAGAAGAAAAACAAAAGAAAAGTAATAACCAAAATAGACAGAAAAACTTTTTAAAACCAATAAGCAATATGCTACACACTGTAAATAATCACAAGACATTATAAGAAAGGCTTTATATCAAATTCCTCATTTAACCCGTGAGGAGCTAATGTGTTCAAAAAGTAAATCCAGAAAGTTTCCCGTTGGAGGAGTTTCTTATTATGGTCGCCCCCCTCGGAGACTGGTTAACTTTTTCAACACCAATGTATCTGAGTGCACTAACCGCGTGACCAGCTTGCTTAAAGTGAGCGGCAACAGGACTGCGCTCATCTCCAGTCCTGATGTTGCTCCTGTGCTCGCTAATTCTAGTGCGTAGGGCCCGTGTCGTTTTCCCGACGTATGCCAATCCACAAGGGCAACGGATGAGATATACCACATGAGTCACATGAGTGGTGCTACAGGTAATCGCACCACGTATAGAAATGTCTTTTCCCGTATGTGGGTGACAGAAGCGCTTGCATTTATGCGTATACGTGTCACAGGGTGCCTAGAGTGGGAACTTTTGTGAAAGAGTAGTTCCCAAGGGGAATGTTTTGGGGTGACGCCGCTGGTCAATATGGCGGCGCCCGCGATGTAAACAAACCACTCATTCATTCCGATTGTCATTCCTATTAACGTCAGGTGTGTGGCGGGAGAAAGGATGACTTATGATTGGTGTGTGGGGTGCAGGGAGTGCTTTTTATACCCCGGTGAACTGACTGCTACAGAGCGCTGGAGGGGAAGCTGGACGGCGGCACACACCGGCACGAGACTGATTAGAAGGGGGCCTGAAGAGACGCTGTGGAGGTGGCTGGAACAAGGAGGATATTTCGTCTTGGGATCGCGAACTGGGATAACGTTGATGCCGCATCTCACCTGGATCGAGCTGCGACACGATCGTAATTGCCCTGGACGTCAGGAAGGACAAAATTTCCCTGTTGAGATAAGTGTCATCCTCTCTGCTTGCCGTTTACTCTGTTCAAAGCCACGCCACGGCGAGGCGTGTAGATCACTTTCACTTTCATCTGTGTTGTGTGTAGCCACTGCTGTGTTGCCGTTCAGCCTTTCCTTCCGGTTAAAAGTATAATCCAGTTGCCGTTCCCCTGCCCATAGAGGCGGATTCAATTACAGCCTCTTGTAAAGCTGTTCAATGATTGTGTGTGTGTGGAGGTGAAAGAGCACCGCCACCCAGGAAAACATTGTATGTGTACATTTTGTTTACAACGTACATCCAGTGTCATTGACAGTGCCCCGAACACTGAATATAGAGAACCTGGCTGCCTGCTGACTGCTGGAGAGTGTCTGCCTCACTGAACACCGTCTACTGTTGCCTGTCCAGCCCCATTTGGATGCTGAGAGTGATTGCTGCCCTGAACACTGACTGTTGTAGCCTGCCTTGTCCCCTGCTGGCCATCAAAGGTATTGTGTATCGAAATACTGCCTAGTCTGACTTGTTTGTATCCCGTGGATCACCAAGCTGTTATACTGTTCACCGAGCAACCTGTTGTCCATCTGGCCCCCCCCTGCTGGCTGTTGAGGGTGATTGCTCCATTGAACTCCGCTTACTGCTGCCTGTTAAGTCCCCTGTAGACTGCTGAGAGTGACTGCTACACCAAACACTGACTACTCTGCTCTGTCTGGCCCCCTGCTGGCTGTTGAGAGTGATTGCTTCATTGAGCTCCGCTCGCTACTGCCTGTTGAAGTCCCCTGTAGACTGCTGAGAGTGACTGCTACACCAAACACTGACTACTCTGCTCTGTCTGGCCCCCTGCTGGCTGCTGGGAGTGATTGTTTCCTTGAACCCTGCTTATTACTGCCTGTCTAAGCCTCCTGTAGGTTGCTGAGAGTAACTGCCCCACTGAACGCTGACTCCTGTCCTGGCTGGTCTCCTGCTGGCCACCTCAGGTATTGTGCACCGAAATACTGACCTCCGTCTACACCTGTCGGTCATGAATCAATTGCTGTAGTGACCTTCAAATAACCTATTGCCTTGCTAGTTCCCTGCTGGCTGCCGAGAGCAACTGTCCCATCGAACGCTGACTACTTGTTGCCTGCACAAGTCCGCTGCGACTGCTGAGGGTGACTGCTGCGCTGAACACTGACTACCCTGGCTCATCTACCCCCCCTGTCGACTATCCGAGGTATTTTGCATGTCATACAGCCGAGCCTGACACTTGTTTGTTCCCTGTTGGCCCTAGGGCGACTGCTGCACCGAACACTGACCTGTTGCTTGTCCGGTCCCCCTGCTGGCCGTTCCGAGTGACGATTGGACTGAACAGCGACTAGGCCGCCGCCCGCCACGGAACGCTGACGGGCCGTTTCCGATTGGACCCCCGCTGGCCACCTGAGGTACTGGACCACTGAATATTGACCTGTCTGTTATCTGTCTGTCCCTGCCGCCTTGTAGAACGCCTGTTCCCTGGCCCGCTTTCCTCCTGCTGCTCTCTCATTGGCCGCCACTAGCTGCCGGACGCCAACCAACTGGCCTGCCCTGGTTCCACCACTGAGACGCAGGAAGACGTTGTGCCCCCACCAGGCCGAGGCAGATGACACCCAAGAAGTGAACTCGTTCGCGTAGCCATCCGCCCCCCACTGGCGTGGAGTGGAACTAGACACTCAGTCTTGGACTTGCCCTCTTGCCCCTTATACCTACAGTCTTTTTTTTATTCCAAGAACCCCTTCCCTTCTTTTTGTCCTTAATAAAATCTCATTGTTATTTATACTCTACTCCTGGTGTCCTGGTCTATTGGGTGGGTGTGGTTTGCTCCTCAGTGTGGTATCAAGTTGGTGTTCGAACAGGCGACTCCGCCTGGTTACAAGTGGCGTAGTCGGCAGGATTCCACACTGAGTTTGAGCAACCCCACCCTCCAATATGAACATGGAAGAGCCAGCGGCAACATCGTCGGCAGCACCGTCAGCATCAACAGCTCGTCCCCAAGTTTTACCTGTTTTTGTAGGAGCTCCTTGGGCCCCAAAGTTTGGTGGGTCCAATTCTGAGCTGAGTCTGAAAGATTGGGTTTCCCAAACAACGTATCTAGCCAACCTACAAGGGCTTTCAGAACAGCAGAAGTTACAGTTCATTCTGGGATCCTTGGAGGGAGAAGCAAAGAGAGAGGTGAGAGCCGCACCCGTAGCTAAACGAAACTCATTCCAGGCAGTCCTTAACTTGCTTGAAGATCTCTATGGCGACAAGACTCCCGTAGCTGCATTGAGGGCTCAGTTTTTTAACTGTAGGCAGGGCCCCAACCAGTCCATCCGTTCGTTTGCCCTGCAACTACGAGAGTTGTTGGTACGCCTAAAAAGCAGAGCTAATCATGGGCTTGGAGAGGAGGACACCTTGATGCGAGATCAGTTTCTCTTAGGTCTCCGTGATGGCCCCATACGCCAGTGCCTGAAGACTCAGCTTCGTCGCAACACCAACCTGACCTACGATGAGGTCCGAAAAGAAGCATTGGCGTTAGAGATAGATCAACAGGAAACAAGCGAGCAGCCTGTGGGTGTGGCTGCAAGTAGTGCGTGCGCCCCTATTCCTCCCCCAACGGCCGACTGGAAGCGTGAACTACAGGCCGAAATAATGAAGGATGTAAAGGAGCAGATGGCAGAGCTATCCAAAACCCTGTTGGAAGAGCTTCGCAGGGGCCGTTCCGCTAGTCCAGTGCGGCCACGAGGGAGGCCAGACGCTGCAAGAGAACGACGGGGCGCTCATTCAGCCAGCGGTAGGTTTCAATGGGATGCAGAGGGGAGGCCAATCTGTAATCGATGTGGTGTAGCAGGACATGTGAGCCGGCACTGTGATGCACGTCGTGCCTCACAACAGGATTTTTAGCTTTGCCGGCCACTGTGGGTCAAGTGGCCGGGACCCCTCCAAATGACCCCTCGCCTATCGCTAGAGATGTTTTGGTGGGCCGGTGCCCTGTTGTAAATATATACGTTAATGGCAACGAAGTTCAGTGCTTAGTTGATACTGGCTCTCAAGTGACATTATTTGCAGAGAGTCTGTGCAGAGAGCTTTTCGACGACCTACAACTACAAGAGGCAGGGGCATCTTGGCTGACCCTACGAGGGGCCAATGGGCTTAACATCCCCTATACTGGCTACATAGTCACAGATTTTCAGGTTCAAGGGGTTAAAGTATCGGGGAAAGGCGCTGTTGTTGTGAGGGACCACTGCCTTGGCAACCACCGGGCCCTCCTGGGGATGAATGTCCTCTCTGCTTGTTGGCAAGATCTCTTCCAGAACCAGCGGAGCAAGTCCCATCCTGTTAGTTCGGGAGGTGGGGACTGGGAATCCATCATGGCAGACTGCCGTCGCATCCATGCTACCCAGACACATCAGGATCGCGAAGACACCGCTCGGGTGGCTTGCCGTTATGCCTTGGCAATTCCAGGCCATAGCGAAGCCCTAATTTGGGCTAAAGTACCAACTCGGAGCTATGGGCAGGATGGCTGGGTGATTGTGGAGCCACATCTGGATTGCCAGGAGGTGGAGGTAGCTCGGGCCATCGCCACCGTCAAGCAGGGCCGTGTCCCTGTAAGGATAAGGAACACCAAGCCGTACTCTGTCAACCTGCATCGCCATCAAGGGCTGGCTCGTGTGACCTGTATATCACCCCCCCAAGTGATTGAAGGTACTGATGTATGTTTTACTAGGGTGGGAGCTGGTTTGGTAGAAGTGGCCATTGTTCAGGCCACACAGGAGGGTGGGATGCCAGTGGGTGCTCTTCCTGAATATCTATCATGTGAGTCGTTACAGGGTAATGGTCTGGACGAGGGTCAACGGCAACAACTGCAAGAGCTCCTGACTAAATGGCAACATGTGTTCTCCACCCACGAAGAGGACTATGGGTGCACAAGTGTAGTGAAACACCAGATCCCCACTGGCGATGCAGCCCCCAGCCGTGAGCGCTACCGACCGGTGCCTCCCACTCTCTACCAGGAGGTTCGTTCCTTGCTAAAAGGTATGTTGGAGGGAGGGATCATCCGGGAGAGCAGTAGTCCGTGGGCCGCTCCGATAGTGTTGGTACAAAAGAAGAGCGGTGCATGGAGGTTTTGCGTTGATTACCGTAAATTGAACAGTGTTACTCGAAAAGACGCATTCCCCCTGCCGCGCATTGAAGACTCTCTCACCAGTCTCTCCCAAGCTGCCTGGTATTCTACTTTGGACCTTGCCAGTGGTTACTGGCAGGTGCAAGTAGAAGAGGGAGATCGGGAAAAACAGCCTTCACCACCCCCTTTGGGCTTTTTGAGTGGGACAGAATGCCCTTTGGCCTCTGTAATGCCCCGGCCACCTTTCAGAGGCTAATGCAAAGGTGCCTCGGGGGGCAGTTGGTAGAGTCCACTTTAGTATACCTTGACGATGTAATTGTCTTTTCCCCAGACTTCCCCACTCACTTGCGCCACCTGGAGGAGGTGTTTCAAGCTATGGAGCGATACGGGTTGAAGTTGCGGCCAGAGAAATGTCAGCTGTTCCAGCAGGAGGTCAAGTTCCTGGGCCACCGCATCAGTCATCAAGGGGTCTCCCCTGACCCGGAGAAGGTATCCGCTGTGCAGGAATGGCAACCCCCTACAACCGTCAGGCAGGTGCGTTCATTCTTGGGCTTTGTGGGGTACTACAGACGGTTTATCAAAGATTTCTCAAAGATCGCTAAGCCCTTGAATGAGCTTCTTGTTGGGACAGGACGGCCTCGTGGCCGGGGGTCGCCCCCTGTCGTCTGGAGCCATGAATGTGACGTTGCCTTCCATAGGTTGAAGGCAGAGTTATTACAGGCCCCCATCCTCGCGTACGCAGACTTTTCCCAACCCTTCACCCTGTATACCGACGCCAGTAATGCTGGGCTCGGGGCGGTTTTGGCACAAGATCAAGGGGGGGTGGAAAAAGTCATTGCGTATGCTAGCCGAAGCCTCCACCCCGCAGAGAGGAACGATTCCAACTATAGTTCCTTCAAGCTTGAGCTCCTGGCTCTAAAATGGGCCCTGAGCGAGAAGTTTAAAGACTACCTGTGGGGTGCTAAAGTGACGGTGGTAACAGATAACAACCCCCTTGTCCATCTCCAGACGGCTAAACTAGGGGCAGTAGAACAGCGCTGGGTAGCTCAATTAGCAAATTATGACTACCAGATACGTTATCGACCTGGTAAGGAACATACTAATGCAGATGTGCTCTCCAGGCTTCCTATGGCAGACCAAGCGGCTCCAGCTGGGAACCCCCAGGCCCACCCAGAAGAGGGACTTCTGGTCGGGGTCGTAGAGGCCCCAGGTGGAGATGGAGATGCAGTGCCGGCTAGCTGGGGCTGGGATCCAAGACGGTGGGCGGTACTGCAAGCACAGGATGACGATCTGCGGGCTGTCCGGGCCTACCTGGAACGTGGTATGCTACCCCCTGCAGCCGAAAGGAGGGCCCAGACGCAGCATGTGAGGAAGCTCCTGAGCCATTGGGGTAGACTGAGTCTAAAGGAAGGTGTACTCTGTCGGGCCATGCAGGATAAAGCGACTCGTGAGGTCTTGCTGCAGGTGGTAGTACCACGGGCCCAGGTTCAGCCCCTGCTGAGAGCCTACCATACGGACATGGGTCATCAGGGACAAGAGAAGACGTTGTCCCTGGTCCGAAGGAGCTTCTATTGGCTGCAGATGGAAGAATCCGTCGGGGCATTCATCCAGCGTTGTCCCCGTTGCACTCTGCACAAGGTGAGGCCCGATGCCAGAGCTCCCTTGGTCCCCATACTGCCTAAGGCCCCCTGCATATTCTTGCCACTGACTTCCTAACACTGAGTCGACCGACTGACCGATACCAGAACATCCTGGTCGCTACCGACCTATTCACTAAGTATGCCTGGGCCATACCCACCTTCGACCAATCTGCCACCACCACTGCTAGAGCTCTGTGGAGTGGTGTGTTCCAGGCATTTGGCTTCCCTGAAACCCTCCACTCGGACCAAGGTCCGAACTTTGAGGCTAAGGTCATGCGGGAGCTGTGCCAGCTATATGGGTGCCGGAAGACTCGCACCAGCCCGTACCATCCTCAGGGTAACGGGGGGTGCGAACGCTTCAACCAAACCCTGCTCAGCTTGTTGGGGACCCTGGAAGTAGAGCAACAGGACCGGTGGGTAGAGTACCTCCCTTCCCTAGTCCAAGCCTACAACAACAGTGTGCATAGCACCACTGGCTATGCTCCAGCCTACCTGATGTTTGGGAGACACATCCGGCTACCGGCTGACCTGCTCCTGGGGGCGGCACAGGCCGAGGGGGTCCAGAGTACAACCGACTGGGTGAGTAAACACCACCAGCGACTCCTCTATGCTTATGAGAAGGTGACGGAACACTTAGGGGCAGCCGCGGAGAAGAACAAGCGCCTATATGACCGTACAGCCCAGGATGCTCCGCTACTACCAGGTGAACGGGTGCTGGTCCGGGAGAATCGACGAAGGGGGCGAGGGAAGCTAAGCGACCGTTGGGAGATGGGGCCCTATGTGGTGGTTGGTTGCCCTCGACCTAATGCGCCTGTCTACACAGTGAGGCCGGAAGGAAGACCTGGCCCGGACCGGATACTACACCGAAATCTGCTTCGTCCCTGCCCGAATTATCCGAAGGTGAGCAGCCAGACTCCAGAGCCGACTGAAGTCCCTCCGCAGCCCCTAATGGGGTGGGCTGTTGCCCCCATGCTTCCAGTAACTGGCCTGGAGGAAGATCCCCCAGTACAGCCTAGGCGTTCACACAGGGACAACCAGGGAAGACCGCCAGCTAGGTATGGTGACTGGGCAGAATAGATCTAGGTTCTAGGGACTAGAACCCTTTGGTGTGGGGGAGTGTCACAGGGTGCCTAGAGTGGGAACTTTTGTGAAAGAGTAGTTCCCAAGGGGAATGTTTTGGGGTGACGCCGCTGGTCAATATGGCGGCGCCCGCGATGTAAACAAACCACTCATTCATTCCGATTGTCATTCCTATTAACGTCAGGTGTGTGGCGGGAGAAAGGATGACTTATGATTGGTGTGTGGGGTGCAGGGAGTGCTTTTTATACCCCGGTGAACTGACTGCTACGGAGCGCTGGAGGGGAAGCTGGACGGCGGCACACACCGGCACGAGACTGATTAGAAGGGGGCCTGAAGAGACGCTGTGGATGTGGCTGGAACAAGGAGGATATTTCGTCTTGGGATCGCGAACTGGGATAACGTTGATGCCGCGTCTCACTTGGATCGAGCTGCGACACGATCGTAATTGCCCTGGACGTCAGGAAGGACAAAATTTCCCTGTTGAGATAAGTGTCATCCTCTCTGCTTGCCGTTTACTCTGTTCGAAGCCACACCACGACGAAGCGTGTAGATCACTTTCACTTTCATCTGTGTTGTGTGTAGCCACTGCTGTGTTGCCGTTCAGCCTTTCCTTCCGGTTAAAAGTATAATCCAGTTGCCGTTCCCCTGCCCATAGAGGCGGATTCAATTATAGCCTCTTGTAAAGCTGTTCAATGATTGTGTGCGTGTGGAGGTGAAAGAGCACCGCCACCCAGGAAAACATTGTATGTGTACATTTTGCTTACAACGTACATCCAGTGTCATTGACAGTGCACCGAACACTGAATATAGAGAACCTGGCTGCCTGCTGACTGCTTGAGAGTGTCTGCCTCACTGAACACCGTCTACTGTTGCCTGTCCAGCCCCATTTGGATGCTGAGAGTGATTGCTGCCCTGAACACCGACTGTTGTAGCCTGCCTTGTCCCCTGCTGGCCATCAGAGGTATTGTGTATCGAAATACTGCCTAGTCTGACTTGTTTGTATCCTGTGGATCACCAAGCTGTTATACTGTTCACCGAGCAACCTGTTGTCCATCTGGCCCCCCCTGCTGGCTGTTGAGGGTGATTGCTCCATTGAACTCCGCTTACTGCTGCCTGTTAAGTCCCCTGTAGACTGCTGAGAGTGACTGCTACACCAAACACTGACTACTCTGCTCTGTCTGGCCCCCTGCTGGCTGTTGAGAGTGATTGCTTCATTGAACTCCGCTTACTACTGTCTGTTTAAGTCCCCTGTAGACTGATGAGAGTGACTGCTACACCAAACACTGACTACTCTGCTCTGTCTGGCCCCCTGCTGGCTGCTGGGAGTGATTGTTTCTTTGAACTCTGCTTATTACTGCTTGTCTAAGCCTCCTGTAGGTTGCTGAGAGTAACTGCTCCATTGAACGCTGACTCCTGTCCTGGCTGGTCCCCTGCTGGCCACCTCAGGTATTGGGTACCGAAATACTGACCTCCGTGTACACCTGTCGGTCATGAATCAATTGCTGTAGTGACCTTCAAATAACCTAATGCCTTGCTAGTCCCCTGCTGGCTGCCGAGAGCAACTGTCCCATCGAACGCTGACTACTTGTTGCCTGTACAAGTCCGCTGCTGACTGCTGAGGGTGACTGCTGCGCTGAACACTGACTATCCTGGCTCATCTACCCCCCTGTCGACTATCCGAGGTATTTTGCATGTCATACAGCCGAGCCTGACACTTGTTTGTTCCCTGTTGGCCCTAGGGCGACTGCTGCACCGAACACTGACCTGTTGCTTGTCCGGTCCCCCTGCTGGCCGTTCCGAGTGACGATTGGACTGAACAGCGACTAGGCCGCCGCCCGCCACGGAACGCTGACGGGCCGTTTCCGATTGGACCCCCGCTGGCCACCTGAGGTACTGGACCACTGAATATTGACCTGTCTGTTATCTGTCTGTCCCTGCCGCCTTGTAGAACGCCTGTTCCCTGGCCCGCTTTCCTCCTGCTGCTCTCTCATTGGCCGCCACTAGCTGCCGGACGCCAACCAACTGGCCTGCCCTGGTTCCACCACTGAGACGCAGGAAGACGTTGTGCCCCCACCAGGCCGAGGCAGATGACACCCAAGAAGTGAACTCGTTCGCGTAGCCATCCGCCCCCCACTGGCGTGGAGTGGAACTAGACACTCAGTCTTGGACTTGCCCTCTTGCCCCTTATACCTACAGTCCTTTTTTATTCCAAGAACCCCTTCCCTTCTTTTTGTCCTTAATAAAATCTCATTGTTATTTATACTTTACTCCTGGTGTCCTGGTCTATTGGGTGGGTGTGGTTTGCTCCTCAGTGTGGTATCCAGTTGGTATTCGAACAGGCGACTCCGCCTGGTTACATACGTGCATTGGGCGCAATTTCCACATTTGTAATTGCCGTCTGGCATAACTGGAAGAATGGATGGCCGCTCAGGGCGCATGTCACTTTTCACCAAATTGTCCCTCAAATTAGCTGCACGTTTAAACACCAATTTGGGTTTTTCTGGAAAGACTTTCTTGAGCGCTATATCCGATTCAATAATATGCCAATGTTTATAAATCGTGTTCCTGAATTCAGATGCCAGTGGAGAGTACGTTACATAACAGTTTGGGGAATTTCTAGGGGAATTCTTAATCTTGCTATTCTTGGGTTGCAGACATTCTTCCTGAGATATAATATCAAAACGTTCTTTGGCCGCATCTACCCATTCCTCTTTGTAGCCCCTACTTCGGAAGCGGTTTTTCAGGTCCTCAGCCTGCAGCGCGTATGCTGGGTCGTCACTACAGATTCTACGAACCCGGTGAAACTGGCTGACAGGAAGGCTTTTAAGTAAAGGGCGTGGATGGAAACTGTCCCCTCGCAATAAAGTGTTGCGATCCGTGGGTTTACGGAATAGATCTGTTTTAATTTCTCTCTGATCTTTGCTCACCAATACATCAAGAAAACTAATGCATTTCGTATCAAATTCCACCGTAAATCTCAGATGATCGTTACGAGAGTTAAGGTAATCATGGAAGTCTTTCAGTTCACCCAGAGGAGTCCATAATTAAGAAAATGTCATCAATAAACCGTCTGTAAAATAATATCTTTGAATAAAAGGGATTCACTGAGTTCAAGACAAATTCTTTTTCAAATTGGCCCATATAAAGACAGGCATAATTCGGGGCCATTTTGCTTCCCATAGCAGTTCCCTTCTTTTGTATGAAGTACTCATGTTGAAAGCGAAAGAAGTTGCTGGACAACACTATATCTGCTAAATCCAGTATACAATCCATGCTAGGTTTGGACATGGGTGAGCGGAGAGAGAGAAAATGTTTTAGTGCCTCAATCCCACCTTCGTGTGGAATATTGGTATATAGGCTCTGGACATCAAATGTAACCAACAGTAAATCATCAGCAGAGACTTGGAATGATTTTAACAACTTAATGAAGTCTATAGAGTCTCTTACATAAGAGGGAAGGGTAACTACTTCAGATTTAATAAAATGATCAACATAAGCTGAGATGTTCTCTGTGAGGCTACCAATTCCACTCACGATTGGTCTACCCTTAACTGGAATATCCAGACCTTTATGTATTTTGGGAAGGGTATAAAAAACTGGAACCACTGGATACTCAACTTTAAGAAAGTCAAAAAAT
>JAODXP020000016.1:8369131-8433764 GCA_027497455.2 Sardinella longiceps | reverse complement strand
CCTTCACATCTCCTGCGTGACCATATACAGTGCAATACATGTACCTACATTATACTGTCAATTGCCAGATAGAATATACCATGTCTGTTATTCCTTAAATATTTCATTATTTACTATGTTATGTTATGTTATGTTATGTTATGTTATGTTATGTTATGTTATGTTATGTTATGTTATGTTATGTTAAATTTCTGGAGCAGACAGTGTTACAAAAAGTACATGATCAGAAATGTGACCAGAGGACAGTGGTCAATGTTCCTGTTTGTTAATTGTCTTAAATTACTTTTGACCGAAGTGTGTGAGCTTGTTTGACTTCCTTATGCTAATATGTATATGTGATTCTATTTTAAATGACTGAATGTAGTCATTAGCCCTGCCTGCCCTGCCTGCAATCCTTGTGAAATCTTTCCCTTTCTATCTCTGATGGATCATAATAGAAGATGCACAGTCACACCAGGAAATCTTTTTCATGTTCTCCATGTAAACTTCAATTATCTAATAAAAAAGACTGGATCAGTTTATAGAACAAAGAACTATGGGAACTGAAAAGTGGTGTCGTGTCACAAGTTTGTTTGTCTTTGTATAAGAGGAGTCAG
Organism: Sardinella longiceps; assembly: GCA_027497455.2. NCBI lineage: Eukaryota > Metazoa > Chordata > Actinopteri > Clupeiformes > Clupeidae > Sardinella > Sardinella longiceps. The sequence goes on along the minus strand of JAODXP020000016.1, from coordinate 8,433,168 downwards.
CAGCTCCTATTTCCCAGCTCCTCCACTGAAAGACTCCGATCGTTTGTACAGTATCTACTGCACTGGAGTACAACAGTGTAGGTAAGGCTCTCGTCATGACAGTGTCAGGTTAGTTGTTTTTCAGTTTGTGACTTCAGGCTGTCACTACACAACTACAGTAACTAAACCAACCAACTAACTAACTAACTAACTAACTAACTAACTAGCAACTTCTTAATGATGGATCTGCCATTTGGATTTGTTTGCAAACCAGCCTAGGGAAGACTGGTCCAGAAGTAATCAAAACTTGACAAATGTATAGGCCTATCTTCTATGTATAAATGCAATTGTATAAATGTAAATGTTATTTCCGCATACTAAATTCGATTTTCTCAGAAAAAAAATGCATGCAATGCAAGCATGTTTGTGCGTCAGACTCATACAGTATATTTTGCAGAAAATATTTTACCTGCTGTCAACTCAGATCATGTTATTTTACACATCTGACGTGTGTTTCACCAAAGCATATTGCTAACCAAATTAGCAACTATATTGGTTGTAATGCAATTTCCTTTTGCCAACTTATTAAGTTGCAACTAAGTTAGCAACTGCTTTTGGGAAATAGGCGCCTGCTTCACATTTTTTTATTATTATTTTTTTTAATATGGCTGCAGTTTGTTGACAGATTTCAGGATGATGATTGCTGCTGTCCTCCTCCTCTTCACAGCTGGGGCTGCCCTTGAACAGGTATCCTGCTGAACAGTCTCTAAGATAATATTATTATTTCCTCAGCAGAAAATGCCAAATTTGTCTGTCTAGTTACTAATAAGTCTTCCTGTTGCAGTTGCAATCACTTGATATGAAACTGCCGTCTGTTGACAACAAATATGAAAACTGCAACGGGACAATGCTGCCCTTGGTGTACAAGTCACTAGAAGAGAAGAAAAAATCAGGCAAAGATTTTAAGGACGCTTGGACTCACGGACAGAACGAGTGTGTGAAAGGACAGGAAATGGAACTGAACTCCTCCATTGCCTTGTATGTCTATACCTATTCTGGAGTTAAGAATCTAACCATACATGAGAATTTTAATGCTGCTACTTGTACTGGTAAAAACGACTACAAAGCTGGGACATATGAGTGGTATTTTCTTTATTACTGGTTAACAATGGCAATACAGGATCTGAAGAAACATCAGAAAAATTGCTTTACTACGTATCGTGGTAGCAAACACCAATTCACAAAAGATCTTAAGGGCTCAGAGATCCGATTCGGTTCGTTTGCATTCACTTCCCCAATCAGATCACAGGCCAAGAAATCTGGGGATGTGTCCTGTTTTGAAATTCAAACCTGCTATGGTGCTGATATCTCACAGTATTCAGCAACCCCAGCAGAAAAGAAAGTGCTGATTCCTCCATATGAGACCTTTAGAGTCTCTGAGGTCTCAGAGAAGAAGAGTGAAGGTAGTCTCTGGTGTGACACTGTGTATAAACTGAACAGCTCTAAAGTCAGAAGTGACCTGAACTGTGCAGTGGCCGCAGGGGAATCTCTGATTGGTCACAGTAGTCAGTCTGTCTGGGTTGCAAGTGTTTCTGTCATCACATTCATTCAAAGCCTTTTTTGCTTTTGATATTGGGCTATACAATTGCAAATTAAATTGAATTAATAATAAATTTCAATTGGGAATATTTCATTTACCATAAAACTTAAACACATGTTTAGGTATATTCTCAACGGCCGAATAATCTTGTGATCTGAAATGTTACTGTAATTAAGTGCTGCAGGCTGTTTACTGTATTATCTGTACTCTGGTCAAATCTAATAAAATAAACCAATCCTGACTTCCAAAGTTTAACAGTTTGTAACTTGTGATTTTGCATTGAACAGAGGCAAGGAAGACCAAGGAATTTAAGGGATTATGTTTGAAAGAAAAAATTATTTCATGGAATCAATAAAATTCTAGATTCTGGATTTAATTCTTTGCAAGAAGGCAAATTTGGAACAGCCCTTAGAAAGATAACAAATGGCACTGGCATGACACCGGCTACAGTAATAGGCTACAATGACAAGCAGTGGTGCACTGATTCACACTTAGTGCTGTATTTTGTTGTCCACTGATAATTAATGCCTAATGGGAAGTGCTCATAGAGGTTTGTTTGCAAGTAGTTTGAAGGCCAAACCTGCTTTTGTTGCATTGTTCAAAAGTTTTGGCACGGTCAGAGTCCTTGTTGAGATAATCCTGAGTGCCACTGTAGGCCTGTGTTTTACTGTAACTGTTTTGAAAATGTTCAGTTTGAGGACACTGCTGCACTAAAAATAAACTGCAGGACAACAACATTAAACATAAACAACTTATATATTATATCTCTTTCCTACAATTTGGATGTGGGCTAGTTGTACTGTCTGTACACTTCCCTCAAATCACTAAACATGCATGCTGATGTCTATGAGTAAGAATACACTCCTTGGACTTGGAACTTCAGTCTAGAGATCAGATAGTGCTTATAGGTGCTGGTTCTGTGATGGAATGTTGGCTTTGACCAATCAGCTATCAGCTTATCTTGGTCCCGCCCTCTGATTCACTGAAGAAGGAAGTGAATTTCATTGACAGAAGGCTGCTGTTCAACATACAGCTGTACAACTACTGTGGTATGTGAGAAATGAGGGGATAAATGGAGTATTCAGATTGGATTTGTTAATAATGTGGAAGAGGGTGTTTGGTGTCTGCGATATTTGCATAAAGGAAACACAAAGACTCAGAGACAGTAGATTTACCAAAGCTGTGAAAGTGAAAGTAAAGTTTGTCCAGCAGCCATTACAAGAGGGAAGCTTGTGACACATGTATATTCTCTAGTCTGTAGTCTTGGAAATGGCTTCAAAATTAGAGGATGAAACATCTTGTCCTGTGTGCACTGAGATCTACAAGGATCCTGTTATCCTGATGTCCTGCAGTCACAGTTTCTGTAGAGACTGTCTGGAGAAGTGCTGGAAATCAAAAGAAACAAAGGAATGTCCACTCTGTAGGAGGAAATCATCAAATAGCTTAATCCACCCAAATCTGGCTTTAAGGAACCTGTGTGAGGCTCTGTCTGAGACTGTCTTGGAAGAGAGAGGGGGACAAATATCCTCTGCAAACTGCACAAAAGAAAACTTGAGCTCCTCTGTCAGAATGACAAGCAGCTTGTGTGTCTGGTGTGTCGAGACTCAAAATCACACAGAAATCACATCTTCAGTCCCATTGATGAAGCATCGGCGGAGATTAAGGTAGGCCTGAGCATTATTATCTTGTGCGCCTTTCTACAGTCTTGCATGGTCACCTTTTCAACTGTAGATGGCACTGTTGCGTCTTAGCTATTTCACACACAGGCACAATTTACTGTAATAGCACGCCTTGAAGGACATTTTTTAAAATGTGTTTTTCTGCTCATAGAGAGATGATTATATCAAATCTGACTAGGTTTGAGTAACTATGTGAGCGTTCTCCCTGTCTGAAGTTGATTCCGTTATATGAGATCTTAACCATCACACTAAAAACATTCATTTCAGGAGGAGCTGAAGGCCAAACTGCAGCCTCTACAGGAGAAGCTGAAGGACTTTGAGGAAGCTAAAGTCACCTGTGATAAAACAGCTGAGTACATTAAGGTCAGTGTGATGAAGACTAACATGACTGTGTCCCTGGCCAGGAGGCCATGTTGTCTCCTGTTGGAGGGTCAGTAGTGCTGGTCAACTGGTCATCATCTCATCTGGGCCTCCATCTCAAACTTCTCCCTCACACTTTGTATCCATATCCAGTAGGAGGCGCTCACTTCACAGGCTTCACTTTCCCCCTCTCTGCTGTCTCTCCTTCAATCACCACACAGCTCTCTTCCTCCCTGAAACAATTACAGACCCTGTCACTGTTTTGGAATGTATTAGAAACCTTTATCAGAGGGAGTGAATGCATACAATTTACTACACAAACAATGTTTAATATTTCAAAGTTTACAAACAAGGTTTCATTACAGCTACAGTATATGATATAGGATGCAATAGGTTTACTTTCAATTGTTGATTGAACACAATGAATTTTTTTTTAATTTCAGACTCAAAATCAGAACACTGAAAGGCAGATCAAGGAGGAGTTTGAGAAGCTTCACCAGTTTTTACGAGATGAAGAGGCAGCCAGGATAGCTGCACTGAGGGAGGAAGAGGAGCAGAAGAGTCAGATGACGAAGGAGAAGATTGAGAAGATGAGCAGAGAGATCTCATCTCTTTCAGACACAATCAGAGCCATTGAAAAGGAGATGAGGGCTGATGATGTCACGTTTCTGCAGGTAACAGAAATACTACTTTTTCGAGACTGGGTGGGGTCACTGTTCTCTCCCTTCGCTACAAATGGTGACAGAAGTGGGATGGCGACTGTGAGGCCATCGGAGACGTAGCCAATGTGTGAGCTGTATCAGGGACCTCCAGGATAGGTTAACCCCGGTGTGAGGGACCCCAGTGATGGGTGAAGCACTAGAATGTGGGGCGCCCTGGGATGGGAGAAGTACGGCTGGGGGATGCGTGAGGGACGCTAGTATGCGTGAAGCGCATGGCTGCGCTTCCTGAAGGGGAAGGGAGTGTGACGGAGTGCCGTCACTACGGTTGAGTATGCGCTCTGACTGCCATACCAACGAGCCTGGCTCTTTGCTGTTGCGGTCAAGTTGCACGTTTAGCACCCCAGAGACCCGGGTTCGAGACCGGGTGGGGTCACATTCTCTCCCTTCGCTACAGTCCCAATATAGGCATTGTCCGAAAATTTCATCCAAACCCGTCCTTTCCAAGTTATGTTGTACACAGACAGAAATAAACACACACACTCACAGACAGACAAATGCTGGCGAAAACATAACCTCCTTGGCGGAGGTAATTATACCCAGGTACTTGTCAACCAATTGTGAGTCTTTACTTCAACCCCGACAATGGAAGCATATTCTGTTTTCACCTGGCTTGATGCTGATTGATGTTCAAAGATCCCAATGTCCAGTGGGTGGTTGTTACTGGCCAAAGATGTCCCACTAGGGCAGAATAGATCCAGACTCAGAGTCACAGAGGAGGAGATGAGAGTGAGAGTTAGAGACACCTGTAGCACAACACCTGGAAACAGGCTCAATTAGGACACATTCACAATTAGGCTTCAACTCTTCAACTTATGTGCATTGAAATACAAAGTGACCAGTGCCATTTAGGACTGGCCAAGCTGGGTCACGGTCATGTTCTGGGCTTGTCCTGCTCTTGCATTTAATTGTTCTGGGAGGGTGTTTTTGACACTCTCTCAGTCATCACGTCTACAAAGATATCTCCTTCATCTTTGGTTGCCTAAGAGTGATATTTAGTCTGGAGACCTACCTATTGCATCTCTCGTAGCGGAAGCATCATCAACGATTGTCCAGAGCTGTTTATTGGGCGCTACGAATGTCTATCATAGTGTCTGTACATAGCTCAGAGCCAATACCAGAAGCCACCACGTGACGTAAAATGCAATCGAGGGCCGTACTAGTCCATTTTTGTTCTGTGATTGGATACCGAAAGTAAGCGAGAAAAACGGCCATGGTCACCATGCTGCTTTGCAGAGTGAAATGAAATAAGCGCGCAAAGGAGCATGGGAACTCCCAGGCTACCACTGCCCTGTTCCATCTAGTCTTTTGATGGTGCATGTTAGCAGCATTTTTCTTTTTTCTGATTATTGTTATTATTTTTTGGTTAACGCATGTTATTTCATTAGTGATCTTTTGTCATTTTACTGATCTTTGAGGACTTCTGTCCAGTGTCCATAAGTCCATAGGTCTTGTATGGTAATTTTCTACAAATAAATCATACATAAAAAAGAAAACTAGGCCCAGTGTTTACTAACACCAACCCTGGACATGAAAAAGTGGCCAAATACACTCACTGATAGAGAGAGTGATCATTTAGAGATCTTAATTTTGGTGTGTGTGTGTGTGTGTGTGTGTGTGTGTGTGTGTGTGTGTGTGTGTGTGTGTGTGTGTGTGTGTGTGTCTGTATGTGTGTGTGTGTGCGTGCGTGCATGCGTTCGTGTGTTCGTGTGTGTCTTGTTTTTCCCCCTAGAACTACAAGACTGCAGTGGAAAGGTGAGTGATTTGCCTACTGACTATTCTCTGTGGTTCTGAACCCAAACCCACAGCAGCACTGACTCCTGAATGTTATTCCAGAGCCCAGTGCACACTGCAGGATCCAGAGAGGGTTTCAGGAGCTCTGATCAATGTGGCAAAGCACCTGGGCAACCTGAAGTTCAGAGTCTGGGAGAAGATGCAGCAGATTGTTCAGTACAGTGAGTAGTCTGGAAAGAAATAAAGATGCTCAATTCTAGGATCAAGAGGATGACACACAGCTACTGTATGTCTGATTAGGGCACATTAGCAACTAAAAGCTTTCTTTGTCTGCAACTCAAACAAAACACAACAGATCTAAACACACTTTACACAGTGGATTTGTAATACAAACGTGGGATTAGAAACCCTGAATATGTGTGTGTGTGTGTGTGTGTGTGTGAGAGAGAGAGAGAGAGAGAGAGAGAGAGAGAGAGAGAGAGAGAGAGAGAGAGAGAGAGAGAGAGAAAGAGAACTATTATTATAATGACCATCATTCACATCCTCATCACACATCACTCAGTGTTCAGCTCATGTGTGTGTTCTTTCTCTCTGCAGCTCCTGTCACTCTGGATCCCAACACTGCAGCTTCACGTCTCATCCTGTCTGAGGATCTGACCAGTGTGAGACGTGGTGTTATAAGACAGCAGCTTCCTGATAACCCAGAGAGATTTGATGAGTATGCCAGTGTCCTGGGATCTGAGGGCTTTAACTCAGGGACTCACTGCTGGGACGTGGAGGTTGGGGAGAATGATTACTGGATGCTGGGGCTGATAACAGAGTCTCTCCAGAGGAAGGGAGACTACACCTCTATGAGTGGACGGTGGTTTGTGTGGTATAATTATTCTACATATGGAGCAGCTGCTCCACCTCATCTCCCCACTATCCTCACAGTGAAGCAGAAACCCCAGAGGATCAGATTGCATCTGGACTGGGACAAAGGAAAGCTCTCATTCTCTGACCTTGATAATAACACACACATACACACTTTCAGACACACCTTCACTGAAAGAGTGTTTCCATACTTTACCCCCATTCTCCTACTGAGGATCTTACCAGTGAAGACAGCAGTTACAGTAGAGCAGCTCAGTTAGTTCAGACACCTGCTGCAGGCTAACTGGGGATGTACAGTACTGATACCCCATCTGACCCTGACAATAACACACACACACACACACACACACACACACACACACACACACACACACACACACACACACACACACACACACACACACACACACAATGAAGGCCTCATCAGCTGCAGAGCAGTTCTCAGTTAGAGCAGATAGTGAATCAGTCAGAACACAACTGACATACAGCAAACACAACTTATCAGATGAAATACAATCAGATGAAATATCTTTTTCTGTCAGCAACATCCTTTAGCTAATGTTGGCTATTAACTTTTTTTCTGAAACTCTATGTGGACAGAAATAATAACCCTGAAGAAATAATTGCTTATTCAGTGTTTCTGTGTGATCCATGTTTCAGTCCCTATGCTGTTGCCATGATTAACTAGGTCTATTCCACCGCTCAGTGTATTTTTGTCATTTTTGGAAGAAAGTCTAAATAAAGTTAATTATTACAACTGGTTTTCTAAAAGACATTTTCTGAGGTTGGGGAGAGCACATGATGTTCATAGGAGGGTCACATGACAGCATGGTGGTGCATTTAAAATAGCACATGCCTACACACTTTCAGACACACACACACTTCCATGTTCCAGGCAGCTCTCATCTGAAGATCAGTGATGGTCTAGAGCAGACATGGGCAAACTATGGCCCGGAGGCCACATGAGACCCGTTGAGCTATTTAATTGGGTCCGTGAAGCCTTCCCAAAACAGAATAATTTCTCATTTAACCAAGGTGACTTAGAGTTTATTAGCCTGATTTATCAAATTTTTTGAATTCATGAAATACAAATCCCTCCGCTCCACTTTAACCGTGCATGTTAACATCTCCTCTGAAGAAAGTGGGGCCACTGGTTGAGTAGCCCCCAGCTGCGGACTTGCAGCCTCAATGTCATAGATCTCCATATAATAACAAAAAACTATCCATTGCCTATCCAATCCAACCGCAAACGTGTGACACATGTCTCGGAAAACTTTGCAACCGGTAGCCTACGTTTTTCATTTTTCTGTTAGCCTGTCTTACCCAGAGCCAGAGATTTTTCTATACCACTCTGGTCCTACCATAGACAGGCCTTACGGTAGGCTACAGGGAGGGTTGTGCTCAACATTGAGCCGCGTAGGCTACAGCAAGGGTTGTGCTCAACATTGAGCCCAGCCCACATTGAGGCTGCAAGTCCGCAGCTGGGGGTACTTGAAAACGTCAGGCATGGGACATTTTGATTGGGTAGAAATGGGCGGGTAGCCGCGCAGCGATTGGTAGGAAAAGGAAAATGGAAAAATAGAGAGAGGTTCCTCCATTGGCCCGCCGAAGACGAACGCGTGTGCATCAGGTAGCGCCAGCGCCACCACCACCCCCTATATACAGTAAATAATATAATAATAAATAGTGCTCCTTTTTATTTTACACTGCATTGGGAGTGCAGTGGACACACATTGGTTTCTCAAACATCTGAGCTGACCAATGAAGGCACACTATATTGTTAACCCATTTAACATTCTAGAAAATAATGTCATGTGTACATTTATCTCAGTGAAAAAAACATACAGCATTCTGCACTTTACTGCACTATTTTGCACATTGTGGAGCCAAGTCTAAAATTTGTAAAAACATGAAGAAATACTAAAATACAGTGGCTGAAAACTAACTTGTGGAGATTTCTTCTCCTGAGTGCAACTCCTCCCTGTTTCATAATTAAGAAGACTTTGACTACCGCACCTGAGAACTCCTAAGAGGACCTAATGCAAGGCGCAGCTCTTCTTTGTGCATTCAGGTCATGTTAAGTCTTAGCCTGACATAGCCCGCCCATAATACGAATGTTCATACGTATCATGGTCTGGGCACAGTCCTCTGGGGCGTGTTTACATCGGTAGAGAGTCTACCGGCCAATAAGCGAAGCTGATTAAACGAGCTGTCCAATCGTTTCAAACCAGAAGTGAATGCCCCCCCCCCCGCAGTATAATCGCGTCAGGTTAAAGAACCTCCAGACCATGAATACGGATGAACAGCAGTATTATGGTCAGGCTATGTCAGGCTAGGGGGCATCTACATTTCTAGACAAATCTTCTGTTGTTGACCAAACCAAAGACGACCATCGTGACACCATCCACATAACGTTCCCACATGGATATTTTTGGTGTGTAACTCAAGATGTACAAAGTTTAGGCACTGATGTTGAGTGGTGTCTGGTCCATCAACAATTCAGCATAGCAGAACAGGAGACAATAGAGATCACCAAACGTTTGAAATACATTTAGCATCTAAGTTCATATACAATGAATGTATAAAAAATATAGCTTATTTAACTTTTGATAGGTTATACTTAATTCTCAGTCCATCTATAATTAATTGGCTGGTTTGTAGGCCAATGTGATGGCTCCTGTATGCAGGTACTATAAATATTTATGTACCTCATATTTATTACTTTAATATATTCTCTCTTTTGTACACACTTTGTGTAGCTACCACATTTTACTAGGCCTGCAGCCCTACGTATATCACTATAGGTGACAAATAAAATAACAGAACTTATACATAACTGTATAAATTATCTGTCTATCAATATAGCCTAAATTACAGTCTGAGATCATGTGGAAAATGTAATTCATCAAATCTGATTCAACCTGACTCTGAAAATAGACTTATCCTAATTGTGTGATACATTGTGATACATTGTGATACATTACCGGCATATCTTTTTTTTTTTTTTTTTGCTAATTATCAATACAATCAACAATGCAGCTGTAAAGCAAATGAATGACACATGGCAGCAGACCACATAATACTCGGTCCTTAAATAATAGCCAGGCCTTTATTTGCTCAGGCTAGACCAGCTTTTATTTTAGGCAGGCTTGTAAGCAGATCTTTATTTCCATAGATGTAGACATAGGATATCCTTTGGTGAATACATGGTGTTTGCAAGTTTTCCAAGTCTGGAGAGTCCATTCCCGATTCCCGACAGACAAGGTTGTTTTAATCTAAAATTGTCCTTGTCATGGGTTAGTTCTACATGGTGAACAGCAGGTATCCAGAGAAGGTGGTAAGATGGCCATGGTTGTCCCTCACCCTGGTATTTGTCTTCAGCTTTATATAGATCACATCCCCAACTTCCAACAGCAGAGAAACCCCATTGGATACTGTCCCATGAGGACTTGCATTATCATAGGCACAGACAATAACCTCTCTGTTTTTGTGGAGATGCAAAGCAACAGGCATTGACTCAGCGTCTGAAAATGCATGGAAATTAAACTGGTAGACGCCCTTCACTGGTGCTGTGAATATTCCTGAAACGCATACAGGAAAGGAAACAGAAAATCAGAAAACAAGCCACAATACCATGTGAAGTTTAAAGTTGTGTTGTGTGCATTGTGTAGGAAATGCAGATACTGGAAGGGCACATCACAGTAATAATGTCAAGTTAAGTGATTTTGGAAAATAGAACCAAACTGATTTGACTGCTTCACAGCTGTTAACATCTGAATTGTGTTTTGCTGGTTTCTCTACAGGGGAACTTCTTCTCACCTGTGTCTGGGTTGTAGGCGTTGCCTATGTTGGTCATGACCGTTCTGTAGACCAGGGTGGTTGCTGTGTTAAAGGGTCCAATATGTGCATCACCAGATGCTAGCAGTGAGGCAGAGAAAGACACCTTCCTCTCCTCTCTCTCCCTCCTCAGCTCCTCCACCTGGCTCCCTGTCAGGCTCACACTGGCTGCTTGCTTCTCCTGTTTCTCCTTCAGCTTCTTAATAACAGATCTCTGCTCCTCCACTGTCTTCTCACTGGCTCTCAGCCTGGACTCAATAATCTCTGTTTTAATCTCACTGGCATTCAGTCTGGTCTCCATAGTCTCTGCTGTCTTCTCACTGGCTCTCAGTCTGGCTTCAGTCTGTTTGAGCTCAACTCTTTGCTCCTCTACTGTCTTCTCACTGGCTCTCAATCTGTTCTCCATAGTCTCTGCTTTGTTCTCACTTGCTCTCAGTCTGGTCTCCATGGTCTCCATTTGAGTCTGAGAGTGCCTGAGTTCCACTTTCAGCTCCGTCACCAGAGCGGTCATCTCTCTCAGCACAGTGTGGATATCTGCTGGGATGGCTTGTTGGGTGGAGGAAGAGGAGGCTGTGGCTGCAGTGTCTCTTCGTCTCGTCTGTGCTGCACCCAAATCCTCATTTTCTCCGCTCTCTGTTCCCCCAGTGGCTCTGATGTTAGATGTCATTTCTTCTGATGGTTTCTCTTCTCAACCTCTCTTCCTGTGTCTCAGCCAAACAGCAGCACCAGTAAAGATCCACAATTCTTCACACTGGAACTAAAGAACTGTTATCTGTTCGCAGATTGCTTCTTGCTCATAAACATGTGCACTTGTCATTGGTTACTTATTACCATTTACTGTATGTCTCTGGCACATGCAAATACTGATCTAACAGACAGGATCATAAATGATGCACATGGGGGCTGTATGTGGTTTGTTGATGTTTCCCATAAGCTTTTATCCGCTAACTAAGTTAGCAACCATGATTGCAATGCAGTTACCCATTGCCAACTAACTAAGCTGCTAACTGGTTAGCAGCTAAGCTTTTGGGTAACAGACGCCAGGTCATGGTCAAAGGTCAGGATAGTTTGTTTATAGCCCACAGTAATGATATGCACTGGTTAGACATCCAGAACAGGATTGCTGTATATCACTAGCTTAGAAATCGAGATGTAGCCCAGCCATGACCCATTGCCCAAACCCTTGGTGGGGAGTGACCAATCACAGCGCTTTATGGCTGGTATTCTCCCAGGTGCTAAAGTCCAAAGAAGTGCATACAGTAATTTCCCGCATATAAGCCGCATTGTGTATAAGCCGCAGGACAGTGTTTTATGCAAGTTAAAAAACAAACAAACATATTAACACCATATTAACAGCCCCCCTGTTTTAACCTCATAGCGGAAGAAATTTAGCAAAATCAATGTATAAGCCGCGGCTAATAGTCGGGAAATTACGGTAGCTCCATGTATTTCACCCTGCATTAAGCACTTTTATGGACTTAAGCACTTGGGAAAATATCACCCTACTCTACTGTATGTATGTAGAGCAGAGGTAGCTTGGGAGCCACCAGTATAGCTCGCTACCTGCTTCTGTTTAGCTCTCCAAAGATCCTGCCCAGACATCCTCCAAACATCCTGCCCAGTTTTACCGCTCTCTGATGACAATTTATGTTGGGAGAGTGCACCCGATTTGGCTATAACTACACAAAAGTACAGAGGCCAAAGAGTAGAGTAGCTCTCTGTCACACTGATTTTGTTCAGAGTAACTCGTGGAGGACAAGAAGGTGGGAGACCCCTAGTGTAGAGTTCATGGTGGGGGAGCAGGGCTGTCCGTCTGTGGGCTTGTGCAATCACACAGGAAATGTCTCTGCTGTGTTCTGCACGAACCAGATGCACGAGCTCTGCACTCAAAATCAATGGACACCGCCCAAGTCCCACTTACCACGCTGAAAACGCGTGGAAAATAGAACTCCTTTCTATTTAAAAAAAGCAGCATGGGCACTGCGCGGTTCACCGCTCAGAAACCTAAAAGAAAACGGACCAAAACCGTGCCCGCACAGCTTAAACGCTGCTCATGCACAGGTTTGTGTGTGAATCAGCCATTAGTGGTTACTTTAAGTGATCTGTAAGTTTGCGGTCTGTGAACTCCTCAGACACTGTTTACCTTTTCAGCAGTTTTAAATGACTCTACTGCAACAGTGAATAAACTCTCCACATCCACTTACATACATGCACATCATCATATTCATTTCAGCAGTCTCAGATAACTCCTGCCCTCAGTGAATGAATGGTCTCAATAACTACATCATATTTATTGTCTTAGATAACTCCTTCATTGACTTCAGTGAATGAATGTTCTCAATAACTGCTTACATTCACATCATATTCATTTCAGCAGTCTTAGATAACTCCTTCATTGCCCTCTGTGAATGAATGTTCTCAACAACCACTTGCATGCACATCATATTCATTTCTCAGACACCAGTACTACACCAGTACAGAGTCAATGAAACATGTTTTTAGCATGAAATAATGATTTATTAGAGATTTATCTCATCAGAAAAAAAGATATTCTTGTATAACAGTGGATTAAATAGCAAAATGTACAGTATAGTGCTCAAGTGTTTTTGTCATTTATAAAGAATCAAACACAACAAGTTGTGTTGCTGCCTTACATTCAGTGAGTCTGGGTTTGATTGCTAAAACCCAATGAATCAAATGTTGCTTCAGAAGAATCTGAAACACCTCAGATGGTAAAGAGCAGGTGGCCAGAGAATGTGGTGAGGGGGTAGTCACGATCGTCACGCACCCATGAACTGGCCTGTAGCTTCACATAGACCACATCTCCCACCTCCAGTAGCAGAGAGACTCCATTGGAAGCACTCACACTGTGACTTGGCTGATGACTTTTAGCCGCACAAACACGCTCTGCATTTTTATAAAGAAAGACTTCTGCTCTTGTTGATGTTTGACCACCACCATGAAGAGCCACACCAAACTGGTAGACCCCTCTGACAGGAGCTCTGAACACCCCTGTTGGTAAAAAAAACTTTTGTATTATTCGTATATTTGTTAGGCCATTTTCATAGAGCCATCTGTGCTATCTATGTGCAAAGAAGCTAATTATAATGAATGACCTAATACCAAATTAGCTAATGATGTCCCATGTATTTCATGTATCATATTGTCATGTAAGACTTAGATCAGCACAAAGCCAACAGTAAATATCTAAATTCGGTAACACTCCATAATAAGGTGCCACTATAAATAACAAACTAGCCATTACCTGACCCTTTGTTAACAGTTATTAAATATTGCTAAAGTGTTTATTTGATATAAGTTAATAGTTTTTCACTATTAATTAAATATACGTTGTTTGCATATTTATGTTATGGTGATAATAAATAGAAAATAGTCAACCTAATATTGTATTGATATTACTTAATAGTCAACAATATGTCTGTTTGCCATATATTAGTTGCCTGATGTAATTGCTTAAGGTTAATCAATATATTGGTAATATATTGCTTAAGTTTAATTAATATATTAATAATATGTAGTTATCATAATAAAGTTGCTTGAGCTTTAAAATATATTAGTAAGATTATAATAATCTATGTGGGGTCCCTTATATTAAAGTTGGAACAGGAATTATTATTTACAAACATTTCTTATAATATTTATAAACATTTGCAAATACTTTACATTGAGGCTTTGAGATTAATTATTTCACACATAAAAAAAAGTTTTTTTATTGCAGAAATATACAGGACATGTGTAGCACAAGTGTAGACAAGGTTATGGGAAATAAAAAATCAATATATTAATAATGTATCGGTGAAGTTTAATAAATATCATAGTAATAGGCCTATGTAGTTATCAGTGTGGGGCCCCTTATAGTAAACTTACCAGACAAAGCAAGTCAGCTACACTCCAGCCAGAAATAATGAGAAAACTTTGCTGTTAGCAGTGTACTCCTTTTGCTATGCAGCAAATGCTATGCTGATTGTGGCATCGCAGTGGTGGGCTACTTCGTCCAGAGACAGTGGAAGCAGAGCAGAGTATTTCTTCTTTGCTTCTTCTGCTCCTCCTGCGTACGTCACACATGGGCCTGCCGTGTAGTTCTGAGTAGCCTATGCCTATGCCAAGTTTTATGATAGAAACCCAAAGTGACGAAGGAGAAGTAGGCTAGACTATGTTACTGCAGTAAAGTGAACAAATAGCCTATAATTTAGATTATTATAGGTTATGTTACTAAAATATTAAATAAGCTCAGGGACCCAACACTGATAACTACACATATTCATTAAACTTGAGCAATATATTACTGTATTATGCTTAAGCGACAGGGTTCTATGAAGAGCGGTTCATTTTGGACCACACATTATTGCCAGTAATAATTTGAAAAATAATAGGTGCTTTAACATGTATCTTAACCTTTAGGTTGTAAATAATCATTTAATATTTAATTAAATCATGTTAAAGTAACTATTAATTAGCAAACAGACATATTGTTAACTAAGTAATATCAATACAATATTAGGTATGACTATTTTCTTTTTATTATGACCATAACATATAGTTAATATGTAAACAACTAGCATTTAATTGTGACTCTGCAGGGCATGTGAACATTCGTTATAGATTATAAGAAAAAATAATTATCTGAGTGTAAAGGGCTTTTTCATTTTCATAAACTAGGCTAGAAGTAACTTGCAGATTGAGTTGGGGTCCATAAAATTCCTCTAGATGGAGCTAACGTCGGGTGGAGAATCTGACTGAGTTGGAAGCTGGCTAGTCAGACTGGTTCTAAAGTCGGCGCAGCTAGTTGGCATAACTGGAAGTTTAATAAGCTGTTAAGCGTTCGGTAGTGCTATAAACAGCACAAGCCAAGTATTAACTGTCTGCTGATTTTTCTGCTTCAAGGATATCACTCAGATGAGGGACATGACAAACATAAATCCCATACTAACAGCGGCATCCACAGTGCATCGTTGCGTAGCCTAGCCTACTTTTATAGCAAAATACCAAACCATCCACTGGCTCTTACCTTTACGGTGAACTTCAAGTTATATCCATGTTATCCAAGTCCACAAATAAGGGTATTCCTGTCTTGGTTGCATGTTAGATAAGTAGGCTTGATATCATTTAACTGGTTTGGTTGGACTAGTAGCAGAATTCATTCAGCTGAGTTCACTGATAGCATAATGTTCAAAATAGCTAGCATAATAACTCCCTTTCAAAAAGCTAATAAACTTCAGCATTGTTTTTCTCCGATTTTCAATATTTCTGATTTGCAACATTGTAACACTTTGAACGCTCCTATCTATGTCATTTGTTGGCCAATAGTATCGATAGTGGTATCATTTGAAAGGGTATTTTCTTGCCTTTTGAATGCAATAACTTAATTTAAAAAAAAATGCCAATGCGACTGATTTCGCTGTGCAGTCACAATTAGTAGTGAAAAACGAATAACTTATGCCAAATAAACACTTTAGTAATAGTTAACAACTGTTAACAAAGGGTTAGGTAATGCCTAGTTTGTTATTTATAGCACCTTCTAAAACTGATAGTTCCGGTCCTCGATTGTGATTGGTTAGGCATTTAGCACGGCTCCAACCGCATTTCGTTCTAAACTGCTGCGCCATAAGAAAGTGAATGGAGCAGCGCTTATGCGTTACTTGGCAACCATTCAGTAAGAGGAAGTATGTTTTTTGGCGGAGGAATTGGTATCAAGGAATAACTTGCTATATTTCTTGTGGTTGTGTTTTCCGTTAATGAAATCATTGCCGGTTAACGTGGTAACAGTTTTAGAAGCGCAATAAACCCCTCGAGTCCGGTATAAATGCTGGTTTTAGCAACACAACACCCGTGCTAAAATCAGCATTTACACCGGCCTCTCGGGATTTATTGCTTACTTATTATGGAGTGTTACCCTAAATTCTTTATTCTTAATTGCATGTACCTGTGCTTGAGTTGTAGGCATTTCCAACATTGGTGATGACGCGTTTGTAAACCAGGGGAGTTTCAGTGGAGTAGGGTCCTATGTTTCCATACCCAGATGCTAGCAGTGAGGCAGAGAAAGACACCCTGCTCTCCTCTCTCTCCCTCCTCAGCTCCTCCACTTGGCTCCCTGTTCTATTCAAACTGCCTGCTTGCTTCTCCTGTTTCTCCTTCAGCTCCTTAATAATAGCTCTCTGCTCCTCCACTGTCTTCTCACTGGCTCTCAGTCTGGTCTCCAAAGTCTCTACTTTATTCTCACTTGCTCTCAGTCTGGTCTCCATAGTCTCTGCTTTAGTCTCACTGGCTCTCAGTCTGGCTTCAGTCTGTTTGAGCTCAACTCTCTGCTCCTCCACTGTCTTCTCACTGGCTCTCAATCTGGCCTCTAAGGCATCCACTTGTGTCTTTGTGTATCTGAGCTCCACTTTGAGCTCCGTCACCAGAGCAGTCATCTCTCTCAGCACAGTGTGGATGTCAGGCTGGCAGGTTTGTTGGGTGGAGGAGTCTGAGGCTGTAGCTTCAGTTCTCTCTGCTGCATCCAAAACCTCATTTTCTCTGCTCTCTGCTCCAGTATAGAGGCCGTGGTGACTGATGTCATTTTCACTGATGGTCTCAGATCTGAGTTGTGCCTCAGTCAAACAGCAGCACAGCAGCACCAGTAGAGCTCCACAAGTCTTCATGCTGACAGTGGGTGATGCCTCTGTTCTCACAGACTTACTGTGTTTCTTACGCTTTAATACTGCAGGTGATGTTCATTCGTTACTGATTACCAACAATTTATTTGATAATATGTTGATAACTGATTGAATTTGGGTTGTAAATGTTGCTTGGCATGCATGAGTTGTTTTGTTTCCTGTTTTTCTCTGATAAAATCGGTCATGGTACAAGATAAGGGTAGATTGTTTTTGTCCATTTTAGTCAGTTTCTGTACAGTAGGCTAAGACTCATGTGATTTGCACTAGGGGCTTCATACAAAGCGATATCAGTCAACTTTCATCACTTTTTTCAAAGTAGGTGTATGCGGACGTATGAGGAAAATCACATTTTTAAAAAATTCCCAAAACTTCATATATTTAGAAACCTTCTTTCAAACATCAAGGGCTTAATTGGAATATGAATGTGGTGCGCAGTTTTGAAGAAAATGGAAATTCTGAATTTTACATGAAAATATCTCAGTCTGTTTTACATTCTGAATCAATTCATGACTGTATTTTCAGTCAAGCCAAAGGAGGAGGTTCTGAGATATATGTACAAAGTAATGAGGCTTGATTGTATACAGTAGGTGTATGAAAATGACATAGTGGCATAGTTCCAAAGTATATTTCCCCAGCTTTTTGTGGCAAAATTTAAGGATGGTTGGATGAGGATGTGTATATGAACATTTTGAAAGCAGAGAAAATCATTCACAATATGCCTGTTCTTGTCTGTGAATTACAGTTCACTCCTGGGACTTTGAACTTCAATCTAGATGTCAGACAGTGCTTAGGTGCTATTTAGGAATGTTGTTTTTAACCTATCAGCTCTCAGCTTATCTTGGTCCCTCCCTCTGACTGACTGAAGAAGGAAGGGAAGCTCAGTGACAGAAGGCTGCCCTGTTCAACATGACAGCTGAACATCTACTGTGGTATGTGTGTAAATGAGGGGAAACATGAAATATTCAGTTTGGTAGTGTTAATGAATAATATTGGAGAGCATGTTGTGATTCTGGGAGATTTGCATAGCAGAAGCACAATGACTCAATAGAGACGATAGATTTACCAAAGCTGTAAAAGTAAAGTTTGTCCAGCAACCATTACAAGAGGGAAGCTTATTACATGTGGTCTTAGACTCTAGTTTTTGAAATGGCTTCAAAGGTGGAAGAGGACACATCTTGTCCTGTGTGCACTGAGATCTACAAGGATCCTGTTATCCTGACGTCCTGCAGTCACAGCTTCTGTAGAGACTGTCTGGAGAAGTGCTGGAAATCTAAAGAAATAAAGGAATGCCCACTCTGCAGGAGGAAATCATCGGATAGATTTATCCGTCCTAATCTTGCTCTAAGGGACGTGTGTGAGACTCTGTCTGAGACTGTCTTACAAGACAAAGGGGAGACAAATATACTCTGCAAAGAACACAAGAGGAAATTGGAGCTCTTCTGTCAGGATGATTTACAGCTTTTGTGCCTTGTGTGTCGAGACTCAAAATTTCACAAAAACCACAACTTCAGTCCTGCCGGAGAAGCTGCTTCTGATGCAAAGGTGAAATCTGCGTTCTTGTTCTCATTCATAGGATTTCCTCTCTTGTAAGTCACTTTGGATAAAAGCGCCTGCTAAAGCCGAGAAGCTGCTGAGATGCAGCTTCTGTTATTTTTACAAACCCTGCATTTTGTAGCATATCTGATGATTTAATGGTCATTATTATGTCTTTGTTTCTTTATTTATAATAAATATTATATGCTTATATGCTAAATATATGCTTGCTTATAATACACTACTGTATACTATGCTTTCTTCATCATCATGAACACACACACACACACACACACACACACACACACACACACACACACACGTACAATGATTTAGTTCTGACCAAAGACTGTATAGCAAACTCACATCTATAATTCTTGGTGAATTAAGCATCCAACTAAAGTGATCCATTAATTTTAGGAGGAGCTCAATGCCAAACTGCAGCATCTACAAGAGAAGCTGAAGGACTTTGAGGAAGCCAAAGTGACCTGTGATAAAACAGCTGAGTACATTAAGGTCAGTGTGATGAAGACTACTCTCATGTCTAACATAACTGTGTCCCTGACCAGGAGGCCATGTTATTTCCTGTTGGAGGGTCAGCAGTGGTGGTCAAGTCAGTGGTCATCATCTCATCTGGGCCTCCATCTCAAACTCCTCCCTCCCACTTTATATCCATATCCAGTAGGAGGCGCTCACTTCCCAGTCTTCACTCTCCTGGTCTTTTCCAATAACCACACAGCTCTCTTCCTCTCTGCTGTCTCTGCTCTAATCACCACACAGATCTGTTCTTCTCTGAAATTCTCACACATCCCATCCTTGTTTTGGAATGTTTAAAAAACATCAAAGTAAAATATATGACACAAAAATATGTAATATTTGAAAGCTTAAAGCCAAGTTTTACTATATGAGTTTACTTCCAGTTGTTTGTCTGTCAGTTCAGTTCAGTTCGTTTAACTTTATTGTCCCAAAGGGACAGACAGATACGCATAAATAAACACAACCACTCACAACACACAAACACACAAGGGGGACACAACAACAGACCAATAGATATAAAAGATTGTCTCATACATTGTAAAAACCCGTCTAACCTTCTGACTCAAGATTATCAGAGTAATGTCTGTGCAAAATTGCAGAATTGTGCAAATTTAGCAGGCGAATTGCACTGGGAATAAAAGAGTGTTTTATCCTGTTGGACTTAAAAAATGGCACTCTAAGTCTCCGGCCTGAGGGGAGAATTTCAAATGAGCAATGAAGGGGGTGATAAGTACAGTCCAGTATTGACTCTGCTTTCTTGATGACCTGTCTCTCATAAATTGATTGTAAGGATAGCTGAGGACATCCAATCAACTTCCCCGCCACCTTCACAATTTGGTTGAGACTGTTCTTGTCCCGAACACTGATGCCCCCAAACCAGGCAATAAAAGAAAATGTGAGGACAGATTCAATAAAGGATTTATAAAATAAGGACAACATAACCTTGTCCACACCAAATGAATTTTTACTTCCGTAAAAATACAGACGTTGTTGACCTTTCTTGTAAATGGCCTCAGTGTTTCCATCAAATTTGAGCCTGTTATCAAGTATTGTACCCAAATATTTGCACTGGTCTACCAACTCTATAGGACAACCCTTAATATTAGTCGGTGGTAGTGAGCAGGGTTGTTTCTTCCTAAAGTCAATGACCATGTCTTTAGTCTTTGTTGTGTTCAAGTGCAGAAAGTATTTGTCACACCAACTAACAAACTCATCAACCACTGGCCCATGCTGACATTCATCTCTGTGGAGTAAACTGACAATAACGAGTGAATAATGAGTGTCTGAACACTCATAAGGCTGAAACCATTTTATTCAGACTCAAACCCAGCACACAGAGAAGCAGATCAAGGAGAACTTTGAGAAGCTTCACCAGTTTTTACGAAATGAAGAGGCAGCCAGGATGGCTGCACTGAGGGAGGAAGAGGAGAAGAAGAGTCGGGTGATGAAGGAGAAGATTGAGAAGATGAACAGAGAGATCTCATCTCTTTCAGGCACAATCAGAGCCATTGAAAAGGAGATGCATATTGATGATGTCACATTTCTGCAGGTAACAGAAATATTTGCATGTGCGTTAATCTGATTACAGCAGTTTTATGTTAAAACTGTCTGTTTTAATGGGTTGTACAGTATTGTAAATGAGGACACACTCACACAGATGGGCGGCATCATGGGCTGGAAAGTTATACTCGGTGTGTGCGTGCTTGTGTGTGTGTGTGTGTGTGTGTGTGTGTTTCTGCATGCATGTGTATGAGAAGTGCTGTGTGACAGTGCCTGAGTGAGTGTGTGTATGTGTATGCGTGTTGAAGAATATATTTAATCTTTGTTTTTTTTTCAAGAACTGTGTGTGTATTTGTGTGAATATTTAACATATCAGATATTTGATATTTTCCAGAACTACAAGACTACAGTGGAAAGGTGAGTGATCTGCCTCCTGTCTCTCTCTTCTCTGTGGTTCTGAACCCAAACCCACAGCAGCACTGACTCCTGAATGTTATTCCAGAGCCCAGTGCACACTGCAGGATCCAGAGAGGGTTTCAGGAGCTCTGATCAATGTGGCAAAGCACCTGGGCAACCTGAAGTTCAGAGTCTGGGAGAAGATGCATGATATTGTTCAGTACAGTGAGTAGTCTGGAAAGAAATAAAGATGCTCAATTCTAGGATCAAGAGGATGACACACAGTTACTGTATGTCTGATATGGGCACATATCAATCTACACTTTTACACACTAATTACAAATGTGGCATTAGAAACTATTGTGTGTGTGTGTGGTGTGTGTGTGTGTGTGTGTGTGTGTGTGTGTGTGTGTGTGTGTGTGTGTGTGTGCATCCAATAGCATCACACTGAAAACAGAGCAGGAGAGGAATACACCAATAAAGCCTTACATTCAACAAAATTTCACACACACATGCACACACACACATACACACACACACACACACACAAAATCATAAGTAAGCATTAAAATAAAATAAATACATTTATTTCTGAACAAATAATTTCTGTAAACTACTCTCTCTCTCTCTCTCTCTCTCTCTCTGTCTGAATGAATTCATAATCCAAACACTGTAGAAACATCCATAACCATCGGACAGAATTAGGATAAATGGATGGATGGAAAGGGAGGGAGGAAGGAAGAGAGAAAGAGAGAGAGGAGTGAAATCCTGCACATCTAGGGTCCATTCATGACTAAATAGCATTTCACAGGGTGCTTGCTCTTTTTCCAAATCAAAATTCCAGACTTTTTCCAGACTTTTTCAAAACTGATATTTTTGTTCCCCAAGACCTTGACTTTAAATACTTTTACACTTGTGTGCCCACTGCCTACTTTATTGGTTGACATACCGGTTAATTTAGATAAAACACCATAGACTACGGACGCAGCCTGACCAGAAGCTACACGCTTCGGATTGGATATCATTCCAGGAGGCTATATACATAATAAGTACGATACGTATCCAATACATTATGTGACTGGTTAATGAAATAATAGTTTTTACATCCTTATACTATTTATTATTTCAAAATATTCTGTGTCTTTGAGCATACTTTTTTCCATACTTTATTAAGACTTTCATACAAGATCCAAGACTTTTCAAAGTCTGGAAAACAGCATTTCAAAATTCCATACTTTTTAAGACTTTCAAGACTTGGGCAAGCACCCTGATTTCACTGCTCCTAGTTCTCTCTTTCTTAGTCTTTACACTTGGTAACACCACTAATGGCCATCATTCACATCCTCATCACAGATCCATCAGTGTTCAGCTCATGTGTGTGTTCTTTCTCTCTGCAGCTCCTGTCACTCTGGATCCCAACACTGCAAAACCCAACCTCATCCTATCTGAGGATCTGACTAGTGTAAGACGTGGTGATGTGTGGTTTCAACTTCCTGATAACCCAGAGAGATTTTATAAGTATGCCAGTGTCCTGGGCTCTGAGGGCTTTGACTCAGGGATTCACTGCTGGAATGTGGAGGTTGGGGAGAGTTGTCTTTGGCATTTGGGTGTGATCAAAGAGTCTCTCCAGAGGAAGGGAGACTATAACTCCATGAGTGGACGGTGGTGCGTGTGGTATAATGCTGCATATGTAGCACATGCTCCACCTCATCCCCCCACTCCCCTCACAGTGAAGCAGAAACCCCAGAGGATCAGAGTGCAGCTGGACTGGGACAGAGGAAAGCTCTCATTCTCTGATCCTGATAATAACACACACCTACACACTTTCACACACACTTTCACTGAGAGAGTGTTTCCATACTTTGCCACCACTATCTCTCCACTGAGGATCTTACCAGTGAAGACAGCAGTTACAGTAGAGCAGCTCAGTTAGAGTTCAGACACCTGCTGCAGGTTAACTGGGGATGGATGGGAAGAGACACTGATATGAAGTCAGTACTGATACCCCATCTGACCCTGATCATAACACACGCGCACACACACACACACACACACACACACACACACACACACACACACACACACACACACACACACACACACACACACTTGTGAAGGCCTCATCAACCGTAGAGCAGAACCCAGATATTGAATCAGTTAACACAATTGACGTACAACAATCAGATGAATTATGAAATATCTTTTTCTGTCTGCAACATCTTGTAGCTATTATGTAAGGCAATTGACTTTATTCCTAAATAATGCTAAGACCGTTCAGACACCTGCTGCCCGTTAACTGGGGATGTGGATGGGAAGAGACACAAATCTGAGTTCAGATGATATGTGATAGTATTGATACCCCATAGAGGTTGAGTATGAAAGAACATATTGAAATACATGATAAATAATTAAACAAACTAATATTCTGAGTAGCCTATACTATAGTAGCTGTAATATTGAGGATGATGAAGATGGTGAATCTTCGTCCTCATGCCGCTACTCTCCTCACAGTGAAGTAGAAACTCCAGAGGATCAGAGTGCAGCTGGACTGCCTGTGCCTGGACAATGGACACTAACTACATGTTACTTTTTACAGTGTTCTTCTGCTCAACCAAAATAAATAAAAGTATTAGTAACATGTCATTCTCATTATTCATTAGTTCTTGTTTAGTAAAAAAAAAAAAAAGTGGATTTATTCCGTCAGATCATGTAGGCTACACAAGAGGCTGTACAGTCTCTTGGTTAGTTTGTAGTTATTCAAATGTAAAAATTAATATATCCTGTTTTGATCCCGTGAGGGGAATTTGGTCCCACCTGTTGGCTACTGTATAGAGCAGGTAGAGTCATAAGCTGCTATATACAGTATGTACTGGGTGTAGGTGGATAGTACTGGATGTATGTGGAGTGTCTGTAGGTGTAGGTGGACTGCAGGCTGTTACAGATACACCCTCAAGCTATTGAGATGTTAAGTGCTGTGGCGTCATTGGGCCATTGTCTGGAGGGCACAAAGTGTGAACACACCCCATTTCACCAGCATAAACACACACACATCATGGCAGTCTGTTTTGATTTGAAACTCTCAGCCACACCACCAACAACAAGCAAGTGGCCAGAAGCATTGCAGAAGGTGCAAAGTACAAATGGGTGGATGTTTGAGTTGCTGAGTTCTATAGATTCCTTGGACTAGGTATTCTACATGTGCATGCTCAAATTGGATTGTGTCCATGACTACTGGAGGAGATATAGTAGCCTATCTTCACTGTCCCTTTCCCAGCACGTGTTACAAGGGATAGATTCAGAACCATCTTTTGGAATGTGCACATAAGCGACCCAGATGAAGACAGAGAGAATGATGCTAAGAAGGAAACTTGAGCCCATGACAATCTGTTCCATGTCAAACCTCTCATGAACACCATCCAGAAGCCTGTAAAGCATTCTGTCACCACCGTAAGTGGTGTTGCAATATGCGGTCTTTATCACACCGCCATTCTCCTTTCATCTGATCTTCAATTTACCTCACTCGCGTCAGATGAGGCACTACGGCATAGACAAACATACTGTTCAATGTGTGTGTGTGTTTCTATATGTGGTGATCATTTATAAACTTTATGGTCTTCCCATGTCCTAGTGGGTGGAGTGAGGAGGAATTATCCATCATCAGAGAGGTCAGAGTTTGGGACACAACGGTCTCCTGCTCGCTGGAAGCCTGTCCCTGCACAGACGCACATCAAGATGTTTGCTCTGGGGAAGCAGTACTGGAAAAGGACACATGTTGGCGCTGCAGGTTAGCCCCATTCCTAGAGTTAGGAATTGGCATTTGTGTAACATGTTCCTAAGAATTGAAGCCCAGGAGGTGGCGGCATAAACAGACGTCTTTCAGATCCCTCTGCATGCAACAAAATCATAGAACAGAAGAATTCTTTCCACAAAGTGATTGATGTAGACAGTTTTAGGTTATTGAGCTCGCAAGCCAAGAGAGAGTCATTAGACTAGATGCTTTTCCATTGCTGCACTGGAGATGTCTAGATTTATAGGCAAACCTGTTGAATATCTGGAACAGTGGGACACACACTTTTAGTCCTGGTCCTCATCCAGGTAACAATTCAGCCGATAGTGTAAACATCATCACAACTGTTTATACTGTAGCAGTAGGGAAATGGAACACAAACTTTAAAGACACAAATTCTTCATTAAACCAATTATCCATTCACCGAATGACCCACAGGTCCAGTCTAGGTCACCGTCCTATTGTTTGTTCTCATATCCATTTAGCCTCCTTACTATTCCATGTAACTCACTCACACTCACACATTTTGAATTTCCTTGGAGTACTTTTATTACATACACTTTAACAATACTTATGTATATTCTCCATTTTAATTTAGTTAAAAGCAATACAAAGTACAATACAGATTAAATCAAAAGGCCTTAAAATAAAGCATCTGTCATACTGTAGAGTAGATCTTGAGAACTTTGACAGAGAAAGTCACTAACAAAATGTTTATATGTGAACTTCAATCTTGAGGTGAGACAGTGCTTGTGCTTGTTCTGTGATGGAATGTTGTCTTTAACCAATCAGCTCTCAGTTTATCTTGGTCCCTCCCTCTGACTCACCTGACCTGAAGAAGGAAGTGAAGCTCTGTGACAGGTGGCTGCCCTGTTCAACACTACAGCTGAACAACTAGTGTGGTATGTGAGAAATGAGGGAAAATATGGAGTACTATTCAGATTGTTTGTGTTAATAATGTTGGAGAGAATGTTGGGTTTCTGGGAGATAGATTCATTGTGCATAGAAGAAGCACAATGATTCTGTAGAGACGATTTACCAAAGCTGTGAAAGTGAAAGTAAAGTTTGTCCAGCAGCCATTACGAGAGTGGAGCTTCTGACACTGTGTACTCTTATACTTTAGTCTTGGAAATGGCTTCAAAGTTGGAGGATGAAACATCTTGTCCTGTGTGCACTGAGATCTACAAGGATCCTGTCATGCTAACCTCCTGCAATCACAGTTTCTGTAGAGACTGTCTGGAGAAGTGCTGGAAAGCTAAACAAATAAAGGAATGTCCACTCTGCAGGAAGAGATCATCAAATGAATTTATCCATCCAAATCTGGCTCTAAGGAACCTGTGTGACGCTTTGTCTGAGACTCTCTTACAAGAGAGAGAGGGTGCAAATATCCTCTGTAAACTGCACAAGAGAAAACTTGAGCTCCTCTGTCAGAACAACAAACAGCTTGTGTGTCTGGTGTGTCGAGACTCAAAATCACACAGAAATCACAACTTCAGTCCCATTGATGAAGCAGCAGCAGAGATCAAGGTAGGCATGAGCTTTCTGTAAAACATTTTCTTGTGTGCCTTTTACAGTTTTGCATGGTCACCTTTTCTCCTGTTGATGTCACTCTTGCTTATTAACTACTTCACACAAATGGCCACATTTTTCAAACTGAGTGTTTTCTGTGTAGACAAAAGTGATTAGAATTCTAAGATTGTTTCATGTGCCAGTCTGATGCGGAGTAATCATGTGAACCTTTCCCCTGGTTGAAGTCTGTATGGAGGACAGTCTGCTTTGCTCTCTGGTTGATCATTTTGTTATGACTCCTGGTAGTCAGTGTTGTTAAAAGTTGAACAATGAATACTGTGATAACTGCAAAGTGGAGCACAATATGCAGAATCAGATCTTAAAAAGAAATGGAATTCAGTTCAGGTTTATTTGTCACATACATAATCATGGCAGTGCACAATTTGTAGTGAAATGTGGTAATGAAAAGACAGAGAAAGGCTCAAAGAAGAGAGGAGTAAAGAGAGAGATTGTCCAAGATAGAATAAATAAAACAAAAAATCGAAAATAATAAATAAAAGTTAAAAAGAACAATTAGACTAAACCAAAGAAGTCCATGTTGTCCTCAGGATCTTCCTACAGAAAGGGATCCATAGACGTGGAGGGGGAGAGGGATCACTGCAGCTTAACAGGAGGGAGGAGAGATCACGTGCACAGAGATCTTATCGATCCAGGCAGTTGGGGTTGTTCACTCTCATACGGCAACACAGCCCACCAGTGTAGGGTATAGTCCATTGTATGGTCCCGCAACAGATCACAGCCAATCGACTCACGGTAAGAATGCAGTCAGCGCAGCGCAGCGCAGACTTCACACAACCGAAAACGTCAGGGTCGCATGGGCTACCTCACAACTCGTCCAATTCGTGCTTGATGATGGAAGATTATTGCTATGGAATTTGATTCTAGTATGCAATGCAGGACCGCCAGACTCAGCAAAAGCTGTTTCCCACATGCCATCAGACTGCTAAACTTACTCCTGAAAGCAAGACCGTAACCCCCCCACCCTCATACACACACACACACACACACACACACACACACACATACACACACACACACACACACACACACACACACACACACACACACACACACACAAACCAAAGACTAACAACTTTTATGTCCATTCCCTTGCACAGTGAAAACTTATTCATCCCCATGCTGCTAATTTGCACCCTGCACTTTTGTCTCATTGCACCTACTGTTATAACTACTATTGTTATAACACTGCACTGACATATGTTATCTGACAAATTCTGAAACACTGAGTCTTGGAAATGTATCCTCACAGTGTCTTATATTGTGTTGATTGTTGTTTTTGTTACTGATATCTATCTTTATTACTGTTACTGATGACTATTTACCATGTTGATATCTTGATATATATTTGCACTTCATGTCCTAATGGTGTCTTGTACAGTTAGTGATATCCTATGTATCGTTATATTTAGTTGTATATCTAACTTAGCTTTGTTATTGCACATGTGGAGTTTTGGAGTTTGCGGAAACGCAATTTTAGTGTACTGTTGCATAGTTTGATTGGCAAGTTCACTTTGACACTGCCTTTTGATTATGGATTTAATACATTATAAAATAAAAGAAAATTGCATTTGGTGCATGATGGATAATCTCTATTCCCAAAATCTTGCGATGGATGAAACTATATTTACTTGCATTTAGCCACCACTACATCCCCGCTGGTAGTAGAGGTGTAGAGAACACGTCACACTAAAGTGATCCATTAATTTCAGGAGGAGCTCAAGGGCAAACTGCAGCCTCTACAGGAGAAGCTGAAGGACTTTGAGGAAGCTAAAGTCACCTGTGATAAAACAGCTGAGTACATTAAGGTCAGTGTGATGAACACTACTGTCCTGTCTTACATGACTGTGTCCCTGGCCAGGAGGCCATGTTGTCTCCTGTTGGAGGGACAGTAGTGGTGGTCAAGTCACTGGTCATCATCTCATCTGGGCCTCCATCTCAAACTTCTCCCTCACACTTTGTATCCATATCCAGTAGGAGGCGCTCACTTCCCAGGCTTCACTTTCCCCCTCTCTGCTGTCTCTCCTTCAATCACCACACAGCTCTCTTCCTCCCTGAAACAATTACAGACCCTGTCACTGTTTTGGAATGTATTAGAAAACTTCATCAGAGGGAGTGAATGCATACAATTTACCACACAAACAATGTTTAATATTTCAAAGTTTACAAACAAGGTTTCATTATAGCAATAGGTTTACATTCAATTGTTGATCAGTATGAACACAATTAATTTTTTTTTTATTTCAGACTCAAACTCAAATCACTGAAAGGCAGATCAAGGAGGAGTTTGAGAAGCTTCACCAGTTTCTACGAGATGAAGAGGCAGCCAGGATAGCTGCACTGAGGGAGGAAGAGGAGCAGAAGAGTCAGATGATGAAGGAGAATATTGAGAATATGAGCAGAGAGATCTCATCTCTTTCAGACACAATCAGAGCCATTGAAAAGGAGATGAAGGCTGATGATGTCACATTTCTGCAGGTAGCAAGCATTTGCTTGTGCGTTCTGAGCAGTTTCATGATAAAACTATCTGTTTTAGTGGGCTAACCTGCCTATGCCACCCATGCTATCCTAGACATTGTTCCACATCCAAGTCCATGAGCATAATGTGAGGTCTTTCTACTCCTCATGCCATGTTGATCTTTGAAGAGTGTGGTTCATATGGGCCTCTGGAGAGAGAAGCAGGAACACAATAACATGAGGGATGAGCACAGGGATGAATGAAGAGGAATTTATTATTTGATGTTGAATCATTTAGGTTTATTACAACATAATTTAAATCTTCCTTGCCACGTCAGTGAAGATTCCTCTTCAGTTCTGTGGTCAGTATACAAGGTAATCATGGTCTATCTATGGGGAAAACCTAAGTTTAGGGATAAGTGACTGATGTTGGAGTGTTTAAGTATTTTACAGCCAGTGGGTTAAATACTTTCATCCAGTCCCACTGTTGAGCTAGCCTAACACTCCAGACTATATCATAAGAATGTATAGTCTGAAGACCACTGATAGACTGCGCCTCAATGGAGGGGCGGGTGATTGCGTTGTCTTTCAAACTGCCTCTCCACGTAATAGGCTAGCGTTCCGGCCAGTGGTGCCAGCTGGTATATCAAACTTTTCCCGTAGCCCGTCGGTAACACGGTAAAGACATCTTTTTTCAGAACGAAAGACTTCAGTGCACTTTCTTGTTCCACTTTCAAAGAAAATGACAAGTTCAATTCCTCCAAAACTAAAGCCAAAGACGATTCAAACGACTGCGGTTCCTGTTGAGCCTCTGCTGTCTATGGCTTGAGCAGGACTGTCGTCATCGTACTAAGCTCGCCTTACGATGTCCTGTACACATACCGCGCTGTGATTGGTTAGACGCTGCCAGAGTCAGGATACAATGGTTTTCTTTGGTAGGTCTCTATACGTATCCGCTGTGCAAATTCAAATTTACTACCGCTAGGGGTATGTCTATAGTTCTAGGCTACTGTTGAGCACAGAGGAGCTCAAGAAATGTCACAGTGTGCAGTACAGGGTTATCAGCCCTGACAGTCATTATGTGGAACAACAGACACATTCCCTTGTGTACCCTTCAGTGAATTTGGTTCTTGAAACGATTCTCAGGGCAGTTGAAATTTTTTTCTTCTTTGTACATTGCACAACATTGGACATGCAAAATTCAAAAAATTAACAAAGAGACTATGATCATATGATAGAAGATTGACCTAATTTTGCCGTGCGTGCCTGTGTGTGTGTGTGTGTGTGTGTGTGTGTGTGTGTGTGTGTGTGTGTGTGTGTGTGTAAAGTAATATTTAACTTATCCGATCTTTGGTATTTTCCAGAACTACAAGACCACAGTGGAAAGGTGAGTGATCTGCCTCCTGTATCTCTCCTCTCTGTGGTTCTGAACCCAAACCCACAGCAGCACTGACTCCTGAATGTTATTTCAGAGCCCAGTGCACACTGCAGGATCCAGAGAGGGTTTCAGGAGCTCTGATCAATGTGGCAAAACACCGGGGCAACCTGAAGTTCAGAGTCTGGGAGAAGATGCAGGAGATTGTCCAGTACAGTGAGTAGCCTGGAAAGAAATAAAGATGATCAATTCTAGGATCAAGAGGATGACACACATTGTACTGTATGTCTGATTAGGGCACATTAGAAACTTCACACTCTACACAATAGTTACAAATGTGGCATTAAAAAATATTGAGTATCTGTCTGTGTGTGTGTGTGTGTGTATGTATGTGTGTGTGTGTGTATGTATGTGTGTGTGTGTGTGTGTGTGTGTGTGTGTGTGTGTGTGTGTGTGTGTGTGTGTGGGGGGGGGAGTGTGTGTGTGTTCCGCCCTGTTATTGGTGCACACACACACACACACACACACACACACACACATTATGATACTGTCCAATGGGTGGGTGGACTGACAAATTGGATAACAAATAGAGGGAGGAAGAAAGAGAGGGAGAGAGTGACTATTATTCACATCCTCATCACACATCACTCAGTGTTTAGATCATGTGTGTGTTCTTTCTCTCTGCAGCTCCTGTCACTCTGGATCCCAACACTGCAAAACCCACTCTCATCCTGTCTGAGGATCTGACCAGTGTGAGAGGTGGTTATGAGAGACAGCAGCTGCCTGATAACCCAGAGAGATTTGATACATATTCTAATGTCCTGGGCTCTGAGGGCTTTAACTCAGGGACTCACTGCTGGAATGTGGAGGTTGGGAAGAGTGATAACTGGGCCCTGGGTGTTGTGACAGAGTCTCTCCAGAGAAAGAGAGGCTTTACCTCCATAAATGGACTGTGGTGTATGGGGTATAGTAATGCTACATATAATGCAGTTGCTACACCTCATTCCTCCACTGGCCTGACAGTAAAGCAGAAACCCCAGAGGATCAGAGTGCAGCTGGACTGGGACAGAGGAAAGCTCTCATTCTCTGACCCTGATAATAACACACACATACACACTTTCACACATACTTTCACTGAGAGAGTGTTTCCCTACTTTTACACTGTCCCCCCATTGAAGATCTTACCAGTGAAGACAGCAGTTACAGTAGAGCAGCTCAGTTAGAGTTCAGACACCTGCTGCAGGTTAACTGGGGATGTGGATGGGAAGAGACACTAATATGAACTCAGTATTGATACCCCATTTAACCCTGGCCATAGCACACACACACACACACACACACACACACACACACACACACACACACACACACACTCTGTAGAGCAGCACCCAGATATTGAATCAGTCAGAACACAACTGACATACAGCAATGAATTATGAAAAATCTTTTTCTGCCTGCAACATCTTGTAGCTAATGTAGGCTATTGGCTTTAT
The DNA here is from genome assembly GCA_027497455.2 of Sardinella longiceps. Classification (NCBI taxonomy): domain Eukaryota; kingdom Metazoa; phylum Chordata; class Actinopteri; order Clupeiformes; family Clupeidae; genus Sardinella; species Sardinella longiceps. The sequence goes on along the minus strand of JAODXP020000016.1, from coordinate 8,401,048 downwards.
TCCTAAAAGACTATTATATGTGAAGTAGTGCTGGCAAAATTAACTGATTAATCACGTGATTAATCCAAAAAATGTAACTTGGATTAAAAAATGAACTCAGATTAATCCTAATGGATATGGTTCTACTTTCATGGCATGTATTATGTTCAATTTCAGATAGAAAATGATTCGGCTATCAAGTCAAACTATACAAATATTATGGCCTCACTCCTGACTGTCCAACAACATGTTTGGGGAATCCTTGGGGGTGGGGGACAAGTGTGAATTGCCCCATTTGAGACAAACAAAGCCAACTATTAGTATCAGTGCCTTTTCAGGGAAAAATAAGGATCCAACATACTCTAGCATCCAAATTCTTACTGGAAGAAATGAGTTGCAATTAAAAGTGATTAATCATGATTAATCATTGCAAACTTTTGTGATTAATCAGATTATTTTTTTTTAATCGTTTGACAGCACTAATGTGAAGAGAGTTCAGACACCTACTCCAGGTTAACATGTGGATGGGAAGAGACACCAATCTGAGTTCAGAACTGACATGCCGTAGACGATATGATGCAATACCCCATAGAGGTTGTATATAAATACATGATTAATGATTAAACTAATATTTTGAGTAGCCTACAGTAGCTATACTAGCCTATTGAAGGTGATGAAGATGGTGAATCTCCTCACAGTGAAGCAGAAACTCCAGAGGATCAGAGAGCAGCTGGAATGTCTGTGCTGCAGACCTGCACTAATCCACTAATCCACTATTTGACTTTTCACAGTGTACTTCTGCTCAATAAAAATAAATTGTAATTAGTAACATTTGTCATTCTCATTATTCATTGGTTCTTAAAAAAAATAAGTGGATTTATTCCATCTGATCATGTACACAGAAGGCTTAACTGTGTCTTGGTTAGTTTGTAGTTTGTTAATTCAGATGTATGAATTAATATATCCTGTTTTGATCCTGCGAGGGAAATTTGGTATTGTGTGTATAGAGCAGATAGAGTCATAAGCTGCTATATACTGTATGTGTAGGTGAACTGGCTGTCCTGGGTGTAGGTGGACTGTCTGTACTGGTGTAGGTGGGCTGTCTGGGTGTAGGTAACTGTCTGGTGTAGGTGAATTGCCTGTACTGGGTGTAGGTGGACTGTCTGTACTGGGTGTAGGTGGACTGTGTACTGGTGTAGGTGGACTGTCTGTCCTGGGTGTAGGTGGAGTGCCTGTACTGGGTGTAGGTGGACTGTCTGTACTGGGTGTAGGTGGACTGTCTGTAGTGGGTGAAGGGGGACTGTCTGGTGTTGGTGGACTGTCTGGTGTAAATGGCCTACCTCTACTGGGTGTAGGTGAACTCTGTATACTAGGTGGACTGCCTGTACTGGGTGTACATGTAGGTGGACTGCCTGTAGTGGGTGTAGGTGGACTGTCTGTACTGGGTGTAGGTGGACTGTCTGGTGTAGGTTGACTGCCTGTAAAACACACAACCCTGAGGGGAGCCAGTATTGGGTGTGAATTGGGGGAGAGAGAGAGGTGGGCCCATAGATGGCAGCTGGACTGATCACTACAAGTGGTGACCAATTTGCTTCATGGACCTCAGACCTCAACTCCTCTTGCAATGTGAGTGAATGTAGTGAATGTCTATGAAGAGAATCCTCACATGCAGGTAAGAGCATAATTTACCTGTGCCTTGTGCTAATTGATTTGCTTGTGATTTCTGTGGGGTGATTCAGAGGTCAAGTGATCTCAGTGTCATCTGAAACCAATCAGGAAGCGTGAACTGCTTAATCACTCGACAGATCATCAGCAGACAAGGGCCTATGGAAAGCGGCTCTCACTGACCACTCCCACAGGCTTTTGTTTCTGCATGATTGTCAGTGGGCGGTCTCAACCGGGTGCTAACAAGCAAGGAGCTGTAATCAATGACTTTGCATCATAATAGTACCATTCACACTGAAGCGGCAGCTGAAAGCGGCAGCCCTCGTGTTCAGCCCTTCTCGTGTGAAGACATTCTCGGGTAAAGACGTTCCATGTCTACCTGTGCATGTCCACCGAGCAAGGGCCACCGTTAAAAAGGGCTGCTTAGATTTATTTTCACTTTTTCCTTTTCCTTGGTCACATGTGTCTTCAACCTATTTCTGTCATCTCCACTCGGAGACGGGCTCATTTCTGTAGACGTAACCGCAACCTTGCTAACCTCCGTTCTTTACAACATGTCTCATCATCCACTGATATCTCTTTTGCTATTGGTTTATGGAACTGTCAGTCTGCAGTCAACAAAGCTGACTTCATTAATGCTTATGCAAACCAGCTTTCTCTCAATATCCTGGCTCTGACTGAAACATGGATCACACCTCACAACACTGCTACACCAACAGCTCTCTCAACAAACTATACCCTCTCTCACACCCCTCGAATTTCTGGACGAGGGGGTGGAACAGGGCTAATGATTTGCAATGACTGGAAATTTACTCAACCGCTACCATCAGTCTCATACAACTCTTTCGAATACCATGCTATCTTGATAACTGCACCGGTTCAAATGTATATAGTGGTTATTTATCGTCCACCAGGTCAGATGGGCGACTTTGTGGATGAGCTTGACACTCTGCTCTCTTCCATCCCAGAGCATGAATGTCCCATGCTTGTTCTTGGGGATATGAACATTCATCTAGACAAACCTACATCTGCAGACTTCCTAGCTCTGACTCACTCATTTGAGCTGCAGCGGGTCTGCAGCACTCCAACACACAAAGCAGGTAAGGAACTTGATCTCATTTTTACAAAACACTGCAACACAAACTCTCTGGAGGTCACTCCTCTACATCTTTCTGACCATTATTTCATTCTGTTCAAGGTAAGTCTACCTCAGCAACCCTCTGCACCTGTTCCTACGGTTTCCTTCCGTCGCAACCTTCGCAACCTCTCTCCTGCTAACTTTTCATCCCTTGTAGCATCTACGCTTCCGTCTCCTTCAGCTTTTTCTTCTCTCCAGGTCGATGAAGCCACAGAGTCACTCTGCGCTACGCTGAGCTCCTGCCTGGATCGCCTGTGTCCTCTGACCACCAGGCCTGCTCGATCCACTCAATCTCACACATGGCTAACTGACTCTCTTCGTTCGATGCGCACCGACCTCAGAGCCTCAGAGAGGAAATGGCGCAAGACCAAGGACCCTTCAGATCTGACACAATTCCAGGCATTGTTAGAATCCTTCTCATCCAGCATCACTTCTGCAAAGAAGGAATTCTACCAGGACAAGATCATCAACGCTACAGACACCAGGAAACTGTTCTCCACGTTCAAATCTCTACTGAACCCTCCACCACCGCCTCCTGCAACCAACCTCACAGCTGACACCTTTGCGGAATTCTTCACCGACAAAGTAGCAGCAATCAGCAACAGATTCTCGGACCCACCTATACAGATGACTTCACAAAGGCTTCCTCCTGCTTCATTCACTTCATTTGCTTCTCTATCAGAAAACGATGTGACTAAGCTTCTCACAAGCAGTCGTCCGACATCCTGCCAGCTGGACCCAATTCCAACCACTCTTCTACAGGACATTACTCCTACAATTGTGAAGGCAACCACTCATGTTATCAATGCTTCACTAACTTCAGGGACTTTTCCCACCACCTTCAAGCGAGCTCAGGTAAGACCACTGCTCAAAAAACCTTCTCTCTCTCCCACGCAAGTGGAGCACTACCGACCTGTCTCTCTTCTTCCTTTCCTGTCAAAAACCATCGAAAGAACAGTCTTCAAACAAGTCATGGAATTCCTCACTCAGCATAACCTCCTGGATTCCAAACAATCTGGCTTCAGAAGTGGACACTCAACGGAAACAGCACTCCTCTCAGTAACAGAAGCTCTTAAAGAAGCCAAAGCAGCAGGACAATCGTCAGTTCTTATTCTACTTGACCTATCAGCAGCGTTTGATACAGTCAACCATAGAATTCTTCTGGATAAACTTAGAAGCATGGGCGTCAGCGGCAAAGCGCACTCCTGGTTCAAATCCTACCTCACTGGACGATCATTCAATGTGTCATGGCTTGGCAAAACCTCAGCAAAGCACTACCTTACCACAGGAGTACCCCAAGGCTCAGTACTGGGGCCCCTCCTCTTTGCTTTGTACACAACAACGCTGGGTCCAGTCATCCACTCGCATGGCTTTTCCTACCACTGCTATGCAGATGACACCCAGCTTTATCTGTCTTTTCCTCCTGGTGACTCTACAGTGACAACACGGATCTCTGACTGTCTCTCAGACATATCTGCATGGATGAAAGACAACCACCTTCAACTAAACCTCTCAAAAACGGAACTGCTGATCATCCCTGCCAAGCAAACCCTGCACCACAACATCAGCATTAAGATAGACTCTCTATCTATTGCTCCTACCAAGGCTGCAAGAAACCTAGGCGTAATAATTGATAACCAGCTGACCTTCACGGATCATGTTGCTGCCGTTGCTAGGTCGTGCCGTTTCTCTTTATTCAACATTAGGAAAATCAGGCCGTACCTTACTCAACATGCGACACAGCTCCTGGTTCAGACGCTGGTTATCTCTCGTCTTGACTATTGCAACGCTCTTCTAACAGGTCTACCAGCGTGTGCAGCAAAACCACTATTGATGATCCAGAAGGCTGCTGCACGCCTGGTCTTCAACCAGCCAAAGAGAGCACATGTCTCTCCACTGTTCAGGGAGCTCCATTGGCTGCCCCTGGCTGCTCGCATTAAATTCAAGTCACTAATGTTGGTATACAGGGTACTGGAGGGAACTGCTCCAGTCTACCTGAAAGACATCATCAAACCATATGCTAACCTCCAATCGCTCCGCTCAACCAAGGATCGCTGTTTGGAACGACCAGCACCGCGCACAGGTCAATCTAGGCTCTTTTCATGCATTGTTCCTAACTGGTGGAATAGTCTCCCCAAGACTATTAAAACAACAGTCACTCTTTTCTACTTTCAAGAGACTCTTGAAGACCCAGCTCTTTCAAGAGTATCTCTTGTCCTAATTCGTTACATTACTTGGAATGCACTGACCAAGCACTTCTAAACTCTAGCACTTGCTCTCCTATTAGCAAATGGCACTCCCAGTAGGCACTTACTTGTATTGTGTTGCAGCTTAATTGTTATCCCTCTTTTGTAAGTCGCTTTGGATAAAAGCGTCTGCTAAATGCATAAATGTAAATGTAAATGACATAACTCCCCCTGGTGTTCAAGGTGCGGCAGTGCACTGTGATGTGTGATGTATGCCACAGACAGGTATTCCTTTGACTCTCACAATGGAAGGCTGCTCCTAACCTGTCTAACAACAGCAATATCCACCAGACCTGTTGCCCAATGTTTTATAAGTTAGTCAAAACCCAGTTTTAGGGAATGACATGTTCTTTGTGCTATAAAGCATCTTTCTAAATTTAAAGGAAAATTAGCATGGCGAACAACACACAATGTACCGCTGATTAATGTTTATTTTACTCAATATTTTTCATTTATTCACCAGGACTTAGTGTTTAGAAGTGAAATTAATTTTGATTCTTCACCTGGGCTTCACACAAACAATATTGTTCAATTGCACTGTGTACAGCGTTTCTCTCTCTCTCTCTCTCTCTCTCTCTCTCTCTCTCTCTCTCTCTCTCTCTCTCTCTCTCACACACACACACACACACACACACACACACACACTCTCTCTCTCTCTCTCTCTCTCTCTCTCTCTCTCTCTCTCTCTCTCTCTCTCTGTGCCTCTTTGTGTGATAAGCCAGTGATCATGAAACAGGGAACTCATAGTTCATCAATAGGAATGTTTCGCTTACATGACTCAACTCATCCCGGGCAGTGACAATATAGCTGCTTATGTTGGTTCTGACCAATCAGCTCTCAACTCTTCCTGTTCCTGATCCCTCCCTCTGACTCACTTGTCTTGAATAAGGAAGTGAAACCCAGTGACAAACGATGCTCTGCCCAACACTACAAGCTGAAGAACTACTGTGGTATGTGAGAAATGAGAGGAAATTATGGAATCAAACTACAACTACAACTTAATAATGTGTTTTCACATCTTGTTGATTTCAGATTCTAGACTTAAATGGACTGACTCAGACTTTATAAATGGAATGACTCAGACTTTATATTTGTCAAAGCTTTGAAAGTGAAAGTAAAGGCTGTCTAACAGCATAACAAGGGAAGCTTATATATGCATTGTGCTGTCTTGTCTTGGAAATGGCTTCAAATGTGGAAGAGGACATATCTTGCCCAGTGTGCACTGAGATCTACAAGGATCCTGTCATCTTGACCTGTAGTCACAGCTTCTGTAGAGCCTGTCTGAAGCAGTTCTGGGAAACTAAACCATCCAGAGAATGTCCAGTCTGCAGGAGGCCATCATTGAATGAAAATCCTCTCCCAAATCTGGCTTTAAGAAACCTGTGTGAGACTCTTTCTAAAACAGTTTCACAAGATAAAGATCAGACACACATGCTCTGCAAAAAGCACAAGAGAAAACTCGAGCTCCTGTGTGAGTGTGACAAGGAGATGGTGTGCCTCGTGTGTCGAGACTCAAAATTACACAAGAATCACACCTTCAGTCCCATTGATGAAGCAGCAGCAGAGATCAAGGTAGGCCTGAACTTTCTGGTCAAAGACAAGTACAGCATTATCATATTATGTGTGTATCTCTATTCTACTGTCTTGCAAAGGCTAGGCCTACTTACTGTACAGTAGATGTCAATGTTGGTCATTGTCTTCACAATCAGGAATGTATAGTAACAAAGTAGAACTGTAAGTGCTGTACATAAGTACTAAAATGCAGTGTCTGTACTTTATTTTTCCCCCTCCTACTTCCACTTTTAGTTCAGTATATGATTTTGCTGAATTTAATACTTTTACTCTGATACGAATCTCATGCTAAATTGTTACTCATTACTATTATGAAACCAAACCCATAGCAGGGCTTATCAATGTCAGATCGGTAAATGGCTAGAAGGCTCTGTCAGGTTTGATGATGCTGGATCAACAGAAGAATTATGCTGTATGCATACATAAAAACACCACATGCACAACACAACACTCCCCCCTTTTGCACTGCCAGGGACGTCACCAGCATTGTAGATGACTTTGGGCCATAGGTCTGAAGTTACGGTCCTTATTGTGCAGGGGTTCAGGGGTTTCTACCTAATCTAATTGATGAACAACATACAATTTTATAATAGTTTTCATTAGTGTAGATTTCATACATGAAAATTGTACGCAACTGGCTGTCTTACAATATGAGGCACCATTTTGTTTGCACACGTGATGATTTCGGGCTTTTCCATGTCTTTGTACTACTGTTTCAGCCAAAAACATTGTGCCTTTAACTTTAAATGTTGGAAATTAATAATATAAACAATAATGTAATTAATATCACAATATATACAATACTTGTGCTTTACTTTCAGTACTTGAGTACTTGTGTAGTTGATCTTTGCTTCTACTAAGTATGCCTAATTAAGTACAAAACATGTTGAATACTTTAGCACTTCCACTTAAGTATTCTGTTTAAAGAACGCTTCAACTACTACTCTCCACACATCCATGTTCTGTATTTCAGGAAGAGCTGAAGGCCAAACTGCAGCCTCTACAGGAGAAGCTGAAGGACTTTGAGAAAGCTAAAGTCACCTGTGATAAAACAGCTGAGTACATTAAGGTCAGTGTGATGAAGACCACTGTCCTGTCTAACATGACTGTGTCCCTGGCCAGGAGGCCATGTTGTCTCATGTTGGAGGGTCAGTAGTGGTGGTCAAGTGAATCACTGGTCATCATCTCATCTGGGCCTCCATCTCAAACTCCTCCCACCCACTTTATACCCATATCCTATTGAAGGCGTTCACTTCACAGCCTGCCCTCTCTCCTCCAATCACCACACAGCTCTCCTCTTCTGTGTTGTCTGTCCGCCAATCAACACACAGCTCTCCTCCTCTGTCCTGTCTCTCCTTCAATTGCCAAACAGCTCTCTTCCTCTGCTGTCTGTATGCATATGTAAATATCCATCAAAGGGAATGAATGCATACACAAACAATGTTTAATTTTTGAAAGTTTTCAGAACCAGTTTCATTATAGTTATGTGATGTAATAGTATGCATCAGGATGAACACGATTAAACTTTTTATTTTTATGTTATTCAGACTCAAACCCAGAACACAGAGAAGCAGATCAAGAAGGAGTTTGAGAAGCTTCACCAGTTTCTACGAGATGAAGAGGCAGCCAGGATAGCTGCACTGAGGGAGGAAGAGGAGCAGAAGAGTCAGATGATGAAGGAGAAGATTGAGAAGATGAGCAGAGACATATCATCTCTTTCAGACACAATCAGAGCCATTGAGAAGGGGATGAAGGCTGATGATGTCACATTTCTGCAGGTAACAGAAATATTTTCATGTGTACAGTATTGCCCTGCTTACAGCGGTATCAAGATAAAATTGATTTTTAATGGGATAACCTGCCCATACCACCCATGCCATCCTGGCCATTGTTCCACACCCAATCAAGATATGCAGTGAGGTCTTTCTACTCCATAATGCCATGTTGATCTTTGATCAGTGTGGTGTTGATTTGGGGGGAAGTGATGTCCTCCTTAGAGGGGACTCTAGAGAGAGAAGCAGGACCCCAATAACATGAGAGATGAGCACAGGGATGAATGAAGAGGAATTTATTATTTGATATTTAAATCATTTAGGTTTATACAGTACAACATCATTTATATTTTCCTTGCCACATCAGTGAAGATCCCTCTTCAGTGCTCTGGTCAGTATCCAAGGTAATCAGGGTCTACCTGTGGGATCAGTGACTGATGTTGGAGGGTTTTAAGTGTGTAACAGCCAGTGGGTTTAATTTTTCCATCCAGTCCCACCATTTAGCAGAGAGGAGCTCAAGAAATGCCAGTGTGCAGCACAGGGTTATCAGCCCTGATAGTCATTATTTTTAACAATAAATACATTCCCCTGTGTACCCTTCGGTGAATTTGCCTAGAGCTTGAAACGATTCTCAGAGCAGTGAAGATTTTAGAAAACCTTTTTGCATCTTTGTACATTGCACAACATTGGACATGCAAAATTAGCAAATGAACAAAGAGACTATCATCATATGAGATTGACCTAATTTTGGTGTGTGTGTGTGTGTGTGTGTGTGTGTGTGTGTGTGTGTGTGTGTGTGTGTGTGTGTGTATCCAATCTTTGATATTTTCCAGAACTACAAGACTACAGTGGAAAGGTGAGTGATCTGCCTCCTGTCTCTCTCATCTCTGTGGTTCTGAACCCAAACCCACAGCAGCACTGACTCCTGCATGTTATTCCAGAGCCCAGTGCACACTGCAGGATCCAGAGAGGGTCTCAGGAGCTCGGATCAATGTGGCAAAGCACCTGGGCAACATGAAATTCAGAGTCTGGGAGAAGATGCAGCAGATTGTTCAGTACAGTGAGTAGCCTGGAAAGAAATAAAGATGCTCAATTCTAGGATCAAGAAAATATATGTATGATTATGTGTGTGTGTGTGTGTGTGTTTGTGTGTGTGTGTGTGTGTGTGTGTGTGTGTGTGTGTTGACAGAATCTAATAACACCACACCAATAACAGGGCAAGACAGGAACACCCCTTCATAAGTTTCAGCTCACTCTAACAATCAATATTTCATATAAATTTCACACACACAAAACGCACATTCTCTCTCTCTCTCTCTCTCTCTCTCTCTCTCTCTCTCTCTCTCTCTCTCTCTGTCATGCACACACACAAACAAACACACACACACACACACACACAGGGCCAGCATGATTATGTCACCAAGTACAGGCATATCACAAAGGAGACAGGGGAACTGAACAAACAACAGAACAGGAGAGGAGTGGGAGAGGAGGGGAGGGAGGAATTATACTTTGCATTACAGATACTAATATTACAACGATGTATAAATGATCAATTGACAAAAAGTACACACACACACACACACACACACACACACACACACACACACACACACACACACACACACACAGGGGCACAGCACCAAATTGTTGGCCCTTTCAGTGTCCATGGGCCTCCTTCAGTCCCCTGAGGCCCTAGAAACTCAGCCCCCTTTTCTCCATTACATTTAAAATTTAAAAGGGACATGAAGCAAAATAATAGTGAGTAGTGATTTATCTTGTAAATCAGTGTTCATAGAATAGAAACAATATTTACAGCTATTTTTGTAACTGAATTTATGAACATTCTAAACACTGCGCTCGTCGCCGGAGTTCTAAACTCCACCTCGGCATTATTTCTGTAGAACCAGTCACCTCTTCGGTCGTTATCCCTTACATAACGACCATCATTCACACATGCTCATGTGTGTGTTCTTTCTCTCTGCAGCTCCTGTCACTCTGGATCCCAACACTGCACACCCAGGACTCATCCTGTCTGAGGATCTGACCAGTGTGAGACTTGGTGAAAAGAGACAGCAGCTTCCTGATAACCCAGAGAGATTTGATAAGTATGCCAGTGTCCTGGGCTCTGAGGGCTTTAACTCAGGGACTCACTGCTGGGATGTGGAGGTTGGGGAGAATGATAGTTGGTTCATGGGTTTGATGACAGAGTCTCTCCAGAGGAAGGGAGACTATTACTCCATGAGTGGACTGTGGTTTGTGGCCCTTCATAATGCTGCATATAGCGCACAGGCTTCACCTCATTCCTCCACTCCCCTCACAGTGAAGCAGAAACCCCAGAGGATCAGAGTGCAGATGGACTGGGACAGAGGAAAACTCTCATTCTCTAACCCTGATAATAACACACACCTACACACTTTCACACACACTTTCACTGAGAGAGTGTTGCCATATTTTAACACTACTCTTCCACTGAGGATCTTACCAGTGAAGACAGCAGTTACAGTAGAGCAGCTCAGGTAGAGTTCAGACACCTGCTGCAGGTTAACTGGGGATTTGGATGGGAAGAGACACTTACATGAACTAATATCTGACCCTGACAATCACACACACACACACACACACACACACACACACACACACACACACACACACACACACACACACTCTTAAGACCTCAACTGTACAGCAGCAACCACTTAGAGCAGATAGTGAATCAGTCAGAACACAATTGACATACAGCAATCAGGTGAATTCAGAGTTGTATAAAGTACTGGAGTAGAGGAGTGGAGTATAAGTAAAAGTACCATATCAAAAAAATTACTTGAGTATATATTAAAGAAAGCAGTCAAAAGTTTGAATATCTTATTGTTTTACATTTATTTGGCTGAAATAGTCTGGCCATGGATTCAAAGTAGGGGCCAGGGATGGTCACCACCATTCCCCTCACTACAATTATTCGAAGTTAAAGAACTTGGTGTTCTTCTTCCATCTCAAAACGGAGCAATTGACTTCATTCAGTACTGCGAAATTTGTAAAAAATTTCATAAAAGTAACGAGTAACTAATCAAAACATCCAAAATGTAATGAAGTAGAAGTATTAAATTCATCAAAAAATGTAGTGAAGTAAAAGTGGAAGTAGGAGAAAAGAAGAATACTCCAGTAAAGTATAGATACTGCATTTAAGTACTTAAGTAGGCTACTTAAGTAGTTGTACTTCGTTACTATACATCTCTGGGTGAATTATAAAATATCTTTTTCTTTCTGCAACATTTTGCAGCAATGTAGACCATTGACTTTATTCCTGAAACTCTATTAGAGCAGACTTCAGACACCTGCTGCAGGTTAGGTGGGGATGTGGATGGGAAGGGACACTAATATGAACTCAGTACTGACATGCCATACATGATCTAATGCAGTGATGGTATTGAAACCCCATAAAGGTTGAGTGTTAAAGAGGTAATGTGATGGAGATGAAACTTAAAGGACTGTATTGAATGAAGTGAGCTATGGCAGCAATCGCCTCAGGGAGTCCAGTAAAGGTGGCTACAGACCAAAGATCCGCGACGAGTCAGGCTGCGATGTTCTGAAAACCTGCAAAGTTCTAAAACTCTGAAACTGCAATTTGATATAGTCCGATGGCTTCCAACTACGTGCAACAACCTGCGACGATAGATTCACACCGCTGCAACTGTCTAAAACCATCTCATCTCGTTGCGGATCTTCAGTCTGAATTGACCTTAAAAACTCTATTATTCATCACACACACATGCCACTCAATGTCTGGATTTCAATCCAATAAATCTGTTTCTAAATCCCTGGTTTCTATAAATAAAAGTAAACAGAAAGATACAACATTAAACTGTATAACTACATCACAGTGTTACACAATAAAGCTGGCAATGCATAGACTGATTGGGAGTGCTGTAAAATCTGTCATAAATTTTTACACTTTTTATTAACAAGTCTCACAACTCCACATGTTCACCAAATGAAATAAAACAGTGATTGGAAACAGAGTATTTTATTTTTGCACACAGATCTACTCAAGAAAGAGAAACTAAAGACTAAAGATTTCAATGATTGCAGCCAACGGAAACCGAGAATCGTCATGTGCAAGGAGCCCATTGTAGCCCATGTATTACAGTAACAGCACAGATTAAGAAATTCAGGAAGTGTATTAATCAATTGATTTTAGGTGATAGATTTAGTCTAAATGATCAATTAATCTCTGGTGATAATCAGAAAATAAGGTCACCCCCCTTTTTATTCACAACTCCAATAGGTGTGTGCTACATGGTAAAAAGCAAGTATCCAGTGAAGGTGGTGTGATGGTCTGGGTTGTCCCTCAACCTGGCATAGACCACATCCCCAACCTCCAGTAGCAGAGAGGCCCCATTGGAGGCTCCCACATGGTAGATTCGTCCAGCACCGTAGGCATAAACAATGCGCTGTGATTTTTTGTAGAGATAGACTGCAGCAGGTATGGATCCACCGCCATCTGCAAATACGTGGTAAGTAAAGACGTAGACCCCCTTCACTGGAGCTGTGAAGATTCCTGAAACAAACAGATACAGAAACTCAGAGGAAATAGCCAGTCAAGCCAGCCAGAGTTTGCATGTTGAGTATTTTATGCCTCCAAAAGTTGCGTATTTAGACAAAGTAGACTAAGGTTATTGAACATGGAAAAATCCAATGAAATCGCCCAGTCTTTCATTACCTAGTCAGTGGAGGAAAGCTAATATGTGTCTTAGGGACAACAAGGTAAACTCTTTGACAGGTGTGTGGAAATACAAGTGAAAACTTAGTGCAGATGTACTTGAGCTTGTGAAAATCAGGTTTAGAAATATCTGATTATTGGACTGCATTGTGGTTATTCATTTTCTTGATGATGCTTGCTTGCTAATAGCATGATTATGATGACATAACAAATGTTCTCACCTGTGTTTGGGTTGTAAGCGTTTCCTATGTTGGTGAAGACGGTTCTGTAGACCAGGGTGGTATCTGTGTTAAATGGTCCAGTATGTGAATCACCAGATGCTAGCAGTGAGGCAGAGAAAGACACCTTCCTCTCCTCTCTCTCCCTCCTCAGCTCCTCCACCTGGCTCCCTGTCAGGCTCACACTGGCTGCTTGCTTCTCCTGTTTCTCCTTCAGCTCCTTAATAACAGCTCTCTGCTCCTCCACTGTCTTCTCCAAGGCATCCACTTTTAGCTTAGTTTCTTCAAATTCCTCTTTCATCATTTCTCTCAGCATGGTGTTGATGTCAGGCTCATAAGTCAGATCAGACTGAGAGGTTTCAGCACACATAAGTGGGCTATAGTGGCCATAGCAGCACAGAAGCATCAGTAGAGCTCCCCAAGTCTTCATGATGACACTGCAAGACTCTTTTGTCTTCTTATGGGCTTGTCTCACTGTGTATACAGTGTCCCACACAATTATTGGCACCCTTAGTAAAAGTAAAACAGGAAGTAATATTGTTTATCTTAGATAAACTCTAGGACCAAGACATCTTACAATTTTTAGAATTGTGCCTCATGAAATGATGAAGTTCTGTATACAGCTCACAGGCCAGAGGTTTACACCCTCTAAAAACTATACTTCAAATATCAATCACCATCAGAAAATCTGGAGTGGTGATTTTGGACTGAAGACTGAAGTGACTTTTGAAACACATTTATCTGCATAGCTTCAGTTTTCTTGATGTTTGGTTTGGTCTTGAGTACTAATTGCTATTTATCTCTAAAGATAATTGTTGACTAGCAATTTATCTATCTATTTAGCTGAAGTAGAGGACATGTAACAGAAAGAGTTGTTCTTACCCTTTGATGAGATGACTTGGAGGAGGAGGAAAAAGGAACAACTACCCTTCAGTAGATTGCATTTCACTTTATATAGTTTTCGACTCCTCCTGCTACTCCTCCTCTGCCTGGCAATTGGTCACACACACACACACACACACACACACACACACACACACACACACACACACACACACACACACACACACACACACACACACACACACACACACACACACTATTAGGGATTTATTCAGAATACTACATTTTGCTATTTTCTTCTGGCAGTTAGCATTTATTAGATTAGATTCATTAGATTACTGTATATTTTTACATGGTAGTCAAGGCCCACTTAATTCATCATGAATAAGAAATTTGTGAATCCATGCCAAACAAATTAATTTAAAAAAAATTCTGATTGATTATGCACAGTTTTTGAAACCTTTGCTATTTTTGCAAAATCCTTCACCCAATTCACAAAACAGCATAGACTGCTTGCAAAAGCAAAGACTTTTTGCTAAACTGTGAACATTTTTTTATTACTGTGGATGTTTTGTCTACATCATATAAGAGATGTGATCGAAAGTGCAATATAACATGAAGCATGAAGATTTGAGTAGGAGCAGCTTTCTTTGAATTATTGGTAAACATTTTAGCAATCTCCTTATAGGCCTATGCAATTTTTCGACAATTTGAAACAACAGAGAACATCCTAAAGATTATTCATCAGTGCGTCAAATTGCCTTAACCTGTTAGGTTTCAAAAATTGTGCCTAATCAAAGAGAGAGAGAGAGAGAGAGAGAGAGAGAGAGAGAGACGATAATGGAGAATTCTACCTAACTTATCTCTCTAAATATATTTATATATTGTAGCATTTTCAAGGTCTGCCCAAGCCTTTCTGGGGCCCTAAGCAGAATTTCATTTGCCCCTTGCAGGTCTGCAGGTCTTTAGAGAATGGCATACGGAAAAGAAAAACATGGGCCTGTCCCTTGACTAGTTAATCATGATGGATGATAGAATGGTAAATACTGTTTATCAGACTAATTTATCAAGAATCTTTGTTTTTTTATCAAGGCTTCATATAAGTATGAGGAAACAAAACATGAATGCAGTTCAGTGTTTTCTTTGTCATGCTCAAAACCGGTTTGCACATAAGAAAACAAGGTGAACTCCAGAGAGTGTAGACTCAGAAATAGGCTAGCATTCAGTAGTTTTTATATATGTATTATATATGTAGGTCACCGAACTGAGGCCATTAGTAAAGAAACAAGAAAGCAAGACTGGAGGATCTCCAGTGCCACATGGTTAAAATTCATCCTTTCACTCATGTTATTAGAGTGCATTTACTACTGTTCTTCTTCTTCTTCTTCTTCTCCTGCTCTTCTACACTTAGAGGGCAAGTTCAGCCAAATTTCAACAAGAGCTCTGTTGCTCAAGATGCTTGAGAGTAGCCAATACTGAAGACCAAGATATTTTGGTCCAACCATATAGGATTCCTTGAGCAGAGAATAAGCCCTGACAGTTAACCCAATGGGGCACGGGCAGATTTTCAAACCTGTGTTTACAGCATTTAAACATGCTCCAAATATCACCCCAAAAGTTATGTGACATCATCGGACACATTACAACACAGAACTGTATTGTGTATGACTACAAGTGGTTTAAAAAGGCCTGTGTTTTAGGCTATGACATGTTCCCTCCAAAAGTTGTCATGTATTTGAAAACAATTCATGTAATAAATGGTTGAGAGCTAACAGAGGTGGAAAGTAACGAATTACATTTACTCACGTTACTGTAATTAAGTACATTTTATGTGTAATTCGTAATTTTTTAAGTAGATTTTGAAATGGGTAATTTTACTTTTACTTAAGTACATTTTCACTGAAGTATTGTACTTCGCTACATCTTAAAAGCACCGAGTACTGAGTAATTTTTAAATGCAAAAATAAATAAATACAAATTGGCCGGAAGTGAGCGCAAGGGAGCGCGCGCGCGAAAAATCCACAGGTGGATCCAATGAGGAGGACATATGTCGTTGGATGATGGCTAGTGCTGAGATAGAGATGGCCGAGATAGAGGAGGTCGAAGAGGTCGAAGAGATCGAAGAGAATTCCTGTGAGTCAGAGAATGTGTTAAATCCTTGGCCATTCCTCAGTCGTTTTTTTGTATTTAAACAAAAACGAGGCAATACCATTGTCATGCAGTGCCAAATGTGCCTGCCACGGTGCACAGACCTGTCTGCCTTCAAGACGTCAACATCAAATCTTCGAAAACATGTGGCGGTAAGTATGTGCATTTAACGTTACCAACACCACAAACATTAGAATTATTTTTCAAAACCCTGAACTACTGTTAAGTAGGCTAAAATGCACATTGATTATTTGGCCACCTAGCATACTGATCATTAAATGTTCCAGTAACGTTAAGTTAGAATTGAATCACCTCATGTAGCCTACAAATAGCCGTAGTCAGAACTAATGAGCTGTCAGAGTTAATGAGTGTATGGTTGTAAGTTATATTGGTCTCTTACGGTCTAATATATGGAAAAATCCTAATAATCACCAGGGGTGTTTGCTTTAGCTAACGTAAGGACAGTGATGGCAGAGAGGAAAAAGTGGAGCGGTAGCCTTGAGTGGTAGCCATGATATTTGGCATCATTAGCTAAATTCGGAATGCAGGCCTTTGAGAATATAAACTGAATGTGACTTTGAAATGATAAAAAGGCGAGAGGAAGCACATATTGTAGCATAGCTAAACAGCATCCAACATTCTCAGTCAGCTGTGACCAAGAGGGCTGCATTAAGCATCTCTCAGGTTAACGTTAACAACTACAGTCAAGTTGAGCCTCTGCTCTCGGGTCCTGGTTTGGTAAAGTAAAAGTTATCCACCAGTTTGGGATGTCTCCACAAATTATTGGGAATTATCCTTCACTGTAAATGATCCCACCATTGCTGCTCTCATCTTAGGGTTGCACACACTAGATTGGGAAACAACTACATGTATGGTGCTATAAATTAGATGTCACTTAAGAATAAGATGAATATTTCTTTGCACTGTGCTGTAAGTGTACAACGTAATTTACATTTTATTTACATTTCTACAGGCCTATAGGCTAATGCCAGAGCATAATTCAGTAGTCAAGTAGCTCTGAGCCACAATGATTTTGTCAAAGTAGGCCTAGCTTGGGGAAGAAGGGTTGAAACCCTTGGTCCTACCGTTATTCTAGAATTTGCAATATCAACAAAATTTAAGAGAAGTTAATTTCCTAAATATGTGCCTATTAATTAACTATTGTGTCCCTTTATTCTTCACAGAGAAAGCATCCATCAAGACTTACAGATTTCAATGCATGTGCACGGAAGGCACAGGAGCAAGGAGGCTTAAGAAAGCAGAACATGCAACCAGACAAGCTGCCCAAATTTGCGGTGGGTAGTGTGATCCGTGTCTCTCAAGTCACAGTTGACAGGCTCCTTATCAAACTTATTTGTGAAGGTCACCAACCATTCTCCTTAGTTGAACTACCAGCATTCAAAGACTTTGCTGCAGCACTAAACCCTCAATGCAAAATACTCTCTCGACCCACACTTAAGAACAGAATTGCAGAGGCTGCCAGTCAAATGAAGGCAAAAATAATATCGCATCTTAGTAATGTTAACTATGTCAGCACTACCACAGATTGTTGGTCTGCACACCAAAAAAGCTATATAGGTGTTACATGCCACTGGATTGATGAGGAGACCTTCGAGAGGAGATCAGCTGCACTGGCATGCAAGAGGTTGCGTGGTTCACACACGTTTGATGTGCTTGCAGGCGCCCTAGATGATGTCCACTGCCAGTATAGAATTCAGGGGAAAGTGGTTAGAACTACCACAGACAGCGGTTCAAACTTTGTAAAAGCTTTCAGTGTTTTTGGTGAGCAGAGCCAGTCTGAGGAGGAGGCAGAGTCTGATACAGATGAAGACTGCCTAGATAATGAGTTTGATGTGGACTACCAAGATGCATTCGGCATTCTAGAGCAAGATAACGGCCTTGAGTACCAACTGCCTACTCATCAAAGATGTGCATGCCACCTATTGAACTTAGTTGCTACAACAGATGCTGACATTGCCGAACAGAAGAACGACGTCTACAAGAGGTTGTCACGCACCGCCTTTGGGAAATGCCAAGCTATGTGGAATAAGGCAGGCCGTTCACACACTGCTGCAGAAATTGTGGAAGATAAATGTAGTCTTCAGCTCATCCGACCCAACAAGACGCGATGGAACTCAACATACATGGCTGTGGAGAGAATCATTCGCATCATTCAAGAAAAGGGGGAAGATGCCATCAGGAGTGTTTGTGAAGAGTTCAAACTTAAAATGTGAGTTTTTCTTTGCATTTGAAAAGTAGGATATGTAATTGATTAGTATTTGTAACAACATTTTTCATAATCCATGATCAATAGAAAGCAGTGCTGATACAGTATTGTGTTCTACATGGCTGCAAAATCCCAAAAATTCCTGTATGTTTATGTTTCATTTGTATTGCCCAGGTTTAGTCAGGCAGAAATTGGGTTCCTGCGAGAATTCTGCTCGGTGATGAGACCAGTGGTAAAGGCCTTAAACATTCTTCAGTCCGAGACCAACACACACATGGGGTGGCTGCTCCCAGTGATCTCTGAATTACAGGCAAAACTGAGGAGACATGAAGCATCTATCAAGCTTTGTCTGCCACTCATCAGAGCAATTCAGCAAGGTGTCCAAAAGCGCTTTGGTGTGATGATGGAGGACCCTGAACTGATTGCTGCAGCAATCCTTCTACCAAAATTCAAGACTGGCTGGACTGAGAAAGCTGATACCATTGAAGAAGGTGTGATTTCATTGTTTATCAATGTTTAATTGTTGATCAACTGTGTGTCTTAGTCTTGTTCAGTTGATTTCTACTAACAAACATGTAGTAATACCATTACAATATGGAATGCTACCTTGTCTGTCACCTGAAGTTGTAGCTGATTTTAGTAGTAAAATCATTGCTTCATTGCAAGATGCTGTGTGTCATTTAACAGGTCTCCTCTATGTCAGACATCAACTCGACCAAATGGCTGAGACCGAAATGGCCCAGGGACAAGGACCAGGACAACATTCCTCTGATGAAGAGGATTTCTTCGCCTCCATGAAGACAAGAAGGTCAGAGGGGAGTGGGGAGTTAGAAGGCTACCTTGCCTGTGTTTCGGAAAGCATGGACCTTCTCAACTCCTTTCCAAAAATAAAGACGCTTTCCCTGAAACTCAACACAGGCCTTCCGGCCTCAGCTGCCTGTGAGCGTCTTTTTCAGCTCAGCTGGTTTACTGTTTACTGCAAAGAGAGCACGGATTAGTGCATCAAACTTTGAAAATCAGCTCCTGCTGAAACTCAACAAGAGCTTTTCAGTTTAATGTTTTGAATTTAATGGACAGGTCACTTTATTTAATTCCTGTTTTCAGCAGTCAGTGTTAATGTTAAATAAGCCAATTGGTATATTTTATGTTTGATATAGAAAGAAAAAGAGCACAGTTGTTCATAACGAATTGCTCAAAAGGAATTGCTCAACATTTTCACTGTCTTGGATACTTTGAGTTTGGTTACATTTTATTTCATTATGGTATGGTTTGAGTTGGACCATAAAATTTAGAATTTGTTAACATTATGCATTGCATTTGTTAATCAAATTTTCTGTAACGAAGAGCACAGTGTTACCAAGCAGTCATTATGCAACAAACTTTGAAAATCAGCTGCTGAAACTCAACAAGCTTTTAAGTTTAATGTTTTAGTATTCAGTGGTCAGGTCACTTAATTTCTTTAATCAGCAGTCATTGTGTTAATTCAACTGAATGGCAGTTAATTCAATTAGTGTATTCCTATATTTGCTATAGGAAGAAAGAGCACAGTTGTTAAAGTAATAGTCCACCTTTTTATGAATTTGGGTTATTTGCAGTCTTACCTGGAGTTACATATGTTGGTTAAAGCTTTATGGCCTCAGTGCTTGTGTTTTCCCAGTCTGGCAACTCCACTTTTAGGTTTAGCTTGGCGTAGGCGCTGGAATGTAATGTTGCCAGAGAGCTGCTATCTGGCAACTTTACATTCCAGCGCCTACAGTATACTAAAGCCAAAAAATTGGGGAAACTGGGGTTGCCAGACTAGGAAAACATAAGCACTGAGACCAAAGTGCTTTTAGCCACATATGTGAATAACCCGTTTTCATAATAAGGAGGACTATTCCTTTAATAAGGGGCTCAAAATTGTCAGTGTCTTGGATATTTCTTTATTGTGGTGTATGAGTTGGACCGTAACATTCAGAATTTGACACTTAATTTTAAGAATGTTGGTGGTCTTGAAATAGTCTGCACATCACCTCTCAACAGATTGTAAACATAATGCAGTTAAAATGTCAATTATATTTTCTATGTAAGTACAGTGTCACCAAGGAATCACTTATCTTGTGGGAGTCAAGGACTTTGAGTTTGATTGGTTCACGTTTCATATGTGACATTTAGTATGTCTGCTTTAGTGGCATAAATTTTGTTTAGCTGGAGGAAAAAAATGGATCATAGAATTTACAAGTCATGCCACTTGTAGTTGTTTTATTGGGTGGTCCAAAAAAGCTTTATACTTTGTAATGTCTGAAAGGTTATGTGGACTAATAGTTCATTAAAAACAACTTGATTTACATAATGATTTGTCCTTTCTTTGTTTACATCAAATAAATGAAAGTAACTAAGTAACTTGTACTTTAAGTACATTTTAAAATGAGTAATTCTTACTTTTACTTGAGTGGATTTTTAGATGGGTACTTTTACTTTTACTTGAGTAGAATTTAAGCCAAGTAAAGATACTTTTACTTAGTTACAATTTTTCTGTACTTTTTCCACCTCTGAGAGCTAATGATCTCTGTAACTGTTGCTATTTTATTTTCTATATTTGCAGAATATTTTTTGTTTATTTTGTATAAGAAACCCACTTTAAGAATTACCAGGTTATTTCTGTATTTTTATTTGCATTTTATATTGAAGTCCAAGGGTACTTTTATTTTGGCGCTTACGTTGAGCTGCTAGGCCTGTAGCGTTCTGGGTAACGTCAGATGCAAGCAAGCAGAGGTCGTGTGCACAACTCTGACCCTTTAGCTGTCAAGTCAAGCTACGTTAAGATTGCTAAAACTTACGGTAAAGTCAAACTAATACTTCAAAGCTGGAAGATAAGAAGCCTACAGATTCCCTTTCATAGTATGCAGCCAACGAGGTATTTGTTTGTCTTTATTTTCGTTATGAATATTTGTACATGTGCATAGTAAGTGTGCTAACTGTTATTCCAATACTGTGTATTGCTAGTTTCACGGTTTGTGGAGGTCTGTGTGGATGATTTTGAAGAGGAGAAGACTTCATTAAACCCGTTAAAGAAACATTTGCGTCTGAACATGCTTGGGGGGTAGCCTGGCGAATGCCAAACTAAAATCACAAGTGATATTTAGTCTGGGGACCTACCTATTGCATTTCTCGTAGCGGAAGCATCGTTTACAATTGTCCATAGCCGTTTATTGGGCGCTACGAATGTCTATCATAGCGTCTGTACATACCTCGGAGCCAATACCAGAGCCACCACGTGACGTAAAATGCAATCGAGGGCCGTACAAATCCCTTTTTGTTCTGCGATTGGATACCGAAAGTAAGCGAGAAAAACGGCCATAGTCACCATGCTCCTCTGCAGAGTGAAATGAAATAAGCGAGCAAAGGAGCATGGGAATTCCCAGGCTACTTGGGGGAGTCATAGTGAAACTCGGACTGCTCGACGATGCGAGTGAAGGTCGAACTGCTCGACAACGTGAGTGGAAAACGTGGACTGTTCACCGATGCGAGTGGAGCTCGACGTGCTCACCGACGCCAGTCAATCGACGCCAGTGAGAAGCAAGCCCAACGACGAGCTAATCGCAACTTCGTGGCTACAGTCGTCAAAGGACCGGCAGATGAGTGCATATTTAACACGTAGATGACAGTCATTAAGCAAGTGGACATTAAGAGTCGGCTAACTAATAAGAGTTGGTTTAAAGGTTCATTGAAAAGATGCCTGATTTGAACTAATGTGTTAAAGGGGTGGTTCAGAATTTTCGATGTTAAACCTCATTTCCAAGTAAGCCTGAGTGATATCTGTCATTGGAGACCGTTTTCAACTCATTTCATCCAGTCCTTCTATAGTATCAGCTGAGTTCGCTGGTGCTAGGCTAAGGCAAGTGAGTGGACTGTGCTAGCCTGGCAATAAAAGACAGTCTTACCCACTCTGCAGTCTCCCTTAGGCAAGTGAATTAATATGCTAGGCCATCGATGTGTACGTCCAAGGTGATACAATCATCTCTGAAGTACAACTATCCTTGAAAAGTGTTCTATTTTGCCTACATTGTTCCCTGTTTGTCGCAAGGTGTGTAAGGCAGCGAATTGATATTACCTCGGCTACCTAGCCTGTTTTGCCTTGTCCCACTAACGTTAGCTCTGTCTATCGTCATATTAGTCAAACAACTAACCTGAGCAAGGTAATATTCCGCTGCTGCTGAGAAAGTAGTCCCTCAAAATGTAATGTTATCATGGCGATTCAAGGGTAGTTTTTCTTTCACGATGTTTTTTTAATCAACACCGATGACCTGGTATATTAATGTATTTGCCTAAAGGAGACTGCAGAGTGGGTAAGACTGTTTTTATTGCCAGGCTAGCACTGTCCACTCACTTGCGTTAGCCTAGCACCAGCGAACTCAGCTGATGGAAGGACTGGATGAAATGAGTTGAAAACGGTCTCCAATGACAGATTTCACTCAGGCTTACTTGGAAATGAGGTTTAACATCGAAAATTCTGAACCACCCCTTTAATGGCTATGCATTTATCCAGTCAACATTGAATTTAAGCTTGCTATTAAGTGCATACAAGTTAAAGGTTTAAAGCTAAAGGATATATTTTGAATGCTTGAAAGTTAAAGGTGAATTATTTCATTTTCACAATTTAAAGTGTATTTTGGTAATATAAAGTGAAAGCTATTTGCAATTTTGATATTTGAATTTTCTTAACGGTTCTAAGAGAACTAAGGTTTATTTAAACTACATTTTCAGTTTGTAAATGGGCCATTCCGTGTGAAATCAACAAATGCATTCCGCCTCATTGTATTCAAAGTCTTTTTGACCTTTGACCTATACTGTAAAAATGTAGATGCGATGTAAGGAATGAGAAGGAAAACAGTCAGTATGGCTCACCCAAAAATAACAGCATTCCACAACATTATATTATTTTCTGATGGGGCTCCACTGACGCCAGTTGGGGGATCTTCTTGAAGTCTAAGAAGAGAAGGTAAAGAAAACAGTTAAGTTACTCTATGCAGCAGGTCCTCCCACCTAACTGCAAAGGGATCTCTATTTAGGTTTGTATGTATAGACATGAAGCTGATGTATTTTACATCTAGATGGACATCGCTCTCCACTCACTGACAAATGCATGATTTAGCTCACCATTTAGTCAGTGAGTGCCTGCTTTAACTGAGTGTTAGGCTACCACATCTAGTGAAACTCACTGTGCTGTGTGCATGATGCAATAGGATACAAACTGTTCAGTACAAATGTGATTGAAAAAAAAATCATGGCTATTCTAACTTTAGCCCTGTTTTTATAGACCATTTCACATGTTCTGACAACTTTTAGAGTCTATAGTTACAGTACATTATGCTCTTAAGGTGAGTACAGTACTGTATGCTATTTTATCATTTAGCCTATAGCCTACAGCTTGCGGGCATATACCCAAGGTAAGTTATACCACAAAAATGTGTTGCAGAATACTGGTAATACCAATAACGTTGCATATTAACGTACGTTGCAACGTTGCAATTGGTTTCCAATCTAATATTTGCTTTGCATCCTAAATGTTTAATACCAAACACAGCCCCAGTAAGCATTCAGCAAATGCAGATTTGATGGGTTACCATCAACCGAACACTACAATCTGTCTTGTATGCAACAAACAGAAAGGGTGAGCAGGGTTACTGCAATACACCATCAAGAAACTGTACAACAATACTAAAGAGACGAGGAAACACTTCCTCCTCTAAGCTACTGTAAGACTATAGCCCTGTTAAACATTCACGTTTAGTTGCATAGGCAACCGCCTCATATCAAAGGTATGCCTACTGTAAAGCGATTATGGAATCCATAATGTGGATTGCCTTTGTCAGCGGCAGTTTATGACATGCTGTAATGGTTTCACTATTTCCTAAGTAACAAATCGTCAGTAAAGCTGTGTAGCCCATGGCTAGCTTTAGCTAGCAAATGGTTAATTGCTATGGTAAACGTTAGCCAACGTTTGAGGAATTAGTATTGAAGTGTGTATTACATATACCCATGCAACACCCAAATTACTGTAAAAATTACGATTTCTAAAGCATGCTTCCAATTTAAGGCGAGCTAAACATGTTGAAAAAATACAGAATACGCCATGATTACAATCGTCAGGCCTTTGTGGCAACACTAGCGTTACGTCCACCAAGCTGACTTGCTAGCAAGCAGAATGCTGAAATTGCATAGGGTACTCAGCTTCATTTTCAGAACCCTTCTTAATAAAATTGATGTTACCTTTTGAAATCTCTCATAAGTCGTCGTCTTGCCGGGGTGGACATGGTGATAAGGCTAGGAAAATCACTTTATGTCATAAAATGTTTCGACACCGGTGAGATTGGACAGTGGTGGCAAGGCTTGTATTTTTCTTCTCCCAAACAACTATAGTGACGTCATATACTTGCACAGGAAAATGACAAGAGATTCGATTCTAATCCATTCTTTGACCTGCGTTACTTTGTAACATCATTAAAGGCATTTTAAAAGTAACAATGTTTCTCTTCAATGCTGATTTTAAAAGAGGTTCTTTTAGCAGTGGTGGGACCCAATATCTTGTTACACGTAGCTACACCATCAAATGCGAAATGCGGTTGCCTTGGGTTAACGCCTTTGTAGCCTAAGTAGCCTAAATAGTTTTTAAGATTAGTTTTCCATGATGGCCAATGTGTAGAATTCACTACTGATGAGAGTCAGCGTTCTAGAAAAAGACCGTCTATGACTTGATGTCTATTGTCATGGACACCAAGTTCTGATGCTCACTAACTTTATTGTGTGTCTGTTGCTGCAGTGGTGTAACAAGCGCTTAGATTTAAAGCTTTCATGATGTCCAGAGAAATATTTGGATATACGTGGCAGAAATAATAGTTCTTCTTGTATCAAATGCTGCGCAGAGCTATCCACAAAAATGGACATGTATGAAAATCTTGGTGTTGTTGGTGAGGGGAGTTATGGAACAGTTTTGAAATGCAGACACAGAGAGACAGGGCACATTGTGGCCATTAAAAGATTTATTGATAAAGAAGGAGACAAGCCAATGAAGAAAATTATCATGAGAGAAATCAAACTCTTGAAGGTAAGAAGGAATAAAATAGGAAGTCCTCTCTTTTTTTAATATGAAATTCAATGGTATGGTTCAATAAATGTTATTATTAAAAACAAGTTTTAAGTGGCCATGTCTAGGCCTACATAAAAATGCTACAAATGTTCTAGTAGAAAGTCTTAACAGAGTGGCAATAGCAACTGCCATGACTGACCATAAAGATTTCTTGTTTTATGATATGCTTTTTTCTCCCTTTTTTTCAGCAATTTCGACATGAAAATCTTGTCAATATGTTGGAAGTATTCAGATACAAGAAACGTCTTTTTGTTGTCTTTGAGTTCATTGATCATAATGTTTTGGAGGACCTTGAACGACATCCCTCTGGTCTGGAGAGTAGACGTCTGAGGAAGTATATCTTCCAAATACTGCGAGCTGTTGATTACCTTCACAACAGTAATGCAAGTGCTTAGTATAATATGACCTAGGGCTATTTTAAGGAGTGATAATTATAGCATCTGATTTTCCACCTTGACAATAGATAAACCAAACAAAGGCATCATGCCACCAAACAAAGTACAAGGCCAGAAAAAGATCTGGCATGGAGTTTGGCACCGAGAGAAATTTGAGGGATAAATCACAGGAGACAACCCTGTTCATGACCACAGGCTATATGTTATTCTCTCAACAGATTATTCATAGAGACATAAAGCCAGAGAATGTGCTGGTGTCCAACTCTGGCATAGTCAAACTCTGTGACTTTGGATTTGCTCGGACACTGGCACCAACTGGTGAGCCCTTTACTGATTATGTGGCCACCAGGTGGTATCGAGCCCCTGAGCTACTAGTGGGGGACAAAAACTACAGCAAGTAAGTGATAGGCACATGCCTAATGGGTGTTAGGTTTAAAGGCATTCTATGTAAGTCTAGGATGTTTTTAATGACTGTTCCCCCTACCAACACTGATTTTCTTGTAACGTCATTTCCACTGTAATAAATAAATTGAACCATAAAAGTGAACCATAAAAACAGTTTAACCATTAAAAAGTGTAATACATTTTTCCTATATTCCATGGGCAAAGAGAACTGCTGTATCAAATACTATAATACCACCATGAAGCACAATACTTGTTTAGACTTCAAGGCACATTAAGTACACATAAACACACATCTGCAATCACTACAGTCATGATTTTCAGGGAGGAACAACCTACTGTATAATTCACCTGGCTCCTCCTGACAATGCTATGCAAGTGCCCTTGAGTAACACACTGAACACCTAACTGTTCCCTGTCAGCAGGGGTGCGTTTCTCAAAAGCATAGTCATTAATAACTAGTTTGCAACTTGGTTGGCAACAGAAAATTGCATTGCAACCAACATAGTAGCTAACTAGTTAGGAACTACACTTTTGGGAAATAGACATCAGTTTCCTCTGGCTATTTATATTGACAGACATTTAGGTCAAAATATCAAACTACTGTAGGCTAGAGTTTAGAGTTCTAATATTCAATGAAGTTAGCATGCAAATGAACTTGTGGCTCAACTTTCCATAATGTCACATGCCCCCCTACGTGCCCACTGTATCACATGTAATGCAGGTAAATGTAGAGCTATAGCCTATGTCCAAAATTACTTGAAATTATGTTTCTGATAAACATACAAGCGAAATATCTGGAGCTTTAAAGAGATGTTATACCCCTTTATTTTTCAGGCCTGTGGATGTCTGGGCTATTGGCTGTTTGATAATAGAGATGGCCACCAGCAATGCTTTTCTCACAGGTTCATCTGACCTAGATCAGGTGCACAAGATTGTCTGCAAAGTGGGTAAGGCAATCTTCTATAGCTATATTGAATTCTTTCATGCTGCTGATTACCACATTTGTAGCCTAAACCTAAAGTGAAAGCCTAAGGGTATTTCAACCCTTGCTGAACTTGAAATGAAATATCCCTTTAATAGGACATACATCATGCATCCTGTATTCCCTTTAAAATTTAGTTTCATCTTTCGTCTTTGTTTTTGTGATGTCATCAACAAATTTCCTGCTCAAATTTGATATTTTAGAACAGAATGTGGCCTCATATCAGGGACTGTTCTGATTGCTAGTTTTGGAAAACATTTCATATGCTGTTGTATCAATTTTACTGTGCTATCTCCCTCAATCAAAAAAATTTCCACTTTTAGGTCCTTTAACCCGCCATCAGCAGGACCTGTATTTCAAGAATCCTATATTTGCTGTGGCCAGACTGCCTGAGGTTCAGCAGCCCAAGGATCATAAAAAGAAATTCTATCAACTCCCAATTACATTAGCGGACTTGGTGGATGTATGTTTTCTCTTGGACCCCTGTATGAAGACAGATATTTCTTTATTCAGCCAACTCTTGTTTCACAAAATCATTTCTTTTCTCAGACATGTTTGCAGATTGATCCAGCTGACAGGGCCACCTGTTCCAAGCTGCTCAATCATCGGTACTTTACCAAAGACCAATTTGGTGAAAGGTGATGCACAATAGCTTTTTTTTTTTTTGTCCCTTTCTTAGTACGTTCTTCCGAGATATGACATCTTACCCGCACTGCTCAGCTAAGAGACGAAATAATGTTCTTGTTCAATTCCTTGCAGATTCATTCCTGAGATACAGGCACTAGTCATGAGGGATGCAAAATATTACAACACTCAGTGGTGCTACAATGGCACATCAGAGCAAACAGAGGAGCCATCTGTTTGCGTGTCATCTAACAGCAAAAGACGTACCAGGGTACATACTCCTTTTCTTGTGCTATATTCAGGCTTTCATGTGGCACATAACCAAATCCTTTATTTGTTAAATGAGTGCATGTTGTGCTGTAATTGATTGGCTTGTGTGACCCATGGAAGCCCCTATCTATGGCAGGATGCAGAGAGAGAGAAACGCGGGAAAGAGGAAAGCACTGAGCCAAAGCACTCCAGAGCTAGCCGTAGGCATGGGAGGGTGATGGTGGATAGCCCAGTCATTCACACCACAGCCTCCACCCCTGAGATGATGGTGGAAAAAAACATTGTTCCTATCACTTTTACCATGCCGCGAATCAGCCAGTGCAATAACTTATATGGAGCAAGCCCTTCCAATACAGAGGCCAACCGAACACGGTTAGTGTGTAATCATCAGAGCATTTGAGGACAATTTATTAGAGCATAGTTTGCTGGAGGGCTGGTTAATTAATTAATGAATTCATTTATTGATTGATTGACTGTTTAGGGCACATAAGGTGAAACGAAGACCAAGTCCTGCAGATATGGCTCTTCTAAATAGCCAGCAGGCTGAGGGCAAAACTCAGGTAACTAATCAGGACAAAAGTTTCTTTTCAATGTTTTGGTGTTGTGGCGGGGTAGATTGCTGCAAATTCTTAAATCAGATAAGATATTACTTTATTATTAGTCCCGAAGGAAATTAAAGCATCCTGTACCATCCACATAAAGACCAACCAGACACACATACATGATCAAACTGTCCTGTCAAAGGGACAGGAAATTTTTTTAGTTCCTGTTTCAGTTGTGATTCTGTTTAGCAGTATAATGATGGACTCCAGGTAGAGATGGTGGGCCTGACCAAGAAAAAGGTGCGCACTATTGGTGATGTGCGTTTCCCTGACCTTCCCATAGTTGGCCACCAGATGGAGATAAAAGCCACAGACGGTAAGGAGAGCATGTCATCACAAGCTGTCAGTTTTGAGCACATCTTTGAGCTCCAGCATGTCATAAGTGTTTTTTCTCTCTCCCCATATTCAAGTGAAATCAGCAAAACCCTCAAGGAGGGACCAAAGGAAGTGTGAGGACTCTAAAATACCAACATTAGTTCAATTTGATTCTGACTTAGGGAAATAGAACCTAAACGGGTAAGATTAAGAGCATTATTCTATCATTATCAGCTAGCAAATGACAGTATTATTCCAGTCTGTAGGCACACATATATAGCCTAAGTTTGTTAGCATAGTTCTGAAATGACATTGTCTGGTAGCAAACACACAATGAATGGATTGTTTTGAGGCAGGTTTTTCATCTGTAGAACAGCTATAGAACATACCAGATGTATGTGTTGTGAGTGTGAGGTAATAATAATAAAAGACATTGAAGCCTGACTGCATGATGTAGGCTACCTGACTATGTAACTGGTAACATGTCATCTAGTCAAATTATTGTTGATGATGTTTTTTTTTTTTTTTTGATTTTAAGGCAAATGGAGGAGAATAGGACAAAACTGGATGATTCTCACTGAGAAATATTGGAAATCACATGCAAATAAACGTCCAAAAAAATTATAGTGTGTGTGTGTGTGTGTGTGTGTGTGTGCATGTGAGTGAGTGAGTGAGTGTGTGTGTGTGTGTGTGTGTGTGTGTGTGTGTGTGTGTGTGTGTGTGTGTGTGTGAGAGAGAGAGAGAGAGTACATTTTCCTTCCTGATCAGAATATTAGTCTAAGCGAATTAACCCAAAAAAGGGCCAAAGGTGGAAGTAAATATAGCCAAAGCATATTTTGCATCATTTGAAGCAGAATTTTCTGTACATCAAGAATTTGGGGTGCCTGCAGCACCAATTTAGCCTGACATAGCCCGACCATAATACTGCTGTTCATCCGTATTCATGGTCTGGAGGTTCTTTTAACCTTACGCGATTATACTGCGGGGGAGGGTATTCACTTTTGGTTTGAAACAATTGGACAGCTCGTCTAATCAGCGTCGCTTATTGGCCGGTAGACTCTCTACCGATATAAACACGCCCAAGAGGACCGTTCCCAGACCATGAATACGGATGAACAGCAGTATTATGGTCGGGCTAGGTCAGGCTGCACCAATTGCACCGGGAAAAATTATAGGGCTTTGAATAGGCCATGGTATAATGATTATTATATAGGTTTGAATAGGGCTATTTTTTTCTTTGGTCCTATAAAATAAAACTTAATATAATGAAAGTACCCATGGAAAGTAGCATTTTTTGTATTACAAGTTTTCCTGAAAAATAATTGTAATATGCTAATGAGCTATACGCTAGTCAAATTAGCCCCAAATGCACCCTTATACATGGATAGTGAAGAGATTAAGAGGGTGGGACCTGTCTCAATTCACGTTAAATGACACCCTGTGTGTGTAAGCTTTCAGAAAAGGTATAGCATAAGGGGTAGAATAGCTTTCTCTCAACGCCTTAGCTCCAAATACATTGGCTATACACCAAAATCACCAATACCCGCTGACCTATAAATGGGTATCAAGGGGAGGAAGAAGGTGGAACCTGTCTAAATTTATGTTTACTGAGATCCTAAAGCCCCCTCCTTTCAAGAATTGTATTACTTGTCAAGGTTTATTACTTTCTAATATATTCCATAGGCACTTTTGTCCAAGAAATGCCCATATTTTTTAATATTCCACCAAAATAGGCATAAGCTTTAAAATAATAAAGGGGGTAGGATGTGGAAAAGATTTTGCAGGTGGAATCCTGGGCATATAAGCTTTCAGAAAATATATAGTTTATGGGGTCTAATATGTTTCCCCTGCATGCCACTGGCCTAAATGTCACCAAAAAATGCCAATTTTTCAAATGCCAAATTTCTTAATTTTTGGGATTTATTGTAATGAGTAGGGTGGAGCATACCTCAATGGCAAACATATCATGCTATGTAATATCCTGAAGGTGTTTGCTTTCAGAAATTGTATGGGATGTATGGTGAAATTAGTCCTCCCTTCATGCTTCAGGCCAAAATGTAGTAGTAGTAGTACAAAATCCACCCGAATCCCATTCATTTGGACTAATGGTCCACTCAAAGCTCAATAACTTTTTTCTGGAAAATCTTGGCTCTGCAGGCACCTGATATCCTAAATCTACATAAAATTGCGGTTCAATTGATACCTAATATGCTTTGGCTATATTTACTTCCACCTTCAACCCTAATTCGCTCAGACTATATGTAAATAGCCAGAGAAAACCTATTTCAACCTACTTGCTAGCCTAATTCATGATGAGATAATATTGTTGACAGATATTAATCTTCATCCATTATTGCACATAGGCCTACAGTAGCCTACATACAAGGTGTAATACACACAAATGTGTCTCATGCAACCAAACATGCATGTGGGCTACAGGTGATACTCTTTTTCATC
Organism: Sardinella longiceps; assembly: GCA_027497455.2. Classification (NCBI taxonomy): domain Eukaryota; kingdom Metazoa; phylum Chordata; class Actinopteri; order Clupeiformes; family Clupeidae; genus Sardinella; species Sardinella longiceps. The sequence continues at coordinate 8,369,341 of JAODXP020000016.1, read as the reverse complement.
TGTGATAGAGTTTTATATTTTGTATTCTGTTAAAAGTTTCGCTTTGTTATGGTTTTTTACAGAATTGTCAAAAACTCGTTGGTGATTCGTTTGTGATTGCTGAGCAAGAGACTAAAAATACAATTTATTTTACAATGGTTTTGAAACCTTTATGACAGATAAGGGCGCACTTTTGACATCATGTTTCTTAGTGTAGTTTTAAACATATGA
>JAODXP020000016.1:8298917-8369031 GCA_027497455.2 Sardinella longiceps | reverse complement strand
GCACTTCACATCATCTCACATAAGCCTACTTGATAATACAGTAAGTGTGATGGGCTTTTGATATGAGAACTGTCATGCACCTCAAATAAATTTCAAAGAGTGAACTAAAAAGTGTCTCTTGATGTAAGAACACTCGAATTTTGTGAAAACAATGTATAAACAAATGAATGATGAAATGGATGAATTACCAATGAGTGAATGTATGAATTTGCTGAGTGTGTGGATGAGCCAGTAAGGGAATGAAGGAGTGTGTGAGTGAGAGGGTTAATGAATGAATGAATGAGAGAATGAACAAACAAACGAGTGAGTGAGGGGGCCCTGCTGGTGTGTTGGTGTTGTCCAGTGCTGCATCCACCTCATCCTGTCACGATCCTGGCAAGGGGTGAACCCAAATGCAAGGCAAAACGAGACTAAAGACTTGAGACTTTAAACTTGAGAGTTTACTCGAGATAACTTGAAACACAAGGAACAAACGGACGTGAACTGAACACAATGACGGAGCAACTAACACTGGGGACACAAGGGCTTAAATAGACAGGACTAGAGACACATCCAACACAAAGAAGGGAGCCGGGTGATAAAGCAACTCCATAACACAGGCCACGGTAACACAACATGGACAGCATTTAATCCAATCAGGTCTCATTCACCCTCCCCCTCTTACAGAGGTTTTTTTTTTTCCTAAACCTTTCCTTTATTTCTGATAGCGGTGGCTCTTCTGCTGCTGCTGGTGGCCTGCAAAGGTGAAAGCAAGACTTCTTTTTTGCCGACAAATAGAGGCAGGTTGTAGTGTGAGTAATGTGGGAAATGGGTAGGTAATGGATCACTAAAGCAATGATGAGTTTTAGGAGTGAACTTACTTTTTGTTCATTCAGAATGGTAAGATCAATCCTTGTGACCTAACATGCTATTGCTTCATGTTTACAAAAGATAATTTACAGCAGATAGATAGATAGATAGATAGATAGATAGATAGATAGATAGATAGATAGATAGCACTCAGAAACAGCAATCGTTAACTGAATCCATAAATGTTTTCTTTTGTCTTAAATGATTGACGGGCAGGAGATGCCAACAGTAGAAGCATCAATTATGAAGATGGGACAGAGCGAACCATGGGGATAGCAGTGAAGGGAACAGCTCCCAGACAAGACCATGTTTAACAGAAGAGTAGTAGTACTGTAATAACTGTAAGACATTTGGATAGCATGACACTAAACCAACAGGCTCTAACAGTCTACTCTGTGGTTCTGTGGTAGAGAACAACTTGGTGATGTGAACAGATGGACGACAGGTGAAGCTCTCTTTGAAACAAGTTATTTTGCTTCATAATATACAGTACCTTGTTGGGGGGTGAGGGCGAGAGAATAGTTTTGGCTTGGGTCAGTGGGTCTGCAACACATTAGCCTGACATAGCCCGACCATAATACTGCTATTCATCCGTATTCATGGTCTGGAGGTTCTTTAACCTGACGCGATTATACTGCGGGGGGAGAGTATACACTTTTGGTTTGAAACAATTGGACAGCTCGTCTAATCAGCGTCGCTTATTGGCCGGTAGACTCTCTACCGATATAAACACGCCCAAGAGGACCGTTCCCAGACCATGAATACAGATGAACAGCGGTATTATGGTCGGGCTATGTCAGGCTAGCAACACATTATGGTAAGAGAAAGCTTTCACTTTCACTCTCTCTCTCTCTCTGTTATAAGCATGTCATCAGGTCTCCACAGTCTCTTTCTTTGACAGTGCCATCTATATTATATTTCTTATTCAGGCTTATAGGGCCTATATTGATGCTTGTCTCCATTTTCTTTGAATGAAATTAAACTGTAAGGAGTAATCTCCTGTAAATCCCTGTACACAAGATATGACACTGAATGCCAAATAACAGGAAACAGGAAATATGCAAATGATGTGGGTGTGAGTGAGTGAGTGTGTGAGAGAGAGAGAGAGAGAGAGAGAAACGTCATCCGTCCAATCCGTGGCTGTGACAGCTAATCGTGCAACTCTCGTTGACTGTCAGATGACTCATGTCACAACATGAGTTCAAACCAGAGAAACTTGCTCCGGTTTTTATCAGTTAGGTTTTTTCAGTCAGCTGTGGGGTTGTCCCTCAGTTTACACTCTGACTCAATATGGCCGGATGTTTTCGGCTATATCAAGGCAAGCCTTTGTAATTTCTCTTTTCTTGGCAACAGTACCTCCATACTATTCAGATAGGCTACTGGTTCTCAAACTTGGGTCCAGGGACCCCCGGGGTCCACAGCACATTGCCAGGGGGGCCGTGAAAAAGTTTGTTACAAAACGTAATTTTTTCTAATAGGAATATAAATAATACTAAAATAAATACTAAAACACTTTCCTTGGGTATTTTTAAAACAATAGGCCGACGGAAAAAAAGCTTCTGCACTGTTAAATTTTGCCAAATGTAATTACATGCCTATTTAGAACTGTTGCATCTGGAAGAACAAAGAGCTAAATTTTGTCAAGAGGCAAATTTTGGCTCTGTGAGGGGTCCCCGGCCCAATTAAGTTTGAGAACCCCTAGACTCTTTACCTCACTCACGTCAGATGTAGCGCTACGCGCGAACATCTGATGTCCAGCGATAGACGATTTATTTCAGGAGCCAGAAATCCTTGAATCTAACTGGACAAACGGCTTGTCCATCAATTTAATTGACGTACACTTCAGCCAACCACATTGAAACCAACCGATGACGCTGGTTACGTTTGTTGGATTGGTTGGATTCAAAACAGTTGCTTCTTCGCTACGTCACACCCTCTACAGCAGCCAGCAGCCCTGATTAGTCCGGTTAGAGAATATTGGGCTTGAAATCGCTCTGAAGGGCTTCAACATCAGATCGTTGCGCGGAAGTGCCTTACGAAAGTTACGTAGCGCATCATCTGACATGAGTGAGGTAACTAGACTCTAGGCGTTCCAAGCAAAAAACAAATAAATAAATAAATAGTTTCTGGCTGTGAGATTGCTGACACACAGTCACAGAGGTAGGCCTTTTTTGTAGCCCCTGTGATAACATCTTAAGAAGATTACATTCACTGACAGATAGTTGATAATCATACATGCAGAGCCGGCCCTAGCCTTTTTCCTGCATAGGCCAGATTTGAGTTTAGCCTTCTCTTGTCTAGCAATACAAGTGAAAACCTGAAGAAAAAAAGTTATAGGCTATACATGTATTGTGATGCCCCCCTTATATTTGGTGCCATAGGCAATCGCCTAGTTCGTCTATGCCAAGCTTTGGCCCTGAATATGTGTTAAATGTAACATGTACAGAGTACTACAGACAGTACATTTCAAACCAGTATTCTATTACCTAAATTATGTACAAATAGTGCAATGAGTCATTTGCAGTTTGCGATTGATTTCTTACCAATTGCCTTCATTGTTATATTCAAAATGCCCACATAAAAACTCATTCATTTTAATGTCTTCATGGCTAATACTGCAATTTTACAAGTGAAAGGCCCTCTTTTCAAAGTGAAGCTCTTTTATTCATTTTACTCATTTGTGAACAAACAATACATATTTCATGCTGTGATGCTCATCATGCTTTAGGACATAGGTTCTCAAAGTGCGGCCTGGGAAACATTTCTTGGTGGCCCCGGCCTGCGATGTCATATCATGATATCTGTAAAACTGGAAAAACTGTAGGCCTACATTGCTTTGAGACAATCAATTTCCATTTACAGTAGTGGTGTTTAGTGGCATCAGGCATTAATTATTGCAATAGTAGTCTAAACTGTTGAATATGCAACCTGGTCATTACAATGATTACAAATGGGATCTTTTTTTCTCTCTTTTTTTTTGCTCCCCCCCTTTGGCGGCCCTCAGTTCAATGTTTGATCCTTAAATTGGCCCTCACCTATCAAAACTTTTAAAACCCCTACTTTAGGGCATTCCAAGAGTAAAATACATATATGGGGGAAGTTCTCTGAAAGCACGATTACACAACTTAGACAGCTCAGGGAAATCCAGGAAGTAATAGTCTATATCTGGTGCTCGTAAGTTGTCAGAGGGGTTTCCCCTAACATACACTCAAGCCTCAACTGAAGACGGAGACAGATCACTCATTTGATGATGTGAAGTTGCCAGCAGCACATGGCGTGGTGTTTTCTTGGGTAAGTGTCTGAAGGCTCCTTGTTTCTAGGATGATGTGAAATCTCTGTAGGTTCTTGTAATGAACTGCATTTTTATATGTTTTTTCTTTGATTATTAGAGAGAAAGAGAGAGAGAGAGATGTTTTTTGCTTTGAATAATAGATAGAAAGTGTGTGAGTGTGTGTGTGTGTGTGAGAGAGAGAGAGAGAGAGAGAGAGAGAGAGAGAATAGCTATTTTGAACTAATGAAAGTTCCATTTTTTTTTTATCCCTCTATCTTTCATTTCTGTCATTTTTCACCTCCGGCAAGCGCAGACCCTCTGTACAAAACAAAGTTTACAATAAGAGGCTCGGTGTGGGCGAGAGAGAAACGACAAACAGGCTTTCTGAGAAACTCCAAATAGTCTCTCTGTTTCTGTTTCCACTGGAGTTTCTTTTATATGTCTAACCTCTGATTTCCTCTTCTTAATAGCAGTCGCTTTCAGTAGCCTACTCAGCAAGTGGACCAACAGTTATTCTCAGTACATAGTGCTGCATCAACACAGTACTGGATCATCACCACTGAAGGTTTGTCTGTGTTGCTGCCTGTGACAGAGAAGGACCACCAGATGACCATCAACTGTTAACCTGATTTCTTCAGTCAGTCGATTTATGAACTTATGATGGACTTGATCAACGCCACTGTAGGCCTGTCTGTGCTGCTGGAGTGTATAATCCCCCCTCCACCCCCACATCTGGCAGACACTCGCATCTACTGGCAGACAGCACAGGACCATGGGAACAGTATGGTGCTCCACTGTTACAACTTGGGAAAAGAGGAGCCACATCACATTCATGATAAATACAAGAACCGAACCGCTATGGATCTCACTCAGCTACCGTCAGGAAATGTCAGTTTGCTGCTAATAAATGTGACTAAGGAGGACAACCAGACCACCATCCTCTGCCTTTACTCCAGAAACAAAGAAAACCCTCCTACTGAGGTCAGAAGATTCACTCTACTGGTGCAAGAAAAGCCTGAAGAGCCAGGTGAGATCAAAAATTTAAAAATTAATAAATCATTCCACCGCTGCTGTTATCATGGCATGGCATGGACACGGCACCCCATCTAAATAGTCATTGGCAGTGCCCAATCTGAGGGGCAAGGAAACTGTCTTCTCCTACTGAAAGTTTTTTTTTTTTTATCCACAACACCGAGCGCCCTTCATAATGTGATGGGCCGGAACTGGGGTTCCAGCTCGCAAGCAACAGAGATTAGCTTGATGTTCCTAATTACATTTGTGTGGCTGCAAGGGGCTGCTTGTTGTTCCAAAAAAAGGAGAGATATTCTTATTATTGGACTATACATTTACTGACTGTTGTACTGTATGTCTACTTACAGACGTTTAGACAAAAATGTCTTTGAAATTGAATTGCCTCTGAAGATTAGCCTAACAAATGCGACACAACTTGAGCAAAAAATGAATGTTGGATTTAGCTGCTAGGGAGGGAAGAGAATGTTTGTCTTTTTTGCCACAATGCTGTGTGAAATTGTGGGTTAACTGGTTGAGGTGAAAATGGTAGGCCAATTGGTCTCAAATCCTACTGATTTTCAATAATAATTTTACTATTGATCATATTGATCATATAGACAGGCAATAGTAACCCCATTGTGACCCCAACACATAGGCTGTAGCCTATAATGCATGGATCTGAATCTGAAATTTTCCATAGATTCTCACATTTGAGCAATATACTACTTATTTGCTAATGTTTACATTTGAGTGGGTTACTTACTAGCTCTCGCTATGTGGTTGTGGTTACAGCAGAGAGGTTACAGTGGTTAAGGCTTTTGCTTTTGTCAGCAAAGTCTACTCACCAGAAATTATAGAAATGCACTCATATCTACGACTGCACTACAATATTGGTTTTGTATGACAGAAATACAGTTAGTAACATCCGAACTGCTTCTCCTTTTCTAGCAGAGCCAGAAGTGCCTGTTACGACACCTACACGACTGAGACTGATGATGGGGATCCCGATGGCAATCGCCCTGCTGTTTTGTATGGCCGTAATGTTGTACAAAGGTGAGCACTTGGCCTCTCTCTTTTTTAATGGTTACATTTTTCTTTTTAATTACAGTGGCGTTGTCATTGAAAACTAATTTGGGGTGTAACCATTCTTTATCTAGCTCGAGGACTACTGACTAGATGCATGGCTAGGACAGGTAAGATTTGCACAGCTTGAACTTTGCAGTATCCATCATTGCTTTCCTGGTAAACAAAACAGCAGTCAGTAAATTAATCCATTGTATTGTCTTCCTTAAATGATTGACAGATATTGAGGCCAATCATGAACATGAGGCAGAGGTACATAATCTGGAAGAGAATGGAACAGTGACAGAAACTGAAGCCAATCATGGAGAAGAGGCAATGGTACATATTCTGGAAGGGAATGGAACAGTTCATGAAGAAGAGGACAAGGAACAGCAGAGTGACATTCCACTGAACAATGGCCATGGCTGATGAGATGGAAGGAGAGTCCATCTGTTACAGCTACATCATTTGAACAGTAGCATTGACTAGCGTGCTTTTACATCACAGCGTGCTAGTTTCTCCAGGGCTATATCAGCGCGTGCTGGATAGTGTGAATGGAAGGGATATAACTGCGCACCTGCTCGATAAAGCCCTCATTTCAGGCTGACGTTTGGAGGTGAGACAGGTAGATGTAAAAGCTGTCAATTTAGTAATCTGGAAGATAAGAAGTCGTTGCAAGTATTTGCCATATATTTGCCATAATAGGCTATGCATGTGTACCAGTTTTTTTTGAGCAACTTTTTAAAATGGCTAAATACACTACACAGAAATGATCACAGTGGATGCATGGGAACATTCTCCAGGCACTACCAGCTCCTGCTGCAATAGATTACCTCAGGATAGGCCTCCGTCAAAGGCAATTTCTTTTCTGACAAGATTTTTCTAGAAAACAGAAACTTTAAAATTCAAACAAAGTGTCCCTACAAAGTAAAAGTCTCAAGGGCAGACCAGGGCAAACTAAGGCCTGTCTCACATTGAAAGTACACGTTTGCGGTCGGGGAGCCGTGCTGTCCGTGAGCGGACCGGCATCAGCCCTCATCAACACCCCGCCCGTTACTCAAACCCAAGGGTGTAAATCTTTAATTCTGTACTCTGAGCTGCTGTTTGTATAAAAAACTGTTAGGTAAATAAAATATATCATTGTTATTCGCCTGTTGTTATTATTCATTAGAAACAAACATTACCCTCCTCAACTGAATTATGGTTTACTACATAGCCTACAAAATGTTTCAAAATCAATATCAAAAGTACAGTGAATAGTGAAAATATACATAGACATTATTTTGTGTTAATATGGTTGAAATCAAAACATAGTTTGTTATTTAGTCATCATCAAATGCATCATTAGTTTGTCATCTATGCTTTACAGGTGTCAGCTAGACTATCTGTTTGTGCTCCAGGCTGGACTGCATTAGCCTGGCGAATGCCAAACTAAAATCACAAGTGATATTTAGTCTGGGGACCCACCTATTGCATTTCTCGTAGCGGAAGCATCGTTTACGATTGTCCAGAGCCGTTTATTGGGCGCTACGAATGTCTATCATAGCATCTGTACATACCTCGGAGCCAATACCAGAGCCACCACGTGACGTAAAATGAAATCGAGGGCCGTACAAATCCCTTTTTGTTCTGCGATTGGATACCGAAAGTAAGCGAGAAAAGCGGCCATGGTCACCATGCTGCTTTGCAGAGTGGAATGAAATAAGCTCGCAAAGGAGCATGGGAACTCCCAGGCTAGGACTGCATGGGATCAACACCATGGGATGGCATGTGTTAGATTTATACATTTAATTTAAACAGTCTTTTGCAATAACTAGGAGTGGGTGAAACCAACACTGTACTGTAGATCTACAGCGAATACCTTGGACACTCCCGTGCAGCTCTTACTTCAAAGGAATCTCCCAGCTGCTGGTAAATAGCCTCTTTCTCTAGCACTTTAAAAGCCCCTTGTGCAATGCAAGTTTCGAAAAAACCTGAATGATATGTCTGTAAGTTAGTCTATAATTTCATACACATTTGTCAAGTGACCAAATATGAGTCAGAGAGTGAAATGAAGAGTGAAAATAGGAGTTGAGCTGAGCGGGTAGGTCTTTGGTATTTTTTGCCCTCAACGGTGCCTTCCAGGCAGCGCTGCCTTCAAGTCACTAATCCCCTAAGTTTAGGGTTAGGATGAGGTTTGAGGGTGTTAGAGTTAGGAATAGGGTTGAGGCAGTGCCTTTTAGGCTGTGCTGCCTGGAAGGTGCGGTTGGGGGCAAAAAACACCATTGAGCATTGAACTTGACTCATTTACCATTGAGCAGGTAAATGAGTCGAGTAATTGCTTTTGTTGACAGTAAAGGTAGACAAACAGCGAGGCGGATAGTACGGTTCCCTTCAACCATTTTTGTCCTCACCAGTAATGTCACTTTATTCTTTATTTAACACATCCATTGAAATACTTACCTGAAACTGTTAGTGATATTGCTTGATAAAAAGAAAAAAATAAAGAGGCTACAGGAAGCTTAAGCACACTGAAAATGTGTTCCTTATTTAGGGAAGTTTCACAGGTTTCTGTTCTCTTATGCTTCTCAACGACTTCACTCGAACTTTTCATTTACGTCATTTACGGGCAGTTTTTTAAAGGGTCACAAGGCAAGTTTCTGTTGGAGGTATCCTTTTTATCTGAGAATTTATAGTTATAATCATGCATCATTAGCATGATTGATGCCATAAAGACACTGAAATAATTTTTTTTGGATTCCTTACATGTTGCTAGTTCACTAGTTTTACAGCCAAAACCTGCACAATGTCCCTTGAAATACACTGACTTACTGACACCGAATTATATTACACATACTATATAGTGCAGTATTATACAATAATAAACTATACTGTTGTAACCTGTTGCAATATTTGTTGACTAGTTTGCTGCTTACTGGATGCAATTTATTCCCTGTGTGAGCTCTAGCTTGGTCATAACCCATCGGCAGTGTTGGGAGGGTTACTTTTAAAATGTATTTCGTTACAGATTACAGAATACATGACCCAAAATGTATTTTGTCACGTATTCCATTACGTTACTCAATATGAGTAACGTATTCTGAATACTTTGGATTGCTTTTAATGTTATGCCTTTTTACAACAAATTGGCTGTTCAGCCCCAGTCTCCAATACATACGTTTGCAGTAGATGAGATATTAGGGTTTGTTAACATAAGCAAGGACGAGTTATCCTAAAGGGCAACATAGGCAGTATGGTCTCGGCCACTAGCTGGCTTCAGATTTGAGATCAGGAAACATAACACTTTTTTTATTAATTAGATGACCTTAAAGTTTGTTTCCTTCTGCATTAACAGGACCTAGCAAAACCAGAAAACATTTTCCCAAACGTGAACTGCATTTGGAGGTTTCAGCCACTGAAATGGGCTACTTTCAAAAACTCCAGGCAAAGTGGAGATTTCTATAAACACACGTTTTCAGTCTATGGACAGAATGCATAAATGTTATTTAGCTAATTTTATTTCTAATTGTGCCAGCTTTATTATTTAGTCCTAGGCCTACTTGCTTATGATTATATGTAACAGGCATATCCGTCTTGCAGCTGAGTGGGGTGCATTTCATTTGCTAGGCGTAGTTGTGTTACTAATATCATCGTTAGGAGGATGTTTTAATAGCTATTATTGCGCTTTGTTTGGCTTAGTTTCCGACAATGCGGGGAATTACCCAAATTAGAGAGGGGATGGCTAAACACGAGAAACTGTAAAATACCGCTGAGTAATCCCTTGATTTTTACAAAGTAACTGTATTTTAAATACCACCCGTTTAAGCTGTAACTGTAACTGAATACAGTTACTCATAATTTGTATTCTGAATACAGTATTCCGAATACATGTATTCCGTTACTCCCCAACACTGCCCATCGGTCTACACGTCTCCTCATACGAGGGTCTGGGATTGACCTTGTTCACATCGACCGCATCTCTGACCCCCCAATTTAAACATCTCCAGCAAGCAATTGTTTCCCAATAGCTGACATCCCCCTCATACGAAGAGAAGTGTAGGCTGAGAAGCTGGTTATGACCAGGCTAACCGCACCAGAGACAGAAGTAAGACACTATGAGAGATACTGAAGGGTATACAGAAGGCCCACTTCAGAGAAGATGGGTGTGGGTGGGGAGGTTGTTACAGTTAAGAGGGTCTATAGTAAACCACCAGACTGGTTAATTTCCAGTTATTTGTAAACTCTTGCTGAGAAGAGTGAGTGAGTGCTGAGCTGGGGCCAAGATTACTAGAAGTCAAGTCACATGAAGTACCATCACGAAACAAAGACTCATATACAGAGTGTGTCATGACAGAGGCTTCAGAACTGCCATGAGGGTTCACCTCTTTATCATTTACATAAGGAGTTGTTTGCTTCCATTGCACATTATCTCTTACTTCACCTGTCCCAGCTGGACTCAGTCTGAAGCTAGAGTTGTCTCGGTGGGGAGGGTGGGAGTTAGTGTAATTCTAAGGGCTCGACACTGACAGGGGCCCCAGAGAACATTTAAATATCACAATCAATGTTCGTGATAATGCAGTGGTATTGCTTTCATATATCATATAACTGACTCCCATTCTCTGGGTTTAAATCCCTCACTTGCAGGATTTACCTAAAATGTCATATTGTCTACAATCGACAAATTGATAAGTAATGAATTCCAGAGTACTGTGCCTTTGCAAGCTCATCCCTGATCCCTTGATGAAAATATAGAACTTGCAGTTTCCACAGGAACCAACCACTCTTTTGTTTTGGTTATAAGGTCACATGACCTAGCTGGAGCTTACTATTTGAATTACAATGTGATCTGTACCCTGTAACAAAGAAGAGTGTTCTTCGCGCTTCTGTGGCAGTCAGTCTGGTGCAACCAGAGCAGGACGAGTCAATGTGAAAGACTCGTTTCGTTTTGATGTGTGTTACATCCTTTCATCTGTACCCTCTCAGCCCATTTTCGCGCCTTCCACCATCTACTACCAGGGCCGTTTCAAGGTACTTAGGGGGCCCCAAGCAAACAGGACATGGGGGCCCTTCACTCCCCGTAAATACTTACATGAACCATATTGTTATAATTTCAAACATCATCAATATAACTATTTGTATTGTACAGTTGTCTAACTCCAGTTTAAAGTCATTTTTGTTGAAAAACACCACCAACATAACTACTAAAATGATTAAACAGCAAATATTGGGGGCCCCTTTCAGCCTGGGGCCCCAGGCAATTGCCTGGTTTGCTTGCCTTGTTGCGACGGCCCTGTCTACTACAACACAGTTCCACGTGGGGGAGTATCGGCAGAAATGTTAATAAACAGCTTTGTTTGATTAGCCTACTGGAAGGTGCACCCAGACATGGCCTCAATAAAGCATGAGAAGGTAGTGGTATTGCCGTCATGTGATCATACAACATTCACTGACAATTCCTGATAATGTGTCAGCATCAAGCCTCAGATACTGGAAATTGCAGCTGATTTTGTCATGTGACTGGGCTAGTGGTGTCTGTTCCCAGAAGAGATGGGGGAACTTGGAAAGCTGTTGAATTAAGCAATCAGACAGCATGTTGTTAGGATCCACAGACCTTGGTATAGTTTATCAGGTGATAAACTCTTCAGAGAAGAGCCAACCCACTGTGGTTTGTCATTTTTTGAGAGGCATGTTAGCTGGAAGCCTTTGTGGTCAAGCTTAAAACTGTGATAGAACAGAAACAGACCATGCCCAACAGGGACTTTTATTGTGGCATGGAAGAACTAATGATTATTCAACTATGAAATGTGATTCAGTTTCAGTTTAGTTTCCACTCATCCTTATTATCATACTGCAAGTATTTGTAACTGTGCTTAGGGCCAGCAAAAAATGTACCTGCCGTATCTTCAGTTTTCTATGGCACAAGTATCAATAGAGGAGACTGTGAAGTTATTTCTGTGCCACTAGCGCCCTCTTGTGTTATAACACAAACACACACACACACACACACACACACACACACACACACACTGTAATAAACACACAATGATTGGAGTTCCCTCTTTGTACCATCATACATCTAGCTACAAAAGTGATTCTTTCCGTGTGAAAGATAAATGTGTGTGTGTGTGTGTGTGTGTGTGTGTGTGTGTGTGTGTGTGTGTGTGTGTGAGAGAGAGAGTGAGCGAGTGTGTGCGTGGACATTTAATTTTTTCTGTGACACCATCATTTTTAAGACAGCATGGTGTTACTTAGCAGGTCAGCACTGAAGGTGGACACCATTGACCTTTCATTTATCTTGTCAGAGTTCTAGTTCTGGCAATGTTGTGGTAGAACATTAACACCGACACATGATCATAATCTGTGCGGCAGAGACAATTTATCATCTCATCTAGTATTCAGACCTTTGACTCTTGGAGTTCTGACACACCTGGTTTGAGACAGGAAAGAGCAGCGTACACACTTAACTGCCATTAGTTTAAACAGTGATATTATTTGCTGTATTACTCTGGACTGTAATAATTGGACTGATCACATGATTTTGTGTATTCTGTGTATTTAGATGTATTTATCAGACACACAATCTAAAACTGGCAGTTTGTTTAAATTGGTGAAAGTGAGGTGTGAGACCAGGGGATAAGGAGAAATCGAAAATGGCCTCGAAGTCCGAAGAGGATTACTGCTGTCCTGTGTGTTGTGACATCTTCAAGGATCCTGTCCTCACTCTGTGTGGGCACAGCGTATGCAAAACCTGTCTGCAGCAGTTCTGGGAAACCAAAGGATCCAAAGAGTGTCCAGTCTGCCGCAGACGAATGTCGGTCCAAGCCCCACCTAACATAGCTTTAAGGAACTTGTGTGAGGCTTTCTTACTGGAGAGAGATCTACAGGGAGGTCCAGCAGCAGGATCTGAAGTCCTTTGTGGTCTGCACAGAGAGAAGCTCAAGCTCTTCTGTCTGGAGGATAAACAGCCTCTATGTGTGGTGTGCCAGACGTCAAGGAAACATAGAAAGCACAGTGTCAGTCCAATAGACGAAGCAGCAGAAGAATATAAGGTGAGAGCCATTGTCTGACATTAGTTGTCCTTCCGCAAAACACTACAATAGAATCATGATTGTAAACAATTCCAAGCAAATATTTTAAGGCTCCATCCGTCAGCTTTGGACAAACTGGGTTATGGGTCGCATAATTTAAATGTGCAATACGAGTTCCTTCTCATGGTTTTCCGAGCTGTTTAATGTTAATCTCAAATAGCAGGCATCTCCCTTTGATTATTTGTCTGCCTCCTGAATATACCGTGAAAAAGTGTGGTCTCAGGAGACAACACAGGGGCTGTAAAACTCAAACAAACATATGGGGCCAGGTTGTGCACCAAAATATAACAAACCGGGTTCCAGCTAAAGACAGTTATGGGAAGGATGGGAATAAGTTTGTGACTCCCACCCGGTCTTGTGAGTGATTTGCTAGAATGTGGGTTGTTATATTGATGATTACAGCCCCTGTGTTGTCTCCTGAGACCGGAATCAAGGGGAAATGCCCAATTTGATATAAAGAATACATGATTGTATAATCCTTAGCAAATGATCTCTATGTTTAAAGGCCAAGGCAATGTGGTCACAGACACAATGTGGTCACAGACACAATACATTCCAGTTCATGCTCTGGATCACCGATCGCCACCAAAATCGAATCAGCTCTTGCTTGTCCTAATATACACATTGTCTGAAAATTTCATCCAAATCCGTGCAGTACTTTTCGAGTTATCCTGCTGACAAACAGACAAACAAACTAACAAACAAACAAACAGACAGACAAACCAACAAGACCGAAAAAAATAACCTCCTTGGCGGAGATAACAAGACCGAAAACATGACCTCCTTGGCGGAGGTAATAATAATAATTATATTTCTTAATAATAATTCATAATATAACCATACCAACAGTGATCCTTTGTTGCATGCATTTCGATACAAATGGTCAATAAATGTCCTACATTACATGTTTGGAGAGTTTTTTGTGTTTCCTGAAAAATCTGAAAAAAATTAGTTAGGCGATTATTTTAACAAGGTGACGATGTGATGTTCGTGTTGTTTCATTGTCAAGGCCTCATTATTCTTCCAAAATACATCATGACATGAGTGAGACATTAAATAAGGATATGCATAGGAGATGCTTTTGAAAGATGGAGACAATAGAAAGCAGCAAAATATTTTGAACATGATTGTAGTACCAATTTTGACTACAATCCTGCGCACTGCTTCTTTACTGTAATATAAAGAATAGATAGTTAGTGGATTCAGTGATCCTTTACCAGACACAATGTGGTGGTTGGCACATGGCAAATCTTTTCTGCTGAATTTCTACTGCCACTTATCGTTTAATCTCTCTATCTGCAAAAAGCATACAGTATATAGAATTCATGAAGTAAGTGAGCGTGCACTCACAGAAATCCCACACTCACTCTCTCTTTCTCTCACCCACCAAGCCACACACACACACACACACACACACACACACACACACACACACACACACACACACCACAAAGCCCTTTGAATAAACACTTGCATACTTTGAATTTGTCTTCCAGGAGAAGCTCCGGATCAAACTGAAGCCTTTACAGAAGAAACTTAAAAACCTTAATCAGGAGAAAGTCACGCGGGATCATACTGCGGAGTACATAAAGGTTAGAGTAAAAATAAACCTGAAAACAATGTTTCAGTAAAGTCTTGCAAATATTATGATACTAACAATGTGATGTGATACTTTTAACTAGAGTAATTCCACCCATAATGGCTGTTTTTGTATAGGAACAGGCCCAACATACACAGAGGCAAATACAACAGGAGTTTGAGAAGCTTCACCAGTTTCTACGAGATGAAGAGGCAGCCAGGATAGCTTCACTGAGGGAGGAAGAGGAGCAGAAGAGTCAGAGGATGAAGGCGAAGATTGAGAAGATCAAAACAGAAATCTCATCTATTTCAAATACAATTAAAGCCATAGAGGAGAAGATGGGAGCTGATGACATCACATTCCTGCAGGTAAAGTCAAAATCTGCAGCCGGGCTATCAACATATGATTTTCAGATAAATCCTCATGAGACACACACACACACACACACACACACACACACACACACACACACACACACACACACAATGTTAAACTTTCCCCTTTGTTATTTTCTAGAATTACAAGAACACAGTGGAAAGGTGAGTTATCTGCCCCTTGACTGTTCTCTGTGGTATTGAATTTGAAGCCACTGCAATACTGACTCCTGAATGTTATTCCAGAGCCCAGTGCACACTGCAGGATCCAGAGAGGGTGTCAGGAGCTCTGATCAATGTGGCAAATCATCTAGGAAACCTGAAGTTCAGAGTCTGGGAGAAGATGCAGGATCTAGTTCAATACAGTGAGTTTGATTGTGCATGCCATGAAGAATGTGAAATTGGGCAATACATACTTGAGTTGCCTATTAAAAAATCAGCAATTACTGTATAGCTTCAATAGTTGCTCTTTCTCTCTCTCTCTCTCTCTATCTATCTCTCTCTCTCTCTCTCTGCAGCTCATGTAACTCTTGACCACAACACTGCAAATGCTTGTTTGACCCTGTCTGATGACCTTACCTGTGTGAGATTCAGCAAGGGGAAACAGCATCTCCCTGACACCCCAGAAAGATTCGATGCCAGCCCCTGTATCCTGGGCTCTGAGGGCTTCACCTCAGGGACACACAGCTGGGATGTGGAGGTTGGGGACAGTCACTTTTGGAGCGTGGGCGTAATGGCAGAGTCAGGCAAGAGGAAAATATCCAGTGTGTTTGGCTGTGGGTTCTGTGTGCATCACTATAGCGGTCAGTACTCAGCAGCTTCTCCATCCAGAGGTCCAACTTCGCTCACAGTGAAGCAGAAACCCCAGAGGATCCGAGTGCAGCTGGACTGGGATGGTGGGAAACTGTCTTTCTTTGATCCTGTATGTGACACACTTCTACACACTTTCACACACACTAGTTTCACAGAGAGAGTCTTTCCATTTTTTAGCACACACTTTTCTCTCAGAATAATACCACTGAAGGCTGCTGATGCAGTAAAGTTGCTTGGATAAAAAAAGATTAAGTTGTAGCCTATTATTGTCAGTCAATAGTTGGAGAATATCACAAACTATTTTAAATTGTAACTAGGAGTAGTAATTATGAGCTTTACTTTTATTTTCAATTACTGTATTGATGTAAAATATTGTTGTCCTTACATGACGCATGTTATTTATGTCTACCGGTATTTAGACACACCTCAACCTGGGGCGTCAGAGATGAAGCTTTACTGGGGCACAGGACCCTAGGATCGATCTCAATTTGCATATGTAATGTACACACAGAAAATGGGTTGTAATTAAATAAACTCATGTACTTTTTTATTTATTTCTTGTTTTGTTTTTTTAAACTGGGGTACATCTGATTTTTACTAGGGCACGTGCCCCAGTAAAAAAGGCCTATGACGCCCCTGACCTCAACTGGTTAATCTATGCCAGTCAAGTCTGTACTGTCTGCCCTATAACACAGGAAGTATGCAAGTGTTTCTGCATTACAGGAAACCACAGTTTCTGCTTCTAAGCAAATTAAACATGTTTGTTAAAGATGTGTCAATGATTCTTTCTATTTGTAAATATACTGTACTTCATGACAACTTGATTTTGGCATAAAGTGTTTACTGATTTCAATTCTGATATGTACTGTTTTTTTAGGTTCGTTTTCAAAAATAGGTCTTTACATAAAATGTACTGCAGGAAACTGCCTCTAACCACACTGTGGCATAGTCAAAGCAGTCACACTCTGCCACACAAAACAGTTCAGGTTATAATTAAAGTCTTTGCAAACGAAATATTCCCATAAACAAATAACATTTATTATTTCCATGCAAAATGCAAATATAAAAACTGAATATATTGTTCACTATTCAGTCACATTTTAATGCAATGCAATGGTGATGCCGTATAGACTGTATTAAGGGGTAGTTTCACAAAGAATGTTCAAGTTCCATTGCATAAACAGCTCTGACCAATGAGCAGCCAGTTTTCATATAACCACTCCCAGAAAAGAATTCAGCCTGTAGAAGGGTTTTACTAACCTTTTGTCATTGTAGTGCATGTAATGTTGAAAAATAGTACTTAGCATACATGCATATGGTAAATTTGAATATTTTCTGACATAACACTGAAGACAATGGCCTCTTTCTCTGGTGATTTGTCCTGTCCTGTGTGCTTGGATATATATAAGGATCCTATTATTTTATCATGTACTCACAGCGTTTGCAATGCCTGCCTGCAAAGCTTCTGGAAAACCAAAGGATCTAAAGAATGCCCGGTCTGTAGAAAAAGGAATTCAAAGGAAACATATCCAATCAATCTGGTGCTAAGGAACCTTTGTGAGAACTACCTACAGGAGAAAAATCAGAAAGAGCAACTCTGTGGATGGCATTGTTCAGAACTCAAGCTCTTCTGTGATGATGATAAACAGCTGGTGTGCTTGGTGTGCCGAGACTCAAAACTTCATAAAAACCACAACTTCAGTCCTATCAGTGAAGCAGCAATTGAGTGCAAGGTAAGGTGTAAGATAACATTTGACATGTTTATGGTACATAATTAACAAAAAGTAAAATGGTTGCTAACATTATTCTCATCTCAAACAAGTGTTGTGTTCTGTATAACACTTCATTAATGATTTTAAAAAATTAAATAATAAGAAGAAACAAAGGATGCTGATTGAGATTGAGTAGATTACAGATATGGAAACAGACTTGGAACAAACTGAACAAAACATTCTATAAACTAGAAAATTGCTCAGAGAGCGCAGACCTCCGCCAAGACAATGTGGTCACAGATGGTGTTCTGGATCACTGATCACCACCAAAATCAAATCTGTTCTTACTTCCAAACAATTGAATCCAAATTAATGCAGCACCTGAAGTTATCTTGTACACAGACAGACAGACAGACGGACACACACACCAGCGAAAACATAACCTCCTTGGCGGAGGTAATAAAAATAGAAACCATGTGAATCTCATCATTTAAATAAATGAAAAATTGTCTGTCTCTATTCCTGTCAGCCTGCCACATACACAAGTAAACACACACACACACACACACACACACACACACACACACACACATACACACTTTCATGCAGTAGCCTGAATGTTTTCATCCAATGTTTCCGGGTGCCATGGCAATATTTTTCACCAGGAAGAAATGAGGATCAAACTGCAGCCCTTACAAAAGAAGCTTGACAGCTATACACAAGCTAGAACCACCTGTATTGAAATTTCCCAACATATAAAAGTAAGAAAAATTGCTTATTTCTTTCTTTCAAAACAACTTAAAGTAATATATTATATTAATAAATAAATAAATAAATAAATACACACACACACCAGTTGGGTGATGTCTGAATGATACTGATGTTTTTGTTTCAAACCAAATGACCTGCAAAATGATCATTACAGGTCCAGGCTCAACACACAAAGAGACGGATAAAGGAGGAGTTCGCAAAACTGTGGGATTTTTTGCGAGGTGAAGAGGCAGCCATGATCGCTGCCCTGAAGGAGGAAGAGGAGCAGAAGAATCAGATGATCAAAGATAAGATAGAGAAAATGAGCAGAGAGATGTCCTCTCTTTCGGAGACAATCAGAGCTATATATGAAAGGATGGGAGCTGATGATATGACATTCCTGCAGGTATGGCCCTGCAAGCATGCACAAATGTTTACATACGCACATATTTATTGCTGGTCAATATACTTTAACCTGCACTGTTGCACTATTTGATTCGACTTACCTGCAATACTCCCTTGACACACACCTCATACTTGAACTTTTGACATTACCAATCCCCACCACACCAGGGGCGCTGCTAGACATTTTGGGCCCTATGACAACAAATAGTTTTGAAATATAATCAAATAGTGATTTTAATATTATTATTTTTTCTCTGGGCCCCCCTGTCAGTACCAGGCCCTAGAAACATCCTAGAATCATCCTATCTATCTACCTATCTATCTATCTATCTATCTATCTATCTATCTATCTATCTATCTATCTATCTATCTATCTATCTATCTATCTAAATACACACACATACAAGAACAAACAAGTGCACACACACACTCAGTCAGTGTTGCAAAATCACAGCAGTGCTTTCATCCATCTTCTTATTTAATTTCCCAGAAATACAAAAGCACGGTGGAAAGGTGAGTGATCTGATCTTATTCATCTCTCTCCTTTTTGTGCATCTGTATACATGCAGTCTTTTGTCTTTTTTGCCCTCAACGGTGCCATCTAGGCAGCGCTGTCTTCAAGGCAGTACTCCACTAAATCTAGGGTTAAGGTGACAGTTAAAGGGTTTTGTGTAAGGATTAGGGTTTAGGTATTGGGCCTTGCAGGCAATGCTGCTTGGAAGGTACTACTGAGGGCAGAAAATAATATAAAGCGAATAGAAACCGACAGCATCACTGACTCCTGCATGTTGTTTCAGAGCCCAATGCAAAGTACGGGATCCAGAGAGAAGCTCAGGAACTCTGATCAATGTGGCAAAACATCTGGGAAATCTGACTTTCAGAGTCTGGGAGAAGATGCAGGGGATTGTTCAATACAGTGAGTTGCAGGCATGCATGGAGAAATCTGAGAAACAACAGGCACACACACACACACACACACACACACACACACACACACACACACACAGTTCAGTGTGGCACACAACATCAGGGTGTATTCCAAGAAGGCAGGTAAGTGACAAACCTGGGTAACTTAAGCTGAAGTAGTTTTAAACCTCATAATAGAGAAGCCTTGACATCCTGATTCTCTAAACAAAGCCTGCAGACTCCTCTATTAGCAGATTTATGACTTCCTCTAGGTTAACTTAGCCAGGTTTATCGCTTAACCACCTACCTTGAATACCTCCTACATGTAGGTTGCACAACAGATGTGTTGTCATTTTTACTCTATTTGATTTTTCTTATTTTGATCTGTCCTGTAGCTCCTGTGACTTTGGATCCCAACACTGCATACTCACGTCTCATTCTCTCTGAGGTGCTAACCAGTGTGATAGACAGCGAAAGCAGAAAACCTATCCCTGATAACTCGGAGAGATTTGACGACTGGGTCAACGTCCTGGGCTCTGAGGGCTTTAACTCAGGGAGTCACTGCTGGGACGTGGAGGTTGGGAATAATGTTGATTGGGAGGTTGGCGTCATGATGGAATCAGCTATAAGGAAGGGCACTGTCAGTAATTGGTGTGGAGTTTGGTACATGCTACATAAGAACGGAGAGTATCACACAGTTTCCACTCCAGAACCAGAGGTTTTGCTCAAAGTGAAGCATAAACCCCAGAGGATTAGAGTGCAGCTGGACTGGGACAGAGGGAAACTCAAATTCTCTGACCTTGGCAATAACACACATCTACACACATTCACACACACTTTCACTGAGAAAGTGTTTCCGTACTTTGGTTCTCAGTGTAAACGTGTGCCGCTTAGGATCTTACCACTGAAGGTCTCAGTCACAATTAGTAAGTGAAAGAGTCTCTTGTGGTTATAGGTTTTTGCTGTTGTACCCAATTAAAATTGTGTAATTCATTTGCAAAATGGCTCACTATTTTGTATTTATTTTTGTCGATTTTGATGTTGATGTTGATGTCTCGTTGATGACGAGGTACTTCGGCATAGGCAGTTATGATCACTCAACATGCAGTGCTAGTACACATGACTACTGCATGTGTAGTCGACACATTTTTGTAGATTTTTTTGTCGATGTTGATGACGAGGTTCTTCATCATAGGCAGTTATTATCACTCAACATGCAACGCTGTACTATGACTACTGCATCCTGCTTCAAATGCTGTCCCTGATGACGACATGAATGGGAGGTGCCACAGTTTTAGACAAGGATGATTGTATGTAACCAGTCCAGATTTTTTGGCTTGCAACGCATTCCAAAGGAACCAGTTCTGTAAAGTTTGGTGATGTGACTACATGTATCTGAACAGTGTTGACCAATAGCAGTCTACATTTACGAAAGAGGGAGGAACATTTTACGTGAGGAGTAGCTGAAGAACCAGTTGTTATCACGTAATGTGCTTTTACATTTACGCTTTGGGGACATTTTTCATTATGATTGTCCAATCTCTGTAACTAACATTTTTTTTACAATATAATGTGCTATGATGGATACACAATTCCTTGAAATCCATAATGTGGAATAAGAACAATTTTGTATAGCTGGATGATATGGCATCCAAATCATTTTCTGAAGAGGATTTCTCCTGCCCTGTGTGTCACGAGATCTACACGGATCCTCGTCTTCTGAAATGTAGTCACAGTGTATGTAGAGCCTGTCTGCAGCAATTCTGGGAGGCCAAACAATCCAGAGAATGTCCAGTCTGTAGAAGAAGGGAATCAAAAGAAGTGTGTCCTCCTAACCTGGCTTTAAGGAACCTGTGTGAGACTTTCTTAAAAGACAGAAGAGTTTCAGGAAGGTCTGAGATGCTCTGCAGCCTTCACAGAGAGATATTCAAACTGTTTTGTCTACAAGATAAAGAGCTTTTGTGTACGGTGTGTCAAACCTCAAAAAACATAAAACTCACAACTTAAGTCCAATAGATGAGGCTGCACAGGACCATAAGGTAAAAACTGATTTATTTTTTCTACTGATACTTAATACTTGTGAGATTCTTTGGCTTAGTCACACACACACACACACACACACACACACACACACACACACACACACACGGGCTGGTGTTGTGTTGCTGATACAAACAATAGGTCAAGTTAACAAACTTTACTGGCTGCTTGCATTTCTTAGTTTCACTTTCTCCGCATACTCTCTGAACAGTGTCAATGAACATATTCTTGGGATAGGAAAATATAAGACCATAAGCCTATATCAACTTTATCAATTCCAAAAAGGGTATGACCATCACCCATTCAAATGCATTAAAAGGCAATATAAAACATGTCCTTTGTAACTTCAACTGTAAAAGTCTTTGTTTCTTTTTAGTTTTAAAAAAAATATTAGCATAGTGTAAAAGTAAAACTGCTGTATATGTTCGGATATTTCAGCTCTTCAAGAGATCCAGGTTATTTATAACCTCACTCACGTCAGGTCCATCCATTTGATGTGGAGTCCATTAAAAGATATTTCAGGTCCGATATTTAATAAACGGACCAACCAGGAGACGCATACGAAGCACTGGGCGGGATTTGTGACGTAACTCATCTCTAGCAAACTTATAAAACACATCTAACAGTTATATATTTCAAAGAGACATCTATATTATGCGAGTTGACTCGAGTATTGTGGCAATTATGCTGCAGATTGTAGCGTTTTTGTTTGTTAGGAACATGTGAGAAACTAGAAATTGCGTGGGCTCATGGGATGCAATTGGTAGGTTTCGATTTAAGTGGTTGAAGTAGGATGACGGACGGTCTTTGGTATTTTTTGCCCTCAACGGTGCCTTCCAGGCAGCGCTGCCTTCAACTCCCCTCAGTTTAGGGTTAGGATGAGGGTTGAGGGGGTTAGGGTTAGGAATAGGGTAAAGGTAGTGCCTTTTAGGCTGTGCTGCCTGGAAGGTGCCGTTGGGGGCAAAAAACACCATTGAGCATGACGGACAAGTTGTTTATCCAAGTACATGTTAGTATTTTTGATGACGCCAGGTCTTCTGAAACAATTCTCTTATCAAGCGACATCACATGTATGTGTCCAAGGGGACGCTGCATCTGACGTGAGTGAGGTTAGATCAAAATACATCATTGACTATTCTGGATAAATGAAGAAAATAGTATAATAATCTGAAACTCAGAGTATGTTACTTCATTCGTTTGTTCCACATACTGTTCCTTGAAAATGTACCACGTCACAGATCTGCCTTATCTAGTATATTTAACAAGATTTGATTTGAAGTTTTATTTCCCAGCCCTAATCTTGTTGACTACTCAGTATTGGTCAATATAGACAAACACATAATCAAATCTTTGCCATATTCCCCAGCCCCAATTTACACACTACATTGACCTGTTTATTTATTTGTTCCAGGAGGAACTTGGGTTGAAACTACAGCAGCTGAAGAAGAAATTTACAGACTTACAGCAAGTTAAAATGATGTGGGATAAAAATTCTGAATACATAATGGTAAGTGGTCAGTGTCACCTACGAAATAGAAAAATGAGTGAATGAAAACGTAGGGGCCTAAATGAAAACAGGGTCACCCAGACCAGATCAGATTACTTTTTCGCTCCCAAAAAGGCTTGTAGGCTTGTAGGCTACCCATGATGCTAAAGGTTTCGTTCAGTAATTACAGCGCAAATGAGTAAATTCACAAATTCTATGCATGCCTAGAGCAGGGACCCTCAGATCAATACAGGCTACAATAACAGCCTATGGTTGTATGGCATTATTTTGGTAGTAAATATCAATAGTAAATAGTAAATATCACTTCAATAATAATAATAATAATAATAATAATAATAATAATAATAAAATATATATATAAACATCAAATCGGAATTTACATTTACATCTGATTTGCAGTGTCAGTTCCTTAGTAGAAGTGAAGTGCAGCATTTCACAAACTGAGTCACATGGACACATGACAAGATGTTACACTAATGACTGGCAGCACTGTACTCCCGAATTCACACCAATTTGTCTGTCAGATAACCCTCAGAGTTTGACACCATGCATGTATCACATGCAAGATCTGTGCTTTTCATTAGTTTGCGGGAAATTACATTATTTTCTGTGTATGCATTATAGTGTATAAACAATTAGAAACAATATTAAAGTGATGGTTCTGTAGCCTGACATAGCCCGACCATAATACTGCTGTTCATCCGTATTCATGGTCTGGAGGTTCTTTAACCTGGCGCGATTATACTGCGGGTTGGGAGGGCATGCACTGCTGGTTTGAAACGATTGGACAGCTCGTCTAATCAGCTTCGCTTATTGGCCGGTAGACTCTCTACCGATGTAAACATGCCCCAGAAGACCGTTCCCAGACCATGGGTACGGATGAACATTCGTATTATAGACGGGCTATGTCAGGCTAATGGTTCTGCGAGTCGAACAAAAATATTTGGATTCACATATACCAAATGCAGCACCAAAATAATTTTAAATCACAGATGTTAGTGCCTTTGTAAAGTGCTTGCTTGCGTTTGCCTTTTGCATTCAGTCTATGCTGTACCAAATTGTTTCATCTAGTGCAGGCTCCGGGACTATGTTTGAATAATGCCAAACCATCACTTTAATACAGCTCTGCATCTACCTATTCATCTCAGTGGAATATATCATGATCTGTTCACTCAAATATTGTATAACACAAGGTCAAAATATTCAGGTGAACCTATTGATTTTAAAGCAACCCGCTATTTGATTACTGGTGCCCAAGTAATCTGGTCTTGAAATCAGATGTCTCCATTCCATATCAAAAGTTTTTCCCAGATTTTGTTGGACATATACAAAAATATGATTTCAGTATATGGTTGAATACCTGCTGGCCAAGCAATTACAGTTGTATAGTAAGTGAAAATGTAGGGCTCTATGATATGACTGATAAGCTATACCATAAACATAGTTAGCGTGTGGAACAAAGTAATTTGGAACAGCATAGGCTGAAAACAAACACTGAAGCGAACAAGCACTTTACATTGAATCAATGGAAACTGATTATTCAAAACCGAAAGTAAGATCTAAGGTACCGTTGACTCAGCGTAAAGTGTTTTGTGTTCGAGTTTGGTCTATGCAGTTCCAAATTATTTTGTTCCAATTGCTAACTAGTGCATTTTGCAGGCTCGTTCAACAGGGCTATGCTTGAATTCACTCCGCAGCTTTCCTTTAATAATGAGCCAGTAAACGTTAATGTTAAAATTTTGCCTTGATAGCTTTATACGGGCAATCCCACCACTACCATGATATCTCCATCAAGGTATATTAGGTATATTTCTCACATTTGGCTGTGTTGGCCCAAACTGTACGCCAACCGAACAATGTGGGTTGGGCCAGACTATGTACTAGACCAAAATCTTTGGGCATAAGAGTAAGTGATCAAGTGCTGGAATTCTTCTTTGAGTCTATTATTGTCTCTGAGCAAATTTAACATTAACCCTGATATGCATGGATGATGCATCAGCACCACAGTAATCTTCAACAAATGATCACATTCCAAAAACCACAAAGAATTTTAGTGACACTGCTTTGACACCTCTGAAACCAAGTGTAATGATTTCTTGTACCAAAGGTCCAAGCCAAAAAAACAGAGAGAACAATAAGGAAGGAGTTTGAGAAGCTTCACCAATTTCTACAAGATGAAGAAGCTGCTCAAATAACTGCACTGAGGGAGGAAGAGGAGCAGAAGAGTCAGATGATGAAGGAGAAGATTGAGAAGATGAGCAGAGCATGCTCATCTCTTTCAGACACAATCAGAGCTATAGAAGAGCAGATGGGAGTGGAGGACATCACATTCCTTCAAGTAAGAACCTATTACAATAACTGTTGTACCATCGTGTTTGACCAAAATGAGCTCTTTTGCTTTTAAGTTGATTTTTATTTTGCTTTTAACTGTTAAGCAGTTTACAGTTAACAAATAAACCTTTCCTACTGGCCTACCTCCCAAGGGAATTAGGAATAACATTCCTATAAATGTATTGTATTGGATGGTTTGTGTCCTCAAACTGTTTACTGAGATACACACACTTAAAGTAATACCAAGTGTCTTACTTATTTTACAGAGCTACAAGAGCACAGTTGAAAGGTGAGCAATTTGCCTCTTGATTCTATGGTGGTAAATGGACAGCATTTATATAGTGCTTTTCTACTACGAGCAAAGCACTCAAAACACTTTCCAATGTATGCCTTACATTCACCCATTGGGCATTCAAGGCTGCCTTGTAGTAAGTTTCATTCAAGGCTCTGTCCATGTAGTAAGTTTCTGTGGTCTATTTGATTAAATCTGGCTTTTTGTCGATGTTATATTAAATATTATCACTCTTCTTCCTGCTGACAGCACTTAGTAACCACAAACAGGGCTATGTCTTGGCTAAGATCATGTTTAACCTAGCCTCCATCCAGTATACATTAGGCAATGTTGGGAAGGCATAGGACAATGGTATAATAGCTTTACTAAGTTATGGACATAAACATTCTGAACTCCTGTCATTCCAGAGCCCAATACACTCTGCCGGATCCTGAGAGGCCATCAAGAGTTCTGATCAATGTGCCAAAACACCTGGGCAACATGTTGTTTAGAGTCTGGGAGAAGATGCAAGACATAGCTCTATACAGTGAGTTCACTTACAGTCTCACAACCTCTAAAAACATTCTGAATTCACCTTTGCCTAAGCCTCGCCCCCCAATTATTATTGCTCCAGACGTCAATGAAAATGTCAATCTTAAAGGGACACCAGGCAGGACTATGTTTTTCTATCTCCGGAGCTCCACCTACAGTCGCCGTAATATTTGAAAAAATACAACTGCCTTACACATTCTCAGCGATCGATGTAAATTTATTTGCAAATCAAAGAGTACAAACCAGAGATGATATTTTTTGTGTGTTTCGTTGTCTGACAAGCCGGTAATAAATGCGATTTCAGTTATACCTACTTTCAGTTTCTATTTCGTGGACCCGACACTCTGCCAAACTGCAAGCGGGATTACCGCGAAACAAATGCTTGAGTCTGACGAGAGAGCCATCGGTCACCCCGTAATGAACCATTTAATCATCGAAGTGACTTTGAGGCTGGTAAATTAACAGTAAAACGTTGCCTGGTGTCCCTTTAACCATTGTATTTCATCGTAAACTAGAAAAGCGCTCAGAGAGCGCAGTCCTCCGCCAAGGCAATGTGGTCACAGACACAATATAAATTCCAGATCATGTTCTGGATCACTGATCGCCACCAAAATCGGATCAGTTCTTGCTTGTCCCAATATACACATTGTCCAAAAATTTCATCCAAATCCATGCAGTACTTTTCGAGTTATCCTGCTGACAGACTAACAGACATTCAGCTCATTGTAAAAACTGATATCACTGGCAGTTGTAGTCAGGATAGAATATTTGCTTAACCTAAGCTGCAGCTCGCAAGTTGTTATGTTGTCATTTTGAGTGGTGTTTGTGTTGTTGTCATTGTCAAGGCCTAACCTCACTCACGTCAGATGCAGCGTCCCCTTGGGCGCATACATGTGATGTCGCTTGATAAGAGAATTGTTTCAGAAGACCGGGCATCATCAAAAACACTTACATATACTTGGATATACCACTTGTCCGGCATCCTACTCCAACCACTTAAATCGAAACCTACCAATTGCATCCCATGAGCCCACGCGATTTGTTTTTTCACATGTTCCAAACAAACATAAACGCTAGAATCTGTGGCATAATTGCCATAATACTCGATTCAACTATAAACGCTATAAAAGCCATTCTAAGTCACTTTCAAAAATCATTTTATTACCTTTTAATTTTTAAATGTATGAGTGTAACTACTTTAAGGATACTTTTACTTGATTTATTATTACAAATTAAAATCTAATTGAAGTTTGGTCAATAATTCCTGAAATACGCAATTAAAAAGCAGGATTTTTGAGCATTTTCAAAAATGGAATTATAGCATTTTGGAACCAAATTCTTCAGATGTCTCTTTCAAATATAACGGTTAGATGTGTTTTGTAAGTTTGCTAGAGATGAGTTATGTCAGAAATTCCACCCGGTGCTTGGTGCTCGGTGCCTGGTTGGTCCTTCCGTTTAATATCGGACCTGAAATACCTTTTAATGGACTCGACATCAGATGCATGTGCCTGAGGGGGCGTGAGTGAGGTTTGTCAAGGCCTCCTTCCGAATTGTGACTAAGTGAGAAATAAAACAAGGATATGTAGGAGATGCTTTTGAAAGATAGCCTGGCAAGCCAGCCTATAACATTAAAATGTATAGTCTGGCATCAAGAGATACACCGAACTCAATCGTGGGCGGAACAGGCTGTTATCTTTAAAACTACTTCTGTACAAAATATAGCCTATGACCAATTGGAGGAACGAACAATATGCAAACAGCAAATTCAATGCACTTTGGGCAATAATTGGTCATTCGGAACCAATAATTTCAGCATTTCACATTTTCAAACAAACATATTCCTCCATTTCACGCTCCAATCTTTGTGGCAGACCTGTTGGGCTGTAGGTAAACCCACTCAAATTAGGAGTGTCCTCACTTTTGATCATTTGACACAGTTGTCATTTTCTTAGTCTGACTGATGGTCACCCAAAGGCTGACTGAATTAGTTTGGTCGGCCATATTTTAACTTTAATTGAACTGAATCAGCTCTCTCTTTGTTGTGTTTCTCACTTTCACAACATACATACAATGAACACCAAGTAAAGTTAACGTTGTCTTTACTGGATATTTCGGCTGCATTACAAGTCACATTTCAGTTAGGCAAATCACTCTCTCTATATCATGTGTTATTACGCTTGCCAGCCTGTAGGTTCAATATCAATGCTCTTAACATAAAAGTAGTTCCTATAATATAACTAAAGTAGTTCCCATATCTAATGTGAACATAACATTTCCTCCCTTGCAGCATTGATGTCTATCTCATATGCATTAGAAAAATCATGTGTAACACTTCATACCTACTGGCAACTATAACTTTAGGTAATCCATTGGCCTAGGTCTTTACACCTAAACATTAGCCTAATACTGAACACTTAAACACACATTAACATAAACATGGCAATGACAATACATAGCCTTTCTTTTTTTTTTTTTTTTTCACATCTTTTGTTTTGTCATAAGTCCAGTCTTTGAGGAGGACGATGAGCTCTATCAGGATAGCGTCTGTCTTGAGAGTCAGAGCCCTGAACAGGAACCTCAGGGATCTCTGCATTAGCAGGTGTTGCATTCTCATTATCCAGAGGCTGTGGCTCTGAGCCTGCGCACATAAGTTCATCAGAATCCTCAATGACCTGGACATCATCTTCAGCATTCTTGCTGGTCACCTGACGAGTGGTTGCATCTAGCAACTGGTCAACGTGTCGACGCCAGATGATATCAGGTCCAATCCTTACTGTGTATGTCAGAGGCCCTGTTTTAGATAGGACTTCACCACACTGCCATTTCTGCTTCGACTGACGATAGTCTCTTGCTAGAACTCGCTGTCCAATGACAAATGTTCTCACATGACCAGTCCTTGCTGGGATGGACTGTTTCCGCGTGACATCTCGCCGCAGGTCAGGCTTTAGCAGATCAAGACGTGACCTCAGTCGTCTTCCCATAAACAATACAGCTGGAGCTTGGCCTGTGGTAGCATGATCAGTATTTCTGTATGCATGTAGGAACTTTGCCATCTTCTCTTGGAGTGACATGTGTGATTTGGACATTGATTTCATTGAGTGTTTGAATGATTGAACAAAGCGCTCAGCAAGTCCATTTGTAGAAGGATGATACTGTACAGAAGTGGTGTGTTTGATGCCATTTCTACGCATGAATGATTGAAACTCTTCAGAGGTGAATTGACTGCCATTGTCGCTGACAAGTCTTTCAGGCAATCCTGTTCTAGCAAACAATGTGCGAAGTACTTCCACTGTCTTTGCAGATGTGGCATCTCTCACCATGAACACTTCTGGCCACTTTGAATAAGCGTCAACTACAACAAGAAACATACGATCCAGGAAAGGCCCGGCGTAATCCACGTGGATCCGTTGCCACGGAGCGGTTGGCCATTCCCAACTGTGGACAGGGGCAAGAGGAGGCTGCTTTTGTGTCTGCTGACATCCAGAGCACGATTTGGCCATGTCCTCTATCTGTTGATCAATGCCTGGCCACCATATGTAGCTTCTAGCGAGGCTCTTCATCTTTACGACACCCATGTGTCCCTCATGGAGTGCATCCAAGACTTTGGAGCGCAGCTTGGGTGGCACTACAACTCTTGTGCCCCACATGATGCACCCATGACACACGGAGAGCTGCTCACGTCGGCTGAAGAATTCAGGTAAGCCCACTGTGTTTTTGGCAGGCCACCCCTTCACCGTTAGCTCAAAGACCCTCGCCATGGTTGGATCTCTGTTTGTTTCGAGTTTGATCTGTGCGCTTGTGACAGGTAAGTTCTCCATTTGGGTTACGTGGAACATATCAGCTGGGTCTGCAGATGCATTATCCTCAGGTTCACATGGCAAACGAGAGAGTCCATCAGCATTACAATGCTGTGTCGTGCCTCTGTACTCGATCACGTAGTCATGTCCACCTAAGAACAACGCCCATCTTTGTAAGCGTGCTGCAGTCATAGCTGGAATAGACTTCCTAGGGTTAAAAATGGCCACTAGGGGTTGGTGGTCTGTGATTAAAGTAAAATGCTTCCCGTATAGATATTGGTTGAATTTCTTCACTCCCCAAACAAGACTGAGTCCTTCTCTATCAATTTGTGCATAATTTTTCTCAGAAGCACATAAAGATCTGGACGCAAAAGCAATCGGACGTTCTGAGCCATCCGGCATTTTGTGCGAAAGAACGGCACCGATGCCATATGGCGAGGCATCACAAGCCAAGCGAAGAGGTAAGTCTGGGTTGTAGTGAGTCAAGACTTTTTCTGATATGATGAGCTCTTTCGCTGTCTTGAATGCCAGGTCACAGCTTTTCGTCCACTTCCAGGTCACCTTTGCTTGAAGAAGAGAGTTCAACGGATGAAGCACTGTTGCAAGATTCGGCAGGAATTTGTGGTAGTAATTGACTAGTCCCAAAAATGAGCGAAGCTGGGGAACGTTGGTGGGCTTTGGAGCTTTCAGGACAGCATCAATTTTGTCTTGAGATTTGTGGAGACCCTCTTTATCTATTCTGTGCCCACAATACTCAATGGAGTCTTTAAAGAACTCACATTTGTCCTTATTGGCTCTAAGTCCACACTCAGCTAGTCTAGTCAGGACTGCTTCCAGATTAGCGAGATGGGAGCTGTCATCATGGCCCGTCACAATAATGTCGTCTAAATAGCACTGCGTGCCTGGGATGCCCTGTAGGACTTGATCGATGGCGCGCTGCCACACTGCAGGTGCCGATGAAATACCGAACACTAGCCTATTGTATTGAAAAAGGCCCTTGTGGGTATTAATTGTCAAGTACTTTTTTGATTCAGCATCCATTTCCATTTGTAGATAAGCTTGGGCCAAATCAATTTTTGAGAAATGACGCCCTCCGGCTAACGAAGCAAAAATGTCTTCTATGCGTGGCAACGGGTATTGATCTGCATGAAGAACTGGGTTGATCGTTACCTTGAAGTCGCCGCATAGTCTTATTGCACCACTTTTCTTCACAACTGGTACAATTGGTGTTGCCCAGTCTGACCATTCAACTTTTGAAAGAATGCCCTGGTCCTCTAGCCGTTGCAGTTCTGTCTCTACCCGTGGACGCAATGCATAGGGGACAGGACGCGCTTTGAGGAACTTGGGCGAGGCGTGCTCATCCACTGTGACATGAGCTTTCATCTGTTTTAGAGTTCCAATGCCTTCTTGAAACACTGGTGCTGTGCGCTGGAGTAGCAGGTTCAGCTTCTCCTGTGTAGCTTTACTGCAATCATTCTCACTGAGCTGCATTGCCTTAATAGACTGCCAATTGAGCTGGATCATTTGCAGCCAGTCACGTCCGAATAACGGAACACCTCCACGCTTCAGCACATATAAATCCAAATTTTTCCTTTTTCCTTCATATTTCACTTTAACTTTAATTTTTCCCACTGGCGCCACCTTTTCTCCTGTGTATGTTTTCAATAACACTGGTGTTTGTTTTAATTTCACATTTGAAAAATTCTCCTTATAATCTTTCAGTGATATGAGTGAAAGTGCTGATCCTGTATCAAGTTCCATTTTTAATTTCTTTCCTTCAATTTCTGGGGTCACCCATATGATTTTCTTTTCACTGTCTTTCATTGAATGGAGTTCAATGTGGCCCAACCCTGTGTCAGTCTCATCTGAAATTGATCCACTTGTATCTGTCTCTGTGTCATTCATTTCATGAACCTTTTTATTCTTTTTCAAAACTTTCTGTTTTCCTTCATTGTCTTTCGTTTTACACATTCTCTGTATGTGGCCTTTTCGATTACATTGATTACAGTTCTTGTCACGGAACCAACAGTCTGCTTGGTCGTGAGATCGTTTTCCACACCTAAAGCATGCATTTGCTTTTGCAGGTTTGGCTGTGAATTTGTTAACATTGTGCGTTTCATTAGCCACTTTCTTTTGTAATTCCGATGCATCCCTTGTGGCAGTTTCCATTGCTACAGCAATTTCCAATGCTTTTGCTAATGTCAAGTCTTTTTCGGTAAGGAGTCGTCTTTGTGTACTCTCGTTATGCATTCCACACACAAGCCTGTCTCTGAGTGCGTCAGATAAGCCCACGCCGAACTGACAATGTTCAGCGAGTTTCCTAAGCTCTGCTATGTAGTTGGAGATGGATTCACTCTTTTGCTGATAACGGTTATGAAACCTGAATCTCTCTGCAATTACAAGAGGCTTCGGATTAAAGTGATCTTGAAGCAATTTCGCGATGTCTTTAAACGATTTCTGGGCTGGCTTTTGTGGCGCAGTTAAACTCCTGAGCAAATTGTACGTCTTTGCGCCCATGACACTTAGCAGGACTGCCACTTTTCTATCATTCTCAATGTGATTCGCTAAGCAATACTGTTCAAGTCTCTCAATGTACGTGTCCCATTCTTCCACGTTACAATCAAAAGCATCCACATTTCCGATAGCACCGGCCATAGTTTCTTTTTACATTCAGTCTTTTCCTCCCGTTTTAGGTAACGTTACTCACTGTACCGTCGTTCGGGTTATTCAGTAGGCTAGAGGGGTCTAGCTTGCTAGCATCCATCAGGGAAGCAACTTGCAAAACTGGAAACTTTCATCAAACTTCCATTAAAGGTCTTGTACACGCGAGTACATCCAAATAGTCCTCGTCGCCAATTCTGTTGTGTTTCTCACTTTCACAACATACATACAATGAACACCAAGTAAAGTTAACGTTGTCTTTACTGGATATTTCGGCTGCATTACAAGTCACATTTCAGTTAGGCAAATCACTCTCTCTATATCATGTGTTATTACGCTTGCCAGCCTGTAGGTTCAATATCAATGCTCTTAACATAAAAGTAGTTCCTATAATATAACTAAAGTAGTTCCCATATCTAATGTGAACATAACACTCTTCATTTTATTTCGTAGCTCCTGTGACTCTGGACCCCAACACTGCAAACCCAGAACTGATTGTGTCTGAGGATCTGACCAGTGTGAGATATGATGATCTGATGATACAGCAACTTCCAGATA
The DNA here is from genome assembly GCA_027497455.2 of Sardinella longiceps. Taxonomy (NCBI): domain Eukaryota; kingdom Metazoa; phylum Chordata; class Actinopteri; order Clupeiformes; family Clupeidae; genus Sardinella; species Sardinella longiceps. The sequence goes on along the minus strand of JAODXP020000016.1, from coordinate 8,335,515 downwards.
ATCCAGAGAGATTTGATATTTGCAGTGTTCTTGGCTCTGAAGGCTTTAGCTCAGGGACTCACTGCTGGGATGTGGAGGTTGCAGAAAACAATAACTGGGCCCTTGGTGTGATGGCAGAGTCTGTCCAGAGAAAAGGAGATGTTTCCCACAGCAGTGGAGTCTGGCGTCTGAGTCATATCAATGGCAAATATGTAGCATTCTCGCCGTCTCATCAGGACACTCTTATCCGATTAAACCACAAACCCCAAAAGATCAGAGTGTGGCTGCATAGAGACAGAGGAAAAGTGTGTTTTTATGACCCTGATAATGACACACACCTGCATACGTTCAAATATATTTTTACAGAGAGGATCTTTCCATACTTTTTCACTCTCTCATCGTTGAGGATATTACCGTGGCACCAAGAAAACAAGTGTCATCCAATTTTACCATAGTATATTTATAGCTTGTTGATGATGCTAACTTGTACATATCAGCTGTCTAATAAAAGTTGCCAAATGTTGTGATCTCTACAGTTCTATTGCATGGCCACTAGGAGGCATTGTCCATTAGGAAGTTGAGTGTACATACGTTACAGAGTGAGAAAATATGAGATATGTGTATTTTATTGTTGACAGTTATCGGTAAAGTGATTAACCCCCCCCCCCCCCCACACACACACACACACACACACACCCACACACCACAGCAGGTCATTTTAGTTTGATATAATAAAGCAGCTTTTCCATAAACTCTGACTGAAATTTATTTTAAATCATTGTGCATCACCTGTGTTTTTATGTTAATCGGGACTAGACATCCAAATACTTCCTGCATCACAGCATTGCCTAGCTTAGCATAATCACTGCAAAAGAATGGTAAATCATGGAATGGGCATCAAGAGAAGAGAGACTGTCCAATGTAATGGTGCACAGTTCAAATACCTGCACCTGCGGTGGTATAGGCTGTGGAATTTCATCTTGCATAAGTCACAATAAATTATGAAGGATATCAACTAAAAATTGTGACTGTCATTGAAAGACAAGACATACATAAAATTATCTTGTAGGTTTTATTCTTTTAAACCTAGACCCTGCTTATGACAGTCCGTTTTGCATCAGGCCTTACCTAATTAATCTATTCCTGGCCCCTTCTTATTGTAGCCTATGTGACGTGACATTGCCATTATGGATTGGCCACACAGATTTTACTGGAAGCATAAGATTGCAGGAATAAGCAGTCTACTTCCGATTAGAGGCTGGAATTCTGGTTCAGGCTGAGCTTGATCGGCCACATTCTTTCCTCAACAGATTTTCCCTCTGTCAGACTCAGACAGAGTGTCAGTTGCACTTTTGTGAATATGTGATACCGGTATTTGATTATATACTGTAGCCTTGAGTGAAAATCATCTAATCATCTGTAGAATCTTGTTGATTTGACACTAAACTGCAGGGGTGTTTTAGCTGACACATTGGATTTTGTTCAGACAGGCACAGAAGAAAATATGGCTCATAAAAATGGAAGAAAAGCATTCTGTAGTATGCATGGAAAGAAACTCACACTTTTTTGTCAAAATGACATGGAACTTTTGTGTATACTGTGTCAGTTTTCGGATGAACACAGCAATCACAACTTCATTCCCATAGAAGACATGGCTGATGATTGTAAGGTAGGCCTAGGTCTATTGTAAATTCATGCTCTTGCAATAATGACAGTTACAGCTCAAAATTTGTGTTCACAAAGATCTTTGTCAAAATAAGAATATTGAGGTGCAGAGGAATATATTCTTTTTGTTCAGTGTATGTTTTCCAAGCACAAAAACCATGTAAGTTTCTCTGTAATGAGAAAGAAATGCTATTCTGGAATTTCAGAAAGAACTTCAGGGACAAAAAATACCTTTGCAGCAGCGACTGGGTGCTTATGAGAACAACAAACACATCTGTAAAAACAATACCTCACACATAAAAGTAAGAAAGCATAACAGCTGTACTTTAGAGCAGGTGAAATTATATAAGTGAACTAAAGAAACTATGTTTAAAACAGAGGCAGGTTCAACAAATTCAGAAGAAAATCAAGGATGAGTTTAAGGAACTTCACCAGTTTCTGCGAGAGGAAGAGGCAGCCATGATAGCTGCACTTAAGGAGGAAGAGAAGCAGAAAAGACAGATGATGAAGGAGAGCATTGAGAAGATCAATAGAGACATTTTATCTCTTTCTGCCACCATCCGAAACATTGATGTAATGGAAGTTGATGACATTACTTTACTTGATGTAAGTATGTGAATTCCTGTCTTAAAATAACTAAATGGAATAGTTTATGGATAATTTAATTTATGTAAGATACCTGTTTGCAACATGCTGAAATAAAGCCATAGCAGTATGGTCTTTGAAAAGTAAAGGGACAAAACACATAAAGGGCACACCCTAAAATATGACAATAATGGTGAATTAAAAGGTACACATTTTTAAAGTAGGCCTATGACTCCCATGACACCTAATCCATTTCTCAATTCATTATTTGTCTAGACATACAAGACCATGAGGTGAGTGATCTATTCCCTTTCTGTTTATGTGACACTGAACCCCAACTCGCAGCTGCAAATATTGCAATTAACAAATTGGATTGAAGCACACCAACTCCTGAATTTTATTTCAGAAACCAGAGCTCACAAGATCCAGAGCTCATTTCAGGATCTCTGATCAATGTGGCCAAACACCTAGGCAACCTGAAGTTCAGAGTCTGGAAAAAGATGCAAGACATGGTTCAATATAGTAAGTGCTGCTGTATCGCTGTCTTAGGTCCTTAGGTAAGCCTCAGTTTATGAACATGCTTGATTAGTCAGTGTTTAATGGTAAGTTTAATTAGATTGTTGATAGATGGAAACTTAAACTTAGTTTAGATTAGTTTAGAAGACAACACCTTGTTCATGCATTGGTCAAAGTAGTAACATGATGAAAGGCAAAATGACTTAATTTGTGGACTATAAAGATTACATATTCATATGTGTTGCAATATCCATGTTCTCTCACATCTTTAGCTCCTGTGATTCTGGATCCCAACACTGCAAACCCAAATCTCATCTTGTCTGAGGATCTTTCCAGTGTTATATATAACATTAAGTGCCAGCATCTTCCCAATAACCCAGAGAGATTTGATACTTTGTCCAGTGTCCTGGGCTGTCAGAGCTTTAATTCAGGAATACATTACTGGGATGTGCAAGTAGGGGGTAGTACATACTGGCGAATAGGTGGAATTACTGAGTCTGCCATGAGGAAGGGGTGGATTTCCCTCAACACCGGAGGATGGGGTGTGTATCGATTTAATGGTAATTATGCAGCATATTCTCCATCCAGATCGAGACATCATCTCACTGTACAGAAAAAACCCACAACGATAAGAGTGCAACTGAACTGGGATATAGGAGAGCTGTCATTCTCTGACCCCGATAATGGCACAATTATATACATTTTCAGAGATACATTCACTGAGAGTATCTTCCCATATTTTCTCACGGAGTCCCCCACGTCATCTCTGAAACTATTGCCAATAAATCCTGCACGAGCACTTTGATTAGTATTCAGATCAGGTTAATCGGGTTAACAATCAGGTTGTATGGCCAAAAAACATGCATGCATGATCTAAATGATGGGGTATTGCTGCATCTCACAGCAAAATGTTAAATCACATCTAAAGCCAATTTAAGATAGCTTTATCGATTTCCTTCTTAATAGTAAATAATTAAAGGATGATTAGGCAATTTGTAACATTCTCAAATATCTCCTTTTGATTCAGTAGCTCTCCAGCCTGGGAGTACCCATGCTCCTTTGCGTGTTCCATTTCATTTCACTCTGCAAAGCAGCATGGTGACCATGGCCGATTTTCTCACCTGCTTTAGGTATCCAATCACAGAGCAAAAAGGGACGAGCACGGCGCTCAATTTCATTTTACGTCACACCTCTATTGATCCTTTCTTTTTTCAAACTTTATTTTTGTAGTCCCAAAAACAAAAGAGAACCTTCAATATACTCTTTCACAAATTCCTGAGCACTTTGGATTTTTTGCATTGCATGAAAGCTCTTGTATTGGCTCTGAGATAGGTACTGACGCTCTGATAGATATTCGTAGTGCCCAATAAACAGCTCTGGACAATAATTGACGCTTCTGCTACGCGAAAAGCAAAAGGTGCAATTCCAAAGTGATTGTCGCAATTTGGACACTCTAACCACTTGAATATGATTTCCAAAATGCTATTATCTTCATTTGCAAATTTTGCAACACACACAGAAAGGTGCAATGTAGACGGATGGAAGTCTGTTTTGGGCACAAGCTCTCATGTGCATACCATACATGTTATTGGGTGGTAAATTGATTTGACAGGTAGGCTACAGCCAAATGTTACTCAGCGGTTATCTCTTGAGGAGCCTATGAGAAGGCTTGTCTGTTATTCTTATTCATGCTCTAGGACTCCTGTCAAATGAGGGAAGCAAGCTTGTACTTTCAGCTGATGGGCCTTTGTTGGTCATATGATTGTGTAGTATAGGCCTATTACAAGAAAAAGCTCATATGTGACCCTGCACATCGAAATCAGTCGCTTGGCACATTTTTTCAAAATTATGATATTGCATTCACATGAAAGACGACAATATTGGCTAACAAATGACGGAGATATTGGCGTTCAAAGTGTTACAATGTTACAAGTCAGAAAAAAAAGAATGCTGAGAAAAAAGACGATGAAGTTCATTAGCAATGTGACAAGGGGATTATTAGGCTAGCTTCTGATGAACCACTTCATTCTGCTGCCTACTACTACCAGTCTAACTTAAAAGTGAACTGATATCGACTGATCTAACATGCAGTCATGACAGGAATACATGAAAAATGGATATAACATGGATATAACTTGAACTGTAACACAAGGTAAGAGCCAGTGTTTTGGTATTTTGAGTAGGCTAAGTAACGATGCTAACTTTAAGATATGTGTAGATGCAGATGTCAGTAAGGGATTTATGGTTGCCATGTCTCCTGTCTGAGTGATATCCTTGAAGTAGGCCTAGAGCAATCAGCAGACAGTTAATATTTGGCTTGTACCGATTTTAGCAGTATTAAACACTCAACTTTTTACTGACAAGCTGAGCCAAAGATAGGCTACTTTATCCCCGTCTCCGACTAGCTATCTTCAAGCTCAGTCAGCAACTCGACGTTAGCTCCATCTAGAGGATTTTTATAGGTCCAAACAGCTTGCAAGTTAAAAATGTTGTTTCGAAATATTGGAAAAGCCCTTGACATTCATATAAATCATTAATATGACATTCATATTAATACTTTTTTCCCTTCTAATCTATGACGAATGCTCACCTGCCTTGCTGGTGGTAGTCTACTATAAAGCCTTAGCATTAACAATCTTTGATATGACAGCTAAGTTAGTACAATGCTAAATGAATACATGCCTCTTAACAAACAAGTTTTTAACCCATTTAAGGTTTGAATTTCGGCACAATTGAATTAGAATCTGAAAGTGTGTCAAATTATGCTAAAATGTGAAATTCGACTTTTTTGGTGCAAGCATTCCATTTTTAGAATTTTCTCAGAAACGAAGCTTATGCGAAGCGACTGATTTTGACGTGCAAGGTCACATATTTGGTAGCCTGGCAAGCCATCTTATAAGGCTGAACAAATTTATTTACTGCTGCTGTATACGTCTAGATTTCTAGGCAACATAAACACAATAAACAGCTTCAGAAATTACATGCAAGTATTGTTGTAAGATGATTCCTTGCATGGTTTCCATGTTGTAAATGAGTCTGCTTCCTTAACCAAAAACCTGTTAGAGAGCTACTTTTATACTTCAAGTACATTCCAGAGCCTGTACTTTTATTTTTTGCTTGACTAAGTCCATTTAAGTGTTAAGTTAATAGAAAGTATAGTTTTGCTAATATAGAGACAATACTGAGTCTTTAAAGTGAAATTGTAATAGGTTTGTTCCAAATACAGCAGGAAGGCTTGAAGTTTGACTGTTTGGTCATGGATAACAGCCAAATAATCATCCGTGCCATCAGTGTGCAGACAAACAAGGAGAACTAGTTCTCAAAGAATGTTCAGGTTTGTTCCAACTCTTTGTGTGTGTCTGAAAATGTACATGTAGTTGATTTAATAAATAAAAAACCTACATACTTGTGCATTAATTAACTATAAAAAGTCTAAAATTAAGTTTTCATTGTATTATTTCACAAGATGAGTTAAGTGTGCACAGGGGAGGACTGGAAATCTCTGCTTTGGAAAGGTCAAGAATAGCTGTCCAATCTGGTGGCTGTTGGGCAGGCATGTTTAATGGGTTGTCTTCTTTTCGAAAATCACTTAAGCCCAATCAAAACATGATTTCAGCCATACTGTAGTTACCATAACCATACAAATAAAAATATTAGGAAATTCTCAACAAAGATTTGGCCTGTTTTTTGTTTTCGATAACGTAGGGGCAAGTAACAATAAAAAGGCTGTCAACACCTCATCCAACTAACAACTAAACATAACTTCATGTAATATACCCCATCTAAATAAAAGTTTTTCTTTGAAAATTGCACTTGAGTTTATTTATTTTTATTATTATTTGATTTATTTATTTATTATAATTTTTAAAAATAAATTAAAGTTGTATTCTTTTTCAGCATTGGAGAACAACGTACAATACTGCAATCATCCACCCTATGTCCTCTTTGATGCAGCTGATTTTAATTGACAAAGAGATTTAATGAAACCATATAGTCACTCATGGTGAATTTAACAAGTTTAGCAGCTACAAAACAAGAGCAAAATTAGGTGTGGTTTTATTATGAAGGGCACAGCACAACACACCTGTCAGTCATGTGTCTGTGGTTGTGTTCATAGGCCTATTATTTCTCAATTACATTTCTCTCAAAACTGCGCCTAGAAGTCAGCAGCCCTGAGATTAGAGCTGAGATCATATTTTGGATTCGGTGACAGGATTTCCTGACTGTTCTTCTGTGTACTAAACTAGTGCTGTTTTTGGCACGGACAAACAAGGCATTGTTTTATTACAGGGTTTGACAAAGTAGTTTTCTATCTTTCATATCACTGTATAGGAACTTTTTATAGCAAATTAACATATCTGTCAGAAATGTATTATTTTTCTCTCACTGTGCTTGTGGTAGCAGTTGCTTATATGTAAAACATAATTTCAATCTGTTGGCCTACCATGTAGTGGTGTGTGGCTATAGGCAAGTTGATATGTAGTAGCAGATAATGTGAACTTTCATTTTACGAACAACAAACAACCAATCAAATAAGCATGAAGGGCAGAGCAAGCTGTGTATCCTGGTCAGATGAAGATGAGGCAACACTACTGTCACATGTTCAAAGTCCCTCTTATGACTGCTGACTATAGTTTAAAGACAATGAGAGAAAACTGAACAGATGCAAATGATACTAAGACCCAATCCCATTTCTCCTAACACTCAAAGAATCTGGTTTCAAGTGCCCTTCAAAGTGAGAGACCCCACAATTATGAAGTGAGAAGTATGAAGTTGTAATCTGCCCCTACAAAATGCAATGTTTCATATGTTACATGTCTTTTGTTAGAATTAAAATGGTTTAAATCAGGACAAACTGTTCAGCCATCATACATAATCATTCTAATTTATGTTACTGAAAGAAAAGAAAAGAAAAAAAAAACACTCATATGAGAGGCTCTTGTAGCTCTCTTAGTAGATTTGTACATCTTGCAGGCAGTCAGTGCTGGGAACTTGGTGTTATAACACAGTCAGATCAACAGAGGAAGTTGTTAATAATAATGATAATAATAACTTTGTATTATATTGCGCTTTTCATGATACCCAAGGTCGCTTAACATTTCATGTAGGCATGTAGGTGTATGTGTGTGTGTGTTGTGTAGGGAAGGGAGGGTCTAGAGGCCAAAGGCTATAGTGAAGAGATGTGTTTTAAGATGCTTTTAAAACAGGGCCAGAGATGGGGCTTGTCGGATGTGGAGGGGTAGCTGGTTCCAGAGGGTGGGAGCAGCTACATGGACGGCTTTGTCACCAAAGGTCCTGAGTCTACTGCGGGGGATGACTAACAGATCCCTGTTACACACTCCTGTGGGTCGTCATGATGGTGAATATGGTGTTACCATATAGGACCTACAGGTAGCTAATGTTATTTATATGCTGACAACTGAAATGTTTATTTTATGGTTCTTAACAATGTGGTTCAGCACACAGTGGAGGTTTGTTACTAATAGGCCTACCTGTAACACTTGAAGACATTGCTTTCTTTCTATCACTACAAGGCATTACTGGCCATGAAACAAACAGATATCAGTGTCACCAACTACATAAAGAATGTTCAAGTTTGGTCACATTCCCTTTGCAGTATTGCCCAATGAGAAACTACCTAATACAGAGCCCCTCCTACTACCACTCCCTTTCCATGAAGAGGCCCTTTTCTCAATCTCAATTATCCAAGGCAGTAACACACACCAGGGTTACAAAGCTTTTGTTATCAGTAGTTTCACCCAATTAAAAGGGTGTTTCTTGTGAGAAACGTAACAGGATTTTGGATCGCAGAGACAGGACCTTATACTGAAAAAAGAAAAATGGCGTCCAAAACTTTCTCAGATGATCTGTCCTGTCCTGTGTGCTTTGACATTTTCAAGGACCCTATTCTTTTGGCCTGCACTCACAGTATCTGTAGAGACTGTCTGCAGAAGTTCTGGCAGGTGAAGAGAGTTCGAGAATGTCCAGTGTGTAGAAGAGATGACCTGGGTAACAGTTTCCCCCTCAACTTGGCTCTGAAGAATCTGTGTGAGTCTTTCCAACAGCAGGAGGGTCAGAGTAAAATAGTGTGCAGGCTTCACCGTTCCGCAGTCAAATTCTTTTGTAAAGATGATAATCAGTTTTTGTGTTTAACGTGTCAAGACACAAAACTTCACAAAAGCCATGATGTGTGGGATATTAGAGCTGCAGCACTGGAGCATAAGGTAAGATTTATGTTTATGTAGCCTATGGATTAGCATACAGCTGCAGAACAGGTGATTTCCTGTAACACTCACTCCATGGGAACTCCCCACAATGGTTTTTAAAGTCATTTTTGACAGATAATTACTAGGCTATGATAATTATAGCATTTGTAAGATACTTTTGAAAACTTTTGTAGTACGATATTGAAAAAAAAAAAAAATAATAATAATAATCAGAATATGTTTATTCTTTACAACCCACATACTGTACTACCAGGGGTTCCTCAATTAATTATTGTTTGGTTGTGTCAAGGGGGCTTTAGAAGCAAACTGAGTGGAATGAGGAGGGGAAAGGCAAAGCGAGTTTGTCTGAACAATTTAGGAAAGCCTGTTCACAAAATACTTTGGCACAGTAAATGTTAGTGAAGAGTCAACTTCAAGCAGCTCTGGTATGTAGAGTAGAGCTTAGATCGGGCCCAAAAAATTGAGCCCGACCCTACCGAAGACCGATCATTTTCTGCCCAAGCCCGGCCCGGCCCGAGAGATAACGTGTGACAATGAGCCCGAGACCGATTTAAACCCGACATGTTAAATAGCCCTAATAATGGCCTACTTTTGTAACTGCGTGTTCAACAACAATTCCGGATTGATTTACAGACATTTGTTCAGCATATTGCCTGTTGACAAGATTTCATGACTGTGTTGAGGTCCACGTCTTTCTGTCATACGTTGTGCTGACACACAGCTCTGCGCACCTCTCATTCACTGAGATTAGATAGGCTACTCATTCATTAATTAGACTGTCTTGCTGGCAAATCCACGAAAAAAAATTATAACCAGAAGTTTTCTGGCAATAGACGGAGGTTATAATGCATTGTGCGCTGCAACGTTTACCTTTATTGTAGCCTATTCAGAAACACCGTAATTTCTCCAGATGTATCCACTTTCACTTTCGGTTCCCACGCGAAAGAAGCACGATTTTACTGTCGACAAACAAACTTGATGTTTCCTTATGCTTTCGACTGGACTGGGTTAATTTTATTTATTTTTTCCCCCATCACATTAGAAGCTTTATAGTACGTTATAGGTCTGATGTAGCCGACAGAGCGCAGCTGACAGGTGCTGCTCAACGCTGCGCAGAGCTGTCCAAACATATTTTTTTCTATTAATCACCTTAGGCTTAGATAACACTTTTTGCTGAGTTACTTAACCATAATACATACAACTTTACTGGGTGTCACACCATATAGCGTCATAGGCTAAATAAATAAAATAAAAAACATATATAAAGCATAGGCCTATTTATGGAACATTGATCACGAGCCCGGCCCGGCCCGAGCCCGATAGAGTGACGGCAAATGTCAGCCCGAGCCCGGCCCAAGTTCGGGTAGGGCTCGGGCCGGGCTCGGGCTCGGGCAGCAAATCTAAACTCTAATGTAGAGTAGGTTGATGCATGTCAATGAACAGTGCCTCTTAAAGGGACACCAGGCAACATTTTAGGCTAACGGTTAATTTAATGGCTTATTATGGGGTGAATGATGGCTCTCTCTGCTGCTGCCTCTAGAGTAGATTTTGCTATTACTACACTTTTCGTGTAGGGTTGGTAAGAAGTGCATAACGAAATCACATTGATTACTGGATTGTCAGTCACAAAACGTTACATACAAAAATCATCCCTTTTCTATTCCCCTTTCCTTTTTTTTTTTTTTTACAAAAAAATTCACATTGATTGGTGAGAATGTACAATGTAGTTGCTATTTTATGTAAAAATTTGGTGACTGAAGATGGAACTCTTGAGATAGGAAAAAAACACATTCCTGCCTGGTGTGTAGTCATTTTTGTAGAAGGTCTCGATCACACCAAAGAGCTAAAATTAAGTTTAGCCATTACTGGACCTTAACATTGGGTGTAAAGAAAGCTATATGCCTGTGTAATGATCAAAGAAAAAGACTATGTTAAAGATTAAAGGGAAAAAAGTAAATATTTTCCTTGTCTCCATTTATTTCTCCACACACACTTAATAGGCGTACGCTATATGTCAAACATGGGAGGCTGACATTAACTGTTCACATGCTAATTCTTCTGTAGAATATACTGAAGATCAAACTGAAGCCCTTACAGAATAAACTGGAAACTTTTAAAGAAGCTAAAACAGCATATGACGAAACTGCCCAACATATAAAAGTAAGAGTGATGATTTCTTTCTTTCAAATTAACCTTAGTTTGTAAAAGAAACTACGGGAAGCATCCCTGTACAATAACATGAATTAATAATGGTATATAATATAGATCCAGGCCCAAAACACAGAGTGGCAGATCAAGGACGAGTTTGAGAAGCTTCACCAGTTTCTACGAGATGAAGAGGCGGCCAAGATAGCTTCACTGCGGGAGGAAGCAAGGAGAAGGAGTGCGGTGATGAAGATGAAGATAGATAAGATCTGTAGAGAGATCTCAGCACTTTCAGTCACCATCAGAACCGTAGAGGAGGAGCTGTTTGCTGATGATGTGCCTTTCCTGCAGGTAGGACCAGGCATGGACTGGCCATAGGACATACAGGGCAATGCCCGGTGGGCCGACAGTCATTTTTGGGCCGGGGCTGTCATTTACTCATAAATTTCATGAAGGGTATTGGACTAGTTGAATTAAATATCTCATATTCATGCAATATATCCAACTTACAGTGTTATTTTAGCTAGCCACAATGTTATTATTAGTGAATAAAATGATGGTGGGCCGCCATGGCTGAAAATGCCCGGGCCGTTTTTTGGTCCCAGTCCGGCCCTGGGTAGGACTCAGGCTTGCTCTTTAGTTGTGAACATCTCATCATTAAGTCTAAATAGATGAAAAACATCCTATACATTCATATTTGATATGTGTATTATTTATTTCATCTAACAGGCCTACAAGGACTCAGTGGAAAGGTGAGATGATCTGTCTCCTGTGTTCTACCTCAATGATCTGTAGTTCCGAATCCATGGCTTCAAAATCTAGATGTACCCTAGATTTAGATTTGCTCAGCCAGTGCATCCAGCCATGAACCACCTAATAGGTCTTGTGATTGGTCAAACATTGTTGGTGTTCACCAATCACAACGCTCTATGGGCTGGGATTTAAGCACCTGGGAGAATACTGTCCCATGTTTACAGAGAGTCATTGGGTGGGCTTACCCAAGAGCAGCAGAAATGATTTGGCATTTACATCTTGTTTGCTGCATTGATTGGTCATAGTGTTATCCTATTGCGTGCAGAGGTAGTTTGTTAACACAGCCACTGATTCCGCTCAGGATTGAGCTAGGTCTATGGATCTTTCACCGCCAAACTATACATTTTTAGGCTGGCTTTACACGACGACGCTCCCGGGTGAAACCGACAAAATATTTTATCAGATGTGCCTTTCTTTTAGATGGCGACGGGAGTTTTGGGGCTTAAAAACGCAAAAAAATGAACCCACCCTCCAGAGTGGAAATCTTAAAGACGCTCCACCGTCGCGTTCCCGTCAAAAGGGTTGAAAACGCAAAAGTGTGGTCTGAGCTGCTCACCCTGGCTATCCTTGCATACGCGAGTCCGACAGAGCAGTGATCAGATCCAAACCAAGCCCGTTACGTATTAGCATACTTGTGAAGTCCGACCGAACACCGAATCACACTATTTTCATTGCCCCGCTAATGACACACATTGCCCTTGTGGAAAGTCCGGTTTTATCACTCAACTTCACGGAGCTATCAGCGCGCGCGCGTGCACGCACACACACACACACACACACACACACACACACACACACACACACAGAGCATCAAGTGACTGGGCCCAGTCATGTCAGGCATCAACGTAAAATCACTAACATGAGCGTATTTAAATGAAGTAGCGCAAGGCTACCGCTAATTTAGTTGTAGCATACAAGACGGTAAAGTTCCATTTTATCCGCTAGCTCACCTTTCATTAACGTTGCTCCATCTCCTTTTCTCTCCCTCTCCTTTCTCTACCAGAGTTAGCCATCTCGTTGTTGTTTATTCTCCATACATCCACACGAAAAAAAGTTCTTATGGTTAGGCTATTCTGCTGCATGTCTGTAGCCAAGAATGTAAACAAATGGCTCTGCTGCCTGGAGCCTATGCAGACATGCGTTTCTGGTTGGCTGCTATAGTAAAGGGAATAAACGCACTTAGATGTGCATTTAAGATTTCCTAAATTAGATGGGATAAGATTCCTTTTGTTTTGTAATTTGCTTCTATAATATGCCTACCATCTTAATAATAATAATAATAATAATAATAATAATAATAATTTTGTGGGCTGTTCATCCTATCATTGTCTGAGTTCGACCCGACCCCGAAAATGAGTTATAAATATTCGTTAGAGTTCGACCGGGTTTCCATATACTACAGCGAGAAGGAAGTTTTAACGCATAGCTCTTGGTGTTGTTGTATGCCAGTGCTTCACAGTACCACCTAGCCACCTGGCATGCACACTACATCAAATTTCACACACTTTTGCGTCACCATGTGCATGCAGATTTCCACCCAAAGACGCTCGTCTAAACGCGAAATAAAAAGTGGCAACACAACGCCACTTTTGCGGATTATGTTCAGATTGTTGTCGTGTAAAGCTAGCCTTAATTGTCGTCAAGCTTACAGCAGCACTGACTTCTAAATGTTATTCCAGATCCCAGTGCACACTGCAGGATCCAGAGGAGGTTTCAGAAAAAGCTCTAATCAATGTAGCAAAACATCTTGACAATTTGAAGTTCTCCACCTGGAAGAAGATGCAGGCCATTGTTCAATACAGTGAGTAGCCTACACACATGTACATGTGATGGAAATGAGCTGCGTATTTGTGTTTCTCTGACTGAGTTTTACTGAACTGTCTCTAGAAGTGCATTGGCAGGTCTAATCAGCATTCAAAGGGTTCATACAATCAATCATAAACTGGTGAATGCAGAAGACTGTATATGCACTAAAACTTAACAGTCAAGTCAATTGCATTTACAGTATATAGCACATTTTAACACAAATCAGTTGATCCAAAGCGCTTTACAGTGGAAGGGGGGACCTCACTAACCACCACCAATGTGTAGCAAACATCTGGGTGGTGCATGGCAGCCATCACAGTGGGCGCCAGAATACTCACCACACACCAGCTTGAGGTGGAGAGTGAGGGGATGGAAAGGAGAGAAGGGATCACTGGTGTGATATGCATGCGTGCTCATGTCTCTGTCCCTCTCTCCCATTTTGTGACAGAGATTATTGATTAAATGGATGTGGGCATAAGGAGAGAATATTTATGAAGTAGCTTCTCAGTTCCATATATAAGATACACTGTAAAAAACGATTTGTAATGGTTACTTGAAAAATGTGTCGTTGCCTCAAATGAGTAATTATAACTTATCTTTTTAGATGTAAAGGGCTTGTAACTTGAAAAAGATAAGTTATACTCATTAGAGGCAATGAGTTTCCACACATTTTTCAAGTAACCATTACAAATCGTTTTTTACAGTGTACAATAACAATCAATCACCAATACAATCAATAACACTTATCAACACCATCCTAATAAGTTTCATTAATTCACTCAATATGCTCATCCTCTGCATCCCAATGACTCCCATATCTTTTATACAGCTCCTGTGACTCTGGATCCCAACACTGCACACCCCTGTCTGACCCTGTCTAAGGATCTGACCAGCGTTAGTCTCACCGAGCAGAGACAGCAGCTTCCTGATAACCCAGAGAGGTTTGATAGTTGTCTCAGTGTGCTGGGCCATGTGGGCTATGATTCAGGGACCCACTCTTGGGATGTGGAGGTGGGGGACAGTGACGTGTGGTTCCTGGGAGTGAAGGCTGAGTCTGGCTATAGGAAGGGAAAAAGCTCCCTCAGCAGTGGCGTCTGGGGTGTGTTTCATGTGAATGGGGAGTACACAGCCGAGTCTCCATCCCAGCCTGAGACGGTCCTCAGGGTGCAGCAGAAACTCCAGAAGGTCAGAGTGCAGCTGGACTGGGACAGAGGGAGGCTGTCGTTCTCCGACCCTGATAATGACACCACTATACACACGATTACAGACACTTTCACCGAGAGAGTCTTTCCCTGCTTCATCACTCATCTTTCTCTCAGGATTTTACCAGTGAAGGCTGCAGAGAGCAGAAGAGATGGAATCCAGACACACACTGCATGGGATCTCTATAATTAAAACTAATTAGCCAGTTTTAATGGTACTGATTCATAAGTCATATCTCAATTGTGCAATTTTTTTTAGTAGTTCTCTAAGTTGTACTTGGGAGATGGAAATGAAATTCCACCTCTTCACTTGTTGATGTTCTTGTGTAACTATTGTGTACTAGGCCTACTTGAAAAATAAAACATTTTATCTCTTATGTTCAGTGTTATTTTTTACTTCTGGTCTCTGAATAGAAAATAAATTGTATTATATCAGAGGTGGGCATTATTTAAATTACATGTAATTAAAATATGTATTGGTAACACTTTGCGGTAAGGGTACATGAATTATCATGAATTCATGCATGAAATCATTCATGATAAATTCATGATTCATGCATTACTTCACTTATGAAGGGCTCTTAAATAGGCAGGCCTGGTACTAATCAGTCAATAGGCCATGGCCCTGCCCCCTATTAAGGGAGGTTTGTCTGAGGCAAGGGAGCAGGCAGACTTGTCTGAGCTTGAAGATAGCTAGTCGGAGACGGGGATAAAGTAGCCTATCTTTGGCTCAGCTTGTCAGTAAAAAGTTGTTGAGTGTTTAGTACTGCTAAAATCGGTACAAGCCAAATGTTAACTGTCTGCTGATTGCTCTACTTCAAGGATATCACTCAGACAGGAGACATGGCAACCATAAATCCCTTACTGACATCTGCATACACATATCTTGAAGTTAGCATCGTTGCATAGCCTACTCAAAATACCAAAACACTGGCTCTTACCTTGTGTTACAGTTCAAGTTATATCCATGTTATATCCATTTTTCATGTAAAGTCCACAATTAGATGTATTCCTGTCATGACTGCATGTTAGATCAGTCGATATCAGTTAACTTTTAAGTTAGACTGGTAGTAGTAGGCAGCAGAATGAAGTGGTTCATCAGAAGCTAGCCTAATAATCCCCTGCACATTGCTAATGAACTTCATCGTGGTTTTTCTCAGCATTCTTTTTTTCTGACTTGTAACATTGTAACACTTTGAACGCCTATATCTCCGTCATTTGTTAGTCAATATTGTCGATATTGTTGTCGTTTGATAGCTTATTTTCTCGACTTTCATGTGAATGCAATAACATAATTTTGAAAAACTGTGCCAAGCGACTGGTTCTGACGTGCAGGGTCAAAAAATAAATTGTATTATATCAGAGGTGGGCATTATTTAAATTACATGTAATTAAAATATGTATTGGTAACACTTTGCGGTAAGGGTACATGAATTATCATGAATTCATGCATGAAATCATTCATGATAAATTCATGATTCATGCATTACTTCACTTATGAAGGGCTCTTAAATAGGCAGGCCTGGTACTAATCAGTCAATCAGGCCCATGGCCCCGCCCCCTCATTAAGGGAGGTTTGTCTGAGGCAAGGGAGCAGGCAGACTTGTCTATACTAAATATTCTCCCAACTGGTGCAGAGGAAGCAGGTATGGCCAGATATTTACAGGCCAGCAAAGCAAGGTTGGGGAAACTTTTTTTAATTTTCTTTCCAGTATAACAATGGGTCAGCATCCTCTGCCAAACATGGTGTCCTCAGGTAAACCGGGAGTTCATGTGAGGCTGTGTCAGTTGGGGGAGCAGTTGTTTGTGTCTCCATGTAAGAAAACAGTTTGGGGCGTTTCCTAGTCTGAACATTGATGTCAGAGGCGGGAATGACTTGGACCGATAGAGAGGAGATTTTTCACTATGAATTGTTCTTCGCCATTACATCAGTCCAGTTTGAATCTTGGGTCAAGTGATGCTGCCACTTTAAAGCACTCTATGTCCTCAAATTTCGCAAGACGTCTCTCAAGGGAGGATTGCAAGGTTAATACAAACTTCTTGTTTCCGGTCATTTTAACATCTTTCAAGGCATGTCTTACGCACCCTGGCTCATAGGGGTAGCGAACATGAACAGGAGTCGAGGCAGGAATGCAATAATCAAAAATAATTTATTTAAATAAGTAAAAAGTCCAAAAGTCTAGGGGAAATGATGGGGTGCCAACAGGGAGATCAGAATGTGTGGTTTAGGAATGATTGAAATGTTTGCATGCGTGTACATCAGTAATGGGCTGTGTGTGTGCGAGAGAACTAATGTGTGCGTGTATGCATGTCGGGGAGCGAGGGAGTGTGAGACGGCTAGAGTGAGTGGGTGTGGCCGAGTGTCTGTAGAGGAACTGGCGTCCGTTTTTTTGTAGAGGGGTAGTGCCAGGTGAATGGGAAAATGGGAGCAGGTGAAGGAGATGACGGTGATGGCAATTAACACTCCCGCCAGCCAGGACTCCGCGGTTGTCCAGGACAGCAGAGAAGTAGAGGGCCATGACACATGTCTTAGGCCTCGAACACAAGGAATGACAAAGCTGGATGTCACTACTTTTCCTCAAATGGTTTTAAAACCTCACAAAGTTCATGACAAAGTTTTATTTCATAAGGTGTAAGCTTAATCGGAGAGTGGAGTTCTGTAAGGATATGATTAGGAACTTTAAGGACAGACCTAAACATTTTCAATTGACTATTCCAGCGGGTGATATTGGCAGGTTGAAGTCTGTGAATTCCGTCCAGGATATCTGTTGCATGGGTTGATCTATGGCAGAAAGAGACAAGGTTTTGGATCTTTCCCAAGAGGCTTTTTATTGAACCAGCATCTTCGAAGGCATCACACACAACCAACTGAAGACTGTGGGCGAAACAGGATACTCTCTCTGGTGGAAAGTACATGATGTCTTCTTCAGTACTGACCACTTCCAAGTCATCCTCCTCATCATCCCTCTCAGTGTTAAAATTTTCTGGTGGAAAAATAGTGAATGCTTTTATCAAGTTTGAAGCATTGTCAGTAACCATGAAAGACACCTTGTCCTGAATATTGAATTTCTCCAGAACATCATCATAGAACTGGCAAATGTTTTGACCTGTGTGTCTCCCTCTAAAACGCTGACAGCTTAGCATTATGCTTTGCAATTTAAAATCAGATAGAAAATGGCCCGTCATCCCAAAAAAAGATTTCATTGAACGATTTGACCATAAATCCACAGTCAGGCAAATATGGTCAGCTTCTGCCATCAGAGCAGTCAGGTTAGCCTTCACAGAATCTGAGCGCTGTGGAATGAGAATCTCTGAGAGCTCTCCGGGTTATCATTGTGAAGGAGGGTTGAGCCTAATCCAAGATATTAATGAAATCCTTATTTTCAACAGTCGAGAGGGGGAGTAGACCATTTGCAATGTATGTAACAATACTATCTGCTAGAGTCACTTGCTGTATATCGGTTGGTGACCACTTAGAGGTTGAAGGTTGACTGTCTTCAGCTTGATTTGGTTGGCTTTCGCCACAGGTGGATGCAGATGCCATCAAGATTTCAGGGTGTTACTTCTGTAAGTAGAAAAGCAAATCATTATTCTCCCAGTGAAAGGTCAAGCAAGTTTTTATGTATAGCCTGCCATCACATGATGCAAGGGTGCAGATTTAGGGTGGACACAAGAGACATGTCCCCACCAGTGTCAAACTTTGCTGGATTGTCCCAATAACTTAGACAGAGAAAAAAAACATCTGGATGAACAAAGGGTTAAATCACGATTTGAACTTATCAAAGCAAACCATTCCAACTTTACACCTTGTTCACCAAGTGAATCTGTACAGCATGCTCTTAAACTGATTTCACTGCAAAGCATTTTATGCGTACATTTTGGCAACTTCGGAGATAACTAGATGTACCGCACAGCGGTAGAAAATATGACTGCCGCTCAGTTCTACAAATTCTCTGCCTGCCCTGTGTGTGTGTGTGTGAGAGACAGTAGGCCTATCATCCCAAACCAGTAACCCTTCGCTTAATAGCACCATCTACAGGTCGATGGTTGTACAATCATTAAATGTACATATAAATGCATTTATTTTATAGCCCCCCATGGATAAAAATCCACAAAACTTGACATATTCTCACAAGATGTCAGGTTCATCATACACAATAAATTTGGTGCAGTTCATAACATCTGATCTAAAGATAGGGGCAATTAAAGCAGTATAATATTGCATTTTCATTTTTTACCATGGGGGTGCAAATCACAAATGACTGGTTATAAGCTAAGTGTGGGCTCTTGAGACCAACATTCCATAAACATTTCATCATCCTCAATGTCACGGGTCAGGTGGGCTAGTTCTTTAGGAAAAAGTGCATTTTTTGGGTTTCGTGGGGGGGCCGCACAAAGATGGAGTGGCCCCCGGGGAAGTCTACTGGGGCTACATGCCCACCAAGTGTCATGTGCCCCGGTGTTACGGTGTCCCTGGAATCGCTGACCAAAAATTCAGGAAGTAGATGAGGGGAGAAAAAAAAACAAACTTTGACAATCACTATAGACGGTTTCATGGAATGCGCGCGTGATCAGAACGTTCTGCCTTTGGCCCTAAAGTAACTTCCGTTCTGTTGAAATACAATGGGCTTCTGCATTAATTATAGCGATCTCAAACGTAGTAAAAAATAGTTTTCAGGCAAGCTAATGTCAGAGTGCAGTGCTGCGCTGTGGAGTACAATTAAATAAAATAAAATAATAATTAAAAAACCGAGTTACTGAAAGTATTTCAATATTGGTGAATGGAAATAGTTCATTTTAACCAGGATGAGCAGAGGTCTGAATGCTTGAAATATAGGTTGAAATAAAACCACGACACTGACGTTTCGTTTTGTTACTTAAAATAAAAATTATCCCTGATGCACAGGAATACACATTGCACGCAAACATGCTGTATTTAGCCTATCTGTGGTCAGTACCGTTGCAACCTAGCCAAGCATTTCGAGGCTTTGTGAACAGAGGTTTCAGGACGTGCTTTATATCGCCTTCACAATGTAACGTTAACAAGTGTTTTCAGTCCAGGAAGCAACCACGGAAAGTTTTTGTTTGATTATTTAATTAAGCTACTCTGGCTACAGTTAACGCCACTAGCAATTCATCTGACAAGCTGACATGCTGACCTAGTCCCTTGCCTACACGAATCAAGGTTTTAATGCGTGAACAGTGTTGGGAGGGTTACTTTTAAAATGTATTCCGTTACAGATTACAGAATACATGCCCTAAAATGTATTTTGTAACGTATTCCGTTACGTTACTCAATATGAGTAACGTATTCTGAATACTTTGGATTACTTTCAATGTTATGCCTGTTTACAACTACATGAATGTAGTAATCACATCCGGCAAATTCTTGTTTGTTTTTATCAACAAATTGGCTGTTCAGCCCCAGTCTTCTTCAATACATACGTTTGCAGTAGATGAGATATTAGGGTTTGTTAACGTAAGCAAGGACGAATTATCCTGATGGGCAACATGGGCAGTATGGCCTCGGCCACTATAGCTGGCCTCAGATTTTGAGATCAGGAAACATACATTTTTTTTAATTAATTAGTTGAGCTTAAAGTTTGTTTCCTTCTGCATTAACAGGACCTAGCAAAACCAAAAAGCATTTTCCTTAACGTGTAACATTGCTTTTACAGACTTTTTGTGACGCTCCCTGAGTCAAATTGCAGGTGAGAGATAGAAGGAAGCTTATGCAGCTGCAGCACTCAATCATGCATTTGGAGGTTTCAGCCACTGAAATGGGCAACTTTCAAAAACTCCAGGCAAAGTGGAGATTTCTATAAACACACGTTTTCAGTCTATGGACAGAATGCGTAAATGTTATTTAGCTAATTTTATTTCTAACTGTGCCAGCTTTATTATTTAGTCCTAGGTCTACTTGCTTATAATATATAGTATGATTATGTATAACAGGCATATCTGTCCTGCCACTGAGTGGGGTAAATTTCATTTGCTAGACGCAGTTGTGTTAGGCCTACTGACGTCTTCGGTAGGAAGATGTTTAATAGCTCTTATTGCGCTTTGTTTGGCTTAGTTTCCGACAATGCGTGGAATTACCCAAATTAGAGACGGGATAGCTAAAGACGAGAAACAGTAAAATACCGCTGAGTAATCCCTTGATTTTTACAAAGTAACTGTATTTTAAATACCACCCATTGTAGCTGTAACTGTAACTGAATACAGTTACTCATAATTTGTATTCTGAATACAGTATTCCGAATACATGTATTCTGTTACTCCCCAACACTGTGCGTGAATGGACGAGAAAGGTAAGATAGTTTCTATCTGTTTTAAATCAGCTGTGTTTGACCTGACGAAGGGTACAGTTCATAACATAATTATATGAATGTTGTAAAGGATAATGCCTGCTGTCATGAAGGAGCATTCCGCCGCTAGCCACGTTTAGGCTATAGCTAACATCAGTCAGCTAAGTTGTCAACAGAAGCGAGAGATGGGTAAAAACGCTAATGTAGTGATGAAACGAAATTAGCCAATGTCATTAAGTAGCGATCTATGCAGGAATGTTTTTGGGCGATAGGAGGGATTATTATAGCACATGTATCGATAACAAGGAGGTTGTAGCAGGCAGCATGATATTGCTGAACTCACTAACAGCATCCTCACTGGTTGTTGACAACAAATTCCTTACCGTGTCTTACAAACGGATCTTGTTGGCTTGGTTTACTGAAAAAGCTGAAGTATGCGGTCATTCTCTGTGTCTTGATGTCTTATCAGAAGTCCGACCGTCAGTTCAGTAACGTTAAATTACAGCACAGCTTTGAATAGCACTGTCACAGTGTGCAGGATTAACCAAACACTGAATGAACCGCGATTAACGTTGCATTTTGAGCAAATGTAGTTAAACCACTGCTCTTTTCCTTGAATCATATTCCGTACATCACCGGTTAATCATAATTTAAACAAGTAGCTTATGGAATGTACTTTTTATTCATTATGTATGACCATTCATAAACCATTGATCAGAAGAACTCCGTTGATTTTGATTGTTTGCGGAAGTCCACCGGAAATAAAGTTAGGGCCATGGAACGTTGGTGCATTGTTTTTGTTGACAACGGTGAAACGGTCTATATGACCGCTATGCTAGCTTTGGTAGCTTACATAGGCTATTGTATTGGGTTTCTAATTAGTTGACCCTGATTCTCTTCAACAGTATGATGATAAGGAACAGGGTCCTGATCATCATAAATGTTTGGGATGGAAAGAATAAGCTAGGTATGTTATCAAACAAGGTGGTTTCACAACCAGCTGACATGGAAGAGGTGAAGTAGACTTCTTTGTTTCCTTTTTTCCTGGTTGTAGGGTTTGATATAGGGCTAAGATTAATTGGATAAAAATGCATTCCATGTAGGACCAAAAATATCTATGAAACACAAGCCAAATGCGTTCTCAATTCTGTTTTGATTTTAAAAAAAGTTTTGGGCTGCAGTCCAAATGAAATGTCTCTGAGATTTTGAGGAAGATAATTATCCTAGCTCTGCTGTACCTGAGGAGGAAGCGCAAACACCGGTATTGGGTGCATCCCTCTCGCCGTGACCGGGAACAGTATGAGGAGTACAAGACTGGTGATGGAGCTTCGGTTGGATGGCGACCTCAGAATTTCCGCCTGCCAGTGGATTTGGTTGATGACCTGCTGGCAAGAGTGGGACCCCAGATCACAAGACAAAATAATCTTGCCCATTGATACTGTGATGTTTTTCCACAGATACCTTGCTACAGGGGATTCATTTGGCACCATAGTGTTCAGCTACAGGGTGGGACACTGCACAGTAGGCAGGGTGGTCCGAGAAGTGCCAGCTGCCATCTGGGATAGCCTGGTGCCCGAGGCATGCCTGCTCCCTCCATGGACCACTGGCTTGAAATTGAGGAAGGCTTCCGACATCGATGGGACTTCCCCAACTGTGTTGGATCGGTGGATGGGAAGCATGTCATCATCCAGGCCCCTGACAACGCCTGCTCCCATTTATAATTATAAGGGGACCTACTCCATCGTTTTGTAGGCAGTGGTGGATGCCCACTATTTGTTCAGGGTCATCGATGTTGGTGGGTATGGCAGGGCCAGTGATGGTGGCACACTCTACAACTTTGTTTTAATTGCCTTTTAGTATTTCCTTATAGATGATTTTATGACCATTTCTGACCTGACTGTTGACTGCCGTTGATTGTTTTGCTTGTTTTAACTGCTTGCTTTTATCTTTTTTTGGCATAGTTTCTGTTTTTAATCTGTGAAGCACATTGAGTTGCCACTGTGTATGAAATGCGCTATACAAATAAAACTGCCTTTCCTTGCCTTACAACTCTGCCTTTGGCGAGGGCCTCCGAGATGGCACCCTGGACCCCCCTGAAGCCGATTTCATTCCAGGGTCAGAGCACCGAGAATGTATGCCATTTGTCTTTAAGGGAGATGAGGCATTTCCCCTACGGCAGAACCTCATGCGGCCTTTTCCTGGCCCGCACATCCTTGGAGAGCGGCGTGTCTACAACTACCGCCTCAGCCGGGGCAGGTTGGTAGTGGAGTCCGCTTTTGGTATTCTCTCCTCACAGTGGAGGATGTACAGTACAGGAGAGTGATCGGAGCCAGCCCCACCACTGCGGAGACCTGCGTCAGAGCCACCTGTGTCCTCCACAATTTCCTGCCGGTCATGACCCTGAGGAGAAACACTACCTCTGCTGGCTATCGTCGCCCGGGTGAAGCAGCATACTGTCTACGATTGGTGACCAGGATGGGAGCAAACAACACGTCTAGAGAGGCGTTGAGAGTAAGAGCTCAGTTCACCTCTTTCAATGAAGGCGGCGCAAACAAAGCAGAAGAGGCCATGGATGTGTTCCTTGACATCAGAGCTGAGAGAAGTGAGATCATCAAAGCTGGCTGCAAACTGTTCATGTTAATTTTCTGCAGCAACAGATCTCAAAATTGAGAAGACTTGCATTTTGAGATCTTCAGCAAGCGGGCAGCAGCCGGAAGAATCAACCCTGAGCAACTGCCTCCAACTACTGGAGCTGCAGCCTAGTAGCCTGATTGCCATCAACTTTCAAAGCTCTGCGAGATTTTGGTGTGATCAAGAGCCTGTACAACAAACATTTCCCAAAGCGCATGGTTGACCTGCCTCAATGGGAAGGGAACTGCTTGCTAACAGGACTGAGAGCCACTGGAGCTGCTCAAAGTTGATTAGTTCCCGACCAAGGGGGTGGAGTTCCAGATTTTTGAGCAACTCAGAAACGCTGATTAGATCAGTAGCTGGCCAAACCAGCGACCCCGAAGGTGTTACGTCACTGGGAGGGTATTCCAGACTAGTAGCCCAGCAGTCACTGCGGGCATATCTTCAGACCAGAGATTGTCTTGTGCTGCAAAGTCCGTCACTGGATGTTCTTCAATATGGATGGAAAAAGGAAAGGCAAGGTTATGCACCCTACCTACCACCAATCCGATTGCACCAGACTACCTTTTGAAATTTGTCAGTTGCAGCTGTGCAGGGGACTGTGACACCCTCAGGAGCAGCTGTAAAAAGCAAGGAGTGAAGGGCTTTTCTGCTTGTGGGAACTGCCAGGGTACCTCTTGCCAGAACATCAACAATTCTGATGTTTACAGTAGTGAGAGAGACGCAGGAGAGTTGGATGAGAATTGATGAGATGAGAACTGATGCTACAATGAATTGATTATAGAGATTTAGTTTGTAATTGTTTAATAAACCCACATTATATTGAATAATCAGAAGTCAAAAACAACCACTTTAAAGGAAAGCACCGGAGTGAATTCCAGCATAGCCCTGTTGAAAGAGCTTGCTAAATGTGCTAGTTAGCGAGTGGAACAAAATAATTTGGTACAGCACAGACCGGACGCAAACGCAGAGACGAACCGGCACTTTACACTGAATCAGTGGGACCTGACTATTGGAAACCGAAAGTAAGACCTGAAGTTATATTGACTCAATGTAAAGTGTTTCGCGTTAGGTCTATGCTGTTCGAAATTCTTTCATTTCATGCGAAATATATTGCTGTTAGAAGGCTCGTGCAGCAGGGCTATGCATAAACTTACTCCGGAGCTATCCTTTAATTCATTCCTTAGGTCAGTAGGGAAAATGTGTTAATTTGTGTCTGTATGCAGTTTACTTCAAAAGTTAACGCAAATTTACGCACATCAAAGGGTTAAAAATGTTAACTTTGGGACATCGTTTTACCTTACTACCCAAAAAATTCACGGAAGAAATTAAGAATGAAGAATTCAATGAAGAAATTAAGAGCAAGTGGTGAAGAAGCCCACAATAATGTTGCGTCCAAAACAGGAAGCTAGTGACTTGCTGCCTCCCTTACTTCACTGTCTACAAAGCCACACACCTTCGCAGGCATTGAGGTGCTGATTAAAACCTTCCTTTCGGACGGCCTGCAGAATTATGCTGCTGTTATGTGTTACGAGGTAGTCTGTGTTCACCCTTTACCTAGCTTATGTTATCTGCTGTTAATCGTGCTCATTCTTTAGCCTAAAGTATCTAGCCTGTCTAAATGCGTCTACGTTGCTGTTGTAGCCTAATGAAACAGTTACAATTACTGTGATATGAATCTAACAAAAGTTGATACATTTTGATAGATAGTTACATCATGTAAACGTTTCCCAATCATAGCAACCACGTAATTTGCCCTATTTTTGGCAGTATCACATCCCCTTTGCCCTCGTTACGACAACGTTGGCCAAATCCCGCTGTATTGTCCCAATTTTGAAATACAGCCATAATATAACTAAAAATAATCCTGTTGTATTTCAGCAACAAGAGCCTGTAACAGTATACACAACGGTCAACCCAGACGTACCAGTATTACGATTTTTTTCTGAAGGAGGTGACACAAGGCCTGATTACCGTCTCTCCAGACTCTCCATCATTGCACTGCTGGATTTGATGGGTCAAGTGCAGCACCATGGATGGGGTCCAGTTATAGAGACACTGGTTTTCTTATTTTGGTTGGCCAGAGGCACACCTTACAGAGTTGTGTCTCACTGCCTAGCAACATCACATCTATTACCTTGCGAGTGCAGTAGCAATGGAAAACGACACAAAATGGAAAGATTTCTTCGTCCACCTGACACCTCAAAGAACAGACAAGCTATGCCCAAAAGACACCATAAAGACTGCGGAAACACAACAAAAGTTTCGGACAGTACTTAAAGATCAAGCCCGGTTCCCCGATAACGCACAATCTTTAGTGCACTAAAAAGAAGTTGTTTACTTTTCTGAGTGTGTTCCCCAGACGGTCTCTTAAGCCCCGTTTCGATTGCATGGTACCAGCTCGGTACGGTACGCTTTGTTTTCCACTGCAATTTTAATGAAATATTCTAGATTTTTACTATGCCACGACGTAACCCGTTGCTATTGCGACCAAAACAAGAGCAACGTTCTATCGCGGAAGTAGATAAACAAGCCGGTCTTGGACGATTTTAATAATGGAAGAAATATAAGCCATTATGCTTCTTATCCTTGGGTTATGGATATTCGCAACAAAACGGAGGCACATTTGATTTTGTTATTGGCTTTAAAAGAAAGAAATGTCCCGACCTCCTCCATGGACCAAGGAACTGACTTTCTTTCTGCCATTTATCTAACTCGGCTGCTAACTTGGCTCGGCTGCGGTCACTCACTGCTTGGTATTTAAAAATGCTAGTACCAGTACCAGATTTTGCCAGTGGGAAAGCAAAATAGGAGCCAATTTTACCCTGGTTTTCTCACGTCAGTAGATACATGGAATGGGACATTAGGACCCAGCAGAAATGCAATAATGGGAAGGGGGATGGTCTCGAGGATATATGCGTCACCTCGCCACTTACCTAGTTGAAACACTGAGTCTTTGTTCACCTGATCACACCTGAGTTGCCATAAGCCACCAAGCATTACGATTCGGTACGGTTCGCAATGTCGCGATCTTGTTTTAAAATTTTTGGTACAGTTTGGTATGGTTTGTGTACCCACTGCAAAAGGTACCACTACATCACAAACGTGATGGCAATTGTTGCATCACTCTGGCTGAGAAATAATTGCCAGGAAAATCAGCTGAGCTTAGAGAGACGATAGGTGAGACTTAACCCAGCTGACACTGTTTAACAATGATGGACGAGTTACCCGAAGTCGTATGGCTGTTTATAACAGCAAGGCGGCAGGCCATGTTTAGGGAAAAGCTCCAGACCGCCAAAGCGAAAACAACAGAGAAATACCAAAACGCTATGGAAACTATACGAAGCTGGGATGACCAGGACAATCTGTTGATGAGGCGAAAATTACAGCGTAGGAGGTTAAGTTGTTAAAATGCTATTTGATTTCATAGTATCTTCACTTTTTAAAAGTCGGTCACATTGAAGATTATTAAAAGGTGCCCCGCCACACAAAGCTGTTTTTACCTGTTGCTTTTGGTATATAATAGGTCTATATGACCTTGAGTTACACGGTGCATGTGAAAATGTAATACTGTCTTCACTACCGGCAATAACCCATTAAAAGAAATATGCGGAGATATGCAGTGCGTCCAAAAGTAGAGGGCGTAGCCTTCGAAGCACCGTGCTTCGCAGTAACGTGCTCCGGAGCTCCCTCGTCAGTCATGGTCGTTACATTTGGACAGTCAAACTAGGTAGGAGGTCAAGTGACGTATACGGGGGTGTGGCAAGTGACGTGGTTGTTTAAATGCCCGCTTTAATCCCCCCGCGGTTTTTGTTTACGTCCATTTAACTAGCTTAGCGCAAACAAGAAAATATGGATCTCCCGGTTTTGATTTTGCTTTTTCTTCAGTTTGAGGAGTTGATGAGTAGTTTTGAGCGTGCTCTCCAGCCGCGTCAGCGCAGACGAATGTGGTACTACCACCACATTTTTTGTCATGAAAGGATACAGGTAATCCACCATCAAAATAGCCTTTCTTTTATAGCAATTACGGCTAGCTACACGTTTGCAATAAAAATGCAATTCAATGACATGTCAGTGCAATGTATTTTCTTGTGTTTTTTTAATGCATTATGCAGTCAAATTCAAATCCGTAATGTTAGTGCTCATAATTCCTAAGAGGAGAATATCATAACATGACAGGATGCCTATTGTAATGTTTACAGTAATGAACAGCATGTAGGTAGGTATTGTACATTCAATTGCAATAAAAATGCAATTCAATGAAATGTTTGTACAATGTATTCTGTGTTTTTTTTATGCATTATGCAGTCAAAATCAAATCCGTAATATTAGTGCTGTCAGAAGGAAACATGTAACTACAACATTTGTTCAATGACTGCTTTACTAGGGTAAAAATCTTAATTGACTACACATAGGCCAAGATAAGAGAATAAGATAGCATATCATAACACCACAGGATGCCTATTGTAATGCTACAGTAATGAGCAGTATGTAGTTAGGTATTGCACATTGTTGTTAGGTATTGCACATTAGGTATTGCAGGTTACGTGATAGATAGACACAATATATACAGGATGATAAAAAAAAAAAAAAAAACATGCCCAACTCAACATTACGAGGCAAAAGAAAAATAGTCCAAACACTAGAGACAAAAAATATGTTTCAATGGCCTGTGTAAATGAACAATTTGTTACCTGGTGGACCACCAGCAGCACCTGTCTTTTTCCCCAAAATAAAGCTGATTTTCAATGTTCATTTCCATCTTCACTTACCTTCTTTCTTTATTAAGCGAGTTCAATACTGTCAGCTGAATCTACAGGTACCCGTCCTGCAGCGGTATTTCGCCGGGGAGGCTGAGCCGTGCTGCCATAGAGTCGCTCCTCCGCTTCCTTGACCTGGACCGGCAGCATGGGTGGGGGCCCACAAGTGAGTCCTTGGAAAAATCAACCAATCGAGTAAGAGTTCAATAGGACCCGACTCGGAATGTAAACACCAGCTAAGCAGCAATGTCAGAAAACGCTGCAAAATCCCCTTCAGATGGCTTATTTTAGATCATAGAACTTCAGATAATAGTTGTCAACCCACTTTTTGTATAAATCTTACCTTGTTCCTGTCTGGGCATGCTGCAGAATATTGACTTTATAAATCCAACGGTGAAATTCTTAATAAGAAACATGTCATCTGCTATAGTGTAGCCTAGCTATCAGCAGCAGAGGTTGAAGCAGGCTATCACTTGTAAGTGTAGCGGCTGTACTCTTATATGCGTTGTGTATTAGGCTACATTTCATTAACTCTGTTACATAAGCAAACAGCTGGCTTACAAACAATCGTTGTTACTAAAAATTACAATAAAATTGACGCTGGACCCATTGTCGGAATCTCTTCAACTTCAGGTCTTAGGAGAGGTTCGGTTATCATTAAGGTAGTGCTTGCACATTATAAAGGACAATGTTTCTTCACAATCTTTTCGTTGACCACAGAAAATGTGTATAATATCTTAACATGTTAGTAATGACACTTTACTATGCTTAACTGAAGTAACACAAACGTTTCAGGCATTATTAGGCTGTAGCTGACTGTAGCCTGTTTCATTGTTGTAGAGATGAATTGCAGACACCTTCTTGTCAATAAGTTATCTTTATATCAATGGAAGAGGCAAATCAGCACATGGGATTAAAAAAATGTAGGCCTACTTTGTAATGACTCTAGTGTCTATTTGCTATAATATATATCTGTACTATTTTCAATAGCTAATGTAGCCTACCCACCTGCACTTTCTGCTCAAAGAAAGAGGTAGCTTTAGCCCTTGACCATCGAAGACTACCCCTTACCAAAAAGAGCTATAGTATTATTATAGCAATCCTATAGGATATCTTATAGGATATCCTATAGGAATACTTATAGTTGTATGTAGTAATCCTATAGGAATCTTATATTATTTTGGGACATTTTACTATAGGCCAACTACAGAAATACTATAGGTAAATATTACAGGCCAATTACAGAAATACTATAGGTAAATATTACAGCATTCCTATAGGAAATCTTGTAGTATTCTATAGTTCTGTAGTATTTAGATACCTGTAGGATCCTATAGGATTTTTAAAGTAATCCACTGGATAAATCCTATAGGATGACATTACATGTAGCCAATAAGCACAGAGACAGTAGTTGTAGTTTAATGAGCCTTTGGCCCCTTTACTGAATACATTTGGATATTAAATCTTTCTTTTTAATAGTTTCGCCTCATTGTTCAGTTTGGCGCGCATGACGCTCAAAATGTCCTTCGCCTCCATGCCTCCATGGTCTTTCTGGATGTAAGCTGTTAACAGAGAAGAATGTGAAATTAGTGATAAGTGTGTCTTGTGCTGCGGGTTCAAAAATGACTTAACCAGTCATAAAACTATGGGACAAGAATTAAACTTACATAAAATTGCAGACACTTTGGTTTGGTCAAGTTGGGCCTTTGCCTCGCGGTCCCTAAAAGCATTGGTCTGCTTCCCTGTGATGGAGGAGGAAGCCATTTCCTCCCTTGTAAAGAGTGAGTTCATCAACTCTGAAATCCTCTTTTTTGGGTCCTTCGACAAGCGGAGTAGGATCCATTTTGAGAGGAAAACCCCTTGTCAATTTCCACCTGAATAGAAAATAAACGTAATTTCACAAACACGAACCATACAATACTGTACCACAAAGATTACAAAAGGCTCTTTTCCACAGCCCTTTTTTTTTGATAGCCCTACAGCTCAACACAGCGTAACTCGGCAGCCACTTTTTGCTTTACGATTGAGCTGTGTCGTGCCCAATCGAAAACCATGGCGTGGCGCCTATGCTGTGTCTAGCTGTAGGCCTACCAGAAAACCGGCAGTGGAAAAGAGCCTTAAGAGCAGGGTCCCGTCACAGTGGGTTTACATATGCCTCTTTTCCACTGCAGGTTTTCTGGTAGGCCTAGAAGCTCGACATAACTCGACTCGGCCACCACGTTTTGTTTTATGATTGAGCTGTGTCGTGCCTATTTGAGAAGCAAAAAGTGGTGGCCGAGTCACGCTGTGTCGTGCTGTAGGCCTACCAGGAAACCTGCAGTGGAAAAGAGGCAATACAGTGTCCAAACTGGCCATCCAACCCGTGCCTGCAGTTCACCTAGGAGTGCTGTCGAGAGAGCGCAGCCTATAAGGCTGGCGCTAATGACTCACAATTGTGCTCGCTGTCGGCTGAAACCTATCAATATTACTGTGGGTTCTGAGAAACCGATGTGGACTTAAATCAACCGATGTGGACTCACAATTGTGCTCGCTGTCGGCTGAAACCTATCAATATTACTGTGGGTTCTGAGAAACCGATGTGGACTTAAATCAAATGTCATCTATATCCATGACTGCCAAATTGGACAAATGATTTGACAAAACTGAGGTCTCTGCCTTACCATGTCTGTCCTGTCCTATTGGGCTGGCTCAGCTGAAGGCTGTTGTTGTTGTGGTGGTGGTGGTGATGGTGATTGTGGGGGCAGCGGTGTTCCTGCAGCTGTTGCTGGTGGGGGCAGTGATGTCGGTGTTGTTGATGCTCTCCCTGGCAGGGGCAGTGATGTTTCATCTGGATTTTTTTTTTTTTTACAAATTGTGCAAATGTCAACACACATGAAAAGATTTAAAATGGCTAAGCAAAGAAAGAAGAATAAGTCAGTTTTAACATTAACCCATTTTGTCCTAAGCCCTTTTTGGGAAAGGGTGCCCTCTGCCTATTAAATCATAAATATATCAGCTTCCGAAGCACATACAAACATGAAATAAGTTGCATTTAAAAGCTAGGACCCTCGTTTTGCATTAGAATGTGTTCATTCAGCTGTAACATTCCCACATTTTTAGTAAAAACCCTCAAATCTCAAACTTCAAATATATTTACTTGAATGCTTGTTTAGGCACACGTAATGTAACGAGGTGTTGGCTTGATTGAACAGCAGAACTAGAAAGATTCAGTACATTTATTTGTCACATCATGCATTCAGGTACAAAGAGCAGTGACATGGAGAAAATATATCTGTCAAAAATAGCTAACTTTCATAGATGTCATTATACTAAACTGAATGACAATCACCAAGATAACATTACGGACATTAGTTTAAAGTGTACAGGGCATAGTATCGGTGTGTTGTTTGATATATTAAGTTATACTGAAGTCCAAACACATCAGCAGTTAGCAAAACAGTTAGCAATAGCTCTAGCTGTGCTCTATCGTTGTGGACATCATGTTCCTAGACCTTGAATAGTTCTGTTCGTTCACGCCAGGTAGGTTAACGGAGACTCTTAATTATAAACACTACACTGTCAAAATAGTAATTTGTTGGTAACATGCATCATTACACACATTATAGTGCAAATTCCGTGATATCCAGCTTGCTTGCCGACCTCTCCCTGTCGAGTCGTCTTCCTACTTCCTCAAACAGTCTCGCACTGTATCTTTCTCGAGTCTTCATTGGCGTTTCTCAAGCCACGTGAAGCGAATACGATTTTTTGATTGGTATGCAGTACGTGTGGCCCTGATAACGCTTGCCTGCTAAAGTTATGAAACATAAAGTTGATTTTCTCAAATATATGATCGAGTTGAGGCTGCCAACAAGCGGAAATAAGCTTAGAAAAAAAATATGTATTGCACGTATGAAAAATCAACTACTCTTCTCCAGTTTTGTCCAAAAGTGAAAAAGTAAAGCAGATAGAGGCCTTCGGCCCACCGTCTAATCACAGTAACTTTAAGTTAACGGGTTCTGTTTGTATGCAATCGGAGGACAAATGCCTCCTTAGCTTGGAAATGGTTTAGGTAGAAGGTGATCGCGTTTAGAAATAAAGGCGGTTGTCTAGTGTAAGAAGGTCATTTGAAACATTGCAGCGGTTCATTTAAGAAAATGAAATTAGTTTGAGGTAGTGATAATAATAAAGAAAGATCACCATCACCTTATAGGGAGCCGAAGTCACGCCCTCTTCCGTGTTAGCATAGGGTCCTATTGCCTATATTATAATGAACGAACAGATACCTATAACTTCTGGTCCGCTTTGGTATGCGTCGTGGGTTTCACATATAATGTTTATAATGTTTAAACTTACATTTTGAGCTTCACAAACGTAAAAATAAATTGATTGTAGACGAACTTGAAAAGTTATGTTACATAAAACAACAAACGTTTATTTGTCCATTCACTTTTTTTTCCCGATAGGTCCCGTATGCTAATCGGAAGTTAGCATGACTTCGGTTCCCTATCCATTACCATTGATGACCCTTCCAAAAATGTGGAAATGTATTTCTCAAAGCTAAGCCCAAGCGGAATGTTTTCTGATGGACTACAATGCGATGAAGCAGACAGAATGCGTAAGACGCAGCAAGTTGTAACCTCGTGCCAAATGTTTAGGCTAATTGGTTAACTACTAACAGTAGCCTAATGAAAAATTAAGTGAGGGTGATCATTTGTTCACTTCACACAAAAACGTCTTGGAAAGATTTGACAAATTGTAGTAGTGTCTAATCCATTGTCTACTGTAGGCTAATTTAGAGATTAGCTTTTTTTTTTTTTTTTTAATCGACCAACATTTTTCTTTGTTGTTGATGTGGCCAGCTGGTCCCAAAAAAGGTGAACCATGCCTGTGATTGGTTACTGCTCTTTGTCAATTGCGTACGACTTCTCAAAATATCTGACATGCTAGATGTTCCCCGACAACTTGAGACAAATCTCATTGGTAAGGAGTTCACACATGACAACTTGTTCGGTCCCGACTGACCTACGAGGCATAAATATAGCGGTATATCGCAAAACTGCTGGAATTTGTTGATTACCGACCGTGGTAAGAAAAAATCCAAACCGCCACAGCCCTACTTGCACGATTACAACGTAGAGTAGTTCCGGGTCCTTTGGTGAGCGGGGCCATTTCTGGTTAGCTTACAGTCTGTTGTAGTAGCCTGGTTAGCTTCGTGCATCATTCATTCGTCCGCCAGGTCATGAGCCTTTTAAGCGTGAAGGGAAAGCGGTATACTTTTCAACGTCAACTAAGCAAGACCTCCTTACACTGTTGTGTACCACAGTGTTCAAATTCGTCGAGGCTCAACTTACAGTTGAGTTTCCACCGTTTTCCTGCCGATCCTGAGGTAAAAGCAAGATGGCTAGTGAGGATACGACGGGACATCTTTGTTCCTTCAGAAGGGACTCGTATGCAGTAAACATTTCCTCCCGGATGATTTTACCACAACCGAGGGACCAAAACGGAAGAAAGGTGTTGTTCCCTCCTTGTTTTCGTGGAATAATTTCTCCTTACCAGTTCCCAGGCTTAATGTCTTGCAGTGATGTCCAAGACCCCTGTCCCCTGACATGGCCTGTGCGTCTGATCCTAAGATCCACCGCAGCTAGATCATACCTACAATGTGTCAACGTCAACATCGTCTTTTGAGCTTGTAAACAAATGTGAAGCCCTTGAGCAGAGAGTTGCTGAACTCCAACACCAGCTGGAATCCATTCAACTGCAATCTCAACTGCAATCTCATTTTGGACTGGAACACATCGGATCCGATAATGATCTCCGGTATTACACCAGGTAGGTTTATGATGGTGTCGCCTCCTTACCTCACTCAAGTCAGATGCAGCGCCAAGCCGAACATCTGATGATGAATGATAGACGAGTTATTTCAGGAGCCAGAAATCCTTGAATGTAACTGGACAAACAGCTTGTCCATCCATTTAATTGACGTACACTTCAGCCAATCACATCGAAACCAACCGATGACGCTGGTTACGTTTGTTGGATTGGTTGGATTCAAAACGGTTGCTTCTTCGCTTCGTCACATCCTCTACAGCAGCCAGCAGTCCTGATTGGTTCGGTTAGAGAATATTGGGCTTGAAATCCCTTCAAATGGCTTCAACATCAGATCGTTGCGCGGAAGTGCCTTAAAGTTATGTAGCGCATCATCTGACGTGAGTGAGGTAAGTCGCCTCCCTCTGTTTGGTTCAGGGCCACTTGTAGTAATGTTAACCCACTAGCATGCTTTATCCACGTCTGGACACTCCTACTATTACTAGCATAAAATCAAAATATTAAGGGCTATTTATAAAAATCGTTTAATGACAAGGGCTATGTAAGTTATTCATTTTTTAGGTGAATGGGAGCCCTGATGTGTGTAGCCTATATCTGCTCAAGGATTGATAATAACTTAGGCTAAAAGATAATATACTCTAGTACTTTGTTAATCCGGTCATTAAATGTTTAATATATTAAAATGTTGTTAATAAGACCACACTGATATAGTAACAGACAGTATAGGCGTAGTAGCCAGTCACAATAATATTTTGCAGTGTCATTTTGAACATTCATGCTCTAAGTATCTAGCATATTGTAATTATATTTTTTGCAGATTTGCTTCCTATGAGCACTTTAAACATTTCTGGGAGTTGCTGGAGCCTGCTGCTAACCCCGTGGTCACACAGGCGATAAAATCATTGGTGTTGGGCGACTAGTTCCCATTCATTTTCAATGATGGTAGGCAATGGGCGATTAGTACTGAGCAACAGATCGCCTGGTGGGCGGGGAAAAAATAGAAATGCAGGCTATTTTCTGCAAAAGTTGGGTGATTTAACAAGGCGATTTTTCAGAAACGCCAATCAGAGTGAAGCCATGCGTGACGGCATACTTTCAAAAAAAAAAATTTGATCGGACGCCTGTAATGGCGGAGCTAACTCCAAAATCGCATTTATCTGTAACAAACTAGTTAAAAAGTTAAGGATTTATGACTTGACATTTTGTAAAACGAGGCGACAAATGAGGTAAGATAAATCTGAAAACATGGGTTTTGTAATACAATACATCTGTGGCGATATACATTGTCGCTACCAGACGCATGTTTTAGTGTTTGCCGGTAGCAACGAACTTCATACGAGTCACGCCTCCTTGGCAACCGAGTTGCTTGTTCAAATTGCCCAGTTGCTCTCCCGTGTGACCAAAGGGTTGACACTGCAGGGCCTCGTTCAGATTGGCATCCCAAATCCGATTTTTTCATATCCAGATTGTATCTAGAATTGATTTCAGGTGGTCTGAACAGGAGAAAACCACATGAATTCGGATTTTTCCGAATCTGTTACGCCCCACTTACCTATGTGGTGTCAAATGCGATTCACATCGGATATGCTGCAAACTGAACAGCTTTTCCACATGGGATAAGATTTCACCGTGTCACTTGCGTCATTAGTCACGTGACACAAACATCAACACGTGGAATGCAGATGGACGGAAGTGAGAGATTAATGTTAACTCTCCTTTTAAAAAACGGTATCATTTGCACAACGTGTCAGTGCGTGTTATGGATTTGCCGCAAGTTGCATATGACCTGGAGTTTACCTCGCGTGTGGAAAGCAACGTCAGTGAAAGTTTTCAACCACTCATCAGAAAGGCAACTAACTAACAGTGCTGGACTGCAGTGATGCACTGAAATAAAGATGAGTAACGCTATTCTTGCATCTCTGATACTTCCTTGTCACTTGTAGCTGTGTGCTACGGCCCCACTTAACCATCTGACAGAGAAACAACCAACCTTCTACCCTCCGCGCTCATGTTTATTATTTGTGGGCATGATGCGTTAGGGTACCATAGAAACGCACGTGGATATGGCAGGTGATTAGCGGACATGGAGATCCGATATGACAAGCAATGTGAACGCGGTCGATAGAGAGATCTGATGTTGATCAGATATGCAAAAA
>JAODXP020000016.1:8215308-8298817 GCA_027497455.2 Sardinella longiceps | reverse complement strand
GATTTGGAGTGCAGTCTGAACATAGCCTAAGATGGTACAGATCACCTCTAACCCTCCAGTCAGACTAGCTACAAATCCAAGCGACTCAGGTCGCTGAGGAGGCGTGACTCAGGGCTGTGATTCGTTGGTAGCATGTTGCTAACTTAGGTACTTGGTAGAAAATCGTACATCAACATACAAGTATTTTTTGGGTATAAAACGAATATTTTCTGATGTCGTTAGTAACACTGACACCTCGATTTCCAAAATATGAAGTCATAAATCCTTGGCTTCACTCGCATTGGCTGTCGCCGAGTTGCATCGCTCCTCATTTGCATATGATAGCCTTGAAGTCTATTCTGGGCCCGCCCACCGGGCGACTTATTGCTGGTCGCTTGCTCTCATTGACAATGAATAGAAACCGGTCGCGTAGCTCAAGTCGCTACTCACTAGTCTGACTGGGGGGTAAGGCCTCTAGTAGCAGTGAACCAGCAACCAAGAGCTACGAAGCTGGCCCCTCTGGATGAGTTGTTGCTCTTTTTGATGCACCTCTCTGCAGGTCTTGATCTGAGGGACCTCGCCATCCGTTTCAAGATTCATTCGTTCACCGCCAGCAGAATAATCACAACGTGGACCCACTTCCTGTATCATCTGCTTGGCTCCTCTCGTCTCTGGATTGCACCAGAAGCTCATCTACCCCCAGATTATTCTCTTTTCCCTGATACACAAGTGGTCCTTGATTACACAGAGATCTGCACACGTCTGTCAGACTCCCGTCCCTCCTCTCTCCTTCTGCAGAGTGAAGTCTACTCTTCATACAAATTGCACGCCACCCTCCACATGGTGTAATTACCTTAAATCTAAAGCGCTTAACGTTACAGTCGAAGGAAGCACGAGAGGGAGGGCGCTCACTAATTTTCGGTTCCATGTTCAAGTGCTTGAATAGGCTTACTACTACATAATAGAATTCAGGGGGTAACTTCTGTTTATAATGCCTACATGAAAACCCAGAACATGATTTGTGCAGAGATGGCTTGGAAAATATAACTGAACTATATAAAATTCCTACTCTAAGGTTTTGAGGTTTCTCACTTTTCCTGAGAGATCTGTAGCAGGTAGCTCGGACGCTGACTCTCCCTGTCCCTGGATCTTTGTTCGACACTAATATAGCATCATGTCATGTTGTCATTATGAAAGCAGAACAACATTAACATTACAGGCAAACATCGATGAAATAAACTGATAGTGAAGGGTAAAAGTTTACGCTAAATTACCTTCAAAGCAACACAGCTGCGCTAAGCAAGGTTAGCGATAGCTAACGTTAACGTTAAACTGAATTTACACCGTCGCGCGCCGTTGTGTGACGTCAAAATGACGTGGACCCCCTTGGCGCGCGACGCTTTTCAGGGGAATTTCGCGAGGTCGTGCGCACGACAGATTTTGTAACTCGCCGCGCGCCAGCCCTATGCGCCACTCAGCTGGCCCATTCATAAGCAACTACACCAAGATGCATGAGAGCTTATTTCACCCTCTTCTGCCAAGAAGCATTCATCACCCTGCTATCTGACACATAACCATATCTTCAGCTAATGCATGAACATCTTAAAGCATGGATGAAACGTTTTTAAGACCTTGATTGTTAAGCTAAATTTAACCCAGTCATCCGTCCGTCCTAACATCCCTCACAACGTTTTTACCAACTGAAACATGCCTACAATACTACCAGGGGTTGTATGCAAACACTCACCAGAAACTTGGAAATACTTATCATAGATGAAACGTTATTAAACCTTGATTGTTAAGCTAAATTTAGCCCAGTCATCCGTCCGTCCTAACATCCCTTACAACGTTTTTACAAACTGAAACATGCCTACAATACTATCAGGGGTTGTATGCAAACACTCACCAGAAACTTGGAGATACTTATCATGTTTATTTAATCCATAAATTTTATCCACAACTAAGTACAGTCAAACAAAGCAAGCAACAGGGTTAACTCACTGCCTGTAAGTTACTGTAGCCTATGCAATTTCGCTGTACAGCGCCATCTGCTGTTTGGGAGAATAATGCCAAAACGGCGCTTCTGTCGAATTTGGTCGTGCGGCGGGTATAAAGAGTTCGTACGAACATGTGACGTCACCGATGGCGCGCGCACCAGCAGACACGTCGGGTATGTTGCCACCTTAAGTGCCACCTTCGGTGTGAGGGTCTGATTATATTTACTTATCTTCGTAATTGTCGACGTAGCTTGATATGTACATCTTAAAACCTTTCTCCCTCTTATTCCTCGGCGCTGAAGATGTTGTTTGAATGATGCGATGGACATCATTTGTGGTTACCTTCAGAAGGTCAAGTAAACACCTCGCATAGAACAGTGGCATCTTCACGAACACCAGAAATGAGGGCGCTCACCAAAGCTAAAGGGGAAATCGTAAACGTTCTAATCGTGCAAGTACTGAATACCGCTAGCTCGTGCTAACGGTATTTGCTAGATCTGAAAAAGGGCAAGAAGTGATAGCTTTATCTACCTCAAATAGGTCTTGCGGTGAACAAACAATGTCCCCGTTGACATCCAGGGTCACCGAGAGAGGCAGGCGTTGAAGAAATGTATCCAGGGTGCCCCACCATGCCTCTCTCAGGACCCTGAGCTCGTACCCGGAGTGAAGCAACAGAATGAAAAAATCTGTGTCCTCCAGCACCGCCTCCACAATACACGCTGTTGCCCTCGCCGCAGGTGCTGTGTTCTGCGAATACATAGTAAAACGATTATAAATACAAAATGTATTATAAATGCAATTATTGCATTTAATCAGCTTGATATGCAAAATTCAGTATCAGTGGGCTAACAGAACAAAAAAAGTTGTGGAGGTGCATTGATAGACTTAAATCAGACTTACGGTTATCTCTGTGTGGAATGTTGAGTGGAGTTTAAGTCCAAAATCGGGGTGATGACCACGCCTTAAGTGGCTTACAGCCACCCACTCTCCAGCCTTCAGGGATGGAAGTGCTGCCTCCCTCCACAAGGTTACTAGGACCTCCTGGCCCCCCTAGCTCAATCTCAACTAGGTGAGGGGGATGGGCACGCCCTTCACATTTGTTGCTGTGCTGCAGCCAATTTTCCAGGACAGCCAATAAGATTCTGATCCAGTGTAACAGAAAGTGTCAAGTCAAGTCACATTTATTTATAAAGCACATTTCATACAACATAGTTGATCCAAAGTGCATTAGTGTAGCATATACTCTTCTTTCTGGAAAATAAACTACTGCAACATGGATCCAGTTTTCAGAATTGGGCCTAATTGACAAGGTTTTTTGTTTACTGTGTTGTAGAATTGTAACAAAGAAGACATTATAATGATAGAACTTACAACAATCACCTTCCCCTTCAGGGAGAGGAATCCACAGACAGCGCTAGCCTCACTGATTTCAACAAGGGGGGACACAGGAGTTCCCTGCCAGCTGCTCTTGCTTCCTCTCTTAAAGCCAAATCATAAGATCGGAATATGGCTGTGTTGGAATTTATGAACGCTTTACCATCGCGCAGAACCAAATAGCGGAACATATAAGTTCCTTCTGCAATTACGATGTTTTACAGAATGCATGTCTCATCTTTTGCGCAAATTATTTTCAAACGGTTTCGTCTAAGATCATAAACTCAACTGCATTCAATTGGACAGATGTGGGTTGCTATTGACAAAACATTAGATGTCAGTCTTGCACAACCTTTTAGTAAATTACATTCAAGTTAACTGTTTCATTCGTCCCTGCTCTCCCCTACTGAACCTCAACCTGGATAAACGAGCTAGTTTCGTTTCGTGAATGATCATAACAAACACACACACTAACCATAATGTCTTGGGACACATGTAGGATCACTCCACAAACTCATATTACTGAAATAGATTTACTATCATGCCTTTAAATTATTGTGTTCAATTCGGTTCAAGTCCATGCTAAGTTCACTTCCCACAGTCCTAGCCTGAGTCGTTGTCATGGCAATTTACGTCACCACACTGAAGAAGCAGAACAGAAATGTCTTGAGAACTTTTTATTGTTTTTTTTTTCAACTAACCTCTCTAGGATAGTGAGCATCCTGTCCATTCTCTCCCTCCTTTCCTGCCTGGATGTTTGGATGTCCTCTCTGATCAGCGCCAATAGCTCATCCCTTTCCCCCTTCCTCTTTCTGGCCTGCTCTCTTGCCTCCTGTCTGGCCCTCCCTGTTGGTCCCCTGTTGAACCTGGCCTTGGTATGTCCTCAGGGATTGAGGATACCAGAACAGGAGGCTGAATAGCAGGCCTCTGCCCTAGCACCTCATCCATGAGGACATACCAAGACCATGTTTCAGCGGTTGGTTTCCCCCCCCCACTCCCTGGCCGCTGGCTGGATACTTGCATTGCTACAGAAGGAACAGCAGAAAAAGTATTTAACAACAGTATTTTTGCTTGCTGGGGCGTCACCTTCCCCTCCTGGCCCAATTCCTCCAGAACAGTTCTATGACACAGAGAGAGAGAGAGAGAGAGAGAGAGAGAGAGAGAGAGAGAAAGAAATGATCACACACTGTACTCTTATGCTCATGGGCAAGGAAAAGCAGCATGAGTCAACATGAATTGTGAATGTGATTACTGTCTGATGCCTAACATTCTTCCACACTTAGTCCATGGGCCAGACAAGACATCGGTACCACTCAAGGTGGCAAAGGTTGCTTATACTTTTTGAAAAGATACATGTCTGCAGTTAATATTTTTGTATGGTAACCCTTCTAAAAAGCTAAGTAAGTGTTATCAGCTTTTAAAGGTACACGCCCCCGTTTTTTTTTTTTTTTTTAACCGTTGCACGTCTTGCTATTGGCATTTGTTACAGACATATTTGAATATTGTATTTTAGGATGTTTGGTATCCTTCTAAATGGGACAATCTGAGCTTTCATTCAAGTCCTCTTGTGAACATTTTGGATAAGTACAGCCAGTCCTAGAGCTTTTGCATTTTGTAGCTCTGATGCTCCCTGATGCCACATAATTACAAGATTAAAGATGCTTTAGGCAGAAATGGCAGGAAAATGTGTGGGGTTAAAAGTTTGAACAGATCTAGGACTGGCTGTAGGCTACCCAAAATGGCTATGTTCAGACTGCACTCCAAATCTGATTTTTAGCATATCTGATCAACATCAGATCTCTTATCGACCGCGTTCACATTGCTTGTCATATCGGATCTCCATGTCCGCTAATCACCTGCCATATCCACGTGGTTACTATGGTACCCTAACGCATCATGCCCACAAATAATAAACTAAACCGCAGAGGGTGGAATGTTGGTTGTTTCTCTCTCAGATGGTTAAGTGGGGCCGTAGCACACAGCTACAAGTAACAAGGAAGTATCAGAGATGGAAGAATAAAGTTACTCATCTTTATTTCAGTGCATCAATGCAGTCCAGCACAGCTGTGTAGTCGCTTTTCTGATGCGTGGTTGAAAACTTTCACTGACGTTGCTTTCCACACGCGAGGTAAACCTTGCTTTCCACACGCGAGGTAAACTCCAACTTGCGGCAAATCCATAACGCGCACTGACACGTTGTTATAGCAAACGACACTGTTTTTTAAAAGGAGAATTAACATTGATCTCTCACTTCCGTCCATCTGCATTCCACGTGTTGATGTTTGTGTCACGTGACAAATGACGCAAGTGACACGGTGAAATCTTATCCCATGTGGAAAAGCTGTTCAGATCGCAGCATATCCGATGTGAATCGCAATTGACACCACATGGGTATGTAGGGCGTAACAGATTCGGAAAAATCGGAATTCATGTGGTTTTCTGCTGTTCAGACCACCCAAAATCAATTCTAGATACAATCTGGATATGAAAAAATCGGATTTGGGATGCCAATCTGAACGAGGCCAATGTTCACAAGAGGACTTGAATGATAGCTCAGATTATCCCCTTTAAAATGACAATATTCAAATATGTCTGTAAGGCCAATAGCAAGGCATGCACCTGTGTCAAAAAACGTATTTTTACAACGGGGGCGTGTACCTTAAACAACTGATAATACTAATTTAGCTGTGACATGTATCTTTTCAACAAGTATAAGCTGCCTTTGCCACCTTGAGGGCTACCGATAACTTATCTTGTCTGACCAATGGACCAACTCAGTAACAAGTGATTTTAAACAGTCATGTCCACATTCAGGTTTTGGTGAGATAGTTTGTCAGAAAAAATATATATTCAACAGTGAGGATGAAGGTGTACATGAAATCAAAGCTCAACAAATAGACTGCAAGTATAATGTTGTTGATTTACCTCCAGCCTGTTTTGGCGGAGAACTTGGCTCCAGTGAAGAGCCCCTCGTGAGCAGCCCGGAGCCTAATAAATTTGCCTGTCGTCTCTTTGCTCCCTGATACCAAAAGATAAATGAGGGTAGCATTTTGTTACTGCTGCTTAGCTTTCAATAAGCACAAACCAAGAACAGTACCCGTGATACAATTACAATGCGAGTTGCTTTAGCAATCAATGGTATCAACAAAGTAGCACTTAAAAGCCTTCATTGTAACATTGCTAACGTTAAAGGTAAACGGCAAAATGTGATCATGCTAATTCAATCAGTTGACAAATACAGAATTGAACGAATTCAGTGGGGATATTGTCGATATCAATAAATTCATTGAATTGACGGCAGCCTAGGTTGAATACTGGTAATTGGTCAAAAACATATAACTTTTTGGTTAGGGATAACATTAGTTTGAAAACATATCAATGGCTTTCAGTATTGATAGAGTTCACATTAGTGAATGTACAATCGGAAACTATCGACCTAATGTCATTGAAACTACAACAATTCAACACAAATTGTTTACAATTCTTCGTAACATATTCGCCATAGGATGTTCTTCTTCTTTAGTTTATTGGCATGCCATAGGATGAAAATCAATACTTACATTTAAATGAATACTCCTCCTCAGCGGCGTTCACAATTTCTGCCATTTCCCCCGCCATTTTTAAAGGTACGTCCGGTACTTCAATTCTAAAACGTCACAAGCGCGCAACGAATCTTGGGAAAGGTAGTACACAAAAGGATACACCGATGGATCCTTCGCTGCGGGGGAAAAGAAGGGTGGATTTGTCGGCCGGATTCGAAGTATCCTCTGAAATGGGACAGCACTACTCGCACATCTGGCCCACGAATCTCCCTGCGTTTGATTATCCTCGTCAAATCGTCTCGGAGCTCAAATTGTCACGTGACTTT
This sequence comes from Sardinella longiceps, assembly GCA_027497455.2. Lineage (NCBI taxonomy): Eukaryota > Metazoa > Chordata > Actinopteri > Clupeiformes > Clupeidae > Sardinella > Sardinella longiceps. The sequence continues at coordinate 8,291,599 of JAODXP020000016.1, read as the reverse complement.
TCACTTCAAGCGTTTTATTATGCAAACTCGTCCGACGAGGAAAAGCAAATGGAGAAGTGAAAACAATGTTCACGTCATTGTTTGTTTTCTGTTAGCAACCCTAGGCTACATTTAGGACACTTATTTGATACAAGTCCGTGTTCAACATTGGCCTCACTACAACACTGACTCCCACATCCATAGGTATGGATGCAGTGTTAAGAGTGATTGAAATAGTTATTTAAACCACTAAAACAGTCCAAACACAATGAAAACAGCAAGTGACACAGGCCGCAGCGGGCCGCAGCCGTCTTGGATTTGTCATTGGATTCTCATCGGAGGCGTTGCTCAGGCTAGTCTGAGATTTACAAGGAAACGAGACGAGTTGATGACGAAAAGGGGCGTGGTATGCGTCATTTCCTCGGGCCATGCGAGATCCTAGGTAAATAAAACGCACCATCTAGCCCTAGAAGCTTGCAGCCCCTGGAATGGGACGCTGCCTTTGTCTTATGAAGGCGTATGATGTGACGTCACCAACGCAGAAGTATCCCCCCCTCTGATTTTTTTCACAAATCGCACCCTGTATACTACAACATAATTGTACTGTGGTATAAAATATGTGTTTTGTTGATGGCTTATTTGCATCCTTAGGCCTAAATCTTTTGTATTATTACATGTGTATATCTTCTTGCTGTTTACACGGATCTTTCTGTGTCTATAAAGTCGATGGAATGAATTATACAACAAGGCTAAAATATTCCCATAGGCTATTGCAAAATAAAGTCAATATCACAAAAGATTATCTTTCCAAGGTTGAGTATCCACCTATTAGAAATGGCCCTAGGCCACATGGTGTGTCTGATGATAATGATAGATTGCCTTACAACAACGCTTCTTATGTATATGGTTAATGTCATGTGGTCATGTAGGCCTATGAATTAATTTATGGACTTTGCAATGGATGGTTTTTGACGGGGATTAACATAGAAGGTGCTATGTTATTCTACGCCTCACTAAGCCTTCAGTGAGGCAGGGAAATTTATTTATGCTACAACTAGGCTACTCTCGCCACATTATGCTACTGCTGCCAAGTTTACAGTAAATATAACAATGTGTAGATAGCAAAAAATAGCCAAGAATTAAGTGTGTGTGCATCCCTACAGCGATCTATCTAACTTGCACTTGCATTCTATTAAATAAATCCACAAACAAAGTTGCTATTGCAATAAACAAAATACTCACAGATATGCTAACAATGCGCACTAGGCAATCCACGAATACACTCTCTCCAGTACTCCATCTCCAGGCCATATCTCCGTTATTCACGCCAGGCACCCTCTGCGTCAGCGGATTGGCTGAACGAGTGGAGTCATCAGGGGTGCATGTACCGAGAGCATGCACCAGCACCAGCGAATAGAACTTTCAGTTTCGTTTCGGAACAGAACCGTCATTCCTTTGAAAGATCAACTAGTGCAGGCACGCATTAGCCTACTCAACTTCAACAAATGGCAGAATCATTTTACGAGGATCACTTCTCTTGTCCGGTGTGCTGGGAAATCTTCCAGGACCCTGTAATTCTTGTTTGTAGTCACAGCATTTGTAAATTGTGTCTGGAACAGTTCTGGAAAGCCAAACGTTGTAAAGAATGTCCCGTCTGCAGGAAGCGGTCATCACACGGCACCCCTCCATTAAACCTGCACCTGAGGAATCTGTGTGACACTTTCATGCAGAGGAATAGAGAAATATTCTGTAGTCTGCATCGATCTGAACTCAAGCTCTTCTGTGAAGAAGACAAACAGCTTGTGTGTTTGGTTTGTCGAGACTCAAATCTCCACAAAAATCACAACTTCAGTCCCACTAGTGAAGCCGCACTTGCACTTAAAGTAAGTTTCTATTATTTTACTATTCATAGCCTAATAATAGTTAAATAATAATAATTTATAGTAAAATATTTAATAAATTAATTTAGGCTAATGTTATTACTGTTTATTAGGCCTATAGAGGGTTTTCACTCCGCATCATCAATTTGCGTCATCAACCGGAAGTTGACATGGCGGCCATGTTGGAGGCACTCGCAATAGGCAGCATGTGCAGCACTGATGTAAACAGCGAGCGTCGTCAAGGAAAATTGTTAACTTTTGCCGTGTTTTAGGTTGTACGAATAAATCAGACAGAGGAAAACATTTTGAATATTATAGGCTTCAAAGGTAACAAAAAAACAAGGAGAGGAATGCCAGAAGTTGTCAAAGGAAAGGAGGCGTTTGTGGCTGGCAAAACTCAATCAAGATCTGAATGGGAAAACTCGACAACGTCCGAATTTGCTCGGCACATTTCTTGTCAGGTAAGCGAAATGAAATGTTGATTGCAGTGGCTAATAGTTTTGTAGTGCAATGATAATAGTATTTTATATAGCAAATAGTCAGTTACTTTTGACTCACTGTCTGTTCACTGCTAACGTTACCGGGCACTGGCTAACAGTATTTTAACGTGCTAGGCTTAAAGAGCTGACTGTAATGTAATTCATACCAAGCTAAAGCATGTGGCATTAATGCCTTATATTATTCAGATTGTTCTTAAAATGTAGACCTAAAATGTGCTGTATTTCTCATTGCATTCTAGGTAAAAAGTCTGGCCTGTGGGTCATTCCATGTCAAATCACCCGATGGGTTAAACCCCACCCCCTCAGAAATTGATGAGATTTGGTGTGTAGGATCATCACACCTGAACATTTAATTTCTGAAAATTTTAGCTCAATCGAACCAACGGTTCCTAAGAGACACCAGGTCCAATTTTCAGATTTTTGCCAAAAATGGGCTGACCAACCCACATTGACATTACCCTAATTTGCTTATTTCTGGGTCAAATTCGATAATCTTGGTGTCATCTGAAAGGTAAGACCCCCAGGAATCTGATTATATGATTACTTTCTATGATTAGACCCATTTTGACTAAATGACCCTTTGACCTTTACTTTGGACCTGAATTTGACCTTGTGGATCATGTGACCTTCAAGCGACCCCTGGTCTAAAAGTTACCTCAGCATGTTTTGTAGACAATATAAAAAAATCAGAGGTATAATATTTTTCGTTTGTCAGCAATTTTAAAACAAAGTTTGGTTGAATGTGACAAAGGAATATTCCATGCTATCTGGCTACATTACATTTCAGTGTCTATGCTAAGCTAAACCTAAAATAAAGCTAAGTTTGGGGTTGGCAGACTAGGAAAATGCATCCACTTAAACAAAATTTGGTTCAACGTGATAAAATGGTCTTTAAAGGAATATTCCACCTTTTTTTAATCAAAATTGGTTATTCACTCTCTTATCTAGAGTTGCATATGTGGGTAAAAGCACTTTGGTTTCAGTGCATGCATTTTCCTAGTCTGCCAACCCCAAACCCCAAACTAGCTTAGCATAGACACTGGAATGTAATGTAGCCAGATAGCATGGAATATTCCTTTAAAGATCATTTTATCACGTTCAACCAAACTTTGTTTTAAGATTGCTGACAAACGAAAGATATTATACCTCTGATTTTTTGATATTGTCTACAAAACATGTTGACCTAACTTTTAGACCAGGGGTCGCTTGAAGGTCACATGATCCACAAGGTCAAATTCAGGTCCAAAGTAAAGGTCAAAAGGTCATTTAGTCAAAATGGGTCTAATCATAAAAAGTAATCATATAATCAGATTCCTGGGGGTCTTAGCTTTCAAACGACACCAAGATTATTGAATTTGACCCAGAAATAAGCAAATTAGGATAATGTCAATGTGAGCTGGTCAGGCCATTTGTGGCGAAAATCTGAAAATTTGACCTGGCATATCTCAGAAACTACTGGTCCAATTGAGCTCAAATTTTCAGATATTAAATGTTCAGGTGTGATGATCGGTTACACCAAATTTCACCAGTTTCTGAGAGGGTCAGGTTTAAAATTCACAAAATTTTGGGTGATTTGACATGGAATGACCCCTGTACCCAAAGGACCACCCAGATTGGATGCCATCTGTTGGACTGACAGGTCAGCAAAGAGGTTCACCTCAGTCAACCCAAGAAGCAGGGAACTTGCGCTACAAGCGTCGCCTGAATAGATCCCAGAAGAGACTGGAGGCTGAAGAAGCTGCCACTGCTTCCAGTTCTGCTGCTGCTTCTTGTGCTGCTTCTGAGACTGATGACCCTATCAAGTGGTCCTACTGATAGTGCTGCTTCTGAGACTGATGACCCCAGCACAAATGATTATGACAGCGACCATTTTAGCTGCACAGGGACTCCGACTGAATTAACAGGTGATGTCATTGAGGCTATGACCACAGAACTTCAAAATCTAAGAACTGAAAACATTCAGATGAAAACTACTACTTCTTACCAGATCCTGAGTCCCCACCTCCTTGTGAAAAGGTCACTTGATAAATTAAGCAATTCATACTGACATTGATGCTTAATGTTTCCACAACCTTCCTGTCATATGCATTCTGTTTGACTAAAGGTATTGTTGCCTCATTGCACCTTGTTGAAACTCAATACTATTGCACTCCAGCAACATGCATACCTCAAGGACTCTTGAAACACTGTCAATGTAGAATGTATGCTCACAGTGTCTATGTTTGTTGCTTGTTATATGTTACCATCTACTGTTAGCAATATCTCTTATCATGCCTGATATCTTGATACTTGATAATCACTTTATGTTCTAGTGAGTTGTGAGTCTTAATGGAGTTATCTTAGTTGTATGTCTTTGACAATAAAGTTAGCTTTGACCTTGATATGCACTTTGCCATGTCTGGACTGTCTCTATAGCCTAAAGTGATCTATAAAAGAATGTTAATTTACCGTCATTAAACTATTGTTATTGTATTGTTATGGAAGAGAACAAACAGCATATCACTAACAGCAGAGCACAGATTTATTTAGATTACTTTAGCCTTCAAAACACTTTTTTTCAGAACACTTATATATTCCTCAAGTGACTGTCCATGAGCAGCATAATTCTTTGTGGCCATTATTTTACTTTATCATTACCATTATTTTACTTGTTACAGCAAAGTCAATTTTCCCGGTATTCCCTGTATTCCACCTTTGACACTGCAGCAGGCAACAGCCAAAATGCCTTTTCTTGTGTCACTGTCTTTGAGTCCCTCAACTTCACCGTCTCTTCAATGAGAAATAATAATGCAGCAACATGTACATGTCTCTCCAAGGCCAGTTATACATGTACAGTGGGCTCCTCGTATACGGCCAGACTTCTCAACAATAATCCAGGGTTCGAGTGGTGTTTCTCTGATTGATTGAGAATGGAGTACCTAAATAAAAGACAAGAAAAACAAAAATATAAGTGACTAATAACAATAGCCTATATATATATATATATATATATATATATGCATCACTGATAAACAGAATTTTAAGCATTCTATACCATTAGAATTAGATTCGATTCAACTGTATTGTAATTTAGCACAGTACAGGTAGCCTACAGAGTTAACAACCAACCAGAAGTGCAAATAAAAAACTAAACGTATGCTAAGTAGCCTACATTGTTCTGATCAAGTAGAAGACATGATCAATTAGTAGTTAGACGAATACATATTTTCCAGATGGCATGTACTGACAGATGATAGCTTTTCAGTCCAATAGCCTAGTGTAGGCCCTGTGTTTTTAGGTATCAGATTGTACATATGGGCATAGCATGATTATAATACCATGAAATTAACCCTACTACAACTATGGCATTGTTATCATACATATAAGGTTAAGTTGAACGAAGCATTACTTACTTTAGCCTTCACAACACAAAGATATATCAGGGGTAAGTTATGGAAGGAAGAATGGCCAGGTCGTCTTTCATCCAAGAAGAGGGGCCAGCTCGTAGGGATCAGCGCCGCCAATAAACCCTATTTTCTCCAAATACCGCTTCTTTTCCTGTGCCCCAAGTCCTTCCCTGTATGCCTTTGAATCTGAAATTACTGTCTTTTGTTTAGACATGGCTACAACTGCTTAAAAGAACCCACCGCACAGAATACTCCATCGCACTACGATGTATTATTTACGCCGAGTATCGCCAAGATGGCGGCGCCGGTCAGAGCGTGCTGGGTTACCATGGTTACAGGCTGTCACGTGACCTCTGTGAAAACCCTCTATATGTTACTTTTGTTACTTATTGCCTTCGCGTGTTACCCGCATCATGCAAGATAAGTTCTTCAGATGGGACCAGTGGCGGTTCTAGACCAAATTTACTAGGGGGGCCGAGGTGGGGCCAGAGTTTTTTTTCAAGGGGGCACGTATAGGCTACAAAACTTCAGCATTAAATGATGACCTTCAAAATACTGTCAATCATATCAATCAAGAATATGGAATAATTTAATACACATATCTAATGTGTAGCCTATAGTTAGTAGGAGGGTTTGGGGGTTCTCCCCCATAAAATTTCCTGCAATCTGGTGCATTTTAACAAGTTGTTAGATAACTTCCCATAGCAATTAATTCTTGCTGAGTGTTGTATTTGGTAGTCAGTCAGACTTTGCAATCTTTCTTACAGTGCTTATGAGAAATTAATAATTTTATTATCTGGTCAGCACAGGGTAGAGAGGGAAATCATCCGCACACTGCTTACTCCCAAAGAGGCTTTTTTATTCAATTAAAACAACGTTTCGACCCGGCAGGGTCTTCATCAGGCTTAGGTGTGGTGTGGTGTTCATACAGGATGTACATATACCTTAAGGTGTGCTGACATCACATAGCTAATCAGCTGTGCCCAATGACAGAAGAGAAACTAATTAGTTAATTCCTAATTAGTTAGTTCCTAATCATACAATTTCAACTTTGCAGGGTCATTTGTGGTACAGCTTACAAAGGGTATTTTTTTTATCTTTTATTTTTTTTATATATCACCCCCAACATCCCACTCATAGCCTAAAGAAAAAAAACACATAAAGCATATAAACAGAAGAAAAACAAAAGAAAAGTAATAACCAAAATAGACAGAAAAACTTTTTAAAACCAATAAGCAATATGCTACACACTGTAAATAATCACAAGACATTATAAGAAAGGCTTTATATCAAATTCCTCATTTAACCCGTGAGGAGCTAATGTGTTCAAAAGTAAATCCAGAAAGTTTCCCGTTGGAGGAGTTTCTTATTATGGTCGCCCCCTCGGAGACTGGTTAACTTTTTCAACACCAATGTATCTGAGTGCACTAACCGCGTGACCAGCTTGCTTAAAGCTTGCTTCTCAGGAAGAATGTCTGCAACCCAAGAATAGCAAGATTAAGAATTCCCCTAGAAATTCCCCAAACTGTTATGTAACGTACTCTCCACTGGCATCTGAATTCAGGAACACGATTTATAAACATTGGCATATTATTGAATCGGATATAGCGCTCAAGAAAGTCTTTCCAGAAAAACCCAAATTGGTGTTTAAACGTGCAGCTAATTTGAGGGACAATTTGGTGAAAAGTGACATGCGCCCTGAGCGGCCATCCATTCTTCCAGTTATGCCAGACGGCAATTACAAATGTGGAAATTGCGCCCAATGCACGTATACGCATAAATGCAAGCGCTTCTGTCACCCACATACGGGAAAAGACATTTCTATACGTGGTGCGATTACCTGTAGCACCACTCATGTGGTATATCTCATCCGTTGCCCTTGTGGATTGGCATACGTCGGGAAAACGACACGGGCCCTACGCACTAGAATTAGCGAGCACAGGAGCAACATCAGGACTGGAGATGAGCGCAGTCCTGTTGCCGCTCACTTTAAGCAAGCTGGTCACGCGGTTAGTGCACTCAGATACATTGGTGTTGAAAAAGTTAACCAGTCTCCGAGGGGGGCGACCATAATAAGAAACTCCTCCAACGGGAAACTTTCTGGATTTACTTTTTGAACACATTAGCTCCTCACGGGTTAAATGAGGAATTTGATATAAAGCCTTTCTTATAATGTCTTGTGATTATTTACAGTGTGTAGCATATTGCTTATTGGTTTTAAAAGTTTTTCTGTCTATTTTGGTTATTACTTTTCTTTTGTTTTTCTTCTGTTTATATGCTTTATGTGTTTTTTTCTTTAGGCTATGAGTGGGATGTTGGGGGTGATATAAAAAATAAAAAATAAAAAATACCCTTTGTAAGCTGTACCACAAATGACCCTGCAAAGTTGAAATTGTATTTATCTGTATGATTAGGAACTAACTAATTAGGAATTAACTAGTTTCTCTTCTGTCATTGGGCACAGCTGATTACTTACCTATGTGATGTCAGCACACCTTAGGTTATATGTACATCCTGTATGAGCACCACACCACACCTAAGCCTGATGAAGACCCTGCCGGGTCGAAACGTTGTTTTAATTGAATAAAAAGCCTCTTTGGGAGTAAGCAGTGTGCGGATGATTTCCTCTCTACTCTGACACGTTTCCTTGTCCTGCACCTGGCCTCAGCGAGGTGGGATGTGCATACATTTACTTGGTCAAAAACTGGTCAGCACAGGGGCCACAGCAGGGGCCAGGGTCACGGGCCCCCGTTGGCCCCTGTCTAGAACCGCCTATGGATGGGACCAGTACAAAATAACAGAAAATCTTGACATACAGTACACTTCATGCACACAAGCATGTATATTCTAAGCACTGTTTTCCAGAACTGAGTAACATTATCCTTTACATCTAGGATGAACTGAAGGAAAAAATGAAAACTTTACAGCAAAGCATGGACACCCTTGAAAAAATTATACCAACTTGCGATGGAACTGCTCAACACATAAGGGTAAGGATGTCTAGGGTTACACAACAGAACACAACCAACTTACACTGATATATCCAACTAAACAAACATAAACTAATCACATACTGTAGGCTATGCAACATTATCACAAAACATTATCACATGCTGATGTTGTTGTTTTACAGTCACAGGCCCAATACACAGAGAAACAGATCAAGAAAGAATTTGAGAAGCTTCATCAGTTTCTCCGAGATGAAGAGGCGGCCAGAATAGCTGCACTGAGAGAGGAAGAGGAGCAGAAAATCCTGATGATGCAGGAGATGCCTGAGAAGATGAACAGAAAGATCTCATCTATCGCAGACACAATCAAGGCCATAGAGGAGGACATGGGTGCAAGTGATCACATATTCCTGCAGGTGGGGCTGATGTTTAATAGTAAATCAATCCACACACCGGGACCACAATGTGCCCTACTAAAAGGCAACCCGACTACGCCACCCCTAGGCGAATACAGATTTGTAAACCCAGGGCCCTATCATGCAGACGGCGCACCATGCGTTCGCAACTGGCGCAAGCTGTCATTGCTATTTTGTGCGAACGCATGGTTCGTTTTTCTGTCAAGTAATTTGCGGTGTCTTAATTAGCAAATGACTTTGTGTCCTCGAAGGTGTGGCTAGGCACAAAGCACAACAGATGCTATTATACAGACGCAGAAAAGGATCCGCTACTGACTGGGAAAAACCTGGTCATTCGTCAAATACACATTCCTGAAATGCTATTTTATGGGCACACAAGGGAATAGGTAGCAGTCCTCGTTCCAGCATAAAAACGAGGGCCACAACAATAATTATTACAATCGGAAAATCATTATGATGTCCAGGAAGATGTGGTTAACCACAATTTATTAGCCTGCAACAGACATGCCTGTAGACATCAATTTAATTTTACCAGAGCCATAACACCTCTGACCATTACTAGACCCGACGTGTGAGCTTGCTAGTTATTCTATATTTTAATTTCTTAAAATGCACAAGGAAGAGATCGGCTGGTGTGATAGCAATTCACGAGGCGCTTTGCGCTCTTCGTTCTTAAAGGCAATGAGAGATTGATCTGTCCTTGGTTATGTCTGTGTTACACCCATAACACACCCATGATTAATTAGGCATCCTAAGTCCAACCTTTTTCAACTTTTTTTTTTTTTAAGTTCATTTTCTGCGCTGTGAAAATAGCAAAATGCCGCTGGCACGCCCCCAGAACCATATGCGCCATCTCTCAAACAACATTCGACATTGCGTCGTCAAAATAGGGCCCCCACAAGTTCAAAGGGGAAATGAAGGCAGCAGAGACCCAATGCTCAAGTTCTCAAGCATACTTTTACAGGGTTCCCACGGGTCAGGGAATTTCAATAAAGGCTGTTCCAGACTAGCCTGACATAGCCCGACCATAATACTGCTGTTCATCCGTATTCATGGTCTGGAGGTTCTTTAACCTGAGGCGATTATACTGCGGAGGGGAGGGCATTCACTTCTGGTTTGAAACAATTGGACAGCTGCGTCTAATCAGCTTCGCTTATTGGCCGGTAGACTCTCTACCGATGTAAACACGCCCCAGAGGACCGTTCCCAGACCATGGATACGGATGAACATTCGTATTATGGGCGGAGCTATGTCAGGCTAGTTCCAGACAGGGAAAGTCATGGAATTTGACCATTTTGCTTGCAAAGTTAGGGAATATCAGGGAATTTTGTTATTGCAGGTATGTGTATCACCACACATCCTTCTATCTTGTTTCTTAATATTTTTCAGTTTAACTGGAATAAATTTACACTCTGATAGGCTGATTCATGCTATTTAAAAATTGTAAGAAGTACACTCAAGGGAGGACATTAGGACTAGTTTATCCATTTTAAAACGTCTTTCTTGGTCTGCATCCAATCATTTCTTTTACGGGAGGTCATGGAAATTCTGCCTTTTGGTCAGGGAAGGTCATTGAAAAATCAGGGAATTTTAAGTCTGATCTGGAGTGGGAACCCTGCTTTTATTTATGAGAAATGGCTGGAAGAATAAGGCTCACTAAACATGCAGTGCACAATAAAGAGGTATAAGTGGGAAACAGAGAGAGAGAGGGCCCAGTGCCTCCAGTGGACCTGACGAATCGCCTGCAGAGTGATAGAAAACAAATGTTAGGCTATATGGATAAGCTAGGCTAGATACAGAGGGCAACAGTTGGGTTCCTACACAAAAGAACACACAGATCGTTAAACAGACAAATAAAACAATACGACAAAACTCCAAGCTGCACAGTAGTCTGCACGCCAGCGGAGATCACAGACTGCAGAAACCCAAGCAACCACATGCATATGCGTGAACCTCGTAGCTGACAATGGCGCACACAAACCCCCACAAAGTATAGTAAAACAAACAAAATACAAACATAAACAAATGAAAGGAAAGATAGGGGCAAATCATGCAAGATGTATACACGTACCCACCAATGTCAAAAAATCCTGCAATATAAAGATGTTTACACAAAGTAATAAAATGTAGGTCATGCAAAATGTAAACATGTAAACGGTAACTAAGGTCAGAAGGTCATTAGTTCAGCATGAGCCTGCTAGCCAGCTCTCAGTACTGACAGAGTGTCTTGGTGACGTTTATTTATTGCTACATCTGACTCGCGTGGTAATTCTACAAGTCATCCTCCCTGTTCCGTTTGCGTGATTGGGTGTAGATGAGAGAAGAGACATGCTACAAATAGGTGACATTAGAGAACGTGGGGAGTGGGTGGAGGAGATCGGGGAAAGTGGGGCTGCAGTGGAAGTGGTAATGGGGGGCAGAGAGGTGGCATCACTAGGTGCAATGGCGGGGCTGCAGGATGGTGTTTCCTCAGATTTGCCAAGCACATCTAGCCTGCGCACCTGCAGACGTTGTACTGTCCCTACCACAGGAAAAGCACAGGGTCATGTTCCACCACAAGGAATCATGTTTGGCCCCAAGAAGTTCATCCATTTCTGTATAAAACTGGAAACGAGATGGTGCCCTTCCAGTGCTGTTGTTGTTGTCTTTAACCTTCTTGTAAGCCTCCAATAATGTATTCCATTTCCTGGCACCCCTCTCTGGGCTAAAGACCTCCTTAAAATGGGAGCCCAGCTTTGTGGCAAGGTCCATCCACAGAAACTTTTTGTTTCCTTTAGCTAGTTTTTTTTTTTTTTTTAAAGATATTTTTTGGGCTTTTTTGCCTTTAATCAGATAGGACAGTGTAGAGATGACAGGAAACAAGTGGGAGAGAGAGAGAGATGGGGTGGGATCGGGAAATTACCTCAGGTCGGAATCGAACCCGGGTCCCCGGAGTAATGGTCTGACGCACTAGCCACTGAACCACGGCGCCCCCACATCCTTTTGCTAGTTTTAAGCGTGAGTTGAGGTCTCTTAAGGACTATGCAGGAGCTTTCTCTGACTCAAGGTGATGCCACATTAAAATCAATTATGAACAGGGTCTGCTGATGGACTGTATTGTATTCCCTGGAGTGGTGAGGTCTTCTCTTCAGTGCTCTCTGAGGATATATTTAAAAGCGTGTCAGTTAGTGAAACACACATGGATCACAGACGGATAATACTGTTTTAGCTGCACCATAGATAGGCTAAAACGGTTGGCCGAATATGTTAACGTAGCGTAACACCAAACAAAAGTAACGTTAGGCTATTATTAACGTCAATATGGAAACTATCGAGACAGTTTGTTTATCACTCTGAAAGAGAGTGTAAGAGAGAGAGAGATTTGTGTGTCAATTGTTTTGCGACGTCGACCACATTAAATATAACGCTGTAGATCACAAAGAAAGTGACCATACTACAAAAATGTTTGGCAACATTGCCCACAATAATAAAGAACTTGTATATCTCTGTCTCACTCTCACACACCAATAACGTGTTGAAATACCATTTGTTTTGCAGAACTACAAGACCACATTGGAAAGGTGAGAAATTTCCATTTGTTACTTCTCTCTGGTTCTGAACTCAAACAGGTTTATATTAACACTGATTTCAAAATGTTATTCCAGAGTCCAATCTGCACAGCAGGATCCAAAGGGCATTTCAGGAGCTCTGATCAACATGGCAAAGCACCTGGGCAACCTGAAGTTCAGCGTCTGTGAGAAGATGCTGGAAATTATTCATTACAGTTCAGTTCTGTTACATCCCCATCTACACACTGACACCACATACCTCACACACGCGCACACACACACACACTCTCTCTCTCTCTCTCTCTCTCTCTCTCTCTCTCTCTCTTTAACTTGGATTTTAATGTTTACAAATAGAATTATAGCCTTTTTTTCTTTCACACTTTGAAGCTGTAATGATCGCATTGTGTGTGTGTGTGTGTGTGTGTGTGTGTGTGTGTGTGTGTGTGTTCTCTTTCTCTCTGCAGATCCTGTGATTTTAGATCCCAACACTGCAAACCCAAACCTCATCCTCTCCGAAGATCTGGCTAGTGTGAAATTCAGAGATAAGAGACTGCAGCTTCCTGACAACCCGGAGAGATTTGTGAAGTTTGCCAGTGTCCTGGCCTCTGAGGGCTTCACCTCAGGAACCCACTTCTGGGATGTGGACCTTGGCAAGAGTAAACTCTGGGTTGTGGGGGTGATGAGTGAGTCTGGCCAGAGGAATGGAGAAAGTTTGTCGTCGTTCAGGAGTGGAGTTTGGGGTGTGGCTCTCTTCCATGACAAGTATAGAGCGCTAGCGCCTTCCCAGGCGCTTACTCCCATTGTAGTACAGGAGAGACTCCAGTGCATCAGAGTGCAGCTGTTCTGCAGCAAAGGACAGATCAAGTTCTCTGACCCACGTGATGACACACATCTACACACCTTCACACACACTTTCAGTGAGAGAGTTTTTCCCTATTTTTTGACTGATTCTCCTTTGAAAATAGTACCTGTGAGGGCTTCCGTGTACATGTAGGTGGAGTTGCTCAGTTCATGTTCTGGCTCAAGAGCACACAAGTTCACCATGGCAATATAATAGGTTCCATGCCATCTGAGAAGTAGGCCTAGGCATGCACTGCCTGGCAGGATTGTTACTTGGCCATAAGGTTCTCTTCACCTGGTTTAAACAGAATCCACTCACGTTGTTAAAGGAGGGGGTATCAGAATAACAGATTTTGCCAAACTTTTTTCCAATACCCTGATTACAGTCAATTAGTTTCATGTTTTTGCATAAAAATTTTAAATAAACAATTTCCATAATTCTGATCCTTGATTGATTGGTTGAATCACAAGCTCCAACCGCATTTTGCCTGCCATGCCAGGTTGCTGGTCTCCTGTCGGCAAGTCATCTAGACATACTCCAAATAAATTTGCTCAGTCAGTATGTCTAGTAGCAAACCATAGGGAATTTTTCACTAATCACAACGCTCTATGTGTTTTGTGAGTCGTAGAGCAGGCTTTGAAAAAAAAAAAACAGCCTTTTGAATTGGTGAATCTTGCTCGTTGCTCTGATTGGTCATAGTGCTGTTATATTGTGGGCAGAGGCAGTTTGTAAGATAACTGCCCAGTTCCACCCATGATTGAGTTTGGTTTACCATCGCTGCCAGACTATACCAGTGTTATAGGATGGCTTGCCAGTCTATGTCTCCTGTCCAATGTGCTGTAACATCTACAAGGATCCTGTTATAGTCACTGTGCATGTAAAGACTGCAGCAATTTTGAAAGACTGAACAATCCAGATAATTCAGTGTGCAGAAGGAGCTCAAAGGAATACAACCTTTATGAGACCTTCTTACAGGGGGAAGACATTTGAGGGATTTAGCAGGGTCCGATGTCTGCAGTATACACAAGGACATTTTTTTCTTCTCTCTACCTGAGGACCACCTTTAGCTTGATAAATGAACGTAAGGTAGCCTAGATTAGACTCTATTTATTTAGACAAAATTATGATGCGTGTGATATTTTTGCCCACTCACTTTTTATACTATTTATAGGCTACAATAATTTATGTGAGGGCTTTGTAGGAAACCATGAATAATCATGGTTGAATAGGAGGATCAATTTGTTATTATATAACTGTGATTTCAATAAAAGATGTGGTGAGTGAGAGTAAAGGGTTAACTGACTTCATTGTCATTACCAGAGCTATCCAATCAGAAGTGTGATTTCACCTGCTGTGCCCGCCTTCAAAAACTCCTAATTTGATAGAGGAAGTGAGGATGGCATGTGGTTCTTTTTGACATAGGTCAAACAAAAATGATGAGAAAAGGACAATGAACAGTTAAGTGGAATTGCTAAAGAAGTTGGAAGCTAGAGCAGAGTAATTAAGGAAAATGGCCTCCAAGACATTTTCAGAAGAGGATTTCTCCTGTCCTGTGTGCTGTGACATTTTCAAAGATCCAGTTTTTCTGACTTGCACTCACAGTATCTGTAAAGCCTGTCTGAAGACTTTTTGGGAAACCAAAGGATCCAGGGAATGTCCAGTCTGCAGGCAACCAAGCTTGGAAGCTGATCCACCAATTAACCTTCATCTTAAGAACCTCTCTGAGACATTCCTACAGCAAAGGAACCATAGAGAACCACTCTGTAGCCTACACCGTTCAGAACTTAAGCTCTTCTGTGAAGATGACCAAGAGCTTATGTGTTTGGTGTGTCGAGACTCAAAGCTTCACAAAAAACACAACTTCAGTCCTATCAATGAAGCAGCATTGGAGCACCGGGTAAGATTTTGCACATCATTTTAATGGCGTTAAATAATTAAGATATGCTGGTAAAAACCCATAGAAATATACAGGGTTATATTATGTTATATTATGTTATATTTCTATGGTAAAAAACCCACTTCATCTGATTGTGTTGATTTTCAACACACCACTAGGTGTCCTCATATTCCAGATTTTGTAATAACTCAACTGATGTTGAAATCTGCTTGATCAACAATAATAATTGAAAGGTCAGATTGTTTCATGGTGGAAATTTTGAAAGGTTTTTCGTCTTTGACAAAAATGATCTTTCACATCAATACAAGAGGAATGCTAATGAACCTCAAAAAGATATGTATCTGAAGCACTTTGCCTTAGCTTGGCCATTGCCTTCCAAACGCAGTTCTGCTTTACTTTCATATCTCCTACATTGCTCCATCTGTGATTTCCGGCCATTGGGTTCAATGCATCCCATCCCAGTTTATCTGAGAACAGAGGGAGGTACTGTATTGACAACTCTGTAGGAGAGCTGAACGTAAATGGAGAAAAGATAAATTACAGGTGTCCTATGACATTTATAGAGATTCTCTTAAAATGTACCAAAGAGCTGTTAAGACGGCTAAGGCTGAGTATTATGCAGACTTAATTAATAGTAATTCTCATAGACCTAGAATCTTGTTTAGCTCTATTAACTCAATCTTAAATCCTCCTGCTGCCACTTCCACTGTTGCCCCTTCCACTGAGATCTGTGAAAAGTTTCTCAGATTCTTTATTGATAAGATCGACAATATCAAATCCCTTATTCCACCCTCAGATAATGACCCATCTGTTCCTATTTTATCACTCAGCTCTCTCAAACACTTCCAACTTGTGTCTCCCTTCCAGCTTTCTGAGGTGGTGTCTCACTTAAAACCTAGTACTTGCCACTTAGATGTCTTACCCTCTCGCCTTTTTAAGGAAGTCTTTACAGCCATATGTCCTATTGCACTGGCTATAATTAATAACTCCTTAACATATGGAGAGGTTCCATCTAGTTTTAAGCAGGCGGTAGTGCAACCACTACTTAAAAAGCCTAATCTTGACGCCAGTGATCTTAAGAATTATAGGCCTATTTCCAAATTACCTTTTATGTCCAAGATCCTGGAAAAAGTAGTCCTCTCCCAAGTATCTCCATATTTAAACAAGTTTAGCATTTTTGATAAATTCCAATCTGGGTTTAGATCTTTACACAGCACTGAATCTGCCCTGATCAAAGTCCACAATGACATCCTTCTCTCTGTTGATTCTGGTTCCTGTGCCCTCCTAGTTCTCCTCGACCTTAGTGCTGCATTTGACACAATAGACCATTCCATTCTTGTAAAAAGACTGGAGGCTGAAGTTGGTCTACAGGGCACAGTTCTGCAATGGTTTAAGTCTTATTTGAGCAATAGAACCTTTTCAGTCAGGTTGGATAATTATTCCTCTTCCTCTGCTCCAATCAAGTGTGGTGTCCCCCAAGGGTCCATTTTAGGCCCTCTTTTATTTTCCCTGTATATGCTCCCACTTGGATCAATTTTTGAAAAATACAGTGTTCAATACCATTGCTATGCAGATGATACACAGTTTTACCTTCCAGTCACTCCTGGTGACTCTGGCTCTTTGGTAAACCTGTTTAACTGTCTTATTGATGTCAAATGTTGGATGGCCATGAATTTCTTACAACTTAATGAAAAGAAAACTGAAGTGATCATATTTGGGCCTCCTACTTCTGTATCTGACCTTGTGACAGCGTCACATTGGTCATAGTGTCCTTTAAAATGAATCATTGCCAAGCTCATGTAAATCTCTACTGCATATAATGTTTATGTATAATGACAAGGGTTCATGTAGATTTACTTGTGCAATGATATATATTGTTCACTGTATGTTTTATGGTATGGACATATGGGGATATCTCTTTAAGGTCACGGCCGCCTGCAGTGCCTATCATCGCGCACCCAAGTTCACATAGGCAGTTGCGTTAGGTGTGTGGGATGGCCGGCGGAGAGTAGCAGCAAGTATGGTTGTGATTTGAATAGGTGGCGCCAGTGTTGTATAGCTGCAGCCACGTAAATATAATATATGTAAGCAAATTAGCCTCCCGTGATTTCGGCAGTTTAAAGCTTTGATCGTTTAATTCTGCTTTACGGGTTGAGAACATGTAAGTAATCCATACAGCCTGCATTCGCATCAAACGCGCGTTGCCAAACAAGAGGACGTGCGTGGAGAACATTCACGTTACAACATTGTGGATTATACTCAACGGACCCGGTGAGACTGATGCTTTTTTGTATTGTTTTTGGGGTGTGGTATACCACTAAAAGCGATCGCACTTTTTGCCTTTTTTGTTGGATTATATTTTTGTCGGACCTGCCAGGAGGAATATGCGCGCGCGGCCTTGCTGTTTCCTTGTTTGGATTTTATAGACTGTTGCGCTATCCTGGAATGGGCTATTGAGAAGCCTTTGGTCTCGGACTCTTTGCTAATTATTGTGGACTGTGACTAAAGGGGGTTTTGGGTTGCACGGGTTATTTGTGGTGCTTTGAAAATATAGACTACGCGCTGAGCGCGTCATTCAGTTGAACTGTTTGCTGCGTCTTTTCTATGAAGTGTTCAGCGCCGACTGAACATTTGTGTGTTTCCTCTCTGTGTTGAGCGCTCTACTCAGTTTACATATATTCACTATTAGGGCAGTGTTGAGCAGTATTGTTGCTCCCTTGCTAAATTCCTTGTCATCCAAAAGAACCCCCTTGCGCGTTCAGTAGCACAGCCATTTTAAAGAAAGTTAAAGGGCTGATTGTTACAGATGGTGGCCCGTGCGCATGGGGAATGAAACTTGATTTTTTGCTTTTTGCTTTATTGTGAAAATATTGCCTGTTTTGTTGAAATGGTAACGGGCTCTCATTGAAACTTTACTGTACATACACTGCACTTTGTATTGAAGCATTGTTTATTACTGTAAAAAAAAAAAAAAAAAAAAAAAAACATGGCTGAAACAAGTGATAGGGAAGTAACTTCACTGATAACTACCCTTTATACATCAGACTTTCAAGATATGGATGATGAGCGAAACACATCTTATATCTCACTCCCTGCACTTGCAGACATTACCGCTGACATAGGCTCTGTCAAAGTTAGACTGGAGAGCCTGGACACAGACTTCAGAGACTCTGTAAATAGCGCTCTGAACAGAGAGGTTTGCATCAGGGGCTATGTGGACAGAAGAGTGGACGCACTTGAGGAATGCATACTGTCCATGCTTAAACAGTTGGAGGAGAAGCTGATAGAGAGCTTGCATAGGCGTGATGAAGAGTGGAAGGCAGAGATAGAGAGGCTGAAGTGTGCCAGCCTTGTTGCTGCTCCTAGGCCACTTTCAGGCACCATGGCTACTCACCATCCTTCTCATAGCCATTCCGCTTCTACACAAACTCCACTGCCACATACCTCCTCGTCTGTGTCCACGCAAACCAACCCTCCTATTAGCATGGACCTCCAGGTGAGGTGCGCACCCACGACTAACATCACATCATGTCAGCTGTCTAACATGAACACTCCTGATGCAGTGCCTAGGTCTGCTAGTGGTGTCCAGCTTTCCAGCCCTCCTGTCCGAGAGCCTGTACTACACCGACCACCTCACACCGTGATGGATGCCCTGCTCCAGTCACCATTCACTGGAGAACTTTTTCAGCCTCCTACAGAGCAAGGCCAGCACAAGAAAGGCTTCCATAACATCCTGCCTGATGCCGTGGCCCACACAGTGATACCACCGCCAGCGGCGCCAGCATGGGTTGCCATGAGTACGTCTGGTGGGTCCTTCGACTCGTCCTGCCTGCTGTCTAAAATAAGAGATGCGCAGAATGAGGATCCTGGGGTCATGGGCTTTGCCAAGAAGACTGGTGCTAAGGGTGGACCTCACATGACTGGATTCACCATACGGCAGGGGCTCCTGTACCGACGGTCTACAGCGAAAGAGGGTGGAGACAGGTTCCAGTTGGTGGTCCCCAAGTCCCTGGTGCCTATCTTTCTGGCTGACTTCCACCGCCATCCTCAGAGGGGCCATCGGGGCAGGTTGAAGACACTTCTTCGCATCTTGAGGGTAGCCTGGTGGCCTACAGTCCGACGGGATGTGTGGCACTATGTCAAACTTTGCAATAACTGCCAGGCCTACAAGGCCCCCTTCAGCGGAGATGGACCTCTTGAGGCCAGGAGGAGCCCTGAACAGCCTGGACAGAGTCATTGGTGTTGGTGTACCACTCACTCCTCATCTACAAAAACACAACACTGATAATCAAGACAAGAAGAGAGTGGAGGCGTGGCAATCCAGACTAGCCAGGTCCCATAGTACCCATAGGAGAGGTGTACAACTCCTGTTGGGAGACCTGGTCTGGCACCACACTCCTCCGCTATCTACAGCATTGAATGTTTCTCATCGAGGCTTGCGCCTAAGTGGTCAGGTCCAGCTCTTAGGATGAGAAAAGTGTTCCCCGTCAGCTACCTTTATACAGTGTAATGACCATGATAAAAAGGTGGGCACCAGCAATGTGGTCATCCTGAAGCCCGACCTCGGGTTTCAGCCTCCTTACCTCCGGCTGGGGGGGGGGGATCTGTGACAGCGTCACATTGGTCATAGTGTCCTTTAAAATGAATCATTGCCAAGCTCATGTAAATCTCTACTGCATATAATGTTTATGTATAATGACAAGGGTTCATGTAGATTTACTTGTGCAATGATATATATTGTTCACTGTATGTTTTATGGTATGGACATATGGGGATATCTCTTTAAGGTCACGGCCGCCTGCAGTGCCTATCATCGCGCACCCAAGTTCACATAGGCAGTTGCGTTAGGTGTGTGGGATGGCCGGCGGAGAGTAGCAGCAAGTATGGTTGTGATTTGAATAGGTGGCGCCAGTGTTGTATAGCTGCAGCCACGTAAATATAATATATGTAAGCAAATTAGCCTCCCGTGATTTCGGCAGTTTAAAGCTTTGATCGTTTAATTCTGCTTTACGGGTTGAGAACATGTAAGTAATCCATACAGCCTGCATTCGCATCAAACGCGCGTTGCCAAACAAGAGGACGTGCGTGGAGAACATTCACGTTACAACATTGTGGATTATACTCAACGGACCCGGTGAGACTGATGCTTTTTTGTATTGTTTTTGGGGTGTGGTATACCACTAAAAGCGATCGCACTTTTTGCCTTTTTTGTTGGATTATATTTTTGTCGGACCTGCCAGGAGGAATATGCGCGCGCGGCCTTGCTGTTTCCTTGTTTGGATTTTATAGACTGTTGCGCTATCCTGGAATGGGCTATTGAGAAGCCTTTGGTCTCGGACTCTTTGCTAATTATTGTGGACTGTGACTAAAGGGGGTTTTGGGTTGCACGGGTTATTTGTGGTGCTTTGAAAATATAGACTACGCGCTGAGCGCGTCATTCAGTTGAACTGTTTGCTGCGTCTTTTCTATGAAGTGTTCAGCGCCGACTGAACATTTGTGTGTTTCCTCTCTGTGTTGAGCGCTCTACTCAGTTTACATATATTCACTATTAGGGCAGTGTTGAGCAGTATTGTTGCTCCCTTGCTAAATTCCTTGTCATCCAAAAGAACCCCCTTGCGCGTTCAGTAGCACAGCCATTTTAAAGAAAGTTAAAGGGCTGATTGTTACAACCTGAGTAATGCTCTTGGTCCCTTATCTTCAAATTTCAGTAGTGTAGTAAAAAACCTTGGAGTCTACCTGGATTCTTCACTCACATTCAGTAATCAAATAAGCAGTGTGGTGAAGGCCAGTTTTTTCCAATTGAGAACCATTGCAAAGTTAAAATCTTTCCTCTCTGCTAAAGACATGGAAACTCTAATTCATTCATTCATCACTTCAAGATTAGACTATTGCAATGCACTTTATTTTGGCCTTCCCAACTCTTCTATTGCTAGATTACAAATGGTTCAAAATGCTGCTGCTAGATTGCTTACTGGAACTAAGAAGCGTGATCACATCACTCCTGTGCTCTGTGAACTGCACTGGTTGCCAGTGAAATATAGAATTGAGTTTAAATTGTTACTTTATGTTTTTAAAGCCTTACATCAATTAGCACCTGATTACATCTGCAATTTACTTAGTCCTTACTGTACTTCTAGGCCCCTCAGATCTTCCTCTAAACTTCTTCTTTCTGTTCCCTCCTCTCACCTTAGAACCAGAGGTGACAGAGCCTTCTCTGTTTCTGCTCCCCAGCTCTGGAATAGTCTCCCCTCCCACATTAGGTCCATTCATACCATTGATCTTTTTAAGTCTAAGTTAAAAACACATCTTTTTTCCCTAGCCTTTAATTCTCCCTAAACCCCTTTCCTCTTTTATTTTTGTTATTATTTTTGTTTGTTTGTTGTTTTTTTTTTTTTTTTGGTCATTTGCATATTATTATTATTATTATTATTATTATTATTATTTGTTTATTGTTTTTTATTATTATTATTATTATTATTATTATTATTTTAAAAGCACTTTGGATCAACTATGTTGTATGAAATGTGCTATATAAATAAAAGTGACTTGACTTGACTTGACTTGACTTGACTTGACTTGTATTGTGGATGCAGAGAAAGAAGGGCTGATCCAGTCTTTTGAATTTAAACATCTTGCAATCATTTCTCACAAGCAAAGTCTAGAACAAGGGGTTGGTTTCACTAGGCTACCTCACCTCCAGTCACACAGTAAGTTATCCCATTCCCTGACCTGAAATTTCCTGATATTTTAGGAAGAAGTGAAACTTAAGCTTCAGTTCTTACTAAAGAACCTGGACCTCTTTAAACAAGCTAACACAACCTGTGACGAAACTGCCCAACACATAAGAGTAAGATTACTTATTTAAAAAGAATATTTCACCATCAGATAAGAGAAAGACACTTTTGTTCATCACATACAATCACATTTGTTCATTTTGTTCATGACTTTACAGGCCCAAGCAGAGCACACAGAGAGGCAGATCAAACAGGAGTTTGAGAAGCTTCATCAGTTTCTACGAGATGAAGAGGCAGCCAGGATCGCTGCACTGAGGGAGGAAGAGGAGCAGAAGAGTCAGATGATGAAGGAGAAGATAAAGAAGATTATTGGAGAAGTGTCATCTCTTTCAGACACAATCAGAGCCATAGAGGAAGAGATGGGAGCTGATGATGTCATATTCCTGCAGGTAAGGTTCCGACTTGATCTTTGGCAGTGAATCTCAAACATCAATTTAAAGTCATGGATCAAAAAGAAACTCCAGTGTCCTCTTCAGTGGTCCAAAGCTATTCGGGAAATGAGTAAAACACACTTTTCCTGAGTAGAATTCATCACAGAGCATGTAGACTTATTATTTCATCATTCATCAGACCTCTCAAATATCTCTCAAATGTATCTCTTAAATGTCATTGTCAACATGCAGGTCATGGAAGAAAAACAAGAAAACTGCACTTTCTTTAAAAGCTTTCATAAAACATGCAATGTTATGTTAGTAATGTAAGCAGGTATCCAATTGGGAGAACTTGAATAAGTTATTTAAATGATTTCAAACTTTTTTTTGTTGTTTTTAACTTTAAAGAGCTTCAAGATCACACTGAAAAGGTGAGTGACCTGTCCCTTCACTTTTCTATGATCAAACCCAAGCATTATCCTGATTATAAACAGCATCTTGGTCTACACTTCTTACTCTGGGATTTCAGCTACTGAGAAACCATTACTTGCTAGAGATGTCTATATTCAATTGGATCAGCCCCTTGAGTGATAGCTAATCGTATTCTCACACTGCATTCTCAAAGTTGACTGATTGGCCAGGATATGATGCCAATGACCAGAATCCCAGAGTCCTGAAGGAAGATGAGAATCGAGGTGAATTGTGTAGGAAGGTAATGGGCAGGCTACAGCAGCATTGACTAATTGAATATTATTCCAGAGCGGCCTGCATACAGCAGGATGAAGAGAAGGTGTCAGGCGCTCTAATCAATGTGGCAAAGCACCTGGGCAACTTGAAGTTCAGAGTCTGGGAGAAGATGCAGGATATTGTCCAATACAGTAAGTCCCACATTTTATACTGTTCAGCTCAGGGCCACTGTGCCCTCTCTTCTCTCTCTCTTTTTATTTCACATACCTTTACTTTTGCTTGGAGTCCATCGTGTCTTTTTGGACAACCTCGAACCATTGCTAATGCTAATTCATATGGGGATGGGATGTGTCTGTGCTAGACTGATGCCTCAGATGGCTTCACTTTGTGCGAAGAGTCTGGATGCTCACTGTATCATTGGTTCATTCTTGATTTCTGTTCTCTTATAGTTGGTCACTAGAATTTCTGGTTGAGGAATTTAAAGTAAGAAATAACAGTACGAGCACGAAATGATTAAGGGCAAACTCGGTCGTATCCGGTAGATCCAGGTGTTCTGTCCTGCCACTTTATTGCAATTAGTGCGCGCGGACTCTGTTGGGTGTGACGCTAACCGGGTCCATCTGAACACTAATCACATTTAGCCTACTATAGCGGCAGGTTCAAGAACACAATCATCATCTTTAAGTTATGTGTGTGTGTGTGTGTGTGTGTGTTTGTGTGGTGTTTTCTCTCGGCAGCTCCTGTGACTCTGGATCCCAATACTGCAAACCCATGTCTCATCCTATCTGAGGATCTTACCTGTGTGAGATTCAGTTACAGAGAACAGCTTCCTGATAACACAGAGAGATTTGATGAGGCGCCCTTTATCCTGGCCTCTGAGGGCTTCAATGTGGGGACTCACTGTTGGGATGTGGAGGTTGGGAACAGTGAGATCTGGACTTTGGGAGTTATGAATGAGTCTGGCCACAGAAAGGGAAAAACTTTTGCCTTACTGAGTGGAGCATGTAGTGTGTTTAATACGAATGGTACTTACAAAGCATACCCGCCATCGCTGGTGAGCACACACATTGCAGTGAGTCAGAATCCCCAGAAGATCAGAGTGCAGCTGGACTGGGATGAGGGAAAGCTGTCATTTTCTGACCCGGATAATAACGTACACCTACA
This sequence comes from Sardinella longiceps, assembly GCA_027497455.2. Lineage (NCBI taxonomy): Eukaryota > Metazoa > Chordata > Actinopteri > Clupeiformes > Clupeidae > Sardinella > Sardinella longiceps. Next base: position 8,267,188 of record JAODXP020000016.1, on the reverse strand, counting down.
CACGTTCACTCACACATTCACTGAGAGACTCTTCCCATTCTTTTTCAGTGGGTCAGATCTGAGAATCTTACCGATGAAGGCTGCAGTAGTGAAGTAGGTCAGTTAATGTTCAAAACAGCTGTGGAATAATTCTAGTCATTGTCTAAGTACACGGCTTCCTCACACCAGCTACGTAGTATGAAGTATGAAGCACTCTGTTAATTTGTTTAGTTTCCATTATTTTTCAAAACAACAAAGCTATATTTGTTCCTCACCAATTTTTAGAGCACAAAAAAAAGCCGTCTGACCCACGGAAGCATGAAGTAATACGACCTTTGAACCTGCCTTTAAGTACAGGACCATGTTGTTTGATTCACTGATTTGGACAGCATTTGGATTTTGGATGTCAAAATTGAAAAAATAAAATGAAATAAAAATCCCACTGATTTCTGCATCATATTCCTCCTAACCTAAAAGGTTTATAGTTAAATGATCCCTGGGAGACCATAGACTGATATAACCGTCCACCTTTGCAGTTTAACTTTGTGCAAAGCTAGGGTGGAATGTGGTGAAACTAGAGAGCCTGGCTTGGAGGCCACACCAATGTATATCTAACACAAAAACAGGTTCATTGAATATACAGAGGTCAGAGAATGTAGTTGTAATACAAGGCAAAAGTGTTTTGTATTTCAGCATAATGGAATGAAGGTCTAGTGTAAAAAGGTAAATGAAAGTAAATGGGAACTGTAGCCAGTGGTCAAAGCATGTTGAGCAACCCAACAGGTCTCTCGCAGACTGGAAGGTCCAGCTCCTCATTACACCACCAAGTACTCAGGTCATCAACAGAGCTGTAGAGCTCCCCCTGCTGGGTGAGAGACAAAAAAACAGAAGCCCAAAAACTGGCAGAGACAGACTAGAGGGTGACAATTTTCGAGACTCCCGCGGGTTTCCTGCAGTACGTGATGGGGACGGGATAGCAAAATAATCAGCGGGGCGGGACCGGGAAGCCGGAGATTAAATTAAAATATGAGGCTGCACTGCGGTGAGCAAGGAGGTTATATATAAACTGGAGACAACGACTAAGTCCCGCCCTCCATAGAACTGAATGGCCAAGGCTAGGCTAGTAAATGCGGTGAATTGACAGTCAACGCCATTGTGAACACTGGAGGTAACAGGCCAGGCCATGCCCATGCTGCCCATGCGCAAAGTTCCACAATTGGAAATGACGCATGTGGACTCGCGTTGAATCTCTGCAAAAACAGTAGTCCTTCAGTCCAGACGGTGGTGATAATGCACTTAGTTTGTTTGCCATACAACACGAGTAAGAAAGTTCTGTCGAGAACGTGCCTGAAGTTTTATAACATTCATGACAGTACACTTTTTTTGACAAGCTTCTCAAGAAATAAGCAAAGACTAACCAGAGATCATGAAATATTGCTTTTACTCTCCTCGGAGAAATAACATTTCGCATGTAACAGCCCACCAACTTGTAAGTGCATGAGTGCTCGTGCCCAGCATGACTCTCGTGCATGCGCTGACATGGTTCGGATTGTGACTCCATACTTAAATATGGCGATGCTAAAGTGCTGCCGCTAATCTGCGCGTTCTTGACCCCCTGGCGGTGAGTGCGTCCAAGAAAGTGAGGCATTTCGTCTTAGAAAAGAGAACCAATAACAACCCAGAATACCTTTGTTAAACGTTGTTGATTGGTAGCCTATCAGAGCAAGACAAAGCAGCTGTCCTGTTCACAATCGATGAGCTTCAGCTACAAGGCCCTAACGCTTGCCAAAATGGATTCAGCGAAGAAGCAATTGCAATCGAAAGTGTCCGCAAAAGACCCCCTGCATTCAGTTGCAGGAGCTATCAGGAAAATCAGCCAGTTTGGCGAAATTCCGTAGGGTCTATGTGAACGAAAATGCAACAGAATATGTTGCCTGTAGAGATTGCCATACAATTGTAATATCAGCCCGAGAGTGGCACCAGCGGGCTACAGCGTCTTAATTCCTGTTGAGTCTACAGTATGCACCTTATTCCGTAGGGGAAACATGGGCGCTGCCATGACGATTGTCATTCAACATCCGGTCTAGCAACGCATTGACTTAGCGTTGTGATATTTGATGTTTTAACGGTCTAATATAAGTGGTCTTACTGTGAAGTTGTGCTCACAATATCCATCAATAAAGTTAGAACAGTTTGTTGTCAGATACAAAATTATGTTTTCAGCAGTAAAAACGGTGTCTCTACGGCTACAATAAGGAGTTTTGAATGAGATGATTTGAATGAGAGGCAGCGTCTAACGGAAGTTCCAAGACAATCGGAGGGCAAACGCGGAAGAAAAAAAGACAAAAAGGGGCGGGGCTGCATAAGGTGAATAGCTGTGCGTACCTTGGGAGAGCGCGCGAGAGAGAATCGGGCGGGGAGATTTGTCATTTGTCATGAGATTTGTCAAGTTCTGGAAAGTACTGAAATGTTTTAAATGTGTCAATAGGCAAATTCATTTTTAGGAGTTAATAGGCTTGCATGGCCGTAGGCTATCTATCGACGACATGATGCGATTTCACTCTAGTCTCCTCTGATTAATGTTTTCATGTAGGCTAGGCTATTCGCCTATTTTCTTTTGTTTGAAAGCTCGAGAAAAACAGTAGGGCCTAGCCTTTTTGGTGAGTGCCCATGCCACGCCGACATCACTTTAGGCTATGCATTTTTTAGCATAGGCTATATCGTGCATTATAATTTTCTCATAATGGGCCATTTGCGAGTAGTGTCCGCCCTTCGTTTCGTGCAGGTGCGCACCAGTGGAAGGGAAAGGGGAGGGGGAGAGCCCTGTCCCTACACCGGGCAGCTATAGTGCAAGAAGTTGGTGAAGTCTAAACCATGGCAGTAATTCCTTCTAAATAAGTATACTTCATTCATAATATTGTTAATCCAACCCGACTATATCACAAACAATTTCCTGGGTTGTGCGAAATCTTCGCTTGCCTACGTTTCAAAACAACAGCCTCAAAGCGCTTAGACCTAATTGATGCACGCATGATGTCCTCTACCTTCAACAGGATAGGCTGCTCACAAACCCAAATGAACTCTCCTATGCGAATGTAAGAACCAGGAGTCTCCATTTTTCCACGACACGTCATTGCCATATAAGAAAAGTTGAAACAAACAAACAAGAAAACATACAAACAAGTACAACTTGGAAGGGAATGGATGTCAAAATTGTATAATCCTTCCTGCCAAACAAACCTTAGCCTGGGCCCGCCCATACAGTATGTCCTGTCGCTGTTGTGTTAGCTAGGCTAGCCAATCCTGGCATCTGTACTGCACATGACATACTGTAACAAACTCAATAGAATCAATCGTCAAATTCTATAACTGGTTCATGAAAACCAAGAACATAAAAAAAAAACCTGGCGCATACAAAAAACTTCAAGGAAATTATGTATTATGTGAATGTGCAAAGTGGGAAAGAGTGAGAGAGAGAATAGCCTTTACAGCAGAGTTTTAGCTCAGTCCAACACTTAAGCAGCAAAAACCAAAACATGCACGGCCTGTGCGATTTCCAAAAGTCCAAAAAAAAACCCTGACAGTTCATAATCCCAGCAAAAGTATTCAACAGTTCTTAGTCCATCAAGAGCAAAAGAAAAAAAAAGGAAAAAAGGCGCAACCTCACCTCTTCTTCTTGAGTCGCCGAAAGTCCTACAGTATTCCGCACAAAAAGTATAATCTAAAAAAAGGGCATAGGCTTCTTCACTGTCGCTCACTCTGTCACTGTCACACGCACTCACTTCCTATCCTCTAGTTTTTGTCCCTTTAAATCACATGTTCCCCGTTTGAATGGGAGACGCGGAAAGAGGAATGAATGGTGGTAGATTGTTGCCGTTTACTCACTTTCTGATAACTCCAAGAACTCCTAAAATAGTCTGAATAATTACAACATATAGCAGAGATCGGTAATTAGTAATCAGGATTACTTTTGTTCTACTATGCAGGCCGGTTCTAGGCAAAGACGAACTAGGCGATCGCCGAGGGCACCAAATATCAGGGGGCATCACAATACATTCACTACTTTTTTTTCTTCAGTTTTTCACATATATTTCTTGGAAAGAGGGGGCAAAACTCAAATCTGGCCTAGGGCAGCAAAAAGGCTAGCACCAGCCCTGCTACTATGCCAGAAGTCTTCAATTATAATTCTACAAGGTCTGCAGACCTACATTTCTCTGATTCGGGGGTCCAGAGAGGCACAGGTCAACTGTTCAAATAAATATTAACTTTATTACATTTTGTGGTTTTGCCTGTCTTCAGTTTCCCATGTCTAATGCAGGCCTTGGCTAAATCTAGCCTAGCCTACACCTGGCTTGTCTTGCACTTGTAGCATCTAAGAGGACGCTGCATCTGACGTGAGTGAGGTTACTCTGATGTGGCTGTTGCCTGACATGTAAATAACACTGGTGTATTATACTGTAGACCGGTGGCTAAGTTTTAATTTTACTTAACTTTAGTTTTACTTTAGTTTTTCTCTCTTTCTCAAATATTGTATTTTTTTCCTTGATAAATTCCTTTTTTTTGGTCCTGAATGTGAGAAGGGGGCTTAAGCTGAAGATACAGCCCCTACCTTTTGGATATGAATGTCATTGAACAATGACCAATAAACATTCATTAATTCATTCATAACCAGTTCGATTGTGGTTGCTGAGCAGGTGGTTTATCAATAGGCCTACTTGGTGTAGCTAAAACAACTAAGCACCCCACATTGATTTTTTCTTGAATGTAACTAAGTAACTTGTAATTTAAGTAAATTTTAAATCAAGTAATTTTTACTTTTACTTGAGTAGATTTTTAATGGCTACTTTTACTTTTACATGAGTAGAATTTAAGCAAAGTAAAGATACTTTTAGTAAGTTACAATTTTTCTGTACTTTTCCCACCTCTGCTCATTTGACACCTGAAACATTCCATGGTAGTAAACTGAACATTCTATCATTGGAATTAGAGATGCACCGATCACAATTTTTAGGGTCGACACTAGGGCTGATATTTCCGGAGAGTATGACCTGCCGATACCGATTCCTTTTTTTTCAACAACTTTGCAAAACATAAAATTGATTTTCTTGTAACTTTTAATCTTTAAATAGATGTTATAGCATGAAATAATGAACAGATTTTCAGTTATGTAGGCCTATGTATGTGGTTACCAGGAGATCTCATAAAGATGCTGGTAATTATTGGCTAGTAGGCTAAAAGCCAACATACAGATCTATTTCTAAACTGTACAATTATATAAGGCCTTTTAAAAATCTATTGTGCGTATAGGCCTATTAAATAGGCTATATTGTTATTTCTTAAAATAGCATACCATATTTTTTTTGTTAAAGCTTGGTATGACTAAATATCTATCTATATCACAGTATTTTACAGAAATACACTTGATCATGATAGGTTAGGCCTATTTGATGGTATTTTTTACTTCTTACTTCATCTATATTGGCTAATAGCCTACTCCCCTGGTCCCCAAATGGCGGCCCATGGGCCAGATCCGGCCCGCAGGAACCAAATAAGTGGCCCGCAGCACCATCTGACTCCATAAACATAAACATGCTTACAGACCTCATAAGCAGTAGGTCTATACAGGAAATCATACTATATATGAAGTTTAATGAGGTGCATTAAAGAAAGCAGAAGACTAAAAGAAGAGTAGGCTACTTTGTGATGTTCTAACTAGCATCCGTTCAACGCGTGGTTTTGAGTGTTTGCGGGGTTGGCCCTTGGCTTGGTATGCTTGATAAAATTTGGCCCTTGAGGAAAAATATTTGGGGACCACTGGCCTACTCCATGGTCATGAGTCATGACCATTGCGCATTAAACCCACTCACACAAATAATTTTGATGTCCATAACCATAGCCTGTAGGTTGGCATTATCCCACAAAGTGATCCATGTAAAATTAATTTCTACATATCTTAACATTTCTAATTTAATTGAAATGATTTCTGATACCCTATTCTCAAGATGTCAAGATAGAATTGTGCAATCTATTAGCCTATACCCAAAAAGATTCTCTACTTGGACTGTATAAACCTTTTCTCCCTAAAGTAGCCTACAGGGTAGTCTAAATTTATTTTATCTTCGAAAATATCTTTCTTTGACAAACTAGTGGTCATGATTCTACGCTGTGTGGATGTTAACCGGATTTCAATTGCCAATTTGCGAGCTCTGCGTGTGGAGGAGGGTCTACGTTGTTTAAGACGAAGAGAACTACAATGCGTGCGCAAAGGGTAAGAAATAGTAGCCTACCTCGATCGATTTCTCACTTATTAGTGGAATAGGAATTTACCGCTACCGCTAAAGTTAAACTGAGGCGGAAAACTGTTCACAAGTTAGCTTCTCACTCTGTTGCGTGTGTGTGGAGCAGTGCTGCCTAAACCCTCTCTAGATTAGATCTGTAAAGTTCCAAATATTAGGCTGTCATGTAATGTTGGTTTGTTTGCTAATTTCGGTAGAAGCCAAAACATACTACCGGTATGTATTTAATGTTAATTGCATACTTTAGTGAGTGAATCATTGCTCCATCTCACCTATGCGAGCAAAACTCCAGATCCAGTGAGCTCGCATTCGCGCACGCTCGGTTTCTTGTGTAGCGCCAGCGCTTATATTACGCAGCATGGCTCTTCAGGCCGATCAAAAATCGGCATAGATCTAGCCTATTATATGGTTGATCGGCCGAGCATGGCAAAAACATCAAAATCGGCCTCCGGGCAATCGGTGCATCTAGAGCTAATTGGAATGTAGGCTATTGAGTTTGTCCCTCTTTCTGACCTGGGAAAATGGGTTATGACATTGAAAACAAGCCTAAATTCACTCTCTTTCAAATAATGCACATCTGAAGCAAATTGGGAAGTCCTGAATAGATAAAAGTGGTTTTAGATTTCTGTGCATTAATATTCTAAAAGCTCCTATGTAATCGGGACTTAACAATTTGTGGGCTTCCCATGTGCATGTGAATCTAGATTTTGATGTTTAGATGTTTCATTGTTATTACCCATTTTTTCAAGTCAGGAGGATCCAATGCATTTCAATGATAGAATGTTCAGTTTACTACCATGGAATGTCGGAATGTTATAAGCCCATAGTAAGCATAGCCTACATTGCAATATCCAGTTTATTTTGAGAAACTGTTAACATGGAAAATGCACTCCTTTCTGTGTGATAACAAAAAATGAATAGGCCGGATCATGCACACAAGTGCACGGTCAGTTGAGCGTCTGACTCAGATGCGTTAAAACTTACTTCCTCTACTGTTTGCACCGGATGACTATGCACAATTTGAATAGCCTAAAGATATCGAAAATGAAAGTAGACTAACGTTGTCTGACACAGCTACAATGGATCAGAGGGTGTGGAGATAAGATGTGATCCCCAGCAATCAAACAGTAGCCTACTTGGATAATAGATGTCAATCTGTTTTTTTGTGATTCGTGAAAATATATCTCTCCGTCCCTTCATCTTTAAATCAACAATTTTCCGCTGCTTTTTGGAGGAAGCCACATTCTCTCCAACTCCTCTTAGCGTTTTGCTCTCGTGCGCTGCTAATGATCTTATTGGCTCAAGTCAGTGGAGCTATCGTATTTGTAGTTTCATACTTTGAACCGGCTATATGTGAGTACTACTATATACTACTGAGGATTGTGCGCTGCTGCCACTCTCTGTGTCAGTTGTGGTTTACCGCTCAACCTGTTCTTTGTTCAACCTCTTAGCTGTTGCTTAATAATCCCTTTCACTTCTCATACAAGTATGTCTCGTAGGCTACAATAATGAACAATGTTGTAGTAATGCTAAATGTATAACAAAACCATATTTGTTGATAATATTTAACAGGTTAGGACACTCCTCATTATCAAATTCTACAGTGTAGGCTAGTAGCCTACATATTCAACACACTTTTATTATCTTGACATTCTAATCAGGACCTTAACAGTCTGCCATTTCAGGGCTCCTCCCTCTGACTCACTCAATCATGTGAAAAGTAGAGATTACTGTCTGATTCTTAGTTGGTTTGTGCTGTCAAGGACTGAATTTATGTCAGAAATCTATTATTTAATACATTTTCTGCTACTATTTTAGGTTCCAACAGTTATTTTACCAGAGTTGTTAAATTAGAAGGAAAAAAAAAACGCTGACAAAATGGCTTCCAAGTCTTTCTCGGAAGAGGATTTCTCCTGTCCAGTGTGCTGTGACATCTACAAGGATCCTGTTGTACTGTCATGTAGTCACAGTATATGTGAAGACTGTTTGAAGCAATTTTGGAAGACAAAACAATGCAGAGAATGTCCAGTGTGCAGAAGGATCTCAAAGGAAGCTTGTCCTCCCAATCTGGTTTTGAAGAACCTTTGTGAGACCTTCTTACAGGGAAGACATCAAAAAGATTCAGCAGGGTCTGAAGGATTCTGCAGTCTACATAAAGAAAAAGTCAAGCTTTTCTGTCACGAGGACCAACAACCTGTTTGTTTGGTGTGCCGTGACTCAAGGGTTCATAAAAACCACAACTTTAGTCCCATAGATGAAGCAGTACAAGAATGTAAGGTAGGCTAATTATTTCACTTGAGCTTCTTGTAATCGGTGTAAGGCATGCTATTCAAGAGGGGTAAATAGCTTATAGTCCTGGCAAAATAGCCCATTTTGGGGCCAAAACCAAAAACATTTTTTCATCTGAGATCATTTCTTTGAGGTCTTCCAGAACATCATACTAAATAGTTCTAAGAAATCCTAGTTGAGGATAGCCTGGGAATTCCCATGCTCCTTTGCTCGCTTATTTCATTTCACTCTGCAGAGGAGCATGGTGACCATGGCCGTTTTTCTCGCTTACTTTCGGTATCCAATCGCAGAACAAAAAGGGATTTGTACGGCCCTCGATTGCATTTTACGTCACGTGGTGGCTCTGGTATTGGCTCCGAGGTATGTACAGACGCTATGATAGACATTCGTAGCGCCCAATAAACGGCTATGGACAATTGTAAACGATGCTTCCGCTACGAGAAATGCAATAGGTAGGTCCCCAGACTAAATATCACTTGTGATTTTAGTTTGGCATTCGCCAGGCTAAGTTGAGGACCAATATAGACATGAATAGGTCTACTGCTATTTTTTCCTTTAGTAGACTACTACCAAAATTAAACTTTATACAATGAAAGTACCCATGAAAAGTAGCCTTTTTTGTATTACAAGTTTATTCTGATACACTATACACCAGGGCTATTCAATTAGTTTTCCAAGCACATTTAGAATCCAAGAACTTGAGCGGGGCCGCAAACTTTTCGTGGTCACTATTTTCAAATAATCAAATCGCAACACATTGTTTAAAATGCATATTTGCTTTGTTTTAACAATAACTTTGCATGTTAATAATAGCTACAAAGTATTTATTTACAAAATTTTCCTTTTTAAATTACCAGAACAGAATATTTTAATACCATAACTTTGTTTTTAAAGTGAATTATTCATCCCTAAATGTCCTATTGCAGAACTTATTTTGCACTCCAACAGGTAGGCTAAAAATAAATTTAAAATAACACATAAACACGCAAGGACTCTAATATAGGTACAGTTGTCATAAGAGGAAATGCTGCATCAATAGACCAAACCGGCTTAATAAATAAATAAAAAGGCTGCGCAACAGCGCCAAAATCCTCTGGTGGCCAAACCCGGAATTACATGTACTTGCTTAGAATCGCCATAGAGAATGAACAGTGGAAAATACCTTAAAAAAATATTTCCTAATGTATTAATGGCACTTAAATTGACGTAGTTTGGGGACATATTATCTATTTATTGATATTCTGCAAATTATGAGGTATATATTAAGCTTTGGAGATATTTTAGTTTTAAAGGTGATGGATCACGTCGGCCGCATCTGGGCCGTGTCCGGGCCGCGTGCGGGCCGGAAGTGGCCCGCGGGCCGCCAATTGAATAGCCCTGCTATACACTTATCAAATTAGCCCCAAATACACCCATGGATAGTGAAGAGATTAAAAGGGTGGGACCTGTTTCAATTGGAGGAATGGGGTGGAACACGTCTAAATTTATGTTTACTGAGATCCTGAAGCCCTCTGCTTTCAAAAAAATTACTTGTCAATATTTATTACTTTCTAATACCTTCCATAGGCACTTTTATACAAGAAATTCACATATTTTTTAATTTTCCCCCAATAGGCCTAATAGGCATAAGCTTTAAAATAAGGAGGGGGGAAGGATGGTGAAAAAATGTTTGGGTCAAATCCTGGGCATATAACCTTTAAGAAAATATATTGTTTATAATATGTTTCCCCTTAGGCCCGAATCACACACAAACTGCGCGTTCGCGGTGCGGGAGCGGGGCGGTCCGTAAGCGGTCCGTGAGCGGTGCCTGTGGGCTTGGGCATTCACACAAGAAATTGTCTCTGCGGTGTTCTGCACGAAGTGGCTGCCCGAGCTCTGCATTCAAAACCTATGGACACCACGCAAGTCCCGCTTACCGCGCTGAAAACGCTTGGAAAAATAGAACTTGTTTCTATTTCAAAAAAGTAGCGCGGGAGAACACACGTGCAGTCTGAATGACCTAACCTGTTAACATGTATTCTAAATGAAATCGCCCCAAAACCGCGCCCGCACCGCTTATGTGCCGCTCACGCACAGGTTTGTGTGTGAATCGGCCGTTAGGCCCACTGGCCTAAATGTCACCAAAAGTTGCCCATTATGCAAATGAAAAAGTTTTAAACTTCAACGTCAAATCATACCATGCTATATAATATTTTTAGGGTGTTTGATTTCAGAAAATGTATAGGATATATGGTGAAATTAGTTTCCCCTTCATGATTCAGGCCACCCGAATCCCATTCATTTCAATGGGAAATTTACTTTCCTCCATTATTTTTACATTTCCTCAACTAGGATTTCTAAGAACTTTTAGTGTGTTGTTCTGAACATCTCATTGAAATGATCCAAGCTGAAAAAAAATATTTTACAATTAGTCTGCCAAAAAAAATGTCTGGACTATTACTGATTATTACTTTACTGACTCACTTTTCATTTAATCCAAATTATGATTTCTGATATTTATCAAATTTACAAGTAGGGCCTATTAATTAATTTGATGGCCTTCTTCAAAAGTATGGCATGAGTCGATTAGTAGTCACCGTTTGTCAAACACCAGGTGCAAACAATTTTAAAAACTCAAGCACGCACAGTAATATGTCAATGTCAGTGGTACGAGCCCAAAACGCCACTTCAGGACTGCATAACATAAATAAGCTCACATAGCTTGGTAATGCGTTAAAGAACAGTAATTTATTACAAATCAGAAATAATTTCAACTGAGGACATGATGGCTATGGAGAGAAAGAGACAGAAAGTGAAAGGAAAGCCTCACACTTCCAACCTTGGTGTTAAAGGTCTGATCTGCTCCCGACAAACAGAAAAAGAAGTGAGTCTTCCGGGGAAACTTCATAACCTATACTTACTGAACCTAACCTCAAAAAGTGTGGAAGAAATGGACAAAGTAACAGTCAAGCTATAGCCAGTAATAATGAAAGTATTTACAGAAAAAAGGTTTTAAAGTTAACAAATAAAAGCGCGTCTGTCCGTGGAAAGATCCAAGGCGAGAGAGAGTGCCATCTTGTTGAAGGGGCGGTATTTTTACAGGAGGGCTGGCCCCAGCCATTACACGGCAGTCGGCAACACCCACAATAGGTCAGCACCACCCAAACTACACCTATAGGCAGGGAGACGCAAAGACAGGGAAAGAAACAAGCAAAAAGTGGAAAGAAAACAGCAAACACTTTAGACCCTGTAACAATCAGCCAATTAAGTGTTCAATATTGTTCAATTTGGTTGAGCTGTTTGATCCTCCATGCCTCCACTTATGGAATAGGATCCAACCATGATAAACTGTTGCATGGTTTTAATTCAGTAACTGAGCTGGAGCAGCCTGCGAGGGTAGATACAGTCCATTGACCTGTCAGTTGATGGACAGCTGGACTCCATGGCCTGCCTGTCTGAATGTACAGAGTTGTGGTTGTAGGACGACTGTGTAGATTAATGTGTGCTTGAGGGCTCTTATTTGCTATATATTTGGAAGCTGGATTTTGTGTTTATTCTTTGGCTTGCAGTCCTAAGTACTGTTTAATACATACAGGAATACAGAGATAAGTCTCTGTAAAGATAATATCTCAAGTGCATTGAAAATAACTTTACTTACTACTAATTATTGTCATTATATTTCTTGATTCTAGGAAGTAGTCAAGATCAGTCTGCAATCCTTACAAGAACAGCTGGACAACTTAAAAAAAGCCAAAGCAGCCTGCGATGAAACTGCACACCACATAAGAGTAAGAGGACAACATAGGTGTTGTGTAAAACCATTATGTGACTGTCTCCATATGTGTTTGGGGTTTGTATAGCCTATATTTGAGCATTTGTGGTATTTCCACTTACGTGAAGTTGCCCCCCTGCTGAAATAACACTCCAGATCATGTGCTGCATTTGTGCTGTAAATATTTTCATTTGTACTATTAAAGCTTTTGAGTGATTTAAAAATAAATTTTCAATACAAACGAACAGTGTTATTTCCGCATTTTGAGTTTTAGGAGGGTGGGCAGCTTCAGGCAGGTCCGATAGGAACTGCTTGGGGCCAACTTCACACAGCTGGTATTTCCTCATAAATACCAGCAATTATTTGCGTTTTCTAAAACGGTATAAAAATGTTTCTAACTACATAACAATAACACGCATAAACATATACATGCCTTGGGCGCAATAACATGCCTTGGGCGCAAGCATCTGGGGCCTCATTTATAAAACGTTCTTAAACCCACATATGTAACTTCAGGGAAGAGGATGAATGAATAATTTTCATAAAAAGGTGAAATATTCCTTTAATTTCACCAATGTGTGAATCACATAAAACATAGAAACAAGTTTAAATAAAACTTTCCCATATGAGAAGTTATAAGCTTCATATGCAATGTATTTTGCATGTGGTTTGGCAGTCATACAAACCCCATCTGAGATTCTTAGACAACATAAAATACATATAAGAGTCTTATAGGATATTGAGATCAGATATTAGGCCACTGACAATTCACAAATTCACATATTAAAAAGATTCGTGTTGGAGCACTGTGGCTCAGTGGCTAGAGCATCAGACCATAACCCCGGGTTCGATTCCGACCCTAGGTCTTTTCCCGATCCCACCACATCTCTCTCTCTCCCACTTGCTTCCTGTCATCTCTACACTGTCCTATCAAATAAAAAGCCCAAAAAATATCTTAAAAAAAAAGAAACATATGTGTTTTATATCATTCTTTATACATGGGGATGCCATGCTAGGTGATGTTGCCACATTTTGTGTCAGACAGCTGTGGTCTAGTGGTTAGGGCTTAAGACTTGTATCTATGAGGTTGACAGTCCGATTCCTGTCCAATGCGTCATCTAAATTGTCAGTAGGCCCAGGGTGCGATTTGTCGGGGGGAAGGCTCAGAAATCCCCACTTCTGGTTTTGGTATCCCTCCCTCTGCTTGAATAATTTTATCTCCGGTGGGGATAACATTTATCCCCCTTGATATCTCATGACAGTATGCAAGCCATGTGATGTGACTAAAGAACATCTAGCGCGCATAAACAAGCTAATTATAAAATGTAAAAAATGCATCCTGTGTCCTGAATTGCGTGCGTGACAACTGGCGAACTTTGCCGCGAACTTCAGCCTATGCGCAGGTGTTTTTTTTCTCACTGGAAAGACTAAAGCTTGGAAAACGAAAGGGAACTTCGTGATGTTATCACATTGCTTGAACAACTTTGTGCAAAGGAAAACGAACTGTTTGTCATAGGCATAATTTAAGTTTGATATGAAATGCGTGTATTGACGTATCAGGCAAAATATCCTTCTGAATCGCGGGGATGACAATTTTTTTTAGGTCATTCAGCCAGTAGTGAAAAATGACCAAGAAATGGCATAATCTAGGCAAAATGCTTCAACAATACCTAAGGAATGCCTAGCTGGCCCTATTTGCATTGGCTATTTTTATGCTCAATGCCCTGGCTTTCCTCACATTTGCAAAAACCAAATTGTTTAGGTTACAGTCTCCAGCGCCCTATACCGCGCATACCGTTGGATCCAACGAATGACTTGGGTCAACACATCTCTGAGATATCAAAGTAATTTGGCTATTGTCGGCAACATTAAACAATGTAATCTGCAGCACTTTATTTAACTATTTAACACACAGTAAGCAGCAGGAGAGTTAAGTCTGAACGAGAAAGTTTTGTGAAAAATGTTGCTCGACACGCAGCAGTCACAGGAACTGCAGTAGACTTCAGGAGGCATCAGACACTGCGCTGTAACCCAGATAGGCTACTAATAGCAGATTTATTTATTTTTTGGCGGGGGGGGGGGGGGGCATTTTAGTGTCTAGTAATGACGTCACCAACGCAATGCCGTTTCAGAATCATCCCCCCCCTGATTTTTTCATAAATCGCACCCTGAGTAGGCCTATTCTCCAGCACTGCGCATTGCCAAAAAGGTTCGTTGACAGTCCAACAATGGCGCCGCCACAAGATGGCAGCCTACACAAAACGCTCCTCGGATTTGTCTATATAAGGCACACATGGCTAATTTTTTGCATATGTGCTGGACTGGTCGGCTCTTCTTGTCAGAAAATAATTTAACACTTTCTGATTTCTCACTGTAGTTCTGAAACATAACAATCTTGATCTTAAAACATTTTAGTAAGTATATTTTTAAAGACAAAATTTTGATTTTGCTTAATACGAGACCTTCAAGGGCTAAACCCCCTTTATTTCACACTCTGGTTCGAACTCTTGACCTGTTGGTGCAACCTTGTTTTGTGGTAAGGGCATCAAACATCCCAGAGATGTGTAGACTTTAGGAAACAATGTTTTCTGCAAAGTTGGCACGCTTCCTGCTGTAGCCTAATTGATTCTGAGTATTCTCTGAACAACTAGAAACATTGGAACAAAGCTGGTTCAGAACAAAGTAGAACTGCCATGGTACCATGATGAGCTGCAAAGAATTTTTAAATTATATACTGGGGTGTTTCAAAGGTGCACAAGAAACGCAACCTCGTTTGTACTTTTGTCTGTAATTACAGGTCCAGGCCCAACACACAGAGAGGAGGATTAAGGAGGAGTTTGAGAAATTTTATCAGTTCCTACGAGATGAAGAGGAATCCAGAATCACCGTTCTGAGGCAGGAGGCGAGTTGTAAAAGTCAGAAGATAAGGGAGAAGATTGAGAAGATAAACAGTGAGATTTCATCTCTTTCAGACACAATCAAAGGCATAGAAAAGATGGAAGCTGATGATATCACTTTTCTGCAGGTAAGGCCAATGATAATTGGGGATTTTTTTTTTAAATCGTCAACATGCTACAAGCTAATCACACAATAACTTCATAAATTGTACATTGGACTCAAGATGAAAGGAAACAATTAACTTTTTTTGATTTTCCAGAACTACAAGAGTATAATTGAAAGGTGAGTAATCATTTTGGTGTAACAGAGTTAAAATGTAATAGTTTTGTGTGATTTTCGTCCATCTATGCATTCAAACCTACATCATCATAAATCCTAAACACTATTCCAGAGCCCAATGCAAACCACAGAATCCAGAGGAAGTTTATGATGCATTGATCAATGTGGCAAAGTATCTAGGAAACCTGAATTTCAAAGTCTGGGAGAAGATGCGGAATATGATTCAATATAGTAAGTACACAAAATTGCATGCACCTCCTTTGTACTTTTCAGTGTATGTGCAGTTCATGATATACAGTATACCCAGCTACAAATAAACTGATCTTGTGAGGTTAGTTTACTCTGAAATTGCACCATACACTATACTGGTGGATAATGTGGACTAATGATAAGTTCATAACTCAAACCTGTCGCTCAGGTGCAGATTGGCAATATATTTTGGGAGAATTTAATTTTTTTTATTTTTTATTTAGCCTTTATTTAGCCAGGATAGTCCCATTGAGACTAAGCGTCTCTTCTGCCAGGGAGTCCTGGTCAAAATGGCAGCAGTATAAAACAGGCAGTTACAGACAAGACAAATACAGACAAAACATAATTTACACACATACTAAACACTTACACAAAAGACAACTAGAAAGAGTTTGAAAAGAAAAGGGCTATGGTTTCAGAAACAGTGACATTCCTCAGTATAAACAGTGTTGAGTATTTCTTTAAAAACCTCTAAAGTTGGCAGAGAGTCCATACTAAATATGTTCTGTAGCTCATTTCAAAGATGTGGTGCAAAAGAAGAAAAGCCTGTGTTCCCTATTTCTGTACGTGGGGTAGGGGACTGTAAGAGTAGCTTAAATGAGGACCTCGTACTATACATAGCAGTGCGATAAGTCAACAAATTAGTGATGTAAATAGGAAGCTTACCCAACAATGCCTTAGCTATAAAAATCAACATATGCATTTTCCTCCTTAAGTATAAGGAAGGCCACTGAACTTTAGCGTACAATAAGCAGTGATGGGTTCGTGAGGAGGCACCTGTTACAAAACGCAATGCAGAATGGTATACAGCATCTACTTTCTTTAAAAGAGATACATTTGCATGCATATATATTGTGTCACCATAATCCAAAACAGATAAAAAAGTGCTTTGGACCAGTCTTTTTCTCACTAGAAAAGAAAAACAATTTTTTAAACGAAAATAAAAACCTAATTTAGGCCTACGTTTTTTTAATAGGTTATCAATATGTACTTCAAATGATAACTTGTGATCTAGCCACATACCTAAGTACTTATAGGAGGTAACCTTTTCCAAACAAGTGCCATCAAGAGTCTTTAGTTGAAGATCAGAGCATGACCTTGAACGTGATATAATCATATACTTAGTTTTTTTTGCATTTGATACAAGTTTTAACTGGATTAATGACTTTTGGAGAGAGATAAAAGCAAGCTGAAGTGACTCAAAGGCTTCTTGCACAGAGGACGCAATTGTATAAAGAATTGTATCATCTGCGTAAAGATGTACGTAAGCTGGATTTAAACCTTTGTCTGTATCATTTATATATAGAGAGAACAGGATTGGGCCTAAAATTGACCCTTGAGGAAGTCCTGTTTTCACTGTCAGAAGTGATGACTGGCAATCCTCTATGAAAATACACTGTGTCCTTTCCGCTAAGTAGTTGGAAAACCATGCCAGAACACTGTCACTAAAGCCTATAGGCTTCAACCTCAGCAACATTAAATCATGATCGACTGTATCATATGCCTTTGATAAGTCAACAAAAAGAGCCGCACATGATTTTTTATTATCTAAAGCAGAAATAAAATCATTTAAAACTGATGTAACAGCTGTTACTGTACTATGTCCCTGTCTGAAACCTGACTGGGTGGAACTTAATATGTAATTTTCTGCCAAGTAGTTTTTCATTTGCTCATTAATGAGGGATTCAAAGACTTTCGCTATGACAGATAATCTAGAGATGGGCCTATAGTTATCTAACAGAGAGGGATCACCCCCTTTTAGTAATGGCAGGACCTGGGCCGACTTCCAAGACCCTGGGATAGACCAACTAACTAAACTTAGATTAAAAACAGCAGCAATGGAATCTGCAATCAATTCTGCTGCTGTTTTAAGAAAGAATGGCTCAATTTGATCAGGACCAGCTGATTTTTTACAGGCTAAGTTCATCAGGGCCTTACGCACCTGAGATTTCTTAACGATTTCTTAACGTTTTATATGCCAACCAGAGTCTGGGGTCATTGTGTTTTTTTGCTTTAGCCCATGCCTTATCCCTTTCCCTGATGACCAGTGTAATGTCTTCTTTAAACCAAGGGTTGTTTTTTACCACCAATTCTAAACCGCCTTATTGGAGCGTGTTTGTTAATTAAGGATAGGAAAGTAGTTTTAAAAAAGTTCCAAGCCAGTTCAATATCAGCCATGTAACATAAATAAGACAGATCACTGTGATACACATCATGTAGAAAAGCTTGTACATTGAATTTTTTATAGTCCCTTTTGTAGATAAATCTTGAGGCAGTTTTGGGAAGTTTACAGTTCCTGACGCAAGCAATCGCACAATGGTCGCTGATATCGTTGCAGAATATTCCAACTGCTGTGTATTTATGAGGGGAATTTGTAAGAATGACATCCAATAGAGTCGATTTGTCATGGTCCTTTGTGTTTAAGCGGGTGGGGCTTTGTTCTAATTGCGACAGAAGATGCGTATCGCAAATGTCTTTCAAAGTATTTGAAGAAGTGGATAACCAGTCCCAGTTTAAGTCTCCTAACAATAAACACTCGCGGTCAGTGAATTTTTGCAGCAGTATAGAGAGTGCGTTTGTAGCCTCAGGTAATCCAGATGGCGATTCAACCAGGTTTCTGTTAATATCATTATATCACAGCCAGTGAGCTTTGCCCAAAGACGCACGGGTTCCAGTTTTTTAATCAGGCTTAGAGCTGGAAATATTTGCCCGAACCCGACGGGGCCCAACAGGACCTGCCGGGTTCGGGCCGGTTCGGGGTCTAATTTCAATATTCCAAGCGGGCCCGGCTCGGGCTCGGGCTGAAAGCCGATGCGCGGCAAATATGCGATCACATGATACGCCTAACGTTCGATCTACAGGCATGCGTTAGTAGATGCAAAATGGATGTAGAAGAAGTTAAACGGAGATTAGCCCTTGGCGAATTCATGTTGGTCGAGCCAGTAAATGCGAGGTCGGAGGTGTGGAAACATTTTGAGCACGTTCACAATGAGAAAAACGAGGCAGTGGGGTATGTCAAATGCAAGAAGTGCGACGTGATGTTAAAGTATGACAGCATGTTCAGCAAAAATGACTCATTGTTGACTGCTTTGATATGCGCACAATTGAAAAATGTCGGGTTGCAAACGGGTTCGGGCTCTATGAAGCTGTCAATCATACGGGCCGGGGCGGGCTCGGGTGGAGTTCTCTCGGGCTGGGGCCGGTTCGGGTCTTAGTTTTAAGGCCCGTTTCAAGCTCTAATCAGGCTGCGCGCGTTTATATGAATAACGCGCAGCCCACTGCTATTCTTGAGATCAACTGGGGTCTCAAGTTCGTTCATACCAGGGCCTGGGTTGGGGTGGATGTTACCTGACAGCAGTAGGAGAAGAAACAGCCAGGCTTGTCTAACCAGCTGGGGATCTCGCCGGGATCTCTGGAGGTGTTTTGCTGTGTCCACCAGCCGGGTAGCATTTACGTTAGTGGGTAGAGCAATTTCCACCCACCGATGGTTCCCTCACGAGAACATGTCCTCAAAATCCACGGAAATACGCTGGAACAGTGCACGAATGTCAGTGTCCGAGTGTGGCATTGTAATAGACCTTGTGAAGATATTCCATGAATCCTGTCCATCACCTGATCCAAAGCGAGCACTCGGTTGTCGGACAGTCAGAGTGAACACCACCAGGTAGAACAGACTAGAACAGTCTTTTGTGGTTGAGCAATAGTGAGAAAAACTCTCCAGCTTACTTTTGTACAATGACACACAAATTTACGAACTCAATAGCAAATGTGAGTTATTTTTAGACGTAAGACAAAACTTGAGACACCAAAACAAACACCTGTGCTGCCATCTTGAGCCACGTCACCCAGTCACCACCATTTTCCACTTTGCAATTTGCAATTGAGAATCCACAACAGCCATCAATCTTGACAGTCGGCCTAACTGAGAGCTCATACTGGCCAAGTAGTGTCTAGATGTCTAAAAATCTGCCTCACACTTCCTTGTATATGGTTACATCTTAGATTAGTGTACACATATTCATCTTTTTTTTATGAGCTTTTTGCCTTTAATCGTATAGGACAGTATACATATAGAGATGGACAGGAAACAAGTGGGAGAGACAGATGGGGTGTTATCGGGAAATGACCTCGGGTCGGACTCTAACCCGGAGTTATGGTATGATGCTCTAGCCCACTGAGCCAGGCGCCCCCACACATATTCATCGTTAACTAGCAGCCTATTAATGTAACTCCTCATAGGCGTCAGCGTTGTGATTTTCAGTCAATGTCAAGGTTAAACATTTTTAAATCTCCAAACATACACCCGTAGTTAATGTAGCTAATGGTAGCCTAAAGAGCCATCATCTATTATCAAACACAACATACAGAATGCAGTTGTTTTTCTTTGCATTTTTGGCAAAGTGTACTATGTAGGCTAAGCATAGGCATATTCAAAATCCAAAATAAATATTTAAATAGTATGCTGACTAGTCATGCAAACTGTAATGCAAATTGTGTGCTAAAAAAAAATAAAAAAATAAATAAAAAGCGGTCCTCACTTTTGACCATTGGTCCTCACTTTTGGTCACAAGTGTCCTCCATTTCTTAGTGTGGCCGCCGGTGGTCAACTAGTAAACGTGTGTGGGAGAGATAGAGATTTTAGCTATTCGCACGCGTCTGTTTACAATTTATATTTATACATTAAAAAGGCATGGACAACATCAAACTATATTGGCAACATCAACAAGGCAGACGTAATCTTTCTCAATATGTGTTAGAGTGTTTAAGCATGAATAATTAATTAGTTGTAAGTGCTGTTTGTACTTACCGCTGACTCAATCTCCATAAACCTGAGACAGCCAAGCAGTTCCACCTAAGACACCACTAGCTAAGTATTTCACAACAGTAATCAGTATATTCGAAATATTGGTGCAAGTGGAAATAAACAAAACTTCCACTTACTTACATTAACATACACATTGATAACATACTAGCCATTTGTACTCATTACAAAGTAGTTGTTAATACATATTCTACATGATTTTATTCTACCCAGCCATAATAGACCATAGAATGTCTGCAATATTAACTCCTAGTAATGGTTTATTCACAGTTAGTAAGTTAGTTGTTATATATGAATTATCTTAAACTGCTTTGGTTATGTGGCTGTAGTACAACAGGAACAGTTATTTTTCTGAAATTATATTTAGAAAAGATGGTCCACTCATTGTAACAAAACTACAAGTGCTAATACTGTTCAATTTGCTAATACTGTTCTATTTGTGTTGAACTGGCACCTTGTAAGCCCCTTAGATAATAATTCATATTCAACAATTAATCAGGAGGTAATACTTAATAAATGCTTAGTTAATGGGTAGAATAAGGTCATGCAAGTAATAGGGTATGGGAATAGCTAGTGTGAGGTCAGGAATCACTTCCGTGTACATGAGCATTTTTAGGTCACGCAAACAGCATAGGAATCTGCCACCTTTTTCACAGTGAGCGTGAGGGACCTCTGTCTTAGCCATAGTCTGTTCAAGGGTCTTAAAGGACAATGCCGGTACTACAAGCTTCCTAGGTCTATTTTGGCATCATAGTGAGAGCATACGCTGAGTTGGAATGACAATCACGTCAATCGGATTTGTGTTTTGAGAAAGTTTGTGTTTTGCTACTTTAGCCGAAAGCAGCTAGCACGGCAGAGAAAGGGGCATGCCGTTTTCGTGAAACAAAACGCTAGTTTATAAACACTTAGAAATCTCCAAACAAAATGAAACTTTTGTAGTAGTGAGTACAGGGACCCTACACCGATAACCAAATGCAAGTGCACTGACAGAGTGTGCAGAAGAGTAAATATAAAGTCTATAAAAAATTGTACTTCTCCAGCGCCATCTTCAGGATAACGTTAGTCCAAAAAATATTGAGTTTTTGAGTGCAGACTCATCTTGCTGGAAATGTGCGATTTCAAAGCATTTTATAGAAAAACATTTCATTTGTCAGGTTTAAATTGAAATTTAACATGACAGCCTATGACCATAATCCAAGCCAGTTCAATTTCACATTGGGACCCATGGTTTGAAGGTTTTAAGACTATTTAAAATAGTATGTATAACAGCCTTGTTACATTTAACACAGAACCACTCATAAGGCAAAACCACATTGTTGTATCCTAATTCATGTGTTCTGAATCTCCACAGCTCCCCTGACTCTGGATCCCAACACCGCTAACCCAAAACTAATTCTCTCTGAAGATCTGACAGGGATGAGAGTCAGCAATGAGCGACAGCAGCTTCCTGACAACCCAGAGAGATTTGCTTACCTTCCCTGTGCCCTGGGGTCTGAGGGCTTTAACTCAGGCTCACACAGCTGGGATGTGGAGGTTGGGGACAGTGAAACCTGGATTATCGGTGTTACTGAAAATACTGTGGAAAGGAAAGGAAACGAATCATCCCACTGTCAGGGCTGGTATATCCAGTACTCTAGTGGTAGATACAGATCATATCCAACAGTACAGTTTTCTCCTAACTTTACTAGGACATCAAACCCCAAGAAGATAAGAGTTGACTTAGATTGTGACAAACAGGTGGTGTCGTACTCAAAGATTCAAGGTGGAACAATATGTAGTCATAATTATACAGGAAAGGAAATATTTCCATACTTTTTCACTTCAGATTCACTGACGATAACACCATGGACTGCAAAAGTGCAAGCAGTTAGGAAAAAGGAAAAACCTTGTGGAGTGCAGTGATGTAAAGTTTGATTGGCCTAAAACTTAGCTCTTTTCACCTCTATGAGAGCAACTAGAGATCTCAAGATAGACAACTAAAAAGGGGTGGGGGGGATTTAGGTGATGGATGATGTTATACACAAGTTTGAAAATACATTTCCCTCGTTACTTATTAATGCTTCACATATGATACAGATTGTTTATAAAAAAAGGTATGTAAAAATTAGTGGTGGGCCGTTATGGGGGATAACATGCTGCATTAATGCTCTTATCGGGTGATAAATCAAAAATATTGCTGTTAATCTATTCTATTCTTAAAGTTGGTTGCCCACCACTTGTAAAAAATGAATCGGCCTAGCGTAAACATTTATGTAAGAATAGAAGTAATTACATGACAATGTCATGGCACTATGAAAATAACACCAGATAACAGTATTATTTTTTTATCCTACATTAAATTATAAAATTACAGGTGCATGTGATTGCTAACATGCTTAAAGGGGAATGCCAGTTGCAAAAAAATCATAAAAAGTTAAATGTTTGACAGAGATGAGAATTTTGAGAAGGTTGTGTGGGCCAAAGAAGATCACGTGCTAGTTGTAGCTATCGGGGGCATTTAGCTAAGCTTTAGTGACCAAATTGCTGTTTAAAACCTTAGAAAGGCTCAAAGTATCCCCACACTTTGTTCATAGTATGGCAGTTTCAACATTTCAAACAAAACATTGAGAACTTAGTACATGTAAGTGTACAGGTAGTTAGCAACCACCTAGCTCCATGTCCTGAACCAACATATCAAAATTATGTTCCAAAATTATGTACAGTAGCGAAACTAGTGCTGTCAAACGATTAAAAAAAATCTGATAAATAAATTTTTCCACGAAACTCATTTCCTCCAGTAAGAATGGATGCTAGGTTAGGTTGCATCCTTATTTCGTCCTGGTAACACCTTGATGCCAAGCTGGCCTTGTTCTTCTCAAATGGGCAATTCCCACCTATCCCCTACCCCTGATCCCATAACATCAAGTAATTCTTGAACAATATCCACAATTGGCTAATCCATGTCAATATGAAAAATGTAGGGGAGAGAGATGCAACCAAGATTTGAAAGTAGAGTTATGGACAATTTTAGTCCACTTTGATTCATGTGTACTTCACCCTCCGCTGTTGTTGGACAAACTAGAGCTAGCAATCAGAATGTCGATTTACTGGTGTGATGCCTGTAGAGAAGTAGGATCGAACGTTTGAATGCTAACGTCATGGGCAAATTTGCCGTTTTGGTTGCTGTGCTCAACCGATGTTTCTTGGGAGTCTTCGGCGACTCTTGGCAATTTATCGCCGGCGGTCTGAACGTACAGTTAGCTTATAACCAGTCATTTGTGATTTGCACCCCCATGGTAAAAAATTAAAATGCAATATTATACTGCTTTAATTGCCCCTATCTTTAGATCAGATGTTATGAACTGCACCAAATTTAATGTGTATGATGAACCTGACATCTTGTGGGAACATGTCAAGTTTTGTGGAATTTCATCCATGGGGAAGTTAAAAAACATAATTGAATTAATTTGAATGCTTTTAATGAATTGCTACAAATCCTCAAAATTCAAATGATCATTTACATCATATGTGCTCATATAAAACTACATACACACAAGCACACATGGGCACGGGTACACACACACAATTAGATTGGGATACAGTCTGGCTGAATCTATCCCAAAGTTCTAAAAACCTTGCTCACCAACTAATCCACTACAAAACTATTCATAGGGCATATACAACTCCCTACAGAAAATTCCAGATGAACCGTGCTCCAAATCATAACTGCAATATTTGTAATACCCTACCTGGCACGTTTATGCATATGTTTTGGGAGTGCCCCACAATTGCAAATCTATGGTCTGTAGTAGTGAGTGAACTTTCAAAATTACTTGATGTCACCATCCCCAAAACACCACACCTCTGTCTTTTAAATGATAGCACTGATCTTGAATACACTATAATCCAACAGAAAATGTTGATGGCAGGTTTTACAGCCGCCAAGAAAGTGGTTTTGCAATTGTGGATCAATCCCCAGGTTCCACCCCGTAAACTGTGGATAAACTTCTTGGACAGTATTGTTAATATGGAATACCATACAGCCAGGCTGAACAAGGCCATGAACCCCACTTTACAAAAATGGGAAAGACACCTTTGTAAAATTCAAGATTTATGTAAATCACAGTGAGTCCACTTGTGAATCTTTAGGACACATTTGATGTACTCCTGTTAATTCATGATTTGTTTTTGTTTTGTGCTCTTGTGCTCTTGACTTTTTACTTCTTCCACACAATCTCTTTTATTTTCATATATTGCAGCGTACTCACATATGCACTTGGACTTGGACAATATACAGATATGCTGGCTGTACACTTCTTAGTGCTTTACAATATCAGATGCTTCAACCTTTGTTATGTAATGTACCATTTGTAACCGTCTTTGCCCCCCCCCCCCCACAGAAAATTAATAAAAAGTTGATAACAAAAAAAAAAAAAACATGACTTTCTCAAGTGAATAAGTCTGTCATGAGCAGAGGTCAAATTGGGCCAGGGCTATCCGGGGCTGAGCCAAGTCTACTGGGCATTGGGTGGCCACCGGACCCCTGATAGAGTGTTGTATAGAGCCCCCCACATAATCAATCCAAATTTAATCCCTGGTAAACATTAGCAATAGCATGCTTTAGTGAATCTGAGTACACTGTACTTGATTGAGTGTATCTAAAGAAGTTCTAACCATTATCATTATATTATGTAGGCTAATTAAACAAATTAAAATACAATAATATAGAAAGTGTATTTTGGAGGTATGTCACCCCAAGTGAGATAGTAGCTATGTAATATATATTACTATACTATGTCTGTGTGTGAGATATAATTTATACTGAGATATAATTGAGATATATTTGATCCCAGGGAAATTTTAGTCTCTACAGAATTAGTGAAACAAACAGCACTCAGTGAGGTGAAGCATTCACTAACCAGGAGCAGTGGGCTGCCTGCTACAGCAGCATCCAGGGAGCAATGAGGAGTTGGTGCTTGTTCAAGGGCATGTTGGGAGTCGCCATACCAGAAACCCATAAACAGCAAGCCACGACTGCATGTTTGTCTGTGTGCTTATTTTGTGCCTGAGGCATTCCCAAGTCAGGATATCAAATGTATTAACTGTCCAATCTGAAGCTGGTTTACTTGGTCCCCTCCTTCATACTGTTCACATGTAAGAGTTAGTGAACCTGAAAGACAGGTTACAGTTCATTTCTATTTGACTTGTGCTTCAACAACGACGTAGGCCTACATTGTAAAATTTCCCTCAGAAAACAGTTGAACCTGCAACTCTAAAGAAAATGGCATCCAAGTTTATTTCAAAGTCATTTTGTAGTCTGCATCATTCAGAATTCAAGCTCTTCTGTGAAGATGACAAACAGCTTGTGTGTTTGGTGTGTCGAGACTCCAAACTCCATAAAAACCACAACTTCAGTCCCATCAGTGAAGCAGCACTTGAACACAAGGTAAGATTTCTCATATCCATTAACATTTTACAACGTATTTGCATTGTGTTTTGCCATGAGTATTCAAACTGTGGTTTACTAGTAGGCCTACTCTCTAAACCAAACTAAAAAATGCTGTACATATAAAAGAAGAAAAGAAGGGGATCTCTGTCTTTCTGAAATGAGATGAATTGAATAACAACTGCTGTTGTTCATATATCAATATAAATATAAGGAGTTATTTTGCCTTATGTATTTAAATGTGTACAGTAATTATAATTTAGATAGAAGTCAAACAATCAAAAGGAGTTGACATTTGACATTTAAGAGCTTATTGTGCAGTTTTTGTAAAGTCTTTGGTACCCTTAAATATTTTATCTACACGGTGAATCAATGCTGTAATTTAAGAACATGAAAATATTGTTATAAAATGGATACTAACTAGAGATTCTCCACACAACACTTCACACTGCCCAAGCCCCATAGACCTACCAGTACCACCATCACACACACATACATAACAACACTGCAGTTGATTGTCGGCTTTAATGATCTGGAATACTAATATATTTTGATTTACAGGAAGAAGTGAAAATTAGCCTTCAGCCTTTACAGACACAGCTGGACAATTTTAAACAAGCTAAAACAACCTGTGATGAAACAGTCAAACAAATTGGAGTAAGAATACTTTTGGTTTCATCATTAGTCATGCAGAGAAAAAGAAACTCCCCTCTATAAGACTCCGCCTTAAGACTTGTTATGTTGCATTGCAGGTCCAAGCCAAGCAAACAGAGAATCAAATCAGGGAGGAGTTTAGGGAACTTTACCAATTTCTACAACGGGAAGAGGTCGCCAGGATAGCTGCGTTAAGGGATGAAGAGAAGCAGAAGAGTCGAATGATGAGGGAGAAGATTGAGAAGATGAACAGAGAGATCACATCTCTATCAGACACAATCAGAACCATAGAGGAGGAGATGGGAGCTGATGATGTCACATTCCTGCATGTAAGGTTCCGACTTGATCTTCGGCAGTGAATCTCAAACATCAGTTTAAAGTCATGGATCAAAAAGAAACTCCAGTGTCCTCTTCAGTGGTCCAAATCTATTCGGGAAATGACAGTGTGTAGAGTGTGTAGGCCTATCATTCATCAGACCATTCATTAGATCTCTTCTTTAAATTCACAGAACTTCCAAAACACAGTGGAAAGGTGAGTAACTGTCTTTCTCTTCTCTGTGGTAATACAAACCCACAGCAGCACTGACTCCTGAATGTCATTCCAGAGCCCAGTGCACACTGCGGGATCCAGAGAGGATTTCAGGAGCTCTGATCAATGTGGCAAAACACCTGGGCAACCTCAAGTTCAGAGTCTGGGAGAAGATGCAGGGGATTGTCCAATTCAGTGAGTTGTGTGTTATACACGTTGTGCTATCACATTGCTTAGTGTCCTTTCTACTTTCTCCTCTCGGGACGAGCCATAGCTCAGACCCCGATTGTGTCTGAGCTGTTTCTGAGCTGTTTACGCTCTAGGTTGTATTCAGACATTGTGGTGTTTAGTCAATCGCAACATTACTTTATATCTGGACAGGGAGTTATTGGGCTGGCTTTAGCGTTGTTTGAATTGCTTGTTAGTTGCTAGTTGCGCTGATTAGTTTTAGCCGTTTTACCTGGGGGTCTATCACTCGTCGGCAGATTATACATTCATGTGATAGTCTGGCGTGTCAGGCTACTGTTAATGTCTTTTGTATAGAGTTTTGAGAAGCCATACAGGTATCTGCAATGCAAGTCTTTGAGTATTGTGTTAGTGTCATCAACACACAAAAAAATAATTTTGAACACTTAGTTACTGGTTTTATTTTATCATCATCTATTTATCACTCCCCCAAAAAATCCTCTCTAATTTCTCCTTCTTTCTGAAGCTCCAGTGATTCTGGACCCCAACACTGCAGACCCACGTCTTATCCTCTCTGGAGATCTGACCAGCATGAGATACAGTCGTGATCAACAACCACCTCCTAATAACCCAGGGAGATCTGACCTGAAAACGTCTGCGTGTGTCCTGGGCTCTGAAGGCTTCACTTCAGGTACTCACTGTTGGGATGTGGAGGTTGGAAACAGTGAGGTCTGGATCCTGGGAGTTAAGACAGAGTCTTCATACCATGAAACAGGATTGCCCACCGTCAGCAATGGAGCCTGGTGTCTCTGGACGAGTCATGGTATGTATGGAGCAACCTGCCCCACATCAAAGAAATTTTTCACATTGAGGCAGACACCACGGAGGATCAGAGTGCAGCTGGACTGGGACAGAGGGAAGCTCTCATTCTCTGACTTTTATAAAAACACAAATCTACACACATTCACGCATACTTTCACTGAGAGAGTGTTTCCAGAATTTGGAGCCAATTCATATCTGAGAATCTTACCTGTGAAGGTCGCGAAAGTAGAGAGGCTCATTGATAGATAGAGACGGGCAGACAGACTTCCCAACAGAAATTGAGGTGTGAAGGTAGTTTATACACATAGCCTATACATAACGCCACACAGACAAGAAGTCAACAAACACATCCATAGATCAGACACAGAGCTACTTATACTTGCAACCATACACAGTGCTCAATGACCAGGAATGAATTGTGGTGATGATGATGATCAGAGACTGTTACATGCTAGGGGCAGGATAAGTACAAAATAATAAATGAAATGTAAATAAAAAATAAAGGTATAACAGTTATGGATGCATGTGTGTCTCTCTCTCTCTCTCTCTGTGTGTGTGTGTGTGTGTGTGTGTGTGTGTTGGGGGGAGTCAGAGGTAAACAAATGAAGCTAAAATGTCCATATTCTTTTTTTCCATGAAAGACTACACACTGATTTTTTTTACCGGCTTGCAAGTTTTATGTGGATTATAACTTGGCCTATTGTTAAACAAAGCATTAGGGCATGGGAAAAGTTAGGAAATTCACCTCTTTTTGGTTTTGATTACATTCAGATTTGGGTTCACAAATAGACACCTAGGCCTACCACAAGCCTATCAATTTGACATTCCCCTTCTCAACTGTGTCCAAAATATTAAGCCTATCTAGTATCTAAGCCCTTTTTTGTAGCCTAAACCTAATGTAATTATGAATCTCAGGCTACCAGCAGTAGAGTTAGCATTTTGCTAAATGATATAGATTACTTGATTAATACACTAACTGCAGATGGATGTAGGACAAATCTCTGACAACAACGACGACGTTGTTGCTCACTTGCTGATGCAGTCTCGCTCCATTTCAGAAGGTGGCGCTGGTGTTCACTTCATGCACCCATCCGTTGTTTACCAACTTGTGGAGAAGAAGAAGAAATGGGAGTTGGTTGGAGCAGATGTAAACGGTATTTATGTAGCCAAATAAATACGGTGGATAAACTTACAGCATAGAGATAAGTTAACATGGCTACAGAATCTTTCTCAGAGGAGGATTTCTCCTGTCCAGTGTGCCGTGACATCTATAAAGACCCTGTCATTCTAACATGCAGTCACAGTGTGTGTAAAGTCTGCCTGCAGCGGTTCTGGGAGTCTAGAAGACAACCTGGAGAATGCCCACTGTGCAGAACTGTTGGTCCAAGCGAACACTGTCCACCCAACCTGGCTTTACGCAACCTGTGTGAGATCTTTTTACAGAAAAGAAGTCAGAGAGCGCCAGGGTCCGAAGATCTTTGTCACCTGCATGGAGAGAAACGCAAGCTCTTCTGTCTGGAGGACAGACAGCCTGTGTGCTTGGTGTGTCGAGACTCGAAGAAACATAAAGATCACAGTTTTAGTCCCGTAAATGAAGCAGCATATGAACGTAAGGTACGGAGTCATTATGGATTAGGCCTACTGTTCCTGAAATTATGCTATTTTTTTTTTTTTTTTTTTTTTTGGCAAAACTCAAAATGTAAGCTAGGCTACCATATAGGCCTATACATAGACATATCCTAAGTTATCATAGGGCCATTGTAGGATTCCGGAGCCTAAATATTTAAGCCTACAAATGTTTCTGAGAATAAAGTCTAACACCCTCTTCTTTATGTGGCATCTGGCTACTCAACTAGTCTACTAAGTGAGGGGAGCATTACATTTTTGAAGCTGAAGCGAACAAGGTGTCTTGTCTATTTTGTAGGAACTTAGTCTCTAATTATTTTTCTTTCTTCCTTCCTTCTTATTTTTCCTTCTAAGTGTATATGTGTAGGCCTCCACCACATGCACACAGAGTAAACCTGCCCACTTGAGATCCATAACCTACCTTACATGTTGTGTCATACTAGGAGGAGCTCATTCTGAAACTTCAGCTCCTAGAGAAAAAACGTGAAGACTTGGAGTCAGCAGCTCCCATCTGTGACCAGTGTGCAGAGCACATACAGGTAAGTAATGGGGTGGTGGTGGTCAAGCCGTTAAAGGTCTGGCCACCTTCACCCTCTGACGTAGGCTAATTTTATGCCCTGCAACAAATTTTTGATGCTGTTCATTATGGATGTTGCAAAGTCTCTACCCATTATGTGCACAGTGTACACCACAACAATCATCCATACCTTTTTTTTCTATGTTCTGCGGTTCTGTGCCCTACCTCAACTTTAACAAACAAGCTAGTTTTGTTTCGTTAACAACCACAATAACCACACACACTAACCAGAAAGTCTTGGGACACACATCCCAGTTTTGGGTAAGACAACAGATGCACAACAACTAGAGTTCATTAACAAGGGTGTTGCTTGATGGTAGATTTTGCCGGCTGTTTGAATTAGGCTGAATATAATTTTCATAAAAACATTACCTACTAGAACATCCCTAAAATCATGTCACAAAATGTGGTATTGTAGGTGCAGGCCCAGCAAACAGAAGGACAGATAAAGGAGGAATTTGAGAAGCTTCACCAGTTCCTACGAGATGAAGAGGCAGCCATGATAGCAGCACTTAGGGAGGAAGAGGAGCAGAAGAGTCAAATGGTGAAGGAGAAGATTGAGAGGATCAACAGAGAGATCTCAGCACTTTCTGAAACTATCAGAGCCATAGAGGAGGAGATGGAAGCTGATGACATCACATTACTTCAGGTGAGTCTGGCTTTTTATTTCTTAAATAAAAAATCTGAAACATTTGGTCATACCAGGTAGCTTTTGGTTAAAGAAAAAAACATGATTAGATAATGGAGAGATAAGGAAAAACACACACACACACAGATATGTATAGATGGTGATCACACACATACTCGAGCAACCTAATCTGTTTATCTTTAGATTTATAGTCACTCATACAGTCAATTTTTTTTTTTTACTTTGACTTGCCTTACAAAATTCACAGTCTGACCAAAGCCTATGACTGTCAAATATTTTGTGTAATACTAAATGATGTTTAGGTGCTTCTAAATGAAAGGATAGGCACTCGTTGTATGTAAAGTTCCAAGTCTGCCACACAGTACACATACGGACAGACACACACACACACACACACACACACTCACAAGTAGAGAGGTGGTGAGGAATCCTTTCCCTGTCTCTCTCTCCTGCACATTTCTTGTCTAAGTAGCCATTTTTGGTTTATTGGATGTGTTAGGAGAGTTGGTGCTCTAGGGGTAAATTGCAGGTAAATCCTAACTCATTTCTCTCTTCTATTTCACAGAACTACAACAGGATAGTGGCTAGGTGAGTTATCTGTATGTTGTCTTTGCCTACGCTGTGGTTTTGTCCTTAAAAACTGACTGTGTCACTTGACATATGGTGAAATGGTATATTTATTTCACACAACATTTATGGAGTCTGGGAAATGCCATCTTCACCAAGGGAATGCATGCTTGTGTGCTTTGATTAAATTGTCAAAAAGACTTTTTTGGCAGAAGGGTTTGTTTTTTAAATTGTCTCGATATGCAAGCAAAACCACAAATGATCTTTCAAAGGTACATTGGTACATTCCAAGTACAACCCAAGTGTAACATGTTGTTTAGCAGTGCTGAATTTCAGAAACTGTAATTGATTCCTGAATGTTATTCCAGGGCCCAGTGCTCCCTGGAGTATCCAGAGGGTGTCTCAGGAGCTCTCATCAACGTGGCAAAACACCTGGGCAACCTGAAGTTCAGAGTCTGGGAGAAGATGCAGGAGATTGTGCAGTATAGTAAGTCTTTTTGCAAATGAACATATACTGTAAACACTTCAACTCAATGCACTTTAGGTCCCTCTCTTTGTCTCTCTGTCTCACTCACTTACTCACTCACACACACACACACACGCACACGCACATGCACAAACGTATGGATATACAATACATGCTGATACACAAACATACAGTACACACACCTTTTGACAAATACATTTCAGGAATGTCCGATCCAGACACTAGTCTGAGCATCCAGACTCTGAAATCAAACTCCTTGAGGACGTTAATTAAATACTTTACCCTGCATATAAGAAATAGAGTTATTAAAAAAAACACTGTAGTTTGTAAGACCATTATCACACTCGCTGAGCTTTCTCTCTCTCTCTCTCTCTCTCTCCCACTCCATCCCTGCAGCTCCTGTGACTCTGGATCCCAACACTGCACACCCTCAACTCAATCTGTCTGAAGACCTGACCAGTGTGCTGTACAGTTATGATGAACAAGACCTTCCTAATAACCCAGAGAGGTTTAACTACTGGGTAAATGTGTTGGGCTCCCAAGGCTTTAGCTCGGGGACACACTGCTGGGATGTGGAGGTTGCAGATATCGATATTTGGGCTGTGGGCGTCATGGCGGAGTCAGCCAAGAGGAAAGGACCGGTTTGTGAATGGAGCGGACTGTGGTTCTTGTTACACCATGGTGGTGAATATGATGCGTTTACTTCCCCGCTGCCAAAGAACTGGTTGGAAGAATTTCTTGATACCAGGTCGTCTAGGCCTACCCCTGTGACTGTGAGTCGGAAACCCCAAAGGGTTAGAGTACAGCTGGACTGGGACCGAGGAGAATTGTCCATCTACGACTTTGATGATAGCACACACCTACACACTTTCACAAACACTTTCACTGAGAGCGTGTTTCCATTTTTTGGCTCCCAGTCTGAACATGTGCCACTCATGATCTTGCCGCGGAAGTTAGAACCTGTTAGTGAAAGAGTGAGTGATGTCATTCTTGGTTCAGTAACAGGGTAGAGGAGGGTGGAGAACCTAAAGGCTGTAAGTGACTATCAACTTTACAGGAGGGGCAAAACATAAATGGCTACTGTTTGCACTTATGCTACTTTCTGCACTGACTTCACCTGTTTAAAGCAGGTGATATCATACTCAATAAATAATACTGTATCTTTAAGTCAAATCCAGTTTTGTCCTTCTGGCTCTTAACTGCTGTGTGTTCAGGCTTTTTGTTCTTGTTTAACTGCTCTAAATGTAATATTTCACTTCAATAAATGTGTTCGGGGAGCTTTCATTTAACATATATAACTCAATTTTGACCAAAATGTCCCTTACACCCTTTATGTTCTCTGTCTTTGATCGTATTGCAAGATAATGAAATCATTAACTTTTTGGAAGCACTTTCAGAGAGAGAGACAGAGAGAGAGAGACCTTTATAGCTGAGCGACATTTCTTTGACTGGGTCTTCATTCATTCATTCTTTATTATAGCACACCAACCGCCATTATGCCTTAAGTGATTGTTTGCTTGCTACTACTTGCACTACTTGCTTTGTCTCGACTTCTTCAATGGTCCTATGCTCTTCAATGGTCTGCTATAGTCCTACAAAGAGGAAACTAATTAAGTTGTCATTAAACAGTCATACAAAGTAAAGTGGATGTTCTTGAGGCATACCTTGAGATTTGCATTTTTAACATACCTATCCTGTTGCCCTACCTGTGCACCTTTTCTTGTAATCAGCCAAATGTGTTACACCTACAGTGTAGGACATTTGTCCCTGATGCAAATACTGGCAAGAAGAACTAGTTTCACAGTTTTACGAGTATACTTTCCCATCATGATTAATCTTTCAAAGATTCTCTCCCTAATGATTTTCAGATTCCTTTTTTTTTTTGCACTACACTACACATACTGTACACTGTTTAGTCTTTAGTGCATGAAAATATTTGTTTGTTTCTTCTTCTGTCTAGAAGCCATTCCCAAATACTCATTCAGAACAGACATGCTTTTGCACTTTCACTAGTAACTTTAAAGTTATTTTAGGATTGTGTATTCTGTGCCATAAAAGACACTTTGTGCAATATCAACCGAGGATGAGCTCATTGAAAGGTTTTGCAAGCCTGTCAGTCTTTGTAGTTTTACTGTCACAAAGCAGTTTAATGGAAAGTGAACTTTGTCACATCCATAATGGCAATAAACTGGGAATGTGTTTGTATGATGTGAATGATTATATGAAGTAGGAGGATTTGCTCTATTCAATAAAAAATGTTTAAATTGTATGTCTGCTCATATGTCACATCTTTAAAGTGGAATCACCTTATACAGCCAATAATGTAACTACGAGGTGTGGAAGTTATTCAATGATGCTTTCCAGAGAATCACCCTTCAGCTTTTTTTCTCCCCAAAGCCCAGAAAACAAGGTGACTTACAAATACCTGGGTTCACACCCAGTCTGGTCACCTGCACCTGATTGTCAGGCAGTGTTAGGAGTGACAATCAGTGGCGTCAGTGTCCTGTCCTGACTGACAGGGTGAACAGGTTACACAAAACTTCAAATAGGTTTCCCTCCTCTGCAACACTGACCAATCAGCAACCATCTTTACCAGAGCCACTCCTTCAGACAGAGAGAGAGAGAGAGAGAAACTTACCTGAAGATGAGAGGAAACCTGAATGACATTTCTTGTAAGGTTCATTTGACACGTCATTGTTGTAGCAGTATAGTGTTTGTATCAAAACTTTTGATTAGCATCACGCTATATGAACAGTTTAGATGAAATTTGTATTTCTTGGTATCAGTATTATCTAAAAAGAGAAGGCTGACTTTGAGTGAAGGGATTCAGGACACCAACAGAAATTGCTAGTAATTAAAAGTTTTAAGGCAACGGCACTAACTACTGAAACTATACTGAAGAAGATGGCCCTCAGGATTTTCACAAAAGGGGAACTGTCCTGTCCAGTATGCTGTGACATCTACAAGGATCCTGTTCTTCTGACCTGCAGTCACAGCATCTGTAAATCTTGTCTGAAGAAGTTCTGTGAAACCAAAGGATGTAATGAATGTCCGGTCTGTAAAAGAAGGAACTCGAGGGACGTGTACCCCCTTAATCCATTGCTTAAGAAGCTGTGTGAGAGTCAAAGAGACCCATTCTGCAATCTCCACCGCAAGGAACTT
Organism: Sardinella longiceps; assembly: GCA_027497455.2. Classification (NCBI taxonomy): domain Eukaryota; kingdom Metazoa; phylum Chordata; class Actinopteri; order Clupeiformes; family Clupeidae; genus Sardinella; species Sardinella longiceps. Next base: position 8,231,941 of record JAODXP020000016.1, on the reverse strand, counting down.
GAGCTCTTTTGTGAAAATGACAAACAGCTTGGGTGCTCAATGTGTCAAGGCTCCAAACTTCATGAAAATCACAACTTCAGGCCCATCAGCGAGGCAGCACTTGAACGTAGGGTAAGACTCAATGATGGTTATTATTATTACCTCCGGCAGGGAGGTTATGTTTTCGCCGGTGTGTGTCTGTGTGTGTGTGTGTGTGTGTGTCTGTCTGTTTGTGTGCATAACTCGAAAAGTACTACAGATTTGGATGAAATTTTCGGAAAACGTGTGTATCGGGATGAGTAAGAACTGATTCGATTTTGGTGGCGATCGGTGATCCAGAACACAATCTGTGACCACATTGGCTTGGCGGAGGTGGAGCGCTTTTCTAGTTTTATTAGATTAAAAGATTGCTCAATAAAATCAATGAATAGTTTTGGTTGAAATTTTTGGACAATGTGTGTATTGGGTAAGAAGTAAGAAGTAAGAACTGATTTGATTTTGGTGGAATTTATTGCTGGAATTTATTTTGAGTCTGTGACCACATTGCCTTGGCAGAGGTCTGTGCTCTCTGAGTGCTTTTTCAGTATTCTGAATGAAATTTTGCTTAGAAATTTGTAAGACTGCAAAATATTTCTTTGTCATTTCACATATTTTCTTAAATGCAGCTGAATTCAACTGGATAACTTGTTTTGAGTTTTAGTGTAACTGAAATCAGAATTTGTATATATATATATATATTTTTTTTTAAATATTTTTTTCATCATATACTGTATGCACAGAACCTAAACCAACAAATTTAGACAGTCATTGCTATGAAGTTCTTTAAAAAATTGTGTTATCTTATTCTAGGAAGATTTGAAGATCAAACTGCAGCCTTTACAGCGGAAACTGGACAGCTTTATGCAGGCGAAAAAAACCTGTGATGAAACTGCCCAACACATAAGAGTAAGACTAATAAATACAATAAATCCAAAAGCAGACGGTCATACATCACCTTTGAGACCATACCATGTGATGATGTGATGTTACAGTTTCAGGCTCAACACACAGAAGAACGCATCAAGGAGGAGTACGAGGCCCTATACCGGTTTCTCCGAGATGAAGAGGCCGCCAGGATAGCTTCGCTGAGGGAGGAAGAGAAGCAGAAGAGTCGAATGATGAAGGAGAAGATTGAGAACATAAACAGAGAGATCACATCTCTATCAGACAAAATCACAACCATAGAGGAGGAGATGGGAGCTGATGATGTCCCATTCCTACAGGTAGGATCTCAATGTCTTTTTGTAGCTATCATCTGATATGTGTGTGAGTGCAAAGAAACTCTCATGTCATTTCCATTGTCATACATAGTTTTACTATTCAACCTGACTTGCCCTTTAAACTCATTCTTAATCAAAGATTTCAGAGAATAGGGAAATAAATAAAGGATGTATGAATGTGTGTGTTGGTGTTTATTCTTAGTGGGCATAATGGTGCATCCAAGACCAATCAAATAATTTTAAACCACACAAACTGTACACACACACACACAAAGACACACAAAGGCACACACAGCACATCTACACACGACACACACTCCAAACATGAAGTTTTATTCTGTTTTTTTTTTTTTGTGGTTTTGCCTAATTCATCTTCCTCTTTACTCTCCCAGAACTACAAGAGTACAGTGGAGAGGTGAGTGGTCTATCTCATTTTCCTGTCTTTATCTGTGATTCTGTATACAAATCCACAGTACCATTGACTCCAGAGTGTTGTTTCAGGGCCCAGTGCACGCAGCAGGATCCAGAAAGGTTCTCGGGGGCTCTGATCAATGTGGCAAAGCACCTGGGCAACCTGAAGTTCAGAATCTGGCAGAGGATACGAGTCATGGTTCAATACAGTGAGTTCTGTGTTGTTTATTGCAAGAAAATATTTAACAAACACTCACACAAATATATGTGCGCTACCTTATGCCTCCACACTATATTGCATTTAACTACAGTACTAGTCCGGTACATTAAGTTCACAGCACACTTCATTTTCCCCAACTAATTCTCCTCCTATAGCATCCAATCAGTCAACAGAAATTGACAGTAGTTGCCTGACAAGCCTATCCAAATGTATAGCTTGGTGACTGGACTCTATTCAAACAGTGTTTGCATGAGAAGCTACTGCTACTAAAGTGATCCTACTTGTTTTAGTCAGACAGTTATGGTGAGTGAATGCGGACTACCGTCATCACAGTATGCATTTTGACCGTCATACCAATGAGCCTAGCTCTTTGGTGTTGAATCAAGTTGCATTTTAGCAACCTGGAGACCAGGGTTCGAGATGGGGTCGTGGGGTCGGTGCTCTCTCTATATGCTTCAGACAGTCCAGAGGCTGAAATGTCCAGTCCAGTGTGCCTTGTTTTGTGCATATTAAAACGTGGAGGTAGGCTACCCTACCTACCAGTTGGGAAGCAGACATTGTGTTATGGACAGGAGAGCTTGATAGATAGATATACCGGTACTTTATTTATGGGGTATTGCTTGATTTCTCCTTTAAGTTGGGTGTGTCTTGTTCCTGACTGAATACTATAAGGAAAAAAATATTATGAAATATAATATAGAATATTATCTTCATTGTCATGCATTTTAACTGAATGTGTGTGTGTGTGTGTGTGTGTGTGTGTGTGTGTGTGTGTGTGTGTGTGTGTGTGTGTGACTGTTTTAAAGCTTCTGTTATTCTGGATCCCAACACTGCTCACCCTCTTCTATACCTGTCTGAGGACCTGACCAGTGTGAGACTGAGCTCTGAGCAAAAGCTTCCGAATAACCCCGAGAGATTTGACAGAAATCTCTGTGTCCTGGGCTCTGAGAGCTTCAAGTCAGGCACCCACTGGTGGGATGTGGACGTAGGGAACAGCAAGTACTGGGAGATGGGAGTGAAGACTGTTTCAGGCCAGAGGAAGGGAGATAACTCCCACACCAGTGGCATCTGGAGAATGGGTCATGTTAATGGTCGATATACAGCAAACTGCCCATCCAATCCGGAGGCTGTTCTCACAGTGAGCGGACCGGTACAGAGGATAAGAGTGTACCTGGAGTCAGACAAAGGAAAGCTGTCATTCTTTGATCTTGATAGTAACAACACACTTTTATACACTTTTACACACACTTTCAATGAGGATGTATTTCCATACTTCCTGAATTGGTATCCTATGAAGATCTTACCAGTGAAAATGTGAGAAAATATGCAGTTCCAGAGTTTGAGTCAGAAGTTAGAAATTTTGTGTTGATATTGTTTTCGCATTTTGTGTTGACATTTTTTCTGAAAAATGTTTCTGGGTCCCTGTATTAAATATGCCCGAAAAATTACAAACAAGATTTGCCCTTTGAAGTTCCTTTTTTTAGTTGTAGCATGTTTATGTAGGCTAATATGTTTGTTTAAAACCATCTGAGAATCTATAATACAACTTCACTGACCTTTTTTATCCAGAAACTTTGCAACCTACAAAATCAGTGGATTGCACTACTCAACTTGGACACATGGAGGGAGTATTTTTCCAAATGTGGTAGCAAATTTCTTTGATTATTACACCTGAATGGGGGTATTTTTCTGCCCTCCTAATGTACTACCTTGTAACTAGACAACTCAAGTTTCAGGAATAGGAAAAACATACCATAATTCTTAGTCACTTTCGAGCAAGATTCAAGTGAGCTGGCAATGGTCTAATGTGATTCAATGACCTATGCTAGACTGGAGCTAAAAGTGCTACCAGAGATCAGCTGGATGAACAGGAGCATATAGTAAAATTCAGCTGTTTAAAGGTAAGGTCCATGATGTTTTCCTGGAGCACTTTTTACTTTATTGCTTAAAATCCCCCTCACACCGTCCTAACCTCACATGCACGCATCTGCACACTGCCATATAAGATCTATTACCTCACTCACGTCAGATGATGCGCTACGTAACTTTAAGGCACTTCCGCGCAACTATCTGATGTTGAAGCCCTTCAGAGCGATTTCAAGCCCAATATTTTCTAACCGAACCAATCAGGGCTGCTGGCTGCTGTAGAGGGTGTGACGTAGCGAAGAATCAACTGTTTTGAATCCAACCAATCCAACAAACGTAACCAGCGTCATCGGTTGGTTTCGATGTGATTGGCTGAAGTGTACGTCAATTAAATTGATGGACAAGCCGTTTGTCCAGTTAGATTCAAGGATTTCTGGCTCCTGAAATAACTCGTCTATCGTTGATCATCAGATGTTCGCGCGTTAGCGCTACATCTGACGTGAGTGAGGTAATAAGATCTCTACTGTTGGAATGGATTTCAGTGCTATCATGAAACACACTGTCAAATCAGGAGTAAGAACCGGTTGTACAAATTGCTACTATAACAGTCCTATATGAAAGAGATATATTTGTAGTACAGGTTAAAATGATTATTGTGTGGTAATTATGCCACAGATACTGATGTTAACATTTGGTATTGTTAAGAAATTAGGGATGACCGTCGGCCCACCGGGCATTGCCCTGTATGCCCAATAGCCGATCCTTGTCTGTGTTGAATGCAGCATTGGCAGTAGGCTAAAGTTGTTCATGTGGTTTCAGTCAAGTATAGGAAATCGTTTACCTGGAGCCTCCTGCTGGCTGGACTGTTATATTGTTTTCAGAGCGGTGCAATAGTTATTGCCTCTTGCAGTGTGTTTGTGTAAACAGTGCTAAAATAGTGCAATAACATGCTACATTCATGTGAATGCATAATCACTTATACATTTTCAACTTAGTTTTCTTCTCCATTCTGGGGCTGGTTGATAGGCCTATTTGAGCAGAGTGTTAGGCCACTGGATGTTTTACTCAAATCAAATGGTTGTAGCTGTTACTTGGGCAGGCAATAATGAATGGGTAATAATAGACAAATTCCTAATGTTTGTGGGTATATGGAGATAAGTATCTACACAGGATTGTGTATGTATTATATATTGGTGGGTCAACAATAATCATATAGTAGATATAGTAGTCCAAAAGAATAGGAAAGAGGGTTGACCATGTTTGCAGAATCACTGCCTGACAAGCTAATAAGCGCAATTTCCTTTTCATTCAGTTTTAAATGTGGTATTTGGTCACTGGTTTGCTGTAATCATGCAGCAAGAGTGACTATAGATAGAGGCAGCCGAAAGCCTTCATTCACTCCACAATGAGGGAATTTATAGCCCATTTGAAACATGCATTTATTCTCCTCCAGTGAGTAATTAAACATTTATAAGTAATTCATAATATTTTTAAAGGCCTCCCTGCCTCCAGTATTATTTTTATATAATATAGGGCCTATTGTATAATTCTAAGCACAGAAAATGGACAAATAACAGCCCACAACTACATTTATGAGGTCATTAACATTAGCCAACTTCCAACTGGTATAACAAGTCCTACAACCTCTACAAGTACATCAAATCAAATTTTAGGGACTTTCTTTCATCCAACCTCTGGCGCACACTTTAACGGCCTCTGATTTCATTGACTGCTGCTGTTGTTCACAATAATTCACTTCTCTTCCTGTATTCTTGGTTCCCTAGGCCTAGAGCCATGACAGGTGTGAACAGGACATAGCCTACATTTAGAAATGCCCTTAAATGACAATAAAGTTCATATACTCCAATAGCCATGCATCAGGAGAAGTATTTGTTATCATTAAGTCTGGAGAGAATGAATCTGGAATCAGTGTGCCGGAATTATTTTTACTTGAATAAAAGCAATGAAAATTGTTTGAACAATTAGATAATTTACATGAGAACTTTTGCAGTTACTCAAGGCGCATCTGTTCAATTGCACCTAAGGTTGGTCAAGTCAAGTATTATCTTAAAGAGAAAATTGCTTTAACACTAAGACTTAGGCCTACCCACAAAATAACAGTCTATGTCTAAAGTAACTGTGACTGAATCTGACAGGTAATTAGAAACACCTGTGCTTACTGTACACAGGAACAGGGCAGTTGCACTTCCTATGGCTGCTTCGCCTTCCATGTATTTTTGTTGCATGTATGTAGGCCTATATGTGTGTGTGTTTGTATTTTTTTAGTTGGTGTATGTATGCCATGTTTGTGAGCCTATTTATAGCAAATGTACACCTTAATTTCCTTCTAGCTAAATAATCTCTCTCTCTCTCTCTCTCTCTCTCTCTCTCTAACAAAATAACAAATAAGTAACTTACATCTAGACACTGGACACTAGACACTGGATATAACACTGGAATAATTTTTCCAATGTTAAGATGTCCATGCACCTTCTGGCCCAAATTAAACTCATCTTCGTTGTTGTTTTGTTTAATTATCTTGCGTTGTGTTGGACATTTTCATGGGAAAAGTACCTATAATATACTAAGAATAAAAAAACACTTGGAATTTCCCTAGTAGCCTGAGGGGACAACGGCTAACGAGGGGTGCTATTATCATGGCCGATGCGGAGGCGAAGAAATGCACCAGGCCGAGGCTTTTGCCAAGTTCATTTCCAAACCTCAGAGTCGGGAGCCGTTATCCCGCTTATCACAAAGTTGCAACTCATGCGTGTAAAGAAAAGACGTGAAATCATAAAGCTCAGTTAAAAAAAAAATCAGTTATTTATTTTCAACAGTAGCAAGTTTCATGAGCCCATTGCTTGTGCTCTGTGGATACGTGCATAAAAGGTAACTTAAACCACACCTATATCACACGGTCTATAAAGCAGGCTAGTTTTGTAGTGAGATCACTTCATTTCAAACTTTGAATTGGCAGGCGGGGTCCATAACCTTACCGCCCCTTTAATAGAACAATCGTCGACGCCTCAAAGAAACACTTTATAACACATTTCAAATTACTGTGCATTATCGAAGACTTCATCATCCCTCCTAACTGCTTGGCATCGTGCGGATCTGCTACAGGCCTGTGTATTTTCTCTCTTTGCGCCTTTTGTAACTGAAGGTCTGCAGTGGATAGGCTATATGGCTTCAACGTCTTTTTCAGAGGAGGATTTCTCCTGTCCTGTGTGCTTTGACATCTACACAGATCCCGTTCTTTTGATGTGCAGTCATAGCGCATGCAAAACCTGTTTGCAGCACTTCTGGACTGCTAAAATGTCCAGAGAATGCCCCGTGTGCAGAAGTGTCAGCTCATTGAAAAAATGTCCACCAAACCTGGCTTTAAAGAACTTGTGTGAGACCTTCTTACAGAAGAAAAGTGAAGTTGCGGCTAGATTGATTTGCCGCTTGCACGGCGAGAAGCTCAAGCTCTTCTGTCTGGAGGATAAGCAGACAGTGTGTTTGGTGTGTCGGGACTCAAAGAATCATAGCTCTCATCATTTCAGTCCCATCGACGAAGCAGCGCAGGAACGCAAGGTGAGTCAGCCTATGTGAAAGTGAATAGGTCTGGTGGCTCATAAAGTTTTGAAAGGTGTATGATGGTTTACAGCCAGAAATGGTTTTAATCGCCGCTGTTAAACTCTACTATCAAGAAAGCCAAGAAGAATAACCTGGCTTGTATTATTGTTATTGATTTATTTAGGCTGCCACCATTTATAAACTAGAACAAATGAAAAGTGTTCATCCAGTAATAATACTGTCAATCGGCTATGTGTTTTTCCATAATTTTATGTAGGCTTTCGTTTTTTCTTTAGTGCTCAGCTGATTAAACTTTTTTTTGTTGGCCTATCCATCATAGGAAGTGATTAGTTATGTGTATCTGTGACGGTTTCCACCTCCGCAGCACCACTCTACTGGATTCCACACACACACTCTAGACACTGGACAGGTTTCCTTGAACAGAGAATTAGACCTGGCAGATAACCCAGGGGTCAGAGCTTTAAACTGTGTTTTTGCTCCATAGACACATAGAAACACGTTTTAACAACTTTTTTGTGAATCAGTCAATAGTTGTTTAATGTTACTGAATATTGTCTGTTTGGAAGAAGAACCAGAGCATGTTACAACATAGACCAAATAATGAAAGCGAAATGAAACTAAAAGTAAGTTACTGTGCCCTATTTAGCCTACTTTGTGTGTTAGCTACGGGTTCATTACAAAGCCTAGGTTGTATCAGGTAGGCCTATTCTCATTCTTCGTCCAGACAGCACTTGGTGATGGTGACGACAACAAGGCTATGGATTCACACTGGATTTATCCTTTAACACAGAATCGGCTAAGATAATGATGCTGTGTGTGTGTGTGTGTGTGTGTGTGTGTATACAGTATATACTGTATGTGTGTGCGTGTGTATGTGTGTGTATGTTACATAGTGTACAACATACAGAAATGTTGATAGCATTTACAAATATGTGATATTTTGTGATATTATGTGATATTATGTATTAGGAGGAACAGAGAATCAAACTGCAGCCCTTGGAGAAGAAGCTGGAAACATTCAAACAGGCTAAAAAATCATGTGATGAAACTGCCCAACACATTATTGTAAGAGCATTAGCTTTTATCTTTCGAAATAAGATTAGATTTAATAACCAAGTTAGGTTTTATGGTGTTTCTAGGTTTATTTACCAGCTTTGTAGTCATTTGTATGGTTAAATGGCTCAATATGGTTAGCTAGAAAAAATTGGCTGATTTTCCAAGAGCCACCAAATATTATGTGCTCTGACTATGTAACGGATTGCTCGGCTAGCTGGCGGCAGTACGTGTATATCCTCACAACTCAATTTCTTAATGGGCGCTTCTAACTGCTGAGTTTTTTTTGAAGACATTTTTTGGGCTTTTTGCCTTTAAACAGATAGGACAGTATAGAGATGGACAGGAAACAAGTGGGAGAGAGAGATGGGGTGGGATCGGGAAATTACCTCATGTCAGAATCGAACCCGGGTCCCCGGAGTAATGGTCTGACGGTCTAGCCAAGGCGCCCCCAGAAGCCTGGGCTTTTAGCTCAGTGATTAGAGCGTTCGACTCCCATGCTGTGGATTTGTTGTAGTTGACGGAGTGGCAAGTTTGAGACCCAAGTGTGGTGAGAACGGCTCTGGCTACATCTACATCAACATCGAATCTGCCCAAAGAAAGCGCAAACTCTCTTCCGTCATTAGAAAAAAAAGTTTGTTTCTACCCCTTTCTGTTCTTTAGCAATTAGCAGGTGAATATAAGCATAAGAGAAAATAGGGATAAGATAAGGATAAATAGGGAAACACAATGACTGATGTGGTCATGAAATTTACTGGTCAGCATTCTTTTCCTTATCAATCAATTAATATTGTATTGTATTACAGGCACTATCCCAGAGCACAGAGAGGCAGATGAAGAAGGAGTTTGAGAAGCTTCATCAGTTTCTCCGAGATGAAGAGGCTGCCAGAATAGCTGTACTGAGAGAGGAAGAGAGGCAAAAGATTAGCATGATGAAGCATGAGGAGGAGAAGATGGGCCAAGAGATCTCATCTCTCACAGACACAATCAGAACCGTGAAGGAGGAGATAGGGGCTGATGACATCATATTCCTGCAGGTAAGGCCCATGTATCATTGCATTACTCTAATTTGCTGAGACTTTTCATATTCTAATAATTTTACATTGAAACAGTCTTGTCCCACTGTGTAAATGACAGAAAATACAAATTCACACCACTAATAAGCATGCACACATACTTTTTCAAACATAATAGAAGGGGAGATAGATGGTTATTAAAAATATTAACTTCAGACATGTATCTTTTCAAAAAGTATAAGCAACCTTTGCCACCTTGAGTGGTACCGATATCTTGTCTGGCCCATGGACTAAGAGGTCAAAGTAATGATTTCCTAGCCTGACTATAGCCAGACATAACTTTTAAGTGTTTAGTCTGGCTATGACAGGAGACACAATCCAAGGGGCGGGGTCTGTGGTTGTCTTTCAAACTGCCTCTGCATGTAATAGGTAGCTTGATAAGCTACCGCTAGCACCGTTTGTTTCTAGTTTCTTATCGTGCTAAGCCTGTACGGCGACTCTCCTCAAGGTTATAATAACTAATGCATTGCCCGTGTGTGGGGGTAAGTAGTTATATCTGTACAATTACTACATTTTCAATGCCTAGTTTTAAATATTGGAACGATCATTGAACTATAAACAAAGTGTGGGGCTATGGTTTAAAGCGATTTGGCTACTAACACCTAGCTAGATGCCCCTGGATGCTACAACTAGCAAATGGTTTTCTCCGGCCTGCAAGAACGCATCAAAATTCTGCTACTGGCAAATGTTCCAACTTTTTATGATATTACAATATACTTTGGGTCCTTATCACACTGAATTTCTCCTTTAATAGATAGATGTGATTCTTCCAACCAATCCTGAGTGAAAAGGCACTAAGGCCCTTTGGTGCTTGCGTAAGAAAACCATTTGCTACTGCTAGGGTAGACCTATGTTTGGATTCCTAGGCTAGTGATATCTATCCATGTTGTCTAATGTATCTATGCATCTTCCTCTTGCATTTCACAGAATTACAAGCACACAGTGGAAAGGTGAGGAATCTGACCTATCTTTCTCTTGACTGTGGTTCTGAATGTAAAAACACAGCAGCACTGACTCCTAACTGTTATTCCAGAGCCGAGTGCACACAGCAGGATCCAGAGAGGGTTTCAGGTGCTCTGATCAATGTGGCAAAACACCTGGGCAACCTGAAGTTCAGAGTCTGGGAGAAGATGCTGGGGATAGTCCAATTCAGTGAGTTCTGTTGTATGTTATCATACCCATCAATTACATGCTCCCTCTCTCACACTTTCAAACGCACACTTACATCTTCTAAATCTGCAGAAAAATATGTGTGTTTCATTTGCATATATTGAGGTAATTATAACCACAAGTATCATCGTTGTCATCATCCTCATTGTAAACCTTGTGTTGGATTTTTTTGTGTTTTCAGCTCCTGTGACTCTGGATCCCAACACTGCAAACTCACAGCTGATGTTGTCTGAGGATTTAACTAGTATGAAACATGGTAAGGAACAGCATCTCCCTGATAACCCAGAGAGATTTGACAAGTGGATTAGTGTTCTGGGCTCTGAGGGCTTCAGCTCAGGAACTCACTACTGGGATGTGGAGTTCAGGGACAGTGAACACTGGGATCTGGGTGTGGTGAGCGAATATTGCCAGAGGAAAGGAATGAGATTCCCTCAAAGTGAGTTCTGGAGTGTGTTTTATCACAATGGTCTCTATACAAAACTCTCACCAGGCCAACAGGCTTCTCGACTCTTTCTGAAGCATAAACTTCAGAGGATCAGAGTTCAGCTGGACTGGGACAGAGGACAACTGTCTTTCTTTGACCCTGACAACAACACTTGTCTAGTCACTTTCACACACAATTTCACTGAGAGAGTCTTCCCTTACTTTGGCGCTTATTCTCTGAAGATCCTGCCAGTGGAAGTTGCACTAACTGCAGTCCCCACTTCCTGGATTTAACTAGAATTTCAACATTTACATTTCCCACTTCTAGTATCATCACATATATCTCCTGAAACTCATTGAGATTGATAAATGACATGTTCTGGAGTAAAATGTATGCCTTTGTGAGCTCGTCCCAGTCTCCTAACCAGAGAGGATTCAAAATCTTTGTCCTAACTGAAGATATCGCATTTGCAATATCTGTGGGAGCATCCAGACCCATTTGTTTTGGTTAGCAGGCAGGCTATAGGTCACTTGTGACAGGTGACTTAATGTACCTGGAGCTTACTTTTCGAATTACATCGCCATTTGTTCCTTCTCTGCCCATTCAGCTGTCGATACATTTTGACAGTGGTGTCTTCCATCAACTACACAGTTCTACATGGAGGATTAACAGCAGAAACAATCTATAATAGCCTTGTTTGATTCTTAGTCTACTGGATGGCTGATTTGGACTTGCATAGGGCCTCTTTAAAATCCAGACACCTACAGTATGGCACAGCGACATGTGGGAGGGCAACACTTTACATTTCAATTACTGTTACATTTCCTTTCATCCCATTTTCATTAAATATCATCCATATTTTCACATCTGTTCTGTCTTATGTTAAAATTTCTTTACGTTGAAGATGATGTTGTTGATGGTTTTTCTGTAAGTTAAATGAGTTTTGATGTATATTTGTTAATGGGATTCTATGTGTCATGGGTAGGTGGGTGACATGGTGGTGGGTTTAATAATAACTGTGTCTATGTAGGCTATTTCATGTTTGTGAGACTTTTATGGTCAGTGAAAACTAATTTCCTATCTCTGGACAAAAAGACTACCTACAGTATCTTTACTGTAACCTATTTGTATGTTCAAAACAAATAAATAAAGTTTTTTTCTTCCCCTCATCTGTCTATGAAAATCAGAGAAAGCTATACAGTGAAGATATTTTAGTAATGAAACTGAAATCCTTGATGGATGATGGTTGCATACTGAAAGTGGTAGAGGTGCCCGGAGAGTTGCATGATCAAGCCTTGCTCCACCTGACCCCAGTGGTCTTGCTCACAGTGAGCAAGTTAGGACCTTACAATGGCAGCGTCACAGCCTGACAAGCCGGACTATAACATAAAATGTATAGTGTGACCACGACTGATAGACTTTCGGGTAGCACAACTAACAAGGCAGTTGAAACGCTAAGCCCGCCCAATGACTCCCTGTCCAGATAAAATGTTGTGATTGGCTAAACACCACAATGTCTGAATACAACCTAGAGCGTTGTGATTGGATACTAAATTTGCTACTACTAGAGTCCTAGGCTGGCAGCCCCTGCCGTTGGTGTCTACATAGGCTACATTGTAAAGTGCTTTGAGTGCTTGTAGGTGTAGAAAAGTGCTATATGAATGTAGTTCATTTACCATTTTGCTGGAAGAGGCTTACTGGAAGGGCTTACTGATGGATCTAACACATCGACACAATATGACAATGAAGCCAAAATGATGATTATTAGATGTGCCTTTAAACTTTAAGATTAATTTATTTACCATGACCACTGCATAGATCATCTCTGTACCGCAGCTAAATCATTTTCTTTCTCTCTCTCTCTCTCTCTCTCTCTCTCTCTTTTTGTGAAAATGATTAAATGGAAAACTCACAGCATTTCTACAGTATCAATATGAAAACCCTGTAAATAAATAAAACCGAACCAAACAAACAAAATAAAAAAAACAGTTGTAGTTCTACCAAAGTGGCCACAAGAGGCCAGTATTGTCCTATAGAGTTCAGTCACACAGCACTATGGCTGGCAGAGTTAGAAATTTCAAAGAGGCACCTTCTCTTTATATTAGCCAAAAGATCTCTTTGTTTGCTAAGAACAGACAGATGGAAGGAATAAGTAGAAACTACAAATGATCCTGATTGAAAAATAGCTAAATGAGACAGTGATCAGAATATAAGTTTAGCATTATCCTTGCAAGTAATTTAAAACAGACCTGAACTGGCCAAAAAAGTACATCATAAATATTAGGATATAAATCCATGTTGACTGTAAAGAATGTAATAAAAAGCACAGAAGGCCTTTGACCTCTTTAGCAGTTTACTTTTTCATCTCACACCTGTCACAATGTGGATTTGTGTGCTCTATACCAAGTGGACATGTTTTGCAATATTTTAAAATAGCTTAGGCCTACTTCATGTGCACTACCAGGCAAAAAAGCACAATTTAGCACATGATTCAGTGGTCATCTTAGGGAAAAGCCACCCCCCTCAATTGACTGGCTCACACCATTCCACATTGTGAAAAGCTAGCCTACTTATTTCATAGCATTTGATCAATTAGCTTTAGTTAGAGTGATAAATTGTGCTTGCCCTGGAGTACACTATTTTAGATAACTTAGCCAACCATGGGCTATGCATAAGACATAGACCTAGGCTACATGCGTTTTTTTTTTTTTTTTTTTTGCTAAATTGAAAACCTTTCTTCCCATAGAATGAATGGCATTGGAGTGAGAATGCTGTAGCCTAGGCCTTTTTGGTCAAATGTATGGTTAGGCCAGAAGGCCATTATCTGCAAATGGGTAAGTGTGCATGAACTTTAGCATCTTCACTGAAGCTTCCAGAATTTATAGATTCTGACCATACATAAACAAGCACAAATGAAAAGGCTGTCTCCCGTGCTGAGACAGAAAGTTTCGGTGCCTTCTGCCAAAGCGCATGTTCATTGGTCCAGACGACATGGTCTTACAGCATGAACAGTATCGGTCCGCCCATTTGTTATTCCCTGAATCCTAGAATGATCTCTCTTTTTCTGCCACTGTAACAAAGTAAGCAATTATTTAGATTGGCTATGTGTGACGGTCATTTGAGTTATAGTGTTTGCATCATGTATTTAGTTGATAGTAAGCTATTTCAGTTTTGCAAACGTCTATACTACTTCCAGTAGGCTATTGTTGATGATATAGCTCATGAGTAGCCTAGGTCAGCTTGAAGGACCCATCTGACCGACTGTGGGTATCCCGATGTGAATGCGATACAATTTGATCACATTTAGGCTATTTATAGGGTCCCGAGTGGCATTACAGGTGTATGGTGGAGAAAACGCGGAAGTGACGTTAATGCTCACAAGACAAGGATTAAACCATTGGATTACTGTAATTTGACGGCTAGAGCTGGAATCCACCGCTCGGTCTCCGAGTGAAAAATACAAACGGTAGGCATGTATTTTATTTAGCTCATGTCCCCTTATGATATATGATTTATAAGAACCAGCCAACATTGTATTGATGGAGTTCAAGTCTGTTTTTTTTAATGTAAATGCGCTTATTCAGCCTGTTTCGGAGTTGAGTGGTGGAAGACGTGGCTATGCGAACACTGGTATGCTCTGCAAGCATATCCTACATCTCCCCCAGTTTTGCTATTGAAACAGCGGTTATACGCACATTTTATATGCGTAGAGTTTAATGTAACGCGTTCTTCTTAATTATAGGTCTGTGTCTTAGAAGTATATTTATATTGGCTACCCTATATCATGAGTTAAATTTGGTTTTAAAGACGCGCAGAGCAGCCTTCAACCGGCTTGTTTGTTATTGCGTGTCAACCTTGTTTTGTGCTGTCAGAAAAGCCATGCTAGGACAGGTCGGTATACACATGCAGCAGTAAGCACATAGCCTACTATATTGCTGGCTGGCTATTTGTCATAGCATTTTTTGAGCGCAACATGTTCATTTTCCCTATACCTTCAGCTCTGTAAGGCAGGCTTACGAAGCGCGTCGATCAAGAGTGGCCTGTTCTTTAACATGTCCTGAGAGTATTGGAAGAATGTCAGACTGTAGTTGCCTAAGCTTGTAGCCTTCTATTAACAAACATTATTATTCCCTTAACACTGTGTGTGGATAGGCCAATGCAATGCAAGGATAGCATAGTACTTCTGCTATAGTGTCCTACGATGCCGTAACATGGCGCAGTGGATGTTAAGGATTGTTTAGTAGTAGGCTATGTCGTCAAATGCTGCTGCTGATTTGTAACCATTTGTTTATTTTATGAATAGCCTATTGGCCCTTTGGGTTCTCATATCAAGACAATCCTCTTGACATTCAGGACATTCACCTGCTCTCAGATAGGCATTGGTCTGTGTGTGTGTGTGTGTGTGTGTGTGTGTGTGTGTGTGTGTGAGAGAGAGAGAGAGAGAGAGAGAGAGAGAGAGAGACTGAGAGAGAGAGAGGCTGGCAATGTCAAAGGTCAAAGTTAGGCATACAGATCAAAGTTATAATGTGTTTGTCAAATCGTTTAGCTTTTTTCTTTCTTTCTTTCTTTCTTTTTTTTAAATATTCAATTTTATTGAGTAATCTGTATACTTTTTGCTGAAATGGGTCATTGACCAATTAGAGAAAGGAAGGATGCTGAGCAAGATCAGTGCAAAGGTGAAAACAGGGATGCTATTTTTGTTCAGTTTTGAGGAAAAGTCAATGGCTGTGGTATTGACTGGAGGGAAAGTATTTGTGCTTTAGGACACATTTCTAACTTGTATAGCCTTCTCTCTCTCTCTCTCTTTTTTTAAAATCAATGAAGATCCAAATGTTAAAGTGAAAGTGAAATTCAGTTTATTATGAATCTTACATCTACAGAAGCAATAGACCCAATAAATTATTTTTAGTTTCGCATTACTTTATCTTCCTATTATATCTACCTTTTTCTCAAGAAGATTTCAAATGTTTTATCCCAATATTTCAATATCTACATAGAATAGAACTGAACATAGCATAGAATAGAAATAGAACATTTCCTACATCTGGGCTAGCTCAGCATCACCTCATCCTGAAAGCAGTGTCACAGTTACTGGTCATCAACGTGCAGTTGAGCTGTCTTTGCAAGTTTTTCAGAGAGTGTTCCCTGAACACTGTTCTTTGAAACAGAGAGCTTACAAAGTGTTCACTATAGTTTATTCTGTGTTGTCCTGCATGATGGACTCAAACCCACAACTTATAGCATTAGAGGCTTGATGGTGAGCGTGTTGGGATGGGATCTAAATCCCCAGGAACATGTCTGTGACCGGAAAAAGGTTTACTGTGTGCTCACTGCACAGATATTGACTAGAAAGCCTGCTGTAAAGTCTATTGTGTATCTTTATAATAATGTTATAAAGTATGTAAAGGAGTGTTAATCATTCTGTCTCCGTTTCTCTGTACCCCAAAAGTAGTGGTATTGAAAGAACAACTCATTGCCGACTGTTGTTGACTAAAACACATTAGTAACTGGTAGTAAGGGAACAATTAGAATGTTATTAATAGTTTGCGTGTCTCATTTGTTATTATGCTGTGGTTCCCATCCACAGTTAGATGCC
>JAODXP020000016.1:8180308-8185308 GCA_027497455.2 Sardinella longiceps | reverse complement strand
TTATTACAAATTTAACAATTTCCTGTGCTTAACAAACCCACTTGGGAGTGTTTATCAATGTTCTTTCTATTCCAAATGGGTTTATAATATACTTTATTACACGTGCTCTTTATAATGCTGTTGAATGACTCCATTCATCTTCAATGAGACTCTCCAACGTTCTACCGGTCTGATAATTTCTAATAACGGACCGTTGCTAAGTGATAGCAGACCGCTGTCAAGCAAGTGAAACAGAGCGGCTTTAGCTAATCAGCTGATCTGTAACAGTTAACAGAATGCCTCTGTTTCCATTTCCGCTAGCGCGTCAGGATGCGTCGCATTACTCTGTCGGAGATATGAATACGATAATGCCGCTCACCGAACATTATCCCTTACGTAGCCACTATACCTCTAAGGTGACAATACTTACTAGAATACTTACTAGAATCAGGAACACAATTTTCTAACTGAAAGACCCAGTGGCTATAGATTGGAGAACATGCATTGATAAGGTGACAATAGGCAGGCATATTATACTAGTGAATCAGAAACATTCAATTTTCTTTTAACTGATATTTATGACCTCATTGTCTTTAATCAGATAGGACAGTGTAGAGATGGACATGTCTGCATGTGGATAGAGAGCAGATGGATGGGATCGGGAAATGGGTCGGAATCGAACCGGGTCATCGGGGTAATGGTATGACGCTTTAGCCACTGAGCCACGGCTTCCCGAAGCATTCAATTTTCGATTGGACTTGATTCCTGGCTGTAGATTAGATTCATTCCCCTACTGGCCAAACACTTAAGTTCTGTCCACAACACAAGGATGTTTGACCCCAAGGTCTGCCTTTAGTGATGAGTTGGAATAACCCTGGCGAAAACTTAACCTCCTTGGTGGAGGTAGTAATAATAACAACAACAACAATAACTAGAAAAGCGCTCAGAGAGCGCAGACCTCCACCAAGGCAATATGGTCACAAACACAATACATTCCAGATCATGTTCTGGATCACCGATCGCCACCAAAATTTAATCAGCTCTTGCTTGTCCCAATATACACATTGTCCGAAAATTTCATCCAAATCCGTGCAGTATTTTTTGAGTTATCCTGCTGACAAACAGACAAACAAACAAACAGACAAACCAACGAGACCGAAAACATAACCTCTTTGGCGGAGGAGGTAATAATAATAATAATAATAATAATGATAACATTATGATAACACTGACAACACGGAATAACACTCATAATAATCATAACAATATTCCTTACATTATTAATAGTGTACTGTAGTTGTTGCCATGATTGCGTGTGAATGTGTGTGTGTGTGTGTGTGTGTGTGTGTGTGTGTGTGTGTGTGTGTGTGTGTGTGTGTGTGTGTGTGTGTGTGTGTGTGGGCGCAGTGTCCTTTAGAGAGTGTTAGCTAGCACTGAGTGAGAATGAGCCAGCGGTGCGGCTTACACTGCTGATGCAGGCGACATGGGGTCGACCACTGATCCTGGGAACACAACAGCTGTGGATCAAGAGTGCTGTGTGTGTGTGTGTGTGTGTGTGTGTGTGTGTGTGTGTGTGTGTGTGTGTGTGTGTGTGTGTGTGTCCTGAGTTTATAAATAGATCTGCTTGCACATGTACAGTACAATGTATGGTATGTATGTTTGAATGTATGTACAGTATATGACTGTGAATTAGTGTGTGTGTGTGTGTGTGTGTGTGTGTGTGTGTGTGTGTGTGTGTGTGTGTGTGTACTTGGTTAATAGGGTTGTTGCGGAGTTTTCTATGAGAAGGATTGATCGTGGTGAGCAAATGATTGTGTGAATAAGTGAGTATTCTTCCAATGTTCCGTCTGCCTTCTTCTCTCTGATTGGTCAGGTGCGCAGCAGCCACGCGTTGTGTTCCTTCCTGGTTGGAATGGGAGTGTGTTTAGAACGTCCATAACCATAACAGACTTCCGAATGATTTCTGCTCAAGTGTGGCAACAACAGCAAACGCACCCCTACCCCCCCACCCTCACTCTCCACCCCCCACCCCCCTACCCTGCCAGCTCTCGCTCGCTCCAAGGGAGATCTGTCCCTGGCAGGCCGTGGCAGCAGGGTCATTGCATAACACACACACACACACACACACACACACACACACACACACACACACACACACACACAGATTAAAGCCCACAGCAGTCCAGTCTCCATTGCCACTGCTGCTGTTGATGCTGCTGCTGCTGCTGATGGTGCTGCTATACTCATTCTGCCCATCTCTGATGTCTCTTCCTCTGGCTGTTCTCATTGGCTGTGGCCCAATTCTAGACTACGCCTCATGTGTCGTCCCTTTTCCGGGAACCAGCCAATGAGGCAGGAGAAAGTCAGAGAGAAACAGAGGGAATTGTGGGGGGGAGTATGTGGTTTAGATACTGGGTGAGAGAGAGATAGAGAGAGAGAGAGAGAGAGAGAGAGAGAGAGAGAGAGGGAGAGAGGGTGTGTGTGTGTGTGTGTGTGTGTGTGTGTGTGTGTGTGTGTGTGTGTGTGGGCAGAGTTAGCATATCCGGGGCGGTCCATGATGCCAGATGTTAAGCCTTCTATCTTTCTAATGCTGCCTGTCTGTCCTGCTGCCTGCTTCTCTAATCTGCCCGTTAGCACCGGAGGAACTCTGATAGAGGACGGGGGGATGAGAGGAGAGGAGAGGAGAGGAGAGGTAGAGTAAAAGAGAGTGATGAAGAGGATAGAAGATGAGAGGGGAGAGGATGGGAAGGCCAGAGAAGAGGATAGTAAAGGCAAGCATGCAGTGACCTGACCTGGGCCTCAAGGCTCTGAACACTCACAGGCTCTGTGTGTGTGTGTGTGTGTGTGTGTGTGTGTGTGTGTGTGTGTGTGTGTGTGTGTATGTGTGTGTGTGTGTGTGTGGCACTGCTGGCTGAGTAACTGGCTTTGCTGGCTTTTCCAGGAACTGCCGCCAATGTTGATCTCTCTGGTTGTTGTTGTTGTTGTTGTGTATGTGTGTGTGTGTGTGTGTGTGTGTGTGTGTGTGTGTGTGTGTGTGTGTGTGTGTGTGTGTGTGTGTGTGTGTGTGTGTGTGTGTGTCTGTTTGAGTAGATGACAGAATAAACAACAAGGTCCCCGCATTACTGATGTAAGAGCCTGTATTATATCTGAAGTTAGCAGCCAGTGCCCAGAGCCCACTGAGGGGGATTGAGTCTAGAGTAGGCTGGCTCTCATATTCTGGTTTTAGGATTGGGATTGGAGGATTGTGTGTGTGTGTGTGTGTGTGTGTGTGTGTGTGTGTGTGTGTGTGTGTGTGTGTGTGTGTGTGTGTGTGTGTTTGTTAAAATATGCATGTTTACTACATGTTACATTTCAGTTATCCAGTTGACAAAAAAAGTCTGCATCCAAGCAGCAAAACTCACGTCTTTCTATCTCTCTCTCTCTCTCTCTCTCTCTCTCTCTCTCTCTCTCTCTCTCTCTCTCTCTGTTCAGGTCTGTCCCAGAGCTCCAGTAGAAGTATAAACTAGGCCTCCGGCAAGGAGCACGCGGTCGGCGACAGACGAGGCGGGGCTTCACCCCCCCATGCACACGCCCAGCGGCACCATGGGTAGTTCGCCGGAGGTGCTGTCCTGGACCTCCTGTCCCAGCCTGCTGGTGGGCAAACTCAAGGAGGAGCTGAAGATGACCGTGGTGGGCGACGCTGCTAAGAAGAACAGCAACAGCAACCCCCCTAATAACCCTAACCCCAACATCAACACAGGAAACTCACAGGTAGCCATGACACCATTGTAACAATGCTTGTTGAAATATAGTACATAGAGTAAGTGTTTGTTGACACTAGCCCCGTTTACATGGACACTTTTAATCTGATTATTTATCCCAATATTCCATTTCAGTGTGCATTTATGAATGCATCTCCTTGGATACTGTTCTATAGAATCTTAATGGAATCTTTTTAATCAGATTAAAAGTGTCCATGTAAACCCGCCTAATATAGTACATAAATGTTTGTTGACACTATACTTATTAAGTGTTTGTTAATATAGTATAGTGTAGTTACTGTATTGATGTCTGAGAAGTGATCACAGTTGTTATGCATTAATTAAAGTGATCGCTGTCATTCAATCATAGCCCTGTTGCTTGAGCTTGCTTAACGAAAGAATTTGGAACAAAATAAAATAAACGGGAAGGCAAATGTACATTAAGCACTTTACAGTGGGTCAATCGCACAGAAATCCTTTGAAATCGAAACTAAGATTAGTGGTGCCATGGACTCAGTGTTAAATAAGCAATTGTGTTTGTGTTCAGTAACCAAACCATCATTTTAATGTCACAATCTATTGTAAATCTATTTAAATCCTCTACCATGAGAAGAGTAGAGTGATTGTATATTTTGTTGCCATGATTATTGTCTGAGAAGAAATCACTGTTTCATCATACTATCTTGATATCATGACATTATCATCATAGCACATTGTCGCAATTTACAAAATATGAATATTTCAATCATAGATAATAGTGCAGTTGGTTAATCCCCACATCTCCAACCTCCAGAGTCCACTTGCCCCTACCATTGGGCTCCTGCCCCCCCACAATGCCCCCTCCTCTGATGGGCTCAACAACGCCAACCTGCCCCCCCAGATCATCACAGACCTGGCACCCCCCACGCACCTTCCGGTGCCCCTCCAGCAGTTGCATCCCCCTGGGCGCTTCGGTGGCAGCGGTGGCGGGCTGGGCAGCGGGGGCGAGGAGGACTCTGTGCTGGGGGGCACGAGTCCCCCCATCACTGCGCTGAGCGAGGACTCCACACGCGAGCAGGTCAGATGTGGAACACATTGAAGTGGTTTTTTGTTTGATTGTTTGTTTGTTTGTTTGTTTTTTTTGGGGGGGTGTGCTCAAAGTAATTAAAGTACCAAAATGTTGCAAGAGTTTTGCAAGACACAGGTTTAAATTTATTAATCTATTCCAGTGGTTCCCAGACTTTTAACTGCCCCCTGAGACACTGTGCACATGGTTCTACCCCCTGCACCAGGGACATCTTG
>JAODXP020000016.1:8062808-8177808 GCA_027497455.2 Sardinella longiceps | reverse complement strand
TCAATGAGAACCTTTGACACACACACATCCTGAGAAAGAGAGAACTAAAGACACACACACACATACAGAAAGAGAAACACTCACATAGAGAAAGAGAAACACAAAAGATGGTGGTAAACAACAAGTGGATGTAGTGGATGAAGCTGATGTTCCGTGTTGCATGTGTGTTGTGTGTGTGTTCCGTCATTCTCAGACATGTGGGAGGTTCCGTTTGAGGAGATCTCGGAGCTGCAGTGGCTGGGCAGCGGGGCTCAGGGAGCCGTGTTCCTGGGCAAGTTCCGCTCCGAAGAAGTAGCCATCAAAAAGGTCCGCGAACAGAAGGAGACGGACATCAAGCACCTGCGCAAACTCAAGCACCCCAACATAATCGCTTTCAAGTAAGTAGCCTACCGCCAACATGCAGAGAGCATGGAGAGGGACATGTCTATGAACCCCCCCCCCCCCCGCACACACACACACACACACACACACACACACACACACACACACACACACACACACACACACACACACTCCAAACCCCAAACAGAATTGTGTAGGAAGGCCAGGGTATCTCATCCTGTCTGGAGTCAAACACCAAGTTAAAGTAGCAAACCTTTGGAGCACCGTCCTCAAAACATGCCAACCACCAAAGCATTGTACAAAGTAATCACTTCACAGTAACAATAACGTTTAGATATTCTCATAATATTCACTCTTCTCATAAGACAACAGGAGCCTCGCCTGTCTTGTAGTGTTGTGATGCAGCTTTTATCTGAGTCTTCAGTGAAGGGCATCTCCTAATAGGTGACATAAGGTACTTGATTTCCAAGTGTTGCCTGGAACGCTGTGCTGGCTGTCACTGTGCCATCACAAATGACGGCTGCTTAATGGTTTGCTCTTATCTGAGCGCACCTGGCGAATAAAGCTAAGTAAGCTAGCTGACATCGAAGTCAAGCTTTTAAGGGGAATAGAATGGCATTTCTTTTCTGCAGCACTTTCCATTAATGAAGAACAGCGCTTGAGCACTGAATGATGAAAGACAGTGCAAGGCACAATACTGAAAGGCAGTGCGGGACAGTTCATAACAAAACAATGCAATGTGCTGATTGGCACTGAATAGTTCTGTAGGCCTACCCTTCAGTGTAGAACAAGATACAGTACATACAATATATTGTGGAATTACTTCATACAGGCGAAGTCATTGAGAATTACCGTACAACCTGGTAAATGTGAACCTGGTAGTTTATATATGTGAAGAGTTCTATATTAGCTATATTTATATTGTTTTGATAAACTGTATTAACACTCCAACTCAAATTTTATTGATTTGGCCTGACTTGTTTGTACTTGATAAAAAATCTTTAATTGCAGTTTGATAGAGATTTCCTCTATTATTATTTAAACAACTTGATTTCTGAATACTGTATTTTGTAAAATGGTTTAGAGGTTTTTGAACCTTACCTCTTCATAGTTTTTATTTATTTATAAGTTGATTGATATTATAATGAAAAGTATTGTCAAGGGCAATGTTGTGGTTTAGTCCAAACCAGAACAGTGCAGTAACTTTAGCTCAGTGTAGGGGAAGTCAGTGTGAAAGTCTAATGGCAAAAGACGCAGCACAGAGGAAAAGTCTGAGTGTGTGATGTCCTGTCCTGTCCTCTCCTCTCCTCTCCTCTCCTCTCCTGTCCTCTCTACTGTTCTCCCAGTCTCCATGCTCCTGCACCATAGTAGTATTTTTAGATACAGTACTATACTGTACATACTGTATTCACAAGATAGAATATTCTCCATTATCACCTCCAGGTGCTCCATCAATGCAGTGATATATGCGCTCAATGGTATTTTTTGCTCTCAACAGCACCTTGCAGGCAGCACTTACGTGCAAGGCCCTACTTTAACCCTAACCCTAACCCTCCTAACCCTCGCCCTAATCCTAGATTTAGGGGGGTAGTGTCTTGAAGGCAGCGCTGCCTAGAAGATGCGATTGAAGGCAAAAAAGACCAATATTTCATTTCATTTAACATTTATTATACAGAAAAATTTTAAAAGTAACATGTCAGTTACAGTTTAAAATGGGCCTGGCTCAGCACGACCTGGTTTATAGCAAGTATACATGTGTGCTGTGTAATGATGACACATTTTCTGTCATTTTCTCCCATCCCCGTTTCCCCAGGGGTGTGTGCACGCAGGCTCCATGCTACTGCATTATCATGGAGTACTGTGCCCAGGGCCAGCTCTATGAGGTGCTGCGGGCCGGGCGCAAGGTCACCCCTCGCCTGCTGGTGGACTGGGCATCAGGCATCGCCAGCGGCATGAACTACTTACACCTGCACAAGATCATCCACAGGGACCTCAAATCACCAAAGTGAGTGAGCACACACACACACACACATACACACACACACACACACACACACACACACACACACACACACACACACACACACACACACACACACACACACACACACACACACACACTCAATCTATACCTACGTCTGCAAAAGTTTATCCACAGAGACCTCAGATTACCAAAGGGAGTGTAGACCGAGAGCATACGAGAGAGAGAGAGAGAGAGAGAGAGAGAGAGAGAGAGAGAGAGAGAGAGAGAGAGAGAGAGAGAGAGAGAGAGAGAAAGAGGGATAGAGAGAGAGAGAGAGAGAGAGAGAGAGAGAGAGAGAGAGAGAGTATACAAGACGAATACACATTTGCAGAAGCACTCACACACAAGACCTCAAATCACCATAATGGGTGCAGACAATCTGTATACACACACACACACACACACACACACACACACACACACACACACACACACACACACACAATGAGACCACCGATCACCAAAGTGAGTTGAGCAGTCTGTATACAGTATACACAAGAGAGCATCCAAGAGGATACAACAGATCCAACAAACACAGACTCCCATCCGTCTCCTGTCTGAGGAACAGGCTGCTCATCTCCGACCTCCTCCACCACCACCACCACCACCACCACCATCCTTCCTGTCCTAATCGCATTGCGCTCTAATCAATGTCATTTTAAAGTTGCTGCAACCATGCTGTTCTGTGCTGTGCTGTGCTGGACAAGACTGGACTGGACTGCCCTGTGCTGGACCAGGCTGTGTGGTGTGGTGGTGGTGTGGGGCACTAGACTCACAGTCATCTGAGTAATGCTTGCGTAAGAGCAGCCGGAAAAAATAGACATCAGCAAAGAAGTCATCAGTGAGAGAAGGAGAGAGAGGAGGAGGAGATAGAGTGATGAAGAGAGAGAGAGAGGAAGAGATGGGGAGGAGAAGGGTGGATAGAGATGGAGAGAGAGAGATGTGAAAGAGAAAGAGAGAGAGAGAGAGAGAGAGAGAGTGCGAGGGCAGGCAGAGTTCACCTCCATTAGGAAGTGGGCAAGGGGATGAGGTGTTCTGTTGAGGAAGTGTTACCTCAGAATTTAACACAATGACCGTGCCTGGCTTTTGAGGAACAGCATGGAAACGAAGGTGGAACAACATAGCTCCTCCTGGAAATCTTTCTGCTTTCAACATGTATAGTTCTGCTCTTGTAATCAGAAAACAGAAGTGTGTATGTGTGTGTATCTGTGTGCACTGTACAGTGTGTGTGTGTGTGCATGACCAAGTACTGTATGTGTTTGTTTGTGTGTGTGTGTTTGTGTTTGTTTTAAATGAAAGTGTTTCTCATGAATGTATCTCTTCTCCTTCTGCCTTTTCCCTCCACCCTCCCCTTCCTTCCCTCTCATTGTTGTGCTGCGTTGTGTGTTCTGTGTTTTGACAGTGTGTTGGTCACGCACAATGACGCGGTGAAAATCTCAGACTTCGGGACCTCCAAAGAGCTCAGTGACAAGAGCACCAAGATGTCCTTTGCGGGTACGGTGGCCTGGATGGCTCCCGAAGTGATCCGGAACGAGCCGGTGTCAGAGAAGGTGGACATCTGGTGAGTGACAGATGAACTGCAGCCTGTGCTGCCCCTCACCACACACACACACACACACACACACACACACACACACACACACACACACACACACACACACACACATATACACACAGACAGGCACACACACACACACACACATACTGTACACACACACACACCCATACACACGCACGAAAACACAAATTGGGAGGGCACACAATGGACCTCTAACATTTCTTTACATAGTCTGTTAGAGTGATAAATGTATTTTCAATCCGTAAATCTTTGTCATAGCTAATTACCCAAGCTTTGCATTCTACTAGCTAATTATCTCTTGTCCCTTCCCCTTACAAATACTCCACATATCAAAGATACTCATCTCATGTAAACACAATAAAGAGCTTATAACAGCATTATAGGCAGGGAGCATTAATGTGTTAGCACTTAATAAATTAGCCATTAGCCATGCTCTGTTATGATTAATTGCTCCATCTGTTGCCCCTCTGCCCCACACAAATGCTCCCCCTAGTACTCAAGATGTCATTTCGCTGTGGACATGCACATACACAATAAGATTATAGTATGATAATGAATCTACTCCTAGTTCATAAATTCACCATTAGCCCTTGTAGTCTTCATATAGCCGTGATTAATCGTTCCATCTGGGCCTCATCAGGTCAGGGGCAGTTCAGAGAACAGCACACAACATCAACATAAACATATGTGCTAGGCTAGGCTAGGCTAGGCTATGTGTATTAGCACTGTATCCTTCCTGAGATGGAAATTACATTACACCAGTAATATTATAGATGACAATGAGGGGACAATGTAATAGAACACAAAATTTAACATTGTACAATGTACAATAGTTATGTAATGCATTTCTTAAGTCTGTAAGTGTTCCCACTGTTTGACAAGTCTTTTGTGTGGTAAGGATCATTAAGTTATGGCTGTTGCTACCTAACACCTCGTGTTGAGTGTTG
The DNA here is from genome assembly GCA_027497455.2 of Sardinella longiceps. NCBI lineage: Eukaryota > Metazoa > Chordata > Actinopteri > Clupeiformes > Clupeidae > Sardinella > Sardinella longiceps. The sequence continues at coordinate 8,172,917 of JAODXP020000016.1, read as the reverse complement.
TGTTTTTGAAAGGTGATCTCTCAAAGTGTTATCTGTGCGTGTGAACTGGTCTGTGATGGAGAGGCTGTGACGCACGGCTGTAACTCAGTACTCATGACAAGCTACTAAGCTACTGTAGCCTTATCTCTATACCATATTATACTACTGTACTATTCAGTACTACACTGCAATACTCTGTGTTATATGTTACAGGCCTTTGCTATATACTGTAGTATGTTAGTACTGTACTACACTGCAGTACTTAGTGTTGTATGCTAAAAAACATCATGTCATCATGATCATGTCTAGTATGTTGATGTCAGAGTGTAGTGATATTAAGTCCTTAGTGCATTTTTCAGTTCTCTGAAATGAATACGTAATCACCTATAATAGTCATAGGTATAGCATTCACTGATTGGGGACATTAACCTTCAAATGAAATATGATTCATTGTGCTATTCATCATGCAAGTTAAGTGAATAAATCAATGATTAAGTGAATGAAATTAAAAAAAAGGTGCCTAAATCCATGTTTAATCATGCCAAGCCCTACAGCCATCCTTGTATTATTTATTTATTATTATTTTTTTTTAACCTTTATTTTACCAGGAATGTCCCATTGAGATAAATAATCTCTTCCACCAGGGAGTCCTGGCCTTAGGGTTAGGGTTAGGGTTATGCTGTAAGACTGGTACCTGAAAGTACATTCAGTGGCGGTGCTTTCCCATTGGCTCCTGGTATGCACCTATCGCATTGAGAGTGACAGGAAGTGAGTAGGAAGGAGAGATAGGGAAGGACTGGGTTTACACTATGCTGTGGACCTTAGCATTATTCCACTGTGCCAAGATGCACCTCACTCTGGTCCTATAAGGTGGCTCATAAGGTGGCTGATTTTGGCGGGGGCTCTGTTGGAAGTGTTGCTCTGATGTTCTTTAACCCTGGTTCTCCATGGTTCCTGTTCTCCTGCAGGTCGTTTGGGGTGGTTCTTTGGGAGCTGTTGACAGGGGAGATACCGTATAAGGACGTCGACTCGTCAGCCATTATCTGGGGCGTGGGCAGCAACAGCCTGCACCTGCCCGTCCCCTCCACCTGCCCAGACGGCTTCAAGATCCTCATGAAACAGACCTGGTAAGGAGGAGCTCCCTTCATCTGCTCTCCATCTCTCCCTTCTGTCTCTTTTCTTTCACCCTCTTTATGTCATCCCTCTATCTCTGCCCTCCTCCTACACCCTCTCTCCCCTCAGGTTACCCTCCACCTCTCTCCATCTCATCCCTCTGTCTCTCTCCTCCACCCTCTGCATCCCTTCACCTTTCGCCTGTTTTAGCGATGATATCTCCTGTATCTCCTACGGATGGAAACTAGCTCACTGCTAAACTTTGTGCAATGGATCTTATCTATTTTTTAATTAAGTGATAAATGCATTTTGTAAATATAGTCCCTGTAGGAAATCAACTAAACATAAACCATAGAATGTGTAGACCCACAAAAAAAGATACTGCTCCAGAAATCATAGTATATGCAGTAGTCTTACTGGTCTGAAAATATAAGCCCTAGTTTGGTGTACTGATGCATCAAACTGTCTTAGATGGTGCTAGAACAAGCATATAGTTCTCACCTAGTTCCCCAGAGGACTAGACTTAAGAAACACTAACTCCCGAAGACTATTAATTTCTCAAGTAATGTGTGAGAATAGATTCTATCTTACACATCTCCAGTGGGGTGATATTTATGGTTCTCTCAGTCTCATGCTGCATTCCGTTCTGTTTTGTTCTTCTCCATTCCGTTCCCCCTTTAGGCAGGGGAAGCCAAGGAATAGGCCCTCGTTCCGTCAGATCCTGCTGCACCTGGACATTGCCTCCGCCGACGTGCTGGGAGCCCCTCAGGAGACCTACTTTAAGTCTCAGGTGAGTGAGAGAGGAGTCTGGCGAGCTCACAGGTGTGCACAGGTGTGCTCCTAGTCCCAAATGATCAAAGGCCTTTAAGGCTGAAATGCCTGCATGGAGCTAAGCGCTTTTTTGGACTAAAGCACCTGGGAGAATACTTTCCCAAGTGAGTAGTCTTTAAAGCCTAGTTTAGCAGAGTTCTTAAGGCCTAAGTGAGTAGATTCTTTAAGGCCTATGAGTCTTTACGTGTTCAAAGTGCCAGGTAAGCACAGGGGAATCCTTGAGTCCAAAGTCTTTTAAGGAGCAGTGTGTAATAGATTTAGGTTTCATCCAAAAGTGAATTACAGAATGTGAAGCATACGAACGCTGCAGGTATCTCCTGAAGTTAACGTACAAATTAAGTACCAGGTAAATACTTTGTACAATAAAGTGACTTTAACCTTGAAGTACTACAGTCTCTGCACAGATTTTGTGGGCACAGATTTGTGTGTGTGTGTGTGTGTGTGTGTGTATTGGGCATATGTGTGTGTCAGGTGAGTTTGAATATGCACTTCACTCAGTCCTGGGGTGAGGATAAACTCTCTCTCTGGTGAGCACAGAACCTTCTAGTCTCAGGTCAATTTCCGTGGCTCACCTTCTTTTTAGGTCGCGTGTCGGGCAGAGAGTCCTTAAGTGTCAGGTGTGTTCTCAGGAATGTTTAGTGTCAGGTGAGCACGGCGTTTCCAAATCACTCAGGTATCCAGGTGAGCCTTAAGTCCTTCTGGTTAGCGCAGGGCGGTTGGGTTTCAGGTGAAGGCCAAGTTCAAGTTTCAGGTGAAGTTGGTCAACCCAAAAATGGTCAGTTTGATTGAGGACTAACTTGGGCCTCTGCAGAGCATGTGGAACCAAAACCTTTTTTGGTTCGATAAAAATTCAGGGGATCCATGTGCATATTATACATTTTTTTCAGTGAATAAGAACATACATGCATGTGTACATTGAGTAATGTGTGTGTGTGTGTGTGTGTGTGTGTGTGTGTGTGTGTGTGTGTGTGTGTGTGTGTGTGTGTGTGTGTGTGTGTATGCATATCACCATGATCAGTCGGAATGGCGTGAGGAAGTGAAGAAGCACTTTGAGAAGATCAAGAGTGAGGGCACCTGCATACACCGACTGGACGAGGAGCTCATCCGGCGCCGGAGAGACGAACTCAGGTGAGGAAGAGAGAGGTTGTCACTCACACACCTGTACCAACAGAGAAGCAACTTTGATTTGGACCAAATTGAAATATATATCAAAATACTAAAATACATATCAAAATATGAGCATGTTAGTTCAGAGCACCAATAGAACTGTTTCAATGACTAGTTGTCATGTCATTGATGATTGTAGAGTGAAAAAAAGTATAGAATGTAATAGGACCCCCCTCCCCCTCTCCAATCCAAACACACTTTGGCATTAGAAGTGAATGCCAACAAAAAAGTGTAAGTAAGGCAGTAAGTACACTTTGGCATTACTGTAGTGTGTTGATGTGAATGTCCAACCAATAAGGCTTCTGTTTGATTCTGAAAAACAGTATGGGTGAACAAAAAGTGGGACATTGAAAGATTAGAGCAAATCACCTTGTGAGGAACAAGATGTACGGTACCAAGACAGGAAGAGAGAGAGAGAGAGAGAGGGAGGAAGGGAGGGAGGGAGGGAGGGACAGAGGGAGAGTGAAAGATAGGACAGATGTAAAGAGAGTAAACAAGTGCGTCAGTGATAATACTGAGTACTGTACTATAGGATTGGGAGCATTCAGATGTATAGCCCAGTGAGCTCACGGAATCTCCCCTGGGAAACATGAGTCCGACAGTAAACCCAGAGACACACTCTGCTCTTCACACTCCTCTGAGCTGCATCATTAGGTGTGGATGTCCTGCTGTTTCTTCTGTGCTTTTGTCCTCTAACTCAGCTTTTGTCATCACTCTCTCATAGCCTTGTGTATTTGTCCATTCTTTAAAAAGAAATATTGATATTAATCTCTCTCTCCCTCTCTCTCTCTCTCTCTCTCTCTCTCTCTCTCTCTCTCTCTCTCCATCTCTCTCTCTCCATCTCCCTAGGCATGCTCTGGACATCCGGGAGCACTATGAGCGTAAGCTGGAGAGGGCCAATAATCTCTACATGGAGCTCAGTGCCATCATGCTACAGCTGGAGGTCCGAGAGAAGGAGCTCATGAAGTAGGTTTCTCTTCTCTTCTCCTCTCTTCTCTTTTTTCATCTTTTCTCTTCTCTCTTGTCTTTTATTTTCTCTTCTCCTCTCTTCTCTTTCCGCTTCGTTTCTCTCTTCTTTTCTTGTTTCTTCTCTTCTCTCCTCTCCTCTCTTCTCCTCTCCTCTCTGACAGCAGCCTTCAGCTGTCCTCTCTGTCTCCCGTTGCTTAGAGACTATTTAGGTGCATCTCTCGTGTGTCTGTGTGTTAATGAATGTAGGCAAGCTCTATCAAGGCCCACTTTTGAGAGACCTATGCAAGAATATTGCCCCTCTCCCTTCCTTTTCATTCTGTTGGTCAGATATACACCAGTACTCACAAACACAAGGACTGTAAACACAGTCAAAAGACAAACACTATGTCCTTAAATAAAGGGTCCTCAATGAAAGCCTTACACCAGTGGGTTTCCCTAGTTTAGGCTAGATGCTTAGATATGTTTGGACACCTGCAGTTACACCTGTCTGCACATGCCAGTGCAGGCACAGCTGTCTCAGGTCGTCCTCAATAATGACGTCAGGGAATCCCCAACGCCAGTAAGACTGTCAGTGACTCAGGGATTCCCCCAGCACAGGAGCTGTTTCTGATTGGATAGAGCAATGCTCAGCAGAGATGTAAGCAGGGATTCCCTGCAATAGTTAGGATGCCAATGATTAAGGGATGTCCCTGCTATTTCAGACTTACCCCTCCTGGGTTGTCCCCGATAATTTGCATGCCAGGACAACACCACTCCCCCCCATCCCTACACTCTGAGTAGATTGCACAAAACTCTCCATGACTCAGGGAATCCCCTCTGTCATATCAGCTTGTGATTGGATGGAACAGTAAGAATACTCAGCAGTGATGTCATCAGGGATTCCCTGCCATATTTAGGACGCTAATCAAGGGATGTCCCAGGCTTTTCAAGGGGTGTCCTTAATAACACATCCACACTTGCCAGAAACACACACACACACACACACACACACACACACACACACACACACACACACACACAGGGAATCCTACCTTCCAACAGACAACACACTGACTCAGGGATTCCCCCATCCTGTCAGCTTGTCGTGATTAGATGGAAAATGAGCTCAGGTGTGATGTCATCAGGGATTCCCTGCCATATTTAGGACACTAATTAAAGGGTGTCTTCAGTTCTCCTCCAAGGGATGTCCTTAATAGCTCACTCACACATGCCATAGCCATTACCCACACACACACACACACACACACACACTCACGTGTACACACACAGGGATTCCCCACTCACCTACTACTAATTCCCTTCGTACGAAACTGCTATCCCCAAGTCCCATAGTTGTCAGCATGTTAAAGCTCATTTCCTACTTTGGCTAATTTGGGCTCCTGTAAGCAGGATATTACCCCTAAAGTGCATCTCTCAGGCTGTTAGATTTGATAGCTCTGTTATTGCCTCTAAAAGCCCATATTTCGCTTGATTGCCATTCCAGTATTTATAAGCAGTATCTGCTTCAGTTATTAGTACAGTAAAGGCCAGATTTCAAGAACAACATTGTTTTAGGGGATTTTATTAGTTGTGAGAAAAAAAAGAGTCAAACAGCAGAAAATACACAGTAGTTTATGCCATCCTCATAGCTGTCTTTAATCAAATTTAGACTTCATGTGAGAAGACTTCATTGGGCTCTGCACTGCCTGTGCAACAACTGTCATTATTCTGAGGGATTTCTCCCCTCTGAGCCATTTACGAAGCAAATGGTTGTCCATAATATCTAGTAGGATACCCAGGGCTGTGCTTTGATAGTCCTCTTGGCTGAAGCAGAGGAAGTGTTCCTCGGTTTTGCTGACTCAACAAAGGACATCTACCATCTACCTGTATGTGTGCCCATAAAAGTCACCAGAAGCTGTGTACACGTTGTTACAAATGATAACAATCTAGGGAGTCATAGAAAAGGGCGTCCCAGTGCGTCCCATTTCCTATAACCATCAATCTTATTAATCCTGAATGTATATTCTATATTATCATTCTGATCACAGTAATCCCAAGTCTGTAATCACAAGTCTATTCATGGAGAAATTAAAGAGTAGGGACGATAGATGAATAACTTTCTCAGACGTCTCAGCTCCCAGTGTTTCTGAGTAACCTGTGACAGTTACCTAATGAGGACAACAACCCTAGAGACTCAAATTCAGAATCCTCCAGCTCAAAGACAATGAGTTGCTGTGTAACTGTCAATCAAGTGTTGCAATGAAGTGGCAATGAATCCCACTCAGGCTCCCAGTCAACTTTTGAGGTAGCAGTTACGATCATGTGAGCTCAGTTACTGGCAGTTATGCAACAGTACAGTGTGGGTATAGTGATACAGCATAGGGATACTTAGTAGCATTGTGGCAAAGCCTCTGGGTCTTAGTATATTAATGAAGGGGGCCTCTTTACAAAGACTGACCAGGCAGCTGGCCTGGCAGCTGACACCAGACGTCTGGGCAGTTCACTTCTAATCTGGCCTGGGAGTCTTGCTTTCCTTCAATCCTCACCTCTAGCCCTGAGACTGCTATGGTAGCTGTCTGATGGGTAGTGGATCCATGGTCTCAGTGAACAGGGTCTATGACCGAACCAGGGTCTCGCCCTTTCAGCCATAGATCTTTTGTTTTGTTTTCTGTTGTTTCGGTCACCCTTTTTCTTTTCTGTGGGGAGTGATGTTAAATTTGGGCTCTGCAACCCAGCTTGAGCTGTATTCAAACTTTATGACGGTACAACATAAATAAAACTGAATTGTCATGAATTATGGTTATGGTTATTGCTGGATTCCTTGGCAAGCCATTGAGTAATAACAATAAACTGTTTCAATAAACAGTAGTCATTTAGTGTACATTCAGATGAAAATACAAAACTTAAACACTCATTTAACAAATAGATTAAATAATGAACAGAATATTCAAACAACAACAATTGAATCACCATCATGAATATTATAAGTGTGACTCTGCAAGGAAAATGAAGGTTACCACAAGGACAGAGGGTTTAAAAGCAGCATGTGTGAAACAGATAAGTGTTACTGGTGAACTGATGTTGTGTTGGTCCTGTGTGCTGTGCAGGAGGGAGCAGGCGGTGGAGAAGAAGTATCCGGGCAGCTACAAGAGGCCCATGGTGCGGCCCATCGTCAGGTCCAACGCCGTGGAGAAGCTCATCAAGAAGAAGGGCAGTGTGTCACACAAGCCTGGCTCCCAGACACCCAAGAGGTCAGTTTGGTTTTACCACTCAAATAACTGCCATTTTAAAAGAACTCTGGCGTTTTTCATGGAACGCTGTTGACAGATATTACAGTAACCAGAGGATATTTAGCACACATCACAAGTTCAAGTGCTGAACCCTTGTCACCCAGTAGTCATATTGTTGCTGAAAATTGCAACTTTGGCATTCTCTTGCATTGTACTTAATGTGCTGGCCACAAGTGGTAGCACCTGACATTCAAGGTCACGCAGTGAGCAATAATTTTAATGATAATAATTAAAATTGCATTATGCTTAGGGTAAAGGTTAGTGTATATCATGCTGTGAACATACAGTTCTTTAAATTGAAGTCAGGGTTTGTGTTAGTAACTGTGTATTAACGTTTTTTACTCTGTCCCATCCCTTCCAGGCCTCCTGATCTGCTGCGTTCTGAGGGCATCCCCAGTGTAGACCCCCTCCCCTCCCCATCCCCTCTCTCTGGTAGCCCCAAAGTCTCCACCCCGCCAGGCAAGGCCCGCTACCGCAGCAAGCCCCGGCACCGACGGGTCAACAGCAAGGGCAGCCACAACGACTTCCCCGGGGTCCTAAAGAGCAGCATCATCGGGATCAGCGGTGCAGCAAGCAGCGAAGAACAGCAGCCTCTCCAACAACAACAACAACAACAACAACAACAGCAACAGCAGCAGCCGCAGACGCCTCAGCTCTACCACCACCACCATCACCTCCAGCAGCAGCACCTCCACCATCACCTCCACCATCCCCAGACTCTGCCTGCAGAGGGCGCTCTGCTGCCGCTCAAGGGCCGGGAGGACGCCGTGGCCACCTGTGCCAACAACCTGCGCTACTTTGGGCCGGCGGCGGCGCTCCGCAGCCCGCAGACGGACCACTTCCAGCGCCGCATGTCCGGCTCCAGCCCCGACCTCATCTCCACCGCGGTGGATGCCGACTCTCGGCGCGTTGCCGGCGGTAACGGCATTCTGGACCCCACGGCGACTGGCGTGGAGGACGCTAGCGCGTCTCCGATGCCCATGGCGGTGGGCCTGGGTGTGTCCAGCTCCTCCCTGAGCTCTGGGCCGGGCCCGCTATGCCCCTGCTGCCAAGCACACCCTTACCCGGACTGCCCGCACTGCCAGGAGGAGAATGTTCCCCCCATCCACGCCAGCCACCCCGAGATGCCCCATTACTCCCTCCTCAGCACCTGCGAGGGCAGCCCCCAGCCCGCCGCCCCCCGACTCGGGGAGCCCGTCTCCGACTCGGAGGCCCAGGGCCACCGGGGGGACAGGGAGAGGGCAGAGAAAGGCTCCCCACGAGGCAGCCTCTCCTCTGGGGTCGTACGCGTGCTCAGGCCCCTCCGAAAGGTGAGGGGAACATATAGAGGGTCTGAATGTTATACTGTATGTTTTGAATTATTTCAATATGTCTTTTATGCATTTTATTATTTAATGTAAATGTTATTCATTCATTATCTGTCTTTGGTGTTAGTTGTGATTTGAGTGAGTGAGGTGCAGTACTGTATACAGAGACAATAAGGATACTCTTGATCCTTCATACTTCATGCAGAGCAATTATATTCTGTTTTAGTTCTTGTTTGTTAAAAAAAGTCAGATGAGGTCAGACGCCATGCTCTGGTCTTGACAATGTGCGTCATATCCTGTGTCTTCATAGCTGTCTGTCTTTGTTATCTCCCAGCCTTCGAACCAATTAGAGCACTTGTGTGGATATTTAGAAATAATTGGATGGCATTTGAGCTGTTGTCTTGCTTAGCCACTCTAATTTGATGTCTTACTGTACGTGCGGCGGCTGCACTTGTTTGACCTCGTTTGACATTGTGGCTGTTTCTCAGTGTGTTCTCTGTGAAAATTAGTGTAGATTCCTGTGTGTGTGTGTGTGTGTGTGTGTGTGTGTGTGTGTGTGTGTGTGTGTGTGTGTGTGTGAGTGTGTACAGTATGTGTAGGTGTAGGTGTGTGAATGTGTGAGTGTGTTGTGTGCGTCAGGGGTGTTTGTGTGCAGCATTTGTAGTTAAAACAGTAATTTATACAGCACATTTCAAGACGACCGGAGTTTTAGCAATGTGAGTTAGAGAGAGAGAGAGAGAGAGAGAGAGAGAGAGAGTTTTTGTGTGTGTGTGTGTGTGTGTGTGTGAGGGGTGTTAATATGCATCATTTGTAGTTAAAACAGTAATTTATACAGCACATTTCAAGACGACAGGAGTTTTAGCAATGTGAGTTAGAGAGAGAGAGAGAGAGAGAGAGAGAGAGAGAGAGAGAGAGAGAGAGAGTGTGTTTGTGTGTGTGTGTGTGTGTGTGTGTGTGAGGGGTGTTAATATGCATCATTTGTAGTTAAAACAGCCATTTATATTGCACAATTAAACACAACAGGAGTTTTAGCAATGTGAGTTAAATAGTGAGTGAATGAGTGAGTTTGAGTGTGTGTGTGTGTGTGGGAGGCGGGGGGTGAATGTCAGGGGTGTTTGTGTGCATCATTTGTAGTAACTAATTTATATAGCACACTTAAGCACAACAGGAGTTTTAGCAATGTGAGTTAGAGAGTGAGAGTGTGTGTGTGTGTGTGTGTGTGTGAGAGAGAGTGTGTGTCTGTGTGCATTTGTGCATGTGTGTCTGAGAGTGTGTGCATGTGTGTGTCTGTTTGTGTGTGTGTGTTCACACATGTGTGCGTATGCGTGTGTGTGTGTGTGTGTGTGTGTGTGTGTGTGCTTGTGTGTGTGTGTGTGAGTGTTCCTGATGTGAACGCCCTGGGTGCAGATTATGGATTGACTGTTCTAATTGCCCCTCTGCAGGGCGGCGATGACTCATCCGAAGAGGAAGAGGGGGAGGTGGACAGCGAGGTGGAGTTTCCACGGAGACAGAGGTGAGGGGGCCGCTCTCCCATTTATCAATTATTGATGGACTATTTGCTCTCCATCAGCCTCCTTCGTGACTGGAGATGATCTCCGGAACAGAACAGAAGTGTATAGTTTCATCCATAGCCAGACGTGCGTGTTGGTATGTGTGTGTGTGTGTGTGTGTGTGTGTGTGTGTGTGTGTGTGTGTGTGTGTGTGTGTGTGTGTGTGTGTGTGTGTGTGTGTGTGTGTGTGTGTGAAGCGAGATAACGGAAATCAGGACCCGAGGTGGATTCTCACATCTCATCTCCAGTGACGCTCTGACAGGTGGAATTGAGTATTGGGTTGAGCACAGACACAGTAGCCTGCTGTGCGCCATTGAGGCTTTGATATGAATAATGAATACTGTTGAAATTATGTAACCAACAAAACTAAATAAATAGCAATCGATAGTCTGGTTATCTACAGTTAAGGAAAACAACTTGTTAAACACAGGAGATGTTTTTTTCCCCTCATTGTTTGAATTATTGATATCTTGATATCAGTTTGTTGAGAATTGCAAATCTTGACTTTACTGTGCAATTCTTAGAAATCAACTCGAGGAGTTTAATGGAATATTTTATACCCTCAAAGGTTTAGCTGTTTAGCTGGTCCTTGCAGAACCTCCATGAAATCTTTAAGTACCAGCTAGACCCAGTACATGCAGCATTCTACAATTCAGACTGAAGACTCATAGTTGTAGATAATAAATACATGCCTTAGATACATACAATAAAAATAAAAATGTATAAACTTTCTAAAAAAATTCTCTTTTCACCTCATTTCCTTTCCCTTCCTGCCCTTTCCTCCCCATTTCCTTTACATGCCCCTCCCCTTCCTGTCTATGTCCCTCCCCTTCCTATCCAGGCCCCACCGCTGCATGAGCAGCTTCCAGTCGTACTCCACGTTCAGCTCTGAGAACCTGTCCGTGTCAGACGGCGAGGAGGGCAACACGAGCGACCGCTCCAACAGCGGCCCGCTGGAGCGCCTGAGCGGCAGCCAGGAGGAACAGCTGGACGAGCTGCTGGCTCACACGCCCGAGATCCCCATCGACATCTCCACGCAGTCCGACGGACTCTCCGACAAGGAGTGCGCCGTCCGACGCGTCAAGACACAGATCTCCCTGGGCAAGCTTTGCGCTGACGAACACAGCTACGAGGTGAGAAGGTGGAAACCGTGGTGAAGTGTGATGGTCAGGTTGGTTGGGGGAAAGTGATGGAGGCAGGTGGAGGTATAGGACTGTGAGTTACATCTACACAGTCACATTACAAACTCGTTTTCGTTTTATGGCAATTGTTTACACTTTTTTGCCATCATGAAGGCCTGCCCAATATTTCATGTCCTCGCTCTACAAACTAGGTAATTCCCATAAGCGAAATCTGCCAGCAATGACGACTTTAGAAAAGAATTTCCCCTAAATCCTCACAAAGTTAGTGTGAACGTACATCTAATTCTGTGAGTCTTTACAGGTGGACATTGAGTCTTGGCCATTAAGTGGCCATGAAGTGGACAGTCAGTAGGGGGTGGTGTGGAGGTTGTGGTTAAGTGATGGAATGGTAGTTGGAGAAACAGTGATGTTTGAAAAAGTGAAGTTTGAGGTGGAGGATAAAGAAAATGATGACTCTCCTTTGTCTATGAGTGATGTCCATCTTAATTGATTCTCTCTCTCTCTCTCTCTCTCTCTCTCTCTCTCTCTCTCTCAGAACCCGCTGCACTTTGGGGATTCCGACACTGACTCGGATGCTGAGTGTTCTGACGCCACGATCCGCAACCCCAAACCCTGCGCTCCCTCTTCCTGGTGAGGGCCGTAACCAAGCAACCTCGCAAAACCCCGCCTCTGCACCGAGGGAAACCATGGCAATAACCAACCAGATTGGCTGTACGCAGCCACAACCCCTCATGCCCCGCACCCCCCACCCCCCACCCACGCTCGCTGACATCCCTTTCCCCACCTGCCAACCCTCTACACCCCAGTCACCTTGGCGACCTAAAGCAGGGATTCCTTTTGAATGACACTGTAGCAAACTTATTTAGCATTCAAAAATTTTATTTTTGTTTGAGCTCTCGAGGAAGTGGAAATGAAATCAGGAACTCTGTATAGATTAAAACAAAATCGAACAAAGAAAAAAAAAACTAAACAAAAAAAACAAAAAAAACATGAACTTTGCTATGTAGATGCAGAGTGTGGGTGAAGTATATTTGTTAGAATGGACTGATTTCGAGAGACTGGCATTTGTGTAGAATATGAGGGTAGTGTGTGTGAGTGTGCGTTACTGTATGTATGTATGGGGTGTGTGAATGTGAAGTGTGTGTGTGTGTTTGTATGTATCCGTGTAAAGCCCTAGAAGTCTTGGGCATAGCAGTAGATCAGTGTAGTTGAAGACCATTCCATGATGGGGGACCAGCTGTCGCCTGTCCTCTCTGAAGGACACTGATAAGTGTCCCTCCACCTTTCGTCCCCTACCTGTCCACCGTGACAACATATCTAGCCAGCCTCCTCTCTCTGGCTACGCAGAGCTACCTGTTCAATCTTTAGGTTTACAGAATCGACCCCTCCTCTCTCCACACACACATACACACACACACACACACACACCCTCCAATCCCCCACCCTGTCTCATACCTCCGCAGGGGTTATCAGGGATGGTGTACCCCAAGTTTTTAAACACCAGCATGAGACGCATCCATCTTTCCATCTGTTCTTTTATCCTCTCTCTCTCTCTCTCTCTCTCTCTCTCTCTCTCTCTCTCTCTCTAACCGACATGCTTCTGTTCAAATTTCAAATGGATCTCTTCTCCCCCAATAACCCAAGGCAGTAGACCCCTCTCTTGCATGGCCCCCTGCAATGTCTCCAATAAGTCATGAGGGTCATTGTCACCGTTGTCAAGGAGACCGGGAATATGGAATTCCCGAGGCACAGACACACTGCGTCAGTCAGAACCAGGAAGGGGACCGTCAGACAGGAGGCTGTTTGAGACACAGCTTGCTTGTTTGATGTCACAAATAAACACACACACACACACACACACACACACACACACACTCATGACTATGCGCTGCTCCTGTCCTTCATGTTGTTTCTTCATCTCAGGAGTGTGGGAAACAGAAGAGAACTGAGAGACTGAGTGGACGAGCACCAATAATAATAATAGATAAATAAATAAATAATAATAATAATAATGATAATAATAAAACAATTTTAAGGACTTCTAATGTAAACCAGGCTTTAGTGTTGAGGGCAGAGCTGTGTATGCCTGATTGTTTATGTTTGGTTTTGACATGGTTCTCATTACGGTTTCCTGGTCATTCACCCGCCCATAAATAGCAGATTTTAGACAGCAGTGGTTTCTACAGTGAATTTGCAGTATCCCTTTTAGGAGTTTGCTCAGGCATAATAGTCTGTTTTTTTGGTTGTTTTTGTCACTGTTGCTGTTCCTGATGTTATTGTTGTTGTTTATACACTTGTTTGTTTGTTTGTTTGTTTGCATCGTTGGTGCTGAGTGAGCGTAAAATGAATGTTTACAGAGAGGTTTTTGAGAGAAAAAAATAAATAAACAATAAAGAAGCACAGGCTCGGCTCCCTGACTGTCCTCTTGCGGACAGTCGCTTGGACCAGGAAAGAACCAGCAATAATGTCGGTTTCCGCTCAGGCTGAAAAAAAAATAGGTTTGTCCTGCTCAGGAGTGTCCAGCTGGCTGGACAGACAGACAGACGCTTGGACAAGTTGTAACAAGTCAAGTAGTGAAAAAGCAGCTTTTGAGATCCTTTATATTTTTTAACTGAGAATTCCAGAATTTGATGCTCAGGTATTGATTTTGACCACAGTGTTCAGCGTTATAGCAATGGATGACCACTAGGTGGCGACATACTTCTTGATATATATATATATAGTTATATTTTACCCCAACAATCCTTGCTTTCAAGGAAAGATGGCATTTAATTTGGCACTGAGCCCAATAAGACTAAAGCTACTACTTAGTGAACTTATCTGTGTCTCAATTCACGTTCTGCTGTCTCAAATTGTATGTCTGTATGTTTTTGTTGTTTATTTTTATCCAAATGAAGGGATACTGCATCTTCCTCATAAACTTTTACTGCTCTAGGCTATCCATTTTAATTGTTGTCTTTGATTTTATGGTGTATGTTTTGAAGGTGATATTAGATTGGCAGTTAACTATAAAAAAGTCATATCTTTGTCCTTCTTTGTGGAGAGAAGGTTGTTGGCAAAGGTGGCATATAAGCTGTGAAATGAAATGCTTTAGCCTTGTGTGGTTCTTGCACTTCTGGACAATTGCCAACACATTCTAAGGCTTCCAGTGCTCCAAAGATCAAAACTGCTACGGAAGAATTCCACCACCCAGAGAAGAGAATAAAAGGACCTGGACCAGTGTTGTTTCTGGATCTCTCATCACGACCGATCTCGTCATTACGTCTTTGATATCTGTAAAACCGCTTGCCTACTGTGTAACCACTTAAATGTTCAGATCAATAGCTAAAGAACTGGGTGTTAGGGGTTTGAGAAGCCCCTAAAACCATGAGCGTTAATAACTGTGTGTGTGTGTGTGGGATTTGTTTTTCATGAGATGGACCCATTATGTTGAATCAGACTTGTTCATTTTGTTTACGTGTGATCCAATTATTACACTGTTCTGATCAACAGAAATCAAACTGTGGTGTTAAGACGTAAAAAATGGTATATGAAAGCCATTGTTAGATCATTGTAAAGTATCACTTATTTTATTTGTTATGATCTAAGTTTAATTTTATTTAATTTAATGTTGTTTTTTTCTCTTCAATATTTTTGTAGCTGGCCTACATGATTATGACGTTAACTTATTATAGATAACTTTGACAGCTAAAGGAAATCAGTGTAATTATCTCTTGACTTTTGGATCTTTAGACATCTCAGTAATTTCTGACTGGACTGAAAACCTCTGAGGTGTGTATAAGAAATCAGTGTAAGGACACTCTTGGAAATGGTGACGGCGAAAGAGAAGTGAGAGAAAAAAAAACATCTTAAACTTTTTTTTTTTTTTGGTATGTTCCTCTTCTGACGATGGTCTTTGATGCCACACTCCTCTAGTCTCATAGGTCCGTGTAGTTTTTTTTTTTTTTTTAATAAATCTTCCCAATCGCAAGCTGGTCCATTGTCAAAGGAGGTTTGTCAATGTGTACCACTTTATCTGGTATTAGATGGCTGGTCAGTGACATAGGGCTTGTTTTAGAATGCTGGCACCTCACTGGCAACATGCCAACACGCATCCAGGAAACAGTGTTAGTTCCTAACCTAACACACACACACACATACACACACACATGCACACACACATACTGTACACTGGTGTAAATGTGACTCGCTGGTCACGATTGCACAAAGTGCAAACTTGTATTCAGCTCTAGTGGTAGGTAGAGATTGGTAGTGATACTAGGAACTAGACTTATACTAGCACAGCAAGAACGACTCCAAAGACAGGCTGCATGGCTCTGTGATATGGACACGGCCCAACATAGGGCCAGATACGGTGCAGAGCTGCCAGCTATTTGGGCAAGAGGAACTACCACTGTCAGGTTGTAGACATCTGCCAACTCCCCAGATAATGGGTGATTATTCTCTCTCTTTCTCTTTCCCTCTCTCTCTCTCTCTTTCTCACTCTCTCTCTCTCTGTCATTATTCTCTCATTCTCTTGGATATTCCATGCATCATTTTTTTTTCTCAATTGATTCTGTTAATAGTAACTGACTTTGTGCAGAATGTCATTTAATATGTTGAAGCCTCATTTCTTCTTCCTGGTTTATTCTCTCTCTCTCTCTCTCTCTCTCTCTCTCTCTCTCTCTCTCTCTTATATATCTCTCTGACTCTTTCTATCTCTCTATCTTTCCCCTCCCCTCTCTGTCTCTCTTACTTATGCCCTGCCTTTTCCCTTTCTCTCGCCTGTAATTTTTTTTTTCTTGAATGGCGTAATGATCAACCAATCCTGACAATTTCCTGTATTAGCCAGTGTACAGTGCAATGGGGGGAGGGGTGGGGAGTGAAATCAAAGCAAACAACTGCATGGAATAAACACTGCTGTACTGTACCAAACCACATGGTTTCCTTTTGTGTTTCTGTTATATCTACCCGCACACACACTAGGCTACTACACAACCGCAATTTTGTAGATCTATGCCACATGTCATGGCAAGATACAGGGACATGCCTCAGCAGATCTTACCAAACCCGAAGGCATGGGAAATAGAGAGTAGGCTATTATGCACTCTACAAGTGCACTTAGGTCTTTTGAAATAATACTCTATGTGTGTGTGTGTGTGTGTGTGTGTGTGTGTGTGTGTGTGTGTGTGTGTGTGTAGCCTATAGGCTATATATAGGAACACCAATGTGGACATACCAGCACAAACCTCTTAAAATGTTTGAGGGATTCTTAAGAGGTTTGTGCCGTTAGCCTATGTCCTGTGTTCCTGGTATACTATAGGCCTAGTGCTAGGATGAAGGTTGGATGAGGTAAAGGCCCACTATATTGATAGCCATGGACAAAGTCCACAACACTTAGCCTATTGTTGGTTACCTTTTAGATAGGAGGAAATTCAGAAAGCACCAGATGCTGATTTGCTCAAAACATAATATAATTAATATAATATAATGTATAATTAAATATAACAAAATATAATTCTGTAAGTGCTTCATGTTTGCACATATTAGACAAGGCCTACATGCAGAATCTTCAAAATGAGAAAAAATGAAGCCATTTTCTTTTATGACATTACATAACCCATAGGCAGATGGCAGGAGGCAGATGTTGTTGTTGAGGGTATTTACTTACAATGCCAGAGATAAACATAAACAGCAGATCTGGGGGAAAAAAATGAATTTCAAATCTCGGAAGTGGCACACAGCAACCTTTTGTTATTACGACAGAATTGGGAGGAGCCAAGGTGACGCTCTCACCAAGGAAGGTCATCCGTAGCTGCTGCTGCGTCTGCGTGCGTGTATGTGTGTTTGGGAGCGCCTGCAGAAAAACATTCTGTACCCGCTTGTTTTCTCTTCGAGTGGCTCTACTGTTTAAAATGTCGAAACCGGGATACAGCAGGATGACAACTATAGCCCTGGAAACACTGAAGATGTCAGGGGCTGGACGGGCTATTGCTGTGCTGACAAGTGGAGGAGATGCACAAGGTAACGTAACGTCACTGTGGTAATTGAACGTGAGACATGTGTATGATAGAGTAACGTTAACGTTAGCTTCTAACATTGTCTTGTATATAATGGCCACAAGCAACACGTTTCAGCTTGTTTTATTTTAATAAGCCTTTTGAGGTTTGTCTCTTGATGTGTGCTGTGCACATCATTAAATGTGAGGAACCTTATCAAACATCTTTTCTGAAGTTGTTCTTCAGCAGTGCTTTGACAAGAAACAGGAAATGGTTCGTGGAAACAAATTCTCTCACAATAGACATTAATGATGGCACCTTTTTTCATATAGTTTTATTATTGGTGACTGTCGTGACTATAATAGCCTACACTACGGTTGTAGGAAACATTAGCCTACTGTAGTATTGTGCAAGCAACCTACAGCGCACATGCCAAGACCTACGTAGATGGGCGTGTCTCCTTGTACGTGCAAGTTGTCAGGACTGGACATCCACCATGAATGTCGCCAAAGTCAGGAAATAATATAAGCTACACAACAGCAGCAGCTTTGACGGACCAAGAGAGCAGTATTTGCAGCAGCCTGCTGAATCTATTGTCATAATAATGAGTTTTTCAACAGCTCTCTGACTTTTATGATCCTCCTCTATAGGAATGAATGCAGCTGTCCGTGCTGTGACCAGGATGGGTATATATGTTGGTGCCAAAGTCTATCTTGTTCATGAGGTATATATTTCATCCCCTCAGTATCCTTCACTAATAACAACACCTGTTACGCAACCTACCATTCACAATCACAGAGATGGGTATAGCCCAAGATTTCATGACACATTGTGTGTTTATTAAAATAGTTATTATAATAGTTCTATTTGGGTAGAATCCATTTGAGTGTTTTCTTAAAAAAAAGATTTTAGTAATATTTAGAGAAGGCACTGCAACTTTTGAACTTCCATAATAATGCCATGGTATGATGATCCACTGTCGGCTCCGGTAAAGCATCTGCTTTGATTTCCCTCAGGGTTACCAGGGCCTGGTAGATGGAGGTGAAAACATCAAGCTGGCTCATTGGCACAGTGTCACCAACATCATTCAGCTGGTAAGCACACACACACACACACACACACACACACACACACACACACACATACTCTAAACACACACACACACACATACTACACACACACACACACACACACAAATGTACACACACACACACACACACACGCACACACACAAACACACATACTGTACACACACACACACACGCGCGCACGCGCGCGCGCACACACACACACACACACACACACACACACACACACACACACACATGCAAACTATTGCCACCGGCACCAAAAGCCTGATCTGCTAATTGATGTTGGGGTCATCATCACAGCGTCATCAATCTGGCCATTCAAACTTACATCAATGGCAATAATTACAAGCCAGTAAACAGAGCCAAGTAGAAATCACATCATTGGAAAAGCACACATTGTGTCCAGAGAATGCCAATATGCAGGAAATGAACCAATGATGAGTCAGAGTTTGAGAGAACATCCTGAGATGACTGGCATTTAGTCACTCATGGCCTTTATACTGTGAGGGAGCCATTTCACAGTTAGAACAATATGACAAAATCTCAGTGTCCAAGGTGTCAGAGATTATGTCTGCATGTGGTTGCTGCCCTCTCAAATTCGAAAGATTCTTCTGCATTGATTTTTTTTTTCTTCCAAATAACTTAAGCACAGTTCAAATTTCTTAAGCGCAGTTAAGCATGTTATCATTCTGTGAACTACATGCAAGAAAGAATAGCCCTGCTTTTGAGTTATTTCATAGGTTCTCTTGGGTCACAGCTGTCCTGCAAGGTTCCAGTTCTCAAAGTTCTGGTTCTAAATTCATTTCTGTCTCGTTCCTCTTCCTCTTCCTCTCCTCTCCTCTCCTCTCCTCTCCTCTCCTCTCTTCTTTCCAGTCGAGATTCGGAGCCGGTAAGGTGGTCTGTTGCATGTGTGTAACCCTACTATAGCTCCTGACAGTCTGTAGTGGGAAACGCCACTAGCGCTTACTCATGACGAAACCGCCTTGCCAGATTGGTTTGCGCTGACACTGCTAAGCAAACTGGACTAATTTATTTAAACATGCTCTATTGCTCTCGTTGTTCTCCGTGGTTGAAGTGACCAGTGTGTTGATGTACTGTAGGCCCTTCCTATGGTGGGATCCCACGGTTTAGGTGCCTTACTTGCTGTGTCCACAATCACCTCCTGACACCTGCTCCAGCAAAACTCCAAAATACCTTTTTGTAGTTTTCATTATGTTTGTTACTCTTGTGTCTCTTGTACTTATATATATGTGGTTTGTCCTATAATATTTGTAAACTAGACTGCAGTCTACCCTGTGTATCTTAGGATTGTTGTCTGTAGTTCATTAACACTATACTGTACATTAGCTGATTCCCAATCTCTCCACTAAGCCCTGATGCAAATTGAACTTGACTTCATGATTGACAGATCCATACCAGTAACAGGAAAGTAGTGACCCAGTAACCCTGTTTGGTCGGGGTCATACAATGCTAAGCATTGTCTTTCTGGTCACTCTGTGACCCTGTACAATAGGGCCAAAGATCTTTTCTGACAGGGCTATGAGTCGAAATGCTGTAGAATCTTCCTGATTTTGGTCACCAAGTGCTCAGTAGGAAAAAGAATGTGAACATATGATACAACACAGACTGGCCACAAAACGCTTTTATTTTCATTTTACTATGCCCCATTCAGTTAACAGTATCTCCAAAGCATTTCTCATTTAAAGACTCAGGGTTGTGTGGGGCATCCATTGGGAATCAGACATTCTGGTGACCATAGCATTGTGTTGCCTTTTGATGCACTTCAGACTAGGGTTGTGCGATATCGTTATCGTTATCGTTATTGTTATCGTATATCGTCAAAAGAAATTCCCACAAATTATTGTCATATCGGGAAATACGATAGTCAGAAAATGTTTTGTTAGCACTTATATTTCCACCGAATAGACTACACAAACAACTCTGTCAGGTGAATATTTGTTGTCAACAATTAATTTACAATTGATTACCTTTACAAAATTTTCAAGAAGTGTCTTTCTAAACCTTGAAAACGCAACATTTAAAACCCAAGCATTTTCAGGCACCTGTAAGAACCCAGTGTTAAACTGTAGACCTAATATACTTTTTTATTGTCTGTTATCGATATCGTGATAAAAAACAGAAAATCTCGTTTTAAGTCCATATCGCCCAACCCTACTTCAGACTGTACTCTGCCTGTCAATCAAAAGTGCCCCATTAGCTGCCATACAGTACTCTATGTTTACAGTTTTATGTTTGTTTAGTATGTTTCTATGGTGCTGCCTTTGCTAAGGCTGCCATGTTTGTCTCATTCTGCCATCTTGGAGGGTGGCCATTTACAAAGTTAATGCACTTTGTTTAAATGCAATGGCGTTCTTTGCTTTCAACTGCATTGTGGAGTTTGCTTTTGGAAATGTGTAAAAAGAAAAGAAAGAAAGGAAAAAGCCTGCCGTATTGTGCTCTCTGATTAAAAATGGAGCTTAAGGTATATAATGTACTTGAGAGGTAGAGGCTGAATACAAATATCCTGTTCTCCCTGAACCTTGAAAGACTTAACTGCCGCTAATATAGGGTTATGATTCTTGCTTCGGTTGCAAGAGCTCCCAGGTTTAACTCCTGGACATGCCCTCACTTTTATGTTACAAAATTCAACTGTTCAGTCATCTTTATGTTAGAACTGTCATATTGCATTTAGAAAAAAAGACAAAAACAAAAAATGCCAAGATTACAAAAAGACAAAAAAAAAAGGAAATCCTCCTGCTTAGTTGCTGAGTTCTTTAACAGGTTGCTTGACTCTAATGCCCGATGCACAATACGTGGAACAGGCAAAGCAAGTGGTAACCATCCGAGAAGAATACTGTATATAACTATACTTACTAAACTAAACTGTAAACATCATCTAAACATCAAGGTAAAAAAAGAGTATACTAATAAGGTTTAAATTAAGAAATAAATCCGCCATGATCAGTAAACAGCACAAAAGAAAGTGCAGGTGTGCCAGCGTCTGTCTAGGTTGAAGCCCAAGAGATCAAGAGCAAGATCCTTCTTGAAAACGAGGTGGTTTTTATACGAATGGGCTGGCACCAATAATGAAGGAGAGCCAGTCAGCAACCGCAACAGGCTCCGCCTACAGGAAGTAGCAGGAGACAGTGCAGGAAATGAGCAAGGCCACCGGCAAAAGAATTAGAACATAGAAAACAGCCGACAATAAAGCCAGCATCATGTAAAAGCCTATCATGAAGTTGATTGACACCAGTTAAAGGAATAGTCCACCTCTTTATTAAAACTGGTTATTCACCCCTTACCTGAGTTACATAAGTGGGTAAGAGCATTTTGGTCTCAGTGCATGCGTTGTCCTAGTCTGGCAACCCCAATTACTTTAGCTTAGCATCGGGACTGGAAAGTAAAGTTGCCAAAGAGTTGCTATCTGGCAACTTTTCATTCCAGCGCCTATGCTAAGCTAAAGCTAAAAATGGGGAAATTGGTGATTCCATACTAGGAAAAGACAAGCACTGAGACCAAAAGCTTTACCCACATATGTAACTCAGAGTAAGGAGGCATATAGCCAATTTTCATAAAGAGGTGGACTATTCGTTAAGTCTGAGGGTTCAGGGCTTACAGTTACAGTAGTGAGGGCATGATATTCAGCCTGTACCTCCTCTCTGTAAATACTCCTTTAAGGGATCAATCCTGGCCCATGACTCAGCGAATCAAAGCCATTTGCTAGGTGTAACTGAGACTATGGAGTCAGGAGGGACACTAAAAGGACTATTTCTGTGTGCATTTGCTCTCTGTCCTGCCTGACCTGCCGTGGTGTCGATAAGGCATCAGTGATGTGCATGTAAATAATGTATGCGCAAGCATCATCGATTGCAGCTTCCTCTCTCCCTGACAACAGCTCTTTTGAATCAAATTAATTCAGCCTGCTCTATCAGCATCTATCAATTGACCTTTTTTTTTTTTTTTTTTTTTTTTTACCAGTGAAGTGATTCAGCATTTAAGCAGAAGAAGTGCAGCTTGATGTGCTAAACTAGGATTGAGGTTTTAAGGTTCATGGGACACCTAACATAGTGTTTTCTGTATTTAACATATCGAGTGCATTTAGCGTTTTTAGCCCTTGACATTCTTAGTGCACCTTTTATGTATATTTATTCGTGCATCAATGCCACATGATTATTACAGTATATGTATTCTGTTCAACACAACTGAACAAAAAAGTTCTATTCTATTCTATTCTGTTCTATTCTATCCTATTGACACACTGTAACTGTGTCTTGTCTCTGCATGCTCAGGGCGGTACAGTGATTGGCAGTGCTCGCTGCAAGGCATTCACAACCCGTGATGGGCGATTGGCAGCAGCCTTCAACCTGGTGAAGCGGGGCATCACCAACTTGTGTGTGTGCGGTGGAGATGGCAGTCTCACTGGGGCCAATATCTTCCGCAGCGAGTGGAGCGGACTACTGGCTGAGTTAGTGGAGAAAGGTACCAGCAGTTTATCCTGGATTTTAATGGAATTTTCTGGAAACATTTTCAATGGCTATTGACAATAAGTATTAAACAACAGCAGTGAGAGAGAATTCAACATAGAAATTGTTTACGTCTTAACCCAGCTGCCCATAACACTCTATATAGCTGTGTAACTACAGTAGTCTATCTGGAAAACATGCATTCGTAAGTCTTGTTGAAATCCCATAATCTGTCTTGTTTTTTTAATCAGGCAGGATCTCGGACGCCACAGCCAAACAGTATGACCACCTGAACATTGTGGGCTTAGTGGGGTCCATTGATAATGACTTCTGTGGGACAGACATGACCATCGGGGCTGATTCAGCCCTGCATCGCATCATGGAGATTGTAGATGCAATCACCACCACAGCACAGAGGTGAGGCAAACGCACACATACACACACACACACACACACACACACACACACACACACACACACACACACACACACACACATCACTCTCTCTCTCTCCTCTCTCTCTCTCACTCTCTCTCTCTCTCCTCTCTTTCTCTCTCTCTTTCTCTCTCTTTGCTCTCTCTCTATCTCTCTGTCTCTCTCTCTCCCTCTCTGTCTCTTTGAAGATCAGATGTTATGGACTTCCTCTGGTCTCAGTAGAGGTCTATCTAGATTTTGACTAAATATAGCTTTTTGTGACTAGCCGAGGATATCCCGCCTTTGACTGGAGACCTTGCTGAACTCCAATTTAAAAACAGCTTCAGTGCTAGTCTGCCTTGAGATATCAGTGTAGTGTAATTGTCTTTTTTATACCACCATAAACCCAGTCCAGTGATGAAATGATAACTTGTACATCACAGTCATCAATCATTGATGATCTTGATTTGAAAAGTCTAGACTATTGTATCAATTCATTAAGTACATACAGTATACAACTTCATGCTGTTTCATGAGCTCCAAATGCACTCTTTTGGATGAGAAAGAAGTGCTTTTATTTCCTTTGTGGATAGACTATAGACTTGTTTCACACCTGACATTCGACATTCCATGGTAGAAACTGAACATTTATCATTGAAATGCATTGATTTATGTGTCTTCTGACTTGAGAAAATGGGTAATAACATTTCAAACAGGTTTAAATTCACATTTGAAGCACACAAATTGGGAGGTCCCGAATAGATTGAAGCTTCATGCACATAAATGTAAAACCACTGTTATCTACTCGGACCTCCAAATTTGCGTGCTTCAAATGTGTATTATTTGAAAGAAAGTGAATTTAGACTTATTTTAAATATTATTACCCATTTTTTTCAGGTCAGAAAGAGGCATAATCAATGCATTTCAATGGTAGAATGTTCAGTTTACTACCATGGAATGCTTTAGAACCTCGAATGTTGAGGTGTGAAACAAGACTATTGAAAAGACAAGTTTGCTTCAAAACATCATGTTTTCATGTATGGATTGTGCTACACTGCATCTCTCTAATGATCAGATTAGTCAGATTATTAGTTTTCAGGTAATAATTTGCACAGATTTATGGACAGACATACAGACATTCCACAGTGAACACATTACCTACAGGCAGAAATAATAAGTAGTGAGCTGTTCAGAGCTGTCTTTAATCCCACCTTTAATCTAGTGCCTTTCATTTGAGAACGTCTTTGGGCTTCATTCAAGAGGCTTCAAATCCCTAACACACCGCCAGATTCTGTTGGATTTGTCCTGTGGAGTATTCTATGGGCTGTGTGTAGGCCGTAAATAATCTCTTCAGACGGATCATTCACTCCACTGACTGCTTCATGATTGCACTTGCACCAAACCAGAGCCAGCGATCAGATAGAACATTTTTCTCTCAGATTGCTTCACAGTAAGCTTTCACTATGTATCTCCTGCCACATGATAGAGAGGCTTTATACTGAGAGGTACTGTATATGAATGAATGAATAGACAAACTTAACTCCCAAGACATAATACCTCTGTGGGTACTTCAAAACACATCACACTTTTGCTGATGCTCCTAGGAGCGACATGTGTACAAAGTCCACTTCTATAACATGACAAAACTGTGAGTGTTTTTATTTTCAGTTGATTTATCTAAGCAGTGAGAAGCACAGATATCTCCTTTATGGTTCTCTCTGGCTGGGTGGCACTTGTGTGGGGGGTAATTGTGCAACATGGAGTGGAATGTGCTGAAGTTAATCTGTAAGGTGTGGAGAAGGGCTTATCGCTTGCATGGAAGTGGCAGCTGTCTGCTCACACTGACAGTCCTGTCTACACCTGCCCCTGACACGGTACAAAAAGCCGCTCTGTCTCTCTGTGGATGAGCTAAGCCCAGAGAGTGCCTTTGCACCAGTTACAGTTTAAGCATACATGTTAATGGTAATCATGGCCTTTGGGAGTATTTTTTAAAGTAATAAATAATGTAATTAAATTAATATAAATGGATAAAGGATAAAGTGGTTTGTCAAATGTACAATTCATTAAAAAAAAAGACAGACACCTACTATAGGTGTGTTTGTAATACATTGTGTGATATATTGTTTGACTATAACATACGACTCAGTTTCAATAAATTATGCAAATGGAGTGTCGGAGTGTGAGCTATTGCATGTGCAAAGAAGTAAAGAGCATGCACTCTCCTAACTCTTGGGTAAACGGCAAATTAAGACAACTTCCTTAAAAGTGGGCCTGTTGCTTGAATTACTCAACAAGCCATAACTGTAGCCTATTAGGACATGAGGGGCACGTGCCAAACCATGTAAAGCAATTTTGTGATGAAAAGTACAGTCAGTAAACTGAATACGGTATGATACTGTAATTAGTCAGTGGAGCCGCACTACTGTACTAGGAAATGGTCTAGGAAATAGTCGTCCACTGATATGCCAGTGAGCGTGCTGCGGAGTGCATTCCTCTGATAGCGGTTGAGCTGTTGAGTAGTGGCTGACGCCTGCAGTATGTTTTTTTCCCTTTCTGACCGCTGGGCATGTTCTTACTTGACAGCCACCAGAGAGCATTTGTGTTGGAGGTCATGGGCAGACACTGCGGGTGAGTTTCACTGAGCGTTGCACAAACACTTTCCTCTCCTCTCACACTCATGCCAAAATCATTAAGCATTTAATTTATACACTTAGCCATCGACACAGATTGACACCTATTAAGACTAAAGTTTGAGCCTATTGTAAAAAGGAAAGTAATTTTGTGTTGACAAACAATAATTTAAAAGATTGTGAAATATGAAAAATGCTGTGTGATGTTTGTGGTAGTTTTCCTGTAATGACGTGCTGAACATTACAATCCTTGAATTCTTTTGGTTGATGACAAGAACTATTCATTTGCTGCACATGACCATTATGAATAAGATCATGGCCACTGACATAACCTACTGTACCTGTGTTGAGCTGTTCTCACTGATTCACACCTGTCCACACCTGTGCAGGTACCTGGCTCTGGTGTCTGGGTTGGCCTCTGGAGCAGACTGGGTCTTTATTCCCGAGGCTCCGCCAGAGGAAAACTGGGAGGATCTCATGTGTGCTCGTATGGAGTCGGTGAGGCCAAAGACACACACACACACACACACGTACACACACACACACACACACACACACACACAGTACACACACACATACTGTACACACACACACGCATAACCTTCCCCAAAACCAAATCCTCCTCACAAGCCAATAATGGGGTTAACCCTTACTCCCATATTGCCACAGACAAAGTATAATTTCAGTCACAGTACTGGAGTCTTATCTTGCTATTACTACATACATTATGAAATACTGGCATTTTTGCCTGTGGTTTGTCAGCATCTGAATATCCATCAGCAGATAAAATGCACTTTTTTAGAGTGTTTTCATGTTCGTTAAATGAGTTAGTCGGACCTTCTTTTTGGTTTAGTTAGTATAGTGGAACAGTTGAGTTTTCTCTAACTAAAGTAGGAATTGAAAGAAGGAAGTAAAAATAGTAACAAAATACTTTTAATTGCCATAGTGGTATAACAATCCACTGTGCTATCTTAACTCACTCTAAAATGGCAAATGTATTGCCAATATTCTTGCCAATGTCATAGTATTTGTTTGTTTATTTATTTATTTATTTATTTATTTATTTAGACATTGTCCCGGCATGCTGTATGAAATTGTTGACCTTAACCCACTATAGAAGACACATCTACATACTTAAGACTTTGGCCTGTTTGAAACAACCCTCTAACTAACACACCCAAACATTTACTGTTTCAACAATGTGGTGCATGATGGGAAAAATGACAGCTGCAGTATAGTCTCCGTAAAGTCAGTAACAACGTCAGTGCAGAAAACATACAGTATGTCTCCTGCATGATAGTGCTGTCTTTGTAAACACAAGGGCAGTTTGTGTGCATTGGGTGTGTGATAGGCTTGTGTGTGTGTTTGATGACCCACTGTTAATTTAGTTCAGTGCAGGCAGGCTGGTGTAACCCATTGGTGTAACTACTGTATACTAGTGACTGTGTGTGTGTGTGTGTGTGTGTGTGTGTTTGTGTGTGTGTGTGTGTGTGAATGTGTGTGTGTGTGTGTGTTTGTATGTGTGTGTGCGTGCGTGTGTGTTTTTGTGTGTGTGTGTGTGTGTGTGTTAATGTGTATGTGTGTGTGCGTGCGTGTGTGTTTGTGTGTGTTAATGTGTATGTGTGTATATATGTGTGTGTGTGTGTGTGTGTGTGTGTGTGTGTGTGTGTGTGTGTGTGTGTGTGTGTGTGTTTGTGTGTTAATGTGGGTGTGTGTGTGTGTGTGTGTGTGTGTGTGTATGTAATGACCTCTTCTCTTGGTTGTTTTGTCCAGAGTCGCAGTAAAGGCTCCAGGCTGAACATCGTCATTGTTGCTGAGGGAGCCCTGCAGAGAAACGGAGAGCCCATCTCATCCACCTACGTTAAAGACGTGGGTACACACACCGGCCAGTGACAAATACTGTATCATGTGTCCAGCATTAATCCATAGTCATATTCTATGCCTTTTCTCAACAAATAAAAACACTTTTATATTCATTATAATGATCATATGTTGTAGTAAATATGTTACGAAAAGTAATTCAGTCTTAAAAGTGTGGATATAAAGTAGTTTTTGTAGGTTTTTGTGGGTTTCATAGGTAAGGGTGGGTAAGATGTATAGTATGTGCATTTGCTATATTAACTTAATTTCTTCGTTGTTTCCATCGCTTTGTCCTCTGTCTCGTTGTGTAGCTGATTGTGAAGAGGCTGGGCTATGATACCAGAGTAACAGTACTGGGGCACGTGCAAAGGGGTGGGACTCCCTCTGCCTTCGACAGAATTCTAGTAAGTCAATCTCCAGCCAATAACAACATTGTTTTAAACATCTAGTTATTTGTTTGTTTTTGTTTACTGTATGTGTTTATTTATTTAGTTGCACGTGTTCTTTTTAATGTTTTTATATTTTTTGTTCTTTTCTGTATTCTGTCCTAAATCATGAAGAAAGCTGCTATAAAAAATAAACTTGTGTTACCTGGTGGCCTCACTCTGCTGTGTTCTCCTGCCCTTTTCCAGAGCAGTAGGCTGGGGGTGGAGGCAGTGGTCGCCCTGATGGAAGCTACACCTGACACCCCCGCCTGTGTCATTGGCCTGTCCGGTAACCAGGCAACCAGACTCCCCCTTATGGAGTGTGTGGAGATGGTGGGTGCACCTGTCTGTCCGATGATTAACTAAACTGGCTATAAATATCTCAAAATGATACTACACTAGTATTGATACAGTATAGTTGTGGGCACGCATGCATGTAAAACGTGTGTGTGTGTGTTTATTTCCCCAGACTAAAGAGGTCCAGAAGGCCATGAATGAGAAGCGGTTTAACGAAACTATTCAGCTGAGAGGCAGGTGAGAACTGACTTGTGAAAGGGGTTACTGAAACTAGAATCTGACAAAAAGTAACTTTCATAAAGTCCTTTTGTAGGGCTGAGTGTTATATTAAGTTTTTCCCGATTCATGTGTTCCTAAAAAGCTCTGTATCCTCTGAGACTTTACTGCCATTACTCGGTCATTTGTTAGCTTGATTCATGCCATTCCGCTGGTCAGATTCAAGCACTCAGGGGGATGTTGATGCAGCTGAAATATCTCTTCTGAACATTACTCATTTTGTGATGGATTTAGTTCCACAATTTATATTGACTGTTGGTCTGTGCAATTTCCTTTTGTGTCATTTTGTGATGTAGTCCTTGACTTGGTTTTATTAACTTAAAAATTGGCTTGTTATTGCAGGAGCTTTGAGAACAACTGGAACATTTACAAACTCCTATCTCACCAGAAACCAGCCCAAGACAAGGTAGGTCATCCACAAATGCTTTCTCTCCACCCATTGACACTATAACATATTTTATGTGCACTTAGTGGGATTAGATGAATACTAAATGGGTGTAAATTTTACAATGCAGTATACTAGTAACTAGAATACTAACTCTCACTAACACTCTCAACCGTTTAGGGGTCGACAGGAAGTAAAGTAAGTGATGTCACACCAACTCTGAAATTAATCCTCTCAGAGTTGGGGAGCAGTTATGATTCACATGTGATTGAGTTTTAAATCACAACATCAATTGTAATTCCAACAATTGTCACAAAATGTTGGTGATTTACAAAGTGGTGACAATAAAAGTATGTGGATGGGAAGCTTTTCTGCAAAATGCTTTAAATCTTCTGATAATTAAGTCATTCTGCAGATCTGACAATCAGTCTGTCTGGGATCATCTCCTAAATACGCCTTTGTGATGCTTTTCCGTGGATAAAACTTCCTGATAAATATTAACCCACTATAATCATTCCAATACTATGGAAACTCCAATTAATTTGGGAAAATTTTTTAACTAATCTTGAAAGTTGTTTATACTGTAATTGGTTATCTGTTTGTACTGTCCCTCATTTTCCATTTTGTAATCAAATGTAATCCGATATAATGTATTACATTACTATGATAGAAATTCTTCACCACAGCACTTACTTTTAAATATATTTATATTTGTGCTGCTATTTCAGCTTATATTCTGTGGTCAGGATATTCATATAACCTTCCTAATCCTGATCATGTGTTGCCACGTAAGGCTGGATAAGTTTCATTCCAAGAGTCGTCTTCACAAACATACGTCCATAAAGGAGGACTCTGGTTCATTTTAGTCTAGATCTGGTTGTACTTGTCGTACAAGTGCACGGTGTAAAACTGACGAAAATCCATTCTGAAATGAGCAAGCTAGCCTACTCATATTGTAAGCACTGTTTTCAGAGGCAGGGCAGATTTGGACTTAACATTGAATCTACCCTCGTATCTAGGTTTCGTAGGTGCTTACGAAATTAGCTGGCTTGCATGCAAATTTTTTAAAGGATTTTTGTTATTTTTATCCCAAAAAAGCCAAGATCCAGGTTAAAACATGCCAGTGATCTCCTCATTTCAACTCTTGGAAGGTTCAAAACTAAGTCCTCAGGATGATCTCCATATTTCAAACCTAGAGACAGAAATGTCAAAAATCGGTGTTGTGTTCACTGGTGTATTTGTTGAACCAAATTAATTGCCAGTGTGCACCCTCACTTCATCCAACCATCTAACAATCCATCCATCCATCCATCCATCCATCCATCCATCCATTCAATAGAGTAATAACTACTGGATGTCTTTGGCTGTGTGAAGTGACTCAGGCGGAGTAAATACTCGAACTCTAACTAAATGAAATCTTTGCCTGTTGCCTGTGCCATCAGACTTCATACTCAATGGCAGTCCTTAATGTTGGTGCCCCGGCCGCAGGAATGAACGCAGCGGTGCGCTCGGCCGTGAGAGTTGCTCTGGCTCAGGGACATCGTGTCTACACCGTCAACGACGGCTTCTATGGGCTCGCCAAGGGACAGGTACAGTACAGTACAAACACCACCCAACCTCATTTGCTGTTCATGACAGTGAAAGTAGTGAAAGTAGTGAAAGTCTTTTGAGTGATACTGGTTGTCCATGTTGTGGGGTTTCAGGATCTGTTGCGAATTTGTTCCAACAGAAGGCGAGGTGCACGTGTATGCACACACACACACACACACACACACACACACACACACACACACACACACACACACACACACACACACACCAGTTTAGACTTTTTATTGTTTTCCTGAACACAGATTGTGTAGTAAAATTTGAGAGAACATGCATTACTTAGTTGGTGCTTACAGAAGCCATAACCTGCTCATTACAAGGGGTTGACATAATATCAGACCAATGACATAATACCAGACTTTCACAACGACTTCACGCCACAATTGTTTACGCCACAATCGTTTCCTTAGCCTCTATGTAACCGAAAACTGTTTTAACAAACAATGATCAGTTAAACATGAATTCTAATTACTGCTAAATATTTATACATTTATTCCAAAAATAAAAATTATCTTCAGAATATCCCCTACACTACCTACTTTTGAATATAAAACAACACTTTGTAATAGTTTGCCGGTATTTGGTAAGGTATGGTATTTGACTATCCAAGGTAGAGCTCCCCCTTTGCAGTATCAATAATGTGGGAAGACGTATATAAAATGCCCATTGATATTGATATAATATGTCCTTCCTTTTAAAGGGCCACTAATGTGTTATGGTAAGCCCTGTTTCTAAAATACCCATGATATGATATTGTAAGTCCTGTGTTTAAAATGGCCACTGATGTGATATGGTAAGCCCTGTCTTTAAAATAGCCATTGATACAGTATGATATATGATAAGCGCTGTGTTGTTGTCTCCAGGTGACTGAGGTAGAGTGGCACAGTGTGGCTGGCTGGACAGGCATGGGAGGTTCATTACTGGGAACTAAACGGTGAGGAACACAAACGCAACACAAGGATACACAAACGATACGTATTTTACTATACATAGTGGATGAGAATGAGATCTACTAAACACAGATACCAGTCCTTATTTTACTATGGAGATTGGATAAGAAGGAGAAACTATAGTCCAGTCATTATTCAATTCAATTCAGTCACAGCGCCATTTCTAGTAGAAATGTGTCAAGACTCCCTATGCATGTGTATGCAGAGTATGTACTGTGGATGCATTATGCATGTACATGTATCATGTTTGTGCACATTATTAGTATGTACTCTATGTATACAGTAAATGTTAACAAGCTATGCTTCATCCTGAAGGGGAAAGAATTTTTAATTTGGTCTAAATAGATGAGGCGTTCCTTTAAGGCAGGTAACTAAATACCCTGTTTGTCTCTCTTTTCTATGCCAACAGGACTCTGCCAAGCACCTGCATGGAGAGCCTGGTGGAGAACATCAATAAGTTCAGCATCCAGTCACTGCTAGTCATTGGAGGCTTTGAGGTAGATCAGAATAACACAAGCAAACAATAAATAAACAACCACATTTCATATTTTTTTCAATATGCATTTTTTTAATATTTGGGAATTTTAGTAAAGCACCTTGGTTTTTGTACCAGTTTAAACTATAAAAGCATGCAGACCTCCGCCAAAGGCAATATGGTCACAACATAAATTCCAAATGGGGTTTCGGATCACAGATCACCTCGAAAATGTAATAATCTGTTCTTTGTCCCAAGCTCCACATGGTCCAAAAACGTCATCAACAGTAAATCTGTTCTAATTATTTTGTAAACAAACAAACAAACCAACACCAGCAAAAAACATAACCCACTTTGGTGGAGGTAAAATAATCATTTGGATGTGGATCATTGATTGATATAATTAGATATGTATTGATTGATACTTTTCCTGTCCCTCCTCAGGCATATGAGGGGATCTTGGAGCTGTTTGAGGCTCGTGCTCGGTACGACGAGCTCTGCATCCCCATGTGCATCATCCCCGCCACCATCAGCAATAACGTCCCAGGAACTGACTTCAGCCTCGGAGCCGACACCGCTGTCAACGCTGCCATGTCGGTGAGTATGGAGAAGCAGTCAAGCAATGCCTACTGTACTCAATGACACTCACTCACTCTCGCTCACATATCTGTGTGTACTTTCTAATGTCTTTGTAACTCAGAAATAGAAGGGGTTGTATAAATCTGTGTAGTATGTGTATTTGGTAAAGAAGTGATGCTATTTCGAGTATCTACTGCAATGCAGTTGCTAAAATGTACAAACTGCAACTTGTTTTTACACAAAATAGGAGTGAATTTTAATATCCCTCTGCAATAAAAGATGCTTGTAAATATTTCATGATGGTTTTCATCTCTCTCCTCAGAGCTGCGATAAGATCAAGCAGTCTGCGACTGGCACCAAGAGACGGGTGTTCGTCGTGGAAACCATGGGGGGTTACTGTGGTTACTTGGCAACCACCACTGGCATTGCTGTGGGTGCTGACGCTGCCTATATCTTTGAAGATCCCTTCAACATCCACGACCTGAAGGTGCGTCATCACAAATAACAGCACTGCCATTCACCCTCACTTCAATCGGGATATGACGTCATATCATCTGCGTCATTATGGTTATCAGTGCTTCCATCTCTGTTTAGAGAAGTGTGTGTGTGTGTGTGTGTGTGTGTGTGTGTGAGAGATCGAGTGTGTGTGTGTGTGTGTGTGTGTGTGTGTGTGAGAGAGAGAGAGAGAGAGTGTGAGAGAGAGAGAGAGAGAGAGTGTGAGAGAGAGAGAGAGAGAGAGAGAGAGAGAGAGAGAGAGAGAGAGAGAGAGAGAGAGAGAGAGAGAGAGAGTGTGTGTGTGTGTAATGGCCGCTGTCTCTGTGCTCCCACAGATGAACGTGGAGCATCTGACAGAGAAGATGAAGAAGGACATCCAGAGAGGCCTGGTCTTGAGGTAAACATGGGGCCTGTGGATTCTCACTGACTGCCCACAGCAGAGCAGAGCAGATGGTAGCGCTCAGATGCCAACAACACAAGGGAAAGACAGGCTACTACACAGAGAATACACCACACCACAGTGAACCTACAGTATGGCACGCTCTCCAGCCTGATAAAAAAATAGGCTCTTTATTGAGCTGATGTGGTCATAGCTTGATTGTTATCCCTGTTTTGTAAGTCGCTTTGGATAAAAGCGTCTGCTAAATGCATAAATGTAATGTAAATGTAGTTCCAACCTACTCACACACCCACCTACCAATTAAATTACCTTATGACCAACAGACCACTAGCTTTATCATCCCAATGATAATGATTTGTGCCGCAAAATAGGCTAAATACTCACACCTGTGTCAGGCATGAAACAGTAATAATAGAATGTTAATGTTTGTATACAAGAGCAGGTCTTTGTCACAAGAGCAGGGAAAGGCCAAGAGAGAGGAAAAACACGACTATAAAGACTGCATAGATACAGTACAGCGTATCAGCAAACCGCCGCTGTTGCACGTCTACGGCCCATAATGCTGTCCCCCTCTGTCCTGGTCTCTGTGTGCAGGAATGAGAAGTGTCATGACCACTACACCACTGACTTCATCCACAAGCTCTACTCCTCTGAGGGACGCGGCATCTTTGACTGCAGAGTTAACGTCCTGGGGCATCTCCAACAGGTACTGTAAATTAAGAGCACGCTCAAGAGAAAATGATTCGCTCCCTGTTTAGTCTCGCAGTTATTATTTTTATTAGTATAGTAGTAGTAGTAGTAGTAGTCAACTTTCCTTTATTCACAGATCTAGAAAGTCATTGGACAGCCCATTAGTGCAGTTACATCGGAGTGTTAATGTTGCCAATATCTAAGAAAGGCAGGTTCCCTTTGAAATAACAGCTTGCGGTTAATTCTAAGCCTGGCGCTCGGTTAGTCTTTATAATTCTATTATTCCACCCTTGTCAATTGATTGACTTCTTCTGTGTTGCTCATGTAGGGAGGAGCGCCTTCTCCCTTTGACAGGAACTTTGGCACCAAGTTGGGGGTGAGAGCAGTGCAGTGGCTCTCTGAGAGGATGGTTGAAAACTTCAGACAAGGTTACATGACAATTCATTGACAAGATCATTCATAATCACATCTCTGCTTTTAATGATTCATTGCTTTTTAAAGGTTTAAAGGTTCACCAAGTGTTTTTATTTCTTAATAAATATTACAATATAGTATTGTTCTGCATTCTACATTTGTCAGTGCTCTATAAAAGGTTTAAAATCTTTTACAAGTACAGTATATGTGTGACACATACTCTCTTTTTCTGTGTGTTTGACAGGGAGGGTGTTTGCTAACGCCCCAGAAACAGTGTGTGTTATTGGGCTAAACAAGAAGTCGCTGTCTTTCAGTCCAGTGATGGAGCTCAAGGAGCAGACTGACTTTGAGTAAGTCATCTGAACATTTCTGGCAGAAGTCAGAAAAACACTTGACAGCAAAGCAGAGTTTGATAAAATACAACACAATACACACAATTATTAGATTGGAATAAGATAGGAGTCTCAGGTACATGCAGGTGAAAAATGTCTGTCAGATTAGTGCAAATGATACATGATGGTGTCCAAAAAAAGTAAAGTCATTGGGAGGGGCCTAGCACCAAATTCTGGGCCCTATGCACAAGCAGTGGCCTTGGGCCCCCCTCAACCCCTGGAGCACAATTCTAGACTCCTCAAAGGGTCTTTCCTACTTGGGGCACTGGTAACTCAGTCCCCCTTTCCCCCCACTATGACGCCCCTGGCCATTGACCAAGGAAACATGACCGTGGTCAGTCAGTCTTTTACTGTGCGTACATACCGAGACCGATTCAGTCGACATGGGCGACGGAAGTAATTGAGTTTGTATTGGGACCGGCGACTTGGATGTCGATTTACTGGTGAGATGTCAATAGAGAAGCAGGATCGAACTTTTGAATGCTAACGTCATGAGCAAATTTGCCGTTTTGGTTGCTGTGCTCAAGCGATGTTTCTTGGGAGTCTTCGGCGACTCTTGGCAATTTAACGCTGGCGGTCTGAACGTACAGTTAGTTTAGTTAGAGTTACCTAGAAGTCTAATCACTGTGTTTTCTTGCAGACACAGAATGCCCCAAAACCAGTGGTGGTTGAACTTCCGTCTGATGCTTAAGATGCTGGCCAAGTACCAGACGAGCTTTGATGAGTACGTCACCGGGGAGATCGAGCATGTGACCCGGCGATCTCTCAGCATAGACACTGGGATCTGAGGAAACGGGTCACAAACAAAAGACCAGCATCAACTAGCCGATAAGTCACGTTCCTACTCTCCGTCCCAACCTCACCTCACTTCACTACATCATTCACTCCATGCCACCTGTTAATGTGCCTGAACCAGGAAATCACTCAGGACCCAATCAGATTTCAGGACCAAATCCTAGCTACCGTCAGGGCTGTTTAAGTACTACAGTATAGGGCTGTTTAAAGTACTTTACCTTTACTACAGCTACAACTCAGAGCCTTATCAAAGATACAGTACATCAGTTGACTGTTTCAGTCATCTGTTTGATTTAGACTGTATAGGAATGACAATGTGATTAGAGGAACCTTGAATGTGAATGTTTGCTGTAAACATCAGCTGACAGGCTGAATATGAATAGGAATAATTATTAATAAATATAATTGGTTAAATAAGTATTGCAGTTCAAGGGCTGAGGATCTAAAGGCCGGTAGTGACATTTTGGTTAAAATTGAGTTATATTTATCGCCTAAAAGCTCTTGATGAACTCTTTCCACTGAATTATAAAGGTAAATATTAATACATTAAATAAAAACCAAAGGTTTGAACATCTGAACATACAACAGTTACAGATGACCTAACTGCACTTTTACTAAAAAATATATT
Source organism: Sardinella longiceps (assembly GCA_027497455.2). Classification (NCBI taxonomy): domain Eukaryota; kingdom Metazoa; phylum Chordata; class Actinopteri; order Clupeiformes; family Clupeidae; genus Sardinella; species Sardinella longiceps. Next base: position 8,136,345 of record JAODXP020000016.1, on the reverse strand, counting down.
ATTGCTCATTAAGTAATGTTTCATCCATCTGTGTCAATAAATGTGTTTTGAATAGTGAAATCAATACAGGAAGTAGCATAAGAGCAAATTGTTGTAATTTCGGTTTTGGCTCTCCTGTAAAGTTGGTGAAATGTCACTTACACTCTTTAGGTTCTCAGTCCCCGAGTTTTAAAATAGAAAACAAGGCGGGTTGACTTGTAGATGGGTGATATGGTAAGGCATCCATGTGATTGTCATGAGCAGTCATAACCATATGGTTACAGATTGAAGGCCACTATGCTTATGCTATTGTGTGTCTGTCTGTGTATAATCTATGTGCCCATGCTTCAGTGCTGCCAAGTCATTGTATCCAAATCACACACTATATTGACCGCCCATTAAGACACAAAATGCACTTCAAATGCACTCCAGTTTAGAAATTGTTTTAATATGTGCACCTTATTAAAGGAATTAAAGCCTAGCCAGTTACATTTCAGTAGAATCTAGAAATTTGAAAGCAAAATTTGAAATTAGATCTTACCTATTTCTCCTAAAAAATGCTACTTTTGAGTAAAAATGAACCAATTGAGAAGAAAAAAAAAGAGATTAAAAATCACACTAAAATTGGGCTTGGGCCAAGATTATGTTTATTTGTAAGATGTGAAATGTTTTAACCTAAAAGCTCAAAAGGTGGTTTTAGGGGACGTTTTCATAAAGGAAATACATTTTTAACACTAGAAATTTCCCTGTGTTATACAGAAAAATTCCAGTGAACTGGAATAACCAAAGGTGTTTGTAGTAGTAGTCCCAGACAGTAATGCAATGGAAAGGCATTCGCTTGTGAAATACTGTATTATGTAGTCTGAATTCTGAAAGCAAGTGGTTTAACATTCACCAATGAATGTGATTCTAAACACCAAAATACTTAAAGGAAAAATCTGGGGTCAATCAGCCCATATCGCTATTCTAACGAGTGCCGTTAGTAGGTATGAGAGTGACTGCATTTATTATTAGGGATATGTATTTAGTAGGCGACTTGAAGCTAATATTAACAATTGGGGGCATAAGAAAAACATCCTAGCTCTCATCAGTCATCAGGGGTTTCCTTATTTGGTCTATGCTTCACCAAATTTTGTCATACTATTCTACCTACCAGCAGCACTCGTCATCATTTAAGGTATAATTCGGAGTGAATCAACACCTAGCCCTGCTGTTTTATACTGCTAAGCGCTACTGAAAGCCACCTCAATGATAAAATTTTGTGCGTCGTAGACCGAGTTTGCGAAACGGCAGCTAACACTAACTGAATGAGGCATGTCAAAAACGAAACCTAATTGATTTGCTTTAGTTTTGAAATGCCCCATTCTGTTAACGTTAGCTGCCATTTTGCTATCTCAGTCTGCGTTACGTGAAATCGAGTGATTGAGGTGGCTATCAATAGCGCTTGGCACTACAAAACAGTAGGACTACGTGTTGATTCACTCCGGATTTCTCCTTTAAACAACAGGGCTATGGGTTGATTGACTCCGGATAATCCCTTTAAAAGAGAAATCTAGTGTCAATCAATCCAATGCAAATCCAGACACAGACTGACTAGTGAATCAGCCAGCCAACACTAACCAAACAGGGCACAGAACCTCACCTCATGTTAGTTTCATTTTCCCATGTCCAATTCAGTTCACGTTGGCTGCTGTTCCCTTGTCGATCTACGCTGTATCAAATTTTCTGGTTCTTTTTCCTACACTAGTTTTCCTACACTCCAGCACTAAGTGACCTCCAATATCAGAGCTGCTGATTGGTTCACATTGGATTTCTCCTGCACTGTAAAAAACGATTTGTAATGGTTACTTGAAAAATGTGTGGAAACTCGTTGCCTCAAATGAGTTAAGTAACTATAACTTATCTTTTTCAAGTTAAAAGCATTTTACATCTAAAAAGATAAGTTATAGTTACTCAACTCATTTGAGGCAATGAGTTTCCACACATTTTTCAAGTAACCATTACAAATCGTTTTTTACAGTGTGTAAAATAGCATGGTGCTTTAATTAATGCTTTGGGCAGACATTTTCTCGTGTTTATGTCCAAAGCCTGATGCAGCTGCACTGATGTGCCATCGTCCCACTCGTCCAGTCATCCATGCCTGCTATCTTTTAGGCTGTTATGCAAAAATGCAATATTTGTGGCTAATATTTTGTCCCACTGTGGTGTTAATGTGTATTTTTGCACATCTAGTGTGCTGTGCAGTGATTGTCACCATCGTTATTATGAATAATTTATGGAAAGAAAAGTATATTTCTCTATGTATTAAGCACCTTGCTTAAAGACTTGTCAATCAACCCCTTTCAAATGAGGCTGACAACGGTGGGTGTTCAAGTGCAATAGGTTTTAAAGGAAAAAAGTAGTTATGTGACTGTTGTAACAAATTAACTGTTAGTGACACTGTTGTAACACTCCAGTTAGTAGATGTATGTATCTGCTGTATATCTTTAATGTGAATATGATGTTATGACTGAAATGTCATCATGGTGTATTCATCACTTGGTTAATAATACATTGCCTTTGATTGCAGTACTTTTTTTTATTTTCTTTTGTGTTTATTTCTTTTATTTTCCATACAAGTTTATGGATGTATTTGTGTAAACACAGCCATCGGAATATAAATTGACAATAAACAAATAAATACAATTGAACAGAGCTGCTCTTTCATTCCAATAAATAATAGCAATTAATTACAACTGGTGACAGACTGGGACAAATTCATAGCTTGTCGTAAAACTTTTAAAATGAACACTAACGTTATAGAAACCCATGGCTTTTCCAACTGATTCTAGACACTGAATAACAAGCTTAAAAAGACAATCAAAAACTTGTAAGTAGGCAAAACATACAATGCCTACACGTAACCCTTGGGTTTTACGTTATGTTTTTATTATGTTAAAATCTACTCTACTTCACAACGTATTTTCCATCTAGAACTTTCCAAAGTTGAAGGAGAAAGGGAACCCATCTCCACTCGCTGTCTTGTCCTCAGAGGTTGGGTTCTGTGCAGGGCTCTTGGATGAGAACGAGAACTGGAAGTCTTCTTCAGACCTACTCTCAGACTGATCAAATGGAAACCCTGAACCCAACACACACACACACACACACACTTATGGTTAGACGCTTAAACGTTGCTGATCCTAGCCTAGGCCAGTTCACTGCTTGTGAGGCTGCATTGAAATACTAGTTTTGTCATGATAGCTAGGCTATGCCAGTCCCTTTTGCTTGGAATGAAAATGTCAGCCAAATACCTGACAGACAGGCCACAGATGAAAACTATCAAATACATTTTCATACAGATTTAAAATAAAATAATCAGTTTCAAATAGTATTACAGTATTACAAATAAAAATGTCCTGTTTGCACAATGATAAAGCTAACAAAAAAGATTATTGAGGCAGTAAAGGTCTAAGTACTGTATGTACAATCATTAATTATTATTATTATTTAATTACCTGTAAACTTTGAATCTGAAGATTTCTGTGGAAACACAAAATCATTGTTCATGTAACACAGCACAACTCCATGTACGATACCAATGTGCCACTCAATTTGAGTGATCTTCATACTCTCATACTCATATTAAAAGGAACAATAAATGTCTCTAAAAAGGGATATTCTAAAACATACCTTGTCACTGAAATATTCACTTGTGAATGTGAATGGGGTCTCCTAAAAAACATGATCAAGAAATTACAGGCATGCAACATAGATAAAGTGATAAAATGTATGCCTGCTAAAGTTATGAAACATTGATAGAATTCAGTTGATTTATGATTCAATATAATGAAGTCTGGTATGTTCAACCTACAGCTTTGTTGTTGGGGAGCTTTGCATACTTTCATTCCATAAACATATTATGAAAATCTTTTCAGAGACATGAGTAAGCTAGTCCCCTAATATTGTAAGCAAAACAAAACATGGCTGTCAATGCAGTCATTTTTGTACTGAATGAAAACATGTGAAATCCTGAAACAAAACTACACTGTATAAGATGAATGCACTGGAATGCTCCTTAAAGAATATGATCATTAAAACATTAGATAACAACATTACTACAATGTATTGCATTAGCCAGGCATAATAATAACATCTACAGAGTAGACAGAATAAAACATTAAGTCTTCCCTCACCTCCCCTTGTGTGCTTGAGCCCATGTCGAAGCTGAACCCAGTGAATGTCGGAGTGGAGGGGTCGGAGGTCATTGCGAATGGGAAGCCTGGGGACTTCCCTTCCGAGTCGTCACTGTGACCGAGAGGACCAGTGAACTCGAAGCCCGGGGACTTGGTCTCGGAGTCGTCACGTCGGCCAAGAGGTCCCGGGAATTCGAAGCCTGGAGACTTCCCTTCGGAGTCGTCACGGCGACCAAGAGGTCCAGGGAACACAAACCCTGGGGACTTCCCGTCGGAAGCGTCAGCCTGACCATGCGGACCTTTGGGGCTACTGTTAACGCACATATGACAGCAAGCTATTCACATTTTTCACATGTTATCCTACAGTACATAATAATTACAGAACAGTACCTACTATAGTTACTACCGTACTACCACCACTGAACTTCACTCAATAGCTGAACTCACTATTGTGATTGTGTGTTGATTCAGATAGAAGGGAGGGAGTTCTAAGTGCCATATCAGTCCACTTTATCTTTTACTGTAAAATACCTATTCCTACTCCCGTCATCCATCTGCTACTGAGTCCCAACGTCTGCCCTAACCCTAAGCTGATCCATACCCAGTGTTGCTCCCTCATTGGCTTGAATATGCCCCCCCCCCCCACACACACACACACACACAGAGTCTAATTTTACATATTAGAATCATTCTAATATTTCAGCCATATCTGACAGATGTATAACAAAGTTTTAGCATTTCTATTGTTGCATTATTTTTACTACTTCATCAGTGCTGAATCAGGCCTATTTTGCCGTAGAAACAAAATACATGAAGTTGTAATTAATTAAACCAGTGTGATTGTGTGGCAGATATTCTGGAACCTACGCCTCACCAAAGTCTCAAAAAAATCCTGTGGGAAGCACTAATGCCTATTAAATTGTTGAGGGTTCAGGGCCATGTAGGGCTGATTAGGGGTCAATGGGATCATGTTGTAGCCTGACATAGCCCGCCCATAATACGAATGTTCATCCGTATCCATGGTCTGGGGACGGTCTTCTGGGGCGGGTTTACATCGGTAGAGAGACTACCGGCCAATAAGCGAAGCTGATTAGACGAGCTGTCCAATCGTTTCAAACCAGAACTGAATGCCCTCCCCCCGCCCTATAATCGCGTCAGGTTAAAGCACCTCCAGACCATGAATACGGATGAACAGCAGTATTATGGTCGGGCTATGTCAGGCTAATCATGTTGGTGGCTCACCCAAGTGTGAAGGTTGGTGTGGAAAGCACTGCCTTCATCCTGGAAGGGGGGGTTTGGGGGCAGGCAGTGCTGTCCCCAGCAGTCCCCACATCAGAAGCTCCAACAAGGCCAGAGGCAGTAGGGGGGTCCTGCCCCTGTTTCTCCACCGTCACCCCATCAAAGTCATCGCCCATCCCTTCAGCAATGCCTGACATGTTAAAGCTGTCCTCCTGTGAAGACCACAAAGCAGTTGTTTGCGGGGCATTTAGAGTGGCATACACCTACTAAAACCACTGCTAAGCAAATGGTTCTTGTGCTCCTGAACTAGATGAGTAGCATGCTTGAAACTTAAGCATCTATATAATTTCAATCATTTTAAAGGTAGAGTAGCAACGGGAGCATAATACTGTCATTTACATGCATACCACAATATTTAACACGCAACATATCAAGTGGTCAACATTTATACATGCAATTATAAAAAAAGAAGCCGCACTTCATAGCATAAATTCAGCTTTTTTTATAGCACATTGAGGAAGGCACACACTGAAACACGCTTGTGCAATAAAAAGGCTGAATTCTATTAAGAGCGGCTTCTTCTTTTAAAATTGAATGTATAATTCAAGCCAGCACTTCAAAGTTTGTGAAGTATACATTGAGAGAAGCCTGCTCTCTTGTCACTCAACATTTATACATGTACATGAGGTAAGCTCTTTTTTTTTTTTACCTGATGAAGGTCTAAGACCGAAACATTGTATTTTCTTAATGTTTAATAAATATTTTGCTTGCGTAATGGTCAGTGTGCGGGATTCCTTTTAAGCTACTAATCCATGACCACACGGTCTTCTCCAACGCACCCGACCGAGAAAAAGAGGTGTGCAAGAAGTCTTCATCACCACTAAGCTCTCAAGCCGGTCACTGTTCTGAAGATGCTTTTTCCTTTTGCTATTATGTAACATGCTGATTAGTGTTGATGATGCACATTATCTATGCATCAATTAATTATGAATTATAACAAATGTCTAGGCTAATTGTAACTGTAGAGACAGTGAAGGCATCACCTGTTCCATCTCAGCTTGCTGAGCCTGTTCCTCTACCTCCCGTTGAACTGGACAATAAACACAAACACGAAGCCAGTTAATATAATGAATAAATTGCAAATCTAACGGGACCGACTTCCGAGGCTAGCTGGAAGCAGTACGTGTAAATCCTCGCAAACCCAATGATTAATGAACTGCTTCTAACTGTTGAGTTGGAAGCCTGGGCTTTTAGCTCAGTGGTTAGAGCATTCGACTACCATGCCATGGGTTTGTTGTAGCTGACGGGAGTGGCGGGCTCGAGATCTGTGTGAGGTGTGTACCACCACTGCTACACAAAATTGCAATACCATAGTGTTGGTCATCCATATTCACCTGAAGACCCAGTCAAATTGTCATCTCTAATTATTAGCTTGTGTAGACCGGTATTTTGCCATCTGCCATGACGTGGTCGCGTGGTCTATTACTTTTTGTTACTATTACATAAAAAAAGTTTTGACTGGTATATTCATGGATGAAATTCACCTCATTAAGAGGGCAGTGCTTTAAGGACTGAGGAGGTCGGCTGTATACTAGAAATAGATGTTTGTTTACATAAAAGTCGCAACATGTACTTTCAGTTTCTTAAGTTTGTGTTGACAGGATATATTTTAGTCAATGGGCTAAGAGCTATGTTTAGTTTTGGCCCTAAGGCACATCTTATCCCAACCAAACACGTAAACATGTAAACGCGTACCAAAACACAGGTGGCCCAGATTTATTACATAGAGTATGCAATTTTTTAAAAAAAAGACAATTTCTGAAGATCATGAAGCGCAGTTCATAAGAGCGTCTGTAAAGAATATCTGTAAAGAGCAATGTAAAACCACTGTTGCCTACATGAAAACTATAAAAATCATAAAAATATTTAGGCTACCTGTAAGTGTATAGCCTATATCATTTCCAACATTCCAAATTTGCTCCTCACTTACCAGCGCTTCAGACGGAGAAGGAGAAGGTCAAAACGTGTGCCTTGGCCCATCCTGACTTAACTTTGGCCCTCCTACAAATTTCATTCTAAAATCGCCACTGATATGTGGGCTGAATGACTGTTTACATGCTGACAGACATGCATCAGAGATACAGTACATACACACACTCTCATGTGCACACACCCACACTCAAATAAACACTCTTCACTGCCTGCCTGTTACAGTGCAGCCAAACACACACACACACACACACACACACACACACACACACACTCTATCTACCTGCTCTAGCCTCAGGACTGGTCCACACTAGGCCTATGCCTGGGCTTGTTATTCCAGCAGGAGCTCTGCTTCGGCCTTCATCACATTCACCGGCTCCTGGTTCCTCCATCGTTTCCTCTCCCAACCCTGCATCCACATCCTGGGCATCACCGCCAGCACTCTAGAGAAGGACGAAATACGGATCTAACTGTGTGTGTGTGTGTGTGTGTGTGTGTGTGTGTGTGTGTGAAAAACATGGCTGAATCATGCATGGGTTTACACTAATTGATTGTGTGTGTGTGTGTGTGTGTGTGTGTGTGTGTGTGTGTTTGTGTGTGTCTGTGTGGAGGTGTAAAGTGCGAGAACCATGGCTCAATCATGCATGGGGTAACACTGATTGTGTGAGTGAGTGTGTGTTATGTTACCTGTGATAGTGGATCCTTGACACCCACGGATGACTCAATCTGATCTAGTGGCTGAAGTTCTACCTGACTTAATGACACACTTGAACAAACACATGTAATCCATTGACGTAATTAGATTACACTACATTACAGTTACGTTAATGTCAGAATATTATTTAAAATATATTTGATTTACATTCAGTAGCATTTTTTTGGTTTTCATAAAACAAACCTCTCCTCTGCATCCTCTGGAGAGACTGAGGAGATTGCTGCACCTGGAAAAATGAGAATAGGAGTTTTGTGTTCATTCAACCTTACATTAACTCACAATCAATGACAACGTACAGTTTCTCTTAAGGCCAATTCAGACTGAAGATCGAAATGAGATGATGGTGAGATGACGGTTTTAAAGAGTTGCAGTGCTCACAAAAAATGTAAAATGTCAAAAGAATTGTTTGGTCTTTTTTTTTTGTCAGATGATTTATTTTTCTTTCATTACCCTGTAGTGCCAGCCGTTCTTTCTCTCCTGCTGAAATGCGGTCCTCTGCGGCCCTGATCCTTCTCTCTATCTCTTCATTCTCAGCCTGGATCTTCAAGAGCTTCTGAGCCAGAGGGTGTTGATGGTACTGCTCTTTGTGTTTCTTCAACACCGCCCTATAGTTCTCAACTCTCTCATAGTACATTTTCCTTGCACAAATGAAAACAAATTCACAGAGTTAATTTCCTGACAACTTAATGTGAGCAGCTTATTTTGCCCTTTTATCCTTTTTTAAAAAAAAAAATCAGGCATGACTGCCTGACATCAACCACAAAAGTATTTAGACAGACAAATTGATGAGTCCTGTTGTATTTTTTAGGTAGGCTACCAGGCAGATTTCATGCATTGCCTACTTACGTATCTCGGTTGCAGTTGTCTTGCCTGCGTTCTAGTTCGTTCTCTAGCACCTTCTCATACTGCAGCAATAAACTATGGGTCCTCTTCAAGCTACGACAGAACCTCTAGTTATTATAAATTCGTTCAAAGAAAAGAGAGACTTTGACATCTGGCAACTCGCAGTTTGACAGCATTATTTCACAATGAAAACATCAATTCTGTCTGCAGCATTTACCCCTTTGTGTTGTCTTTGTAATGCACTACCGTCTTCTGTTTCTCCTTAATCTGCTCGTCAAGTTTCTCGACATTTTTCTTATTTTCATCGATGTAAACCTTCTTCTGTTGAATACTCGCTCTGCAAACTGTTGGACCAAGAGAATCGATTATCCTCAACAACTTGTGGAATAACTAATTTAGTTTGAAGATTAAGTTTGTTTGGTGTCTGTCACCTTGAATTTGCAACTGCAGATCATCTCTTTTCCCAGACAGCTCTCGAGTCTGCAGAGCTAGTCAAAAACATAACGTAGCATGTTTACATAGGTAAGTCAATTCATGTACCTGTGGGCCTGCCTGTGGGCTACTTTGGCAACAACATAACACCAGAACGCCAGTCGAGCTAACTAGCTAGTCCGGTCATGGTCCTTCAAAATTGTGTGAGACTTACCTAACTGTAGTAAAAGGTTATCCAAATTTTCCATAGCATTTTCATCCGCCATTTTATCTGGGGAAAGATGGAAAACCTCGGCTATTAAGAACTATTTATATCGGGTTTACTAGCATGTTAAGCATCTTAACTAGCACAGCTAGTTACCCTACTTATCCAGAAGAATCTTTGCATCAAGTTAGTGTGTTTGCCCTCAAATTAGGCATAATATCTACATAATGTCTACATTTTAGTTTGTCGTGGTGTTCGTATTTTGATAGAATATAGGGTAGGTAGGTAACCTGTTATATACCATTTAGAAAAATGTAATTACCTCAGGAGGAACAAATTCTCTGGTCTGCTGACAATTTCACGTGCAATCTAGTGGCTGTGCAGTGTGCACGCTCTTCAGATCACGTCAATATTTTGGCGTCATAGCCTGGTAATTGTGTACTTTATTTTTTGTGTATATTGATCACACTTTTAAACTCAACATGGCACATGGCCATGCACAAACTGTTTCCATCTTGGGAAAGTGTGAGGGAGGGGGTTGGGACACGTTTAAAAACCCTTTGATGAGGGGGAGAGAGAGACACGACTACAGCGACTGGTTTAGGCTACTCAAGGTAAGCTATGCAGAACCATGAGTCTCTCTCTCATTAGTCTCTCGATCTGATCACAATTACTAATTAAGGACTTTGTTTTAAAACATTATTCTTATTATATGAAATGAAAGTTAAAGGTGATATTTAGAGGAGATTGGTATCTTTAGAGGGTGCTGGTAACAAGAATGTTGAAATGAAAAATAATGAGCAACAAATTTATGATGACATGCTTTCAGAAACAACTAGGATTCCTTCATTGTAATGCTTAAAATGATGTATTGCATGATACACATTTACACGTTTTTACATAGGCTACATGCAGTTTTTACTTAATTTATTCACTGATTGCCTGTGAATTTCTTCAAACAGAAGGGAAGGACATTGTCCAGCGTTGGCTGCAGGTATTTCTATTGTTACTTATCAAATTACTTTCACATCACTAAGGAGGCTGTGATGATGTTACCCGTGGGACTCCTGGTGTCCGGGATGTTTCTTCTCAGCTGTGCACAGGACTTGGGGTGTCAACGATGTGCAACTACAACACCTACACCACCCTGTCCAGGATGTACAACTCCAGCACCCAGACCAACCTGTCCAACCACTCCAACTACCACACCTACACCAACCTCAACTACACCACCCTGTCGACGATGTCCCACAACACCTCCACCACCTTGTCCAGGATGCCCCACAACACCTCCACCACCCTGTCCAGGATGCCCCACAACACCTCCACCACCCCCACCACCCTGTCCAGGATGCCCCACAACACCACCACCCCCACCACCCTGTCCAATAGATCCCTCACGGTGTCCCTACTGCCCACCAGGAGATCCACCTGCATGCCCAGATCCCACAGATGAGCCCATAGAGAAGATCACTCCTCCCTGCTGCATCCGTAAGTACAGTACTGTATGTCCGCAAGTTGCCGGGGTTAGGGGTTGTCATGAAAACTACAATCATTACCACAGTGTTGATTTGCTGCATTTTAGATTTTTCAAAGGCATATCCAGGAAAAGCAACTGAATGAATAGACATAGTAGCCATAGATAGTATAAGTATATCATTTGTTGTAGCCAACTTAGCATATTCAAGGATGATGGGGATCCAGACATATTCCATGTCTGTTTGTTTGACGGGAAAAGTCAGTAAGGTTTAGCGGCTGGTTTGCAAATTCAGTTCATGTTGTACCGAAGTTTCTCATTCCTCTTCCTAAATGTCCTTGAGCACCAAGGATAGCCTATGCAGGTTGATTTACCCTGGACATTTCCTTTCACATAGCCGATGTAATTTCAGTTGACTTCACCATGAAACAGTACAGACAAGATGACAGTACAATTACCGGTACAAACTAAACTGCTTACTCTAAATGTTTTTTCTCACAGAAAATGTCCTGTGTCCCATCAACGTCTTCTTTGTTTTGGACACCTCAGAATCAGTGTCATTACTTAAATCCCCACCAGGAACTGTAGTGGAGTTGATAAAGCAGTTTACCATTAAGTTATCAGAGAGACTCACAGATGGGTTTTACCGAAACAATGTCTATCTCACATGGACAATGGGCGGCATCCACTTCTCAGACACCAACCAGGTCTTCAGTAAAATCACAAACCAAGCTGACTTCCTCAAGGCTATACTCCCAATCAACTACATTGGTAGAAGCACTCACGTGGACTGCGCATTAGGCAACATGACCCTAGAGATCCAAAATCACCAATTTCGTAAGAGACCAAAACATTTTGTGGTGGTTGTTACGGACGCCACAGAGAATGGGTTTCACTGTGGAGGGATGAAGAAAGCTGCCGAGCGTGCCAAGGATCTCGGCTACCAGCTTTTTGCAGTCGGTGTCTCTGCAGCGTGGAAAAATAAAGAAGGGCTTCGGCAGATTGCCAGCTCCCCTGTGCCTTTGTTCAATGGAGACCTTGTAGCTGTGGATGTGTCATCAGGGAGATTTATTGAAGCAACTATTGATCGAATTGTTCAAGTAATGGTGAGCCATGAACAGTTTTTGTAATCACTGCAATGGCATGGATTTACATTTAATTCATCCATTCTTACAGTACACTGTAAAAAACAATAAGTAGACTAATGTGTACTGTAAATGAGTAATATGTCCATTTTACTTTGAAAAAGAAATGTGTAAAATGTTGATTCCAATGAATTAAGTATGCAGCACATTGCTAGTCTCTTTCAAGTAAAACTGACTTGAAAACTTGTGGAAACTTGTTGCTACAATTAAGCATTACAAATTCTTTTTTTTCCAGTGCAATGTAATTGGCGAATCTGTTCCAAGTCTTTGAAAAAAGTGTAGACTCTTAAAGTGTGAATTTCCATGATATCTTAAGGCGTTGTGTCTTTTATTTCTCCACAGAAATATCGTGCCTTCCTGGAGGTAAGATTTATGGTGCTCAGTAAAAGTACAGGATGTTGAGAACCTGTGTACCTAACTCTAAGGATGTTTTTTTCTTTAAGGCACAAATATTTTAGAACATCTAAGAGGTACCTCTTATGGTATTTCTTTATTTTGGTTTTGGTTTCAAGATTGCTGCAATAAACGTGTCTAACACTTGGATTGGGCTATGATTGGTCTTGCATTTAATTCTTCATTAAAGCGAAGGTTTGAGTAAATCAAGCATAGCCCTATTGCACGAGCCTGCTGATTGCATTACATAGCAAGTGGAAAGAAAGAATTGGAACATACGCAAAAGCGAACAAACAGTTTACGTTGTGTCAATGGAACTTACAATCTTACTTTTGGTTTCGAATGTTGTATGTTCCATTGACTCGATGTAAAGTGCTTGTGCACATTTGCATTTAATCTATGTAACACAGACAGCAGGCTTCTATTACAGGCTTGTTATGCTTGAATTGGATTAGACCAAATGTTGGTTGACTTATTGTTTGCTCTGTAAATGGGATCATCCAAATAAAAAAATCAGACCTAAAATGTTCTATTGTTTGTAGTGTGTCCGACACAGGTGTTTTGAAGTTGATGGTGCCCCAGGTCATAAAGGTGCCAAAGGAAGAAAGGTGAGCTATACTATACATTTCCCATTCATTGTTTGGTGTTTTGAAGTTTGCATAAAACATGACCTGGGGGCATATTCCAAGAAGGCAGTTTAAACCTTAGAGTTGAAGTAAACCTCATAACAGACGAGTCTTGACTCCTGTTTCTCTTCACGAAACAAAGCCAACAGGCTCCTCTTTTAGCAGATTTGCAAATTCCTCTAAGTTAAAGTGATTTGCCTCCATTTGGGGAAATAACCTTATTTTCCACCGCTCCTCGAGTTAAAAGGCAAGTTCAGTATTTAGCATGTATAAGCATGGTCTAATTTTATTTAATGATCTATGCTAAGCTGCAGCTGAAAGTCCCATCGCCAGACGCAGAGAACTTAACCACTTAACCAGGAATACCCCCTGCTGTTTACACATATTACGTTAGCGTTAAAGGTTGTTTGTTATTATTTTACTGTAATGTGCCTGAAGGGAGCCAAAGGACCGGACGGCCAATATGGATGCAAAGGCTGCAAAGGGGATCAGGTAGGACAAATTTGCAGTCATTTTTCCTACAATAGCTATTTCTTTGTTAAATAAGCTTTAATGGCAGCTTTTATAATGGCTAATTACAAATTAGGGATACTAGGTTATGGAAATATGATATTTGATTTTGATCAAATCATCGCTATTTAACACAATTATTCTTTCAAGTTTGGAATGTTGCTTTTGTGTGTGTGTGTGTGTGTGTGTGTGTGTGTGTGTGATTCTGTAAACAGACCAGAAAAAAAGCCTTATGACCATGGCCTACTTGCCAAATGGAATGTGACCAAATACTTTAGTGTTTGCTTTTTAGATTGGAAATATAAATTTTGTTGGAAGCAATAATTGTAATCACAATTATTATCAATATTACACCAAAAATGGGTCCATTCAACATTTTTTCTATGCAGGGTAAACAAGGAGAAGATGGGCCAATGGGCCCTCCTGGTCGAAAGGTAAACTTTTAGATTAACGTATCTCAGTCACATTACAACGTCCTCGAGAACTTTCTGGTTAAATAACTGTTGTTATTTCCATTCTGTGATTCCATAAATTTCTCTGTCTCATGAAGGGTGCATGTGGGCCAAAAGGATCTAAGGTAAGTTAACCAAACCCAAACACCCTTGTTCAATTCTGAAGCACCTACTTGTGTAAATAAACAAGCTTGTTTATTATATTTCTGTTGAGTAAGAGGGACGGCAGGCAGCCATACTGTTTTCTGCTCATCTAGTCGTACGTACGTCTGTTTCGTCCCGATCTTGTGAACATGATATCTCAAGAACGCCTCAAGGCATGCACTTCAAATTTGGTACGGAAGTTCAATTATATTTAAAGATGATCTGATTTGACTTCGGAAGTCATAGGTCAAAAGTTGACTGTGATCACATCGACGTTCCATTCTCGTCAATGCAATATGAGTGAATGCTTTGATTAACCTTAGAAACGGATATGCACTTGAACTAAAAAATGGCATGATTCAGTCAGACTCATTGTAACATGTATATATATGGCTACAGCACATCAAGCAATTCTTGCCTAAACATTTTCAATAATCTTTTCTCATATTTTCTTATTCAGGGAGATATTGGAGACCAAGGATCAAAGGTAGAGCCTACACCTCTCCGCACAAACTCTTCCTGTACAATGTACATTCATACCAACAGCCACTGAAGTTGTGAAATTGCTTCAGATGCTCCTCCAGTTGCTGGTAAAATATATGTTGTTGCTTGTGTTGTTCTAATCGCATGTGATGCGAATGTTGCCTTGTCATTTACAGCTGAAGCGCATCATGCCGAATTTTTTTATAAAGTTGAGCTGTTTGGTCTCCTCAGTTGCCCCAATTTTGTTGCTTATCTCACTTTTCTCACTCGAATAACAATACAGTACATTCAGCAATTTTACAGCTTTAGTAGCCCTTGGTGTGAATGCACAGTTGCTAGTTGTCCATCAATAAAACAAGCTAAAGGTTCATTTTGGTTCTTAAGATTATAGCTATTCTGGGTGAAACTAAATGTCTTGAACCGGCATTGTTTCTATTCAACAGGGTGGAAAAGGCATCGTTGGTTGCAATGGAAAAGACGGTCAGAAGGTAAGGTTTGAGGGCTACCCTGGCTTGGTGCTTGTCATAGGCTTGGTGGTGAGGCATTTATTTTGGGTAAAGCTAATTGTGTGTGCCATGTAGAGAGGAAGAGATTGTGTTCACAATTTGTATTGTGTCATTTACTGGGCTAATAGCAGAGAAGCAGCCAATATTGAATGATTTTGTGGTCTTTCAGGGCAGGATGGGTCCAATGGGAGCACCTGGCTGTAAAGGAGACCCAGGATGTAAGGTTGGTCAAATAAAGTGCCACCATCTTTACGCCGGATGTCAAGGAACATAACATCTGTGTACATCTGTGTACTGTATTTTATTGTGTGTGTGAGAGATAGAGATTTGCTTTTTTGACGAAGTTACCACGTTCTATGCTACCTCAAGGAAACACAATAGAGCAATATCTGATGCATTTCCATTATGTGCTATCATTCTGACAGGGCCCTGACGGATACCCTGGACAAGCAGGTCGTCGTGGGCCAAGAGGAACCTTAGGAGACAAAGTCTGTTCAACATTTGCTCGTCCTTTTAAAGTATTAAGTATGCCTCCGAGCAGAAGTAATCCTGTTCTATGATATGGTTGTTATTTAGGGGGATCCTGGACCTCCAGGAAGACCAGGCCCACCTGGGCCACCAGGAGATGTTGGACCTAAAGTAACTCAGTCATAGTTCTCATTATGATACATACTAACTATACAAGTTACTTGTTGCCATCATCAACTTGAATATCAACAATGAAGTTAAAAAAATAAATCCAATTAATGTTGATGATGTAATGCTGTAATATGTATTTCTACTGCATGCATTAGGGAGATTTCGGGCCTCCAGGGATATCAAAATGTCCTGGGGTGAAGGGCACAGAAGTAGGTAAACTCTTTTGTGTGTCTCTTTCTCTGACATTTTGCATCTCTCAAATCTCTTGTAACATAAAGCCATATTTTTAGGGGCCAGAAGGACCAAAAGGAGAGATGGGATGCAAGGTAGAGTCAAGATTTGATAGTTCTGGAAACTTCTCCAGGAGCAAGTTTCTCAGCATGCCATTTCCAGTTCAAATTTAAAGGGGGTGTAAGAATATGCTGTGATCTCTAGGGCATGACAGGAGATACTCCTTGCAGAGGCCCCAATGGAATTAAGGGACGGAAAGGCGAGAAGGTTTGGACACATTTTGATGGGCTACATGAAGGTTTGATGGGCTACTTGAAGGTTTTCTTGCAGTATGCATTAAGGTGTTATGCTGTAGCAGTTGATGAGTTTGACCACAGTAAGAGAGATAGTAGTTAGAATCCAAGGAAACTTTAAGTTTTAACTTGCTGTTTTCAGGGAGATTGTGGACCAGAAGGTTTCTATGGAATGGAGGGAGCACCCGGTGCTAAAGGACCAAAAGTAAGAGTCAGATATTATTGGAGGATGTTGAATGTCTGTTGTTATAAAAGGATGTTCAGAAATTTAATCCACAGCTATTACTTCTTGGCCAAACTACAGGTACTTTTGGTAAATGGACTGCATTTACATAGCATTTTTCCACCCCTAGGACTCAAAGGAGGACTCAAAGCACTTTACAATGTGCTCACGTTCACCCATTCACACACCGGTGGCACAGGCAACCATGCAAGGTGCCAACCTGCTCAAAGGGAGCAATTTGGGGTTAGGTGTCTTGCTCAACGACCTCTATGGGGTCAGGTGGAGCAGGGCTGCAGGTTGCCGAACGGCACTTCTGCCCCACCACCGTGCACCTAAATTCTTTCCTAAATTTATTTATTCAGTTGTCAGCATATTACTATCACTTTCTAGTTACTTAAAGCTGAGAACGGACCTACCTATTATAACCCCGACATTGAAGTGATCAGGGCCAGTCATGGGTACTGGTAATCTGAGGTAATCGACAGTATTTGTAGGGTTTAGTCGCAGCAAGTGTTGTTGTTGCCACAATTATGACTAAGACTGAATCAAGCTTGTTTTTGTCATTATCTTAACTGGTCTGTTCTATGGACGCTATGACATTAAAATGTCATTAACTCAGTTGTTAGGTTAGCCCTTAGCCATGTCACTTCTCTCTTGTTGCAGGGATGTCCTGGTCCACCAGGACAAAGAGGGCCCCCAGGAACAAGAGGGAAGCCTTGTGGTGACGTGAGTCGAACTGCTGTTTCATACTGCTGCCAACGGAATACAACGGAATCCTGTGGCACTTACACACACACACACACACACACACACACACACACACGCACACACACACACACAAATGAATGAATATGGATTTCACTAATGTCTTTTTTAGGGCTCTGTTGGAGACCCTGGAGAGGATGGGGAGCGAGGAGATTGTGGGCCAAGAGGAGAAAAGGTACAACCCGGAACCCGGCCCAAAACACCATGCAGGAACTCATGTTGCACCTCAAAGGTGAAACACAGGCAAACTTCAATTGTAGGCTCTGTGTATTTATGGGCAGAATTCAAACATTTGCTCAGATCCATTAAGAGTAATAACAATGTATCAATGTGTTCTGTGCTGGATTCTTACTGAATCTGAAGATAGCGGCGAGAGGAATTTCCTGAAAGTAGCAAATGTGTAGTCTTCATAAACATACATTGTAACTAACTGTATGCTCAAACTATGCTTTGATCTATGCTCTATGCTTGAGTCCATATGTAGAGACCCTGATAATATTTCAAACCAATGTCATGCGATTTTGAAACCTGTTTGTCCTCGTGCACGTGCTACACCTCAAATAGATTGTTTAAAATTTGTCTCATGCCGATAGACATAGAGTCTAGATTTAAAAAATTGCCAGTGTTACACTTTAAATATAATGTTTAAAAATATATCACAAATAATAGCAATACGTTAAAAAAAAATTGGATCACAACTCCTTCTACCAGGGTGATCCAGGGAGAAAGGGACTAAACATTCCTGGGAAAAGAGGTGAAAGGGTAAGTAAGCTGCTAAGTTGCTATTTTGAAAAGATGCGTATGCCTTACAGCCCTTTTATTCAACTGAATAGTGGAATATTCCTATTGTTAAAGAAATATTCCACCTTTTATGAAATTGGGTTATTCACAATCTTACCTGTTCCATATGTGGGTATATGTACTTTCATGCAATTTCATGAAACGGTGGAGTATTCCTTTAATGCAACCTGCCTTGTCCTATTATGGCATGCTCTGAGACATGCATCTTGTTAACTCAGGGTGATCCAGGCGAGACAGGAGAGAAGGGTCTGAAAGGTTGCAGAGGAACCTGTGGGATGAGAGGGAGCCCAGGATGCAAAGGAATGAAGGGAGACCCAGTGAGATGCCAGATTAGCCTTCATCACTTCTATTCCACTTGTTTCTATTACTTATGTATTAATGCCTCTATTACTGATTTATAAATGTATCTCTTACTGATTCAGCATCGTCAACCTCTGTCACATATGAACTGATATTAGAGTATGGGGGTACGGCAGTCTTCTTTTTCAAACTTCACAGAGTGGAGTGTACAGACATTGTACAGACTAAGTGACTGGGGTCGAGTATAGTTTAATGAAACACCCCACTATTGACAATCAATGGTGTTTTTTGCCCCCAACGGCACCTTCCAGGCAACACAGCCTAAACGGCACTACAATTACCCTATTCCTAACCCTAACCCCCTCAACCCTCATCCTAACCCTAAACTGAGGGGAGTAGTGCCTTGAACTTAGCGATGCCTGGAAGGCACAGTTGAGGGCAAAAAATACCAAAGACCATCATTGACAGTCAAGGTTCCTGATCTTCTCTCTGTCAGGGTGAAGATGGACCGCCAGGGGAACCTGGTAAAAGAGGTTCTACTGGACCCCCTGGTTTTCCAGTAAGTATAGTACTGCGTGGCTGACCTATAATATTTGGGAAGTCAACAAATTCTACCCAAATATTCACAAGCACAGGAACAAAAATTTCCATAACAACTTTGTGAAAACAGCCTTCGCTGATTTAAGAATGTGTACAAGTGATATGACAGTGATATGACAGTCCAATTTTTTAGAAAGTCACTATTTCACTATGCACAGCCTCACTCTGTGTTATGTACTTGTTTTCATCGTAGTGGTATGTAGTTTTTGCTATAAGATGTGGGGTTAGGGTTAGATAAACAGTATGAACATCAGGTGTGCGTTTTCCACAAGAATAGTAATGATGTCGATTGCCACTTTGCGATGCACCGTTACACAAAGCAGGTGTTTCCCAAAAGCTCAGTATTGACTGCCATCACCATGGATCATTAGTTCTACCAGAAAGCCTCAGAGAAAGAATATGATTCAACATTTTATTATTAGAAACATGGAATGACCAAAATGAAAAATATAACATCAAGAACAAGAAAAGTCTTTGGTGAAGGTCCCATCATCCGGGCCTTGAAATGTCTGTAGATCCGGCAGATCCTGCCTGTCAGATGGCAGGGACAGAGTCTACCCCCCTAGACACATAGACGGGACTAACTGGTGGTGGTGGGGAGGGAGGTGGTGACATCAACGCGCCGGTACCTGTTTTTATGGGGCTTATATGCTGCATAAGTGGCACCCTTTGGTACATTGCTCCCACCTACAGCATGAATGAATTACCTCAGTTCGACTT
Organism: Sardinella longiceps; assembly: GCA_027497455.2. Taxonomy (NCBI): domain Eukaryota; kingdom Metazoa; phylum Chordata; class Actinopteri; order Clupeiformes; family Clupeidae; genus Sardinella; species Sardinella longiceps. Next base: position 8,116,463 of record JAODXP020000016.1, on the reverse strand, counting down.
AATGCAATTAAATAATTGTGTAAAGATTGGCTATATGCTCCCCTTGAGGCATGCTTTCCGCAGCAAATGGGTCCAAATACTCTCCAAACACTCCCGAAACATCTGGACACTTTGCAGTTTGGGTGACAATATACTGATAATGTTCAGACAACGTTGGTACTTTCTTGGTCAGCGACCTTTAATGTTTTTCATGGTTCTTTCCCATAGGGGGATCGTGGCCCAGGAGGACCTGGAATGACTGTAAGTAATGACACTACTGATAGATTGATTGCCGCAAATTGATGAAAGGAAAAATCCAGAGCATGTCACCCATCATAGCCCTGTTGTCTAAGGTCTCTGCGTGCTGTCAGTAACTACTCCTCACTGAGTGTCTGTAACTCTTATTCCGATTCCAATCAACGACGTTAGATGACCTTGAACAATAGGACTGGAGTTTTAATTACCCAGGATTTTTTTTAATGTAATGCTTAACATGATTAACAAACTCAATGATTCTGGTTCCTAGGTATGTGATATCATGAGTTACATAAGGGAGACGTGTGGCTGTTGTGGTAAGTGCCTATAACTGCAGTACATGTGACCATAGCAGCCATCCATTTAGAACTAATTAATTGACTAACTAGGGTGTTTTAGAACTGAGAATCCTGGAAATTTTTGAAAGAGTCGATGTGTGGGAGAAAGAATTAGTTCTGCAAACAACTCTGTTTTAGCTATCAAAACATGTATTGTTAGCAAATCCTCCTAATAGAGACATCAGTCAACATCGGATAATGAACTCGACCCTATTTGCAAATCACGACATAATGCCCTTTGAGGTGTACCACCTTCACACCAACACATTACCACCTGTACTGTACAATATTCTCTGATACAAATGTGCCATTCACTATCCATCAGGGTGTCCGGGTTTGTGTTTATATAGTGCAGCTAAATGTTTTTCGCATCAAAAAAATATTAAGATTGACATAACTGTCATGTATGGTGTTCCAACAGACTGCAAAAAGCAATGTGGCGCTCTGGACGTTGTGTTTGTGATTGACAGCTCAGAGAGCATTGGGCTGTCAAACTTCACCCTGGAGAAACACTTTGTCATCCACACCATCAGCCGACTGGGCGCATTGGCAGCAGACCCATATTCAAATACAGGTCCAGTCATTTAAATACATTAGAACTAGCAAAAATTTAACTATATTGTATTTTATACAACAGTTCTGAGCACGCAATTTGATGTGACAAGAGATTTCATGTGTGCTGATATACTGTAGTGTGTAACAGCACTGGGACTCTCCACAGGTAATAATCACTCCGCATTTTCAATTGAGGTGATTGATGCTGCAAACTCACAAACTGTTTATCAGCTGTTGCGTTGCTTGGGTAATGGAGATGCAAAACTAAGCTAAATACTATTTTGGGGGATGAAGGATGAACGAACGAAAATCAAAACTGAATGAAAACGGCAAAAAAAAACAATTCAGTGCCTAAAAACGTTGTTAGATGGCAATGGGACTGTTGTATAAAAACAATATCACACTTGAAGTCTTGCTTGCATTCTGAGTATCAGCACTGGTATGGTTATCTAACCAAAACACTGATATTCTGCACAACAGTACTCCCTCTCGTGTGAAATTGCTTAAATCACATTTTTTTTACTAGTCTGGGTTATTGTCGTATGTTGTCTCTGTTGTATATCAATTTGGATCAGCAAAGTTGCACTCTAGGGTCTGGAAACAAGTGATTGACATGATAACCTGATGCTACATTGAAGTTTTAAACTCATAGGGTCCTAATTTCACGACTGTTGCTGTTGCTCCTGGTTTTAAGTGTAAAAGGAAGTTCTTTTTTAGGGCAGTCCAGAGACAATATGGTACTTTGACAGCAGAAAAGAATTGAGGTACTCTTTTCTTGCCTATCATTTTATATAGCTATTCTTTTCTCTTTTCCCTTTTAGGCGTCAGAGTCGGTGTTGTGCAGTTCAGTCACCTGGGAACCTTCGAGGCCATCCGTCTGAACGACCCTAAAATCGACACGATGTGCTCCCTCAGGAAAGCCTTAAAAGATCTGCAGTGGATTGCTGGTGGGACTTGGACCCCATCTGCACTCAAGTTCACCTACAACACCATCATCCGGCAGGGAAGGAGGTCCTGGGCCCGAGTGGCAGTAATAGTTATCACAGACGGCATCTATGACTTGATGGACCAGCCTCACTGGCATCTGCAGTCCATCTGTAGTGATCCGAGCATAGATGTTTTGGCGTTTGGTGTCAGGGACTTTTTAAATAGAGTGCCATATAATTCCACTTTAGAAAACATCACCTGTAGCCGTCCTCAGCGCATAATGACATTCACCCACTACACAGACTTGTTGGCCAAGAATTTCACTGAAGAGGTCGAGAGAGTGCTCTGCCCAGGTACAGTATATCAATTTATCACTTCTATTATTTACCCATGGAATGTACCTGCCTTTCTGTCTTTCCTTTCTTATATGATTCTTTGTAGTTAAATAAAGTATATTATAATAATAATATTGGAAATTATGCTTTTTTGTGTTTCTATGTGTATAAGATTTCACTTTTTTCCACTTGTCTAGATCCCGTCACTGTTTGTCCTGATCATCCTTGTCAGCCAGGTAAAAATGAAATAAAACATTATTTAGTTTTAGTTGGTCACAATTACTTATGTGTCAGGGCAGAAAATTTCACAAGAGAGTGTGAGTGAGATCCAAGACTGGTCTGCTTGTTTGCCAAAACTTTGTCTTTTTCTTCTAGAGATAGCTGCAGCACCATGTGTTGGCAGGCCAGTAGAACTGGTCTTCCTGGTGGATGGCTCAGAACGCCTTGGACAGGAGAACTTTCACCATGTACGTTTCTTCATTGAGAACGTAGTACGCAGTCTACCACTGGCCAGCAACCACTCTGACCCAACGCGAGCCCGTGTGGCTGTTATGCAGTATGGCCGCTACCGTTATCATGAGATGACCTCAGGCCTTACCAACAACCTCTCTATTTTCATCCGACGCCTGGAAAACATGCACTACATGGACTCTTCCTCTGATGTAGGCTCAGCCATTATATCTGCTGTAGACCACGTCCTCAATTCATCCTCCAAACGCCGTCATCAGACTCGCCCAGAAGCCGAGGTGAGTTTTGTGTTCATCACAGACGGCGTCACGGCAACGCAGGGGCTGAAAGAGAGTCTAACAATCATGCGCAAGAAGCAAGTTGTACCAGTGGTTGTTGCTATGGGCAACGACGTGGACGAAGAGGTGATTCTGGATTTGGCCTTGAGAGATCGTCAGGCTGTGTTCCGAGGGCCAGATTGCAAACACCTGTCCGACCCTCACTTTCTGGAGCAGTTTATTCAGTGGGTATGCTGATTATTGGGGACCACTATGGACCACCATATCTATTCAAGTGCAGAACTCCCATTAACAATTATTTCAATAGTACAGTATATTACTTGTTTTCTAGATCAGTTGATTACTGGTAGTTGTTTAATCAATAAAATAATGCTAAAGTGGTGAGAAATGTCCATTTGTCTCTGTTTTGTCAACATGTTTTGTTGCCAAAGGTGCTAAGTTCACATTGAGGGCAGAAGATGTCAAAGCAGCAAGAAACCAAGTGTTAGAAGCTGCAGTCAGAGCATTTTGAGGTACTTTATTAAAACAAAAAATCTCAAACTGATTAGTTGCTTACTTTCATACTTGTTGACCAATGTATCAGTCAGTTAAAAATGACAGTATGCTGTGTGCTTTTGGTCAGTTATTTCCATCACATTTGTTGTTAAAAGGTTTTTATCACATTTGATCACCTACCACAGTAACACATTCACTTCTATTGTGTAACAGTTACACACAAACAGTTACACAAATTCTCCATTTTCCCTACTCCTATCATGTCACTGGGTTGTGCTTGGGTCCCCTGACAAGTATCGTAATTTGCTGCGAAAATGTGTCTTACAGTAAGTAAATAAAAGTAGTATTGTACATGAACTGCCAATTTTTTATGTCTATTCCACATGGGAAGCTGCAAGTGTTTCCCCCCTTCCTAGGGGGGTAAACTATGAATTTTGTGATTGGATCATTGGAAAGGGGGCCACAATATGCAGAATGAGGTGTAGAATTTTATATAGAACACGTTTGATGATTGAAAATTATTGCTGTGGTATTAAATTCATACAGTAAACTATTGAAAGGTAGATAAACTCCATTCTGGATAAGTCCATTCTGCTAGAAATGGATAATAATTCCTACACTATGTGTAACTTGACTGTATTATTGTACGATAGATACCCTCAGAGAGGTTATGAAAAGCCCAAAAACAGTGGCTACCTCACTCTAATCATGTCTCATCTACATTCACAGGTATTTTCTGGTGTGCTTCTCTGTAGCAAGTATTGAATGCCAATGTTTAAACAGTTTACATTTGATCAGGGTCACACTGCGATTTTGACCAGAACACTAACTCAGGTCCTTCCTGGTTGGCAGAGAATGCAAGCCTGCTGTGGCAGAAGGCCAAACAGAAGTTGTTTCTTCAACGTGTTTATTTTCTCTAGATGCTGCAGCACTGGTCTGAAGACTTAAGAGTGACATAAACATTTAGGAACATGTGGTTCTTGGAATTTGTGGGTTTGGAAAATAGAAGCTGACACCCTCTTTTGCCTCCATCAAACTCTGCATACCAAACATGAACCCTATCCCCTCTCCACCAATCCCTGCAATCAGTCAGAGGAGAGCTTAGAAGGTCCAAGCTTAGGGACACGCAAATGGCTAGAATGCCTTGCCTGCATACATGTACCTTACCATGCCTACATTCACTATCCTTGGCTAGACCAGTGTTTCTCAAACTTTTTCAGACCAAGGACCACATTGCCCAAAGAATGTTTTTCTGGGACCACTTGCCCTCACAGCCCTTCTCCATGTTTGTTCTCTCCAAGCTCCTCTCCATCAGTCGACTTGCATAGGCATTTAAATAGCCGTTTATAGTCACTTCAAATTCAGGTAGTTTTAATATAAATTACAGGCCTGCCTCATAGATTTCCGTGAACAACTCACCTCCACTAAATTACTGTGACTAGGTACACAATCCATATCCTTGATTAAGAGGTAGGGAGAGTTCAGTGTCTAGGTGACTTAGTCAGAAGACATGGTAAACTCCACATTTGAGCCAGCCGCAATTTAGTTATACCAACAAGGTATCATCTTTGTAGTGTCACATTAATTAATCCCTGAAAGTAAATCCCCAATTTTTAAGCTCATATATTGCCAGCAGCCGCTGACTCCCAGTGTTGTCAATGTTTGGGTTTGTTGTTTGGGTAAAGTTTTTTTTTTTTTTTTGCTTTATGTAAAGTTTTAGCTGAATGGTCATTACATCACATTTATTTTGATCAAATTAAACATCTTGGCAACTTTAACAATGTAGTAGTCTTCTTTATTCAGAGCTGATTATGCAGCTCTGGCTTTATTGTGTAAATGCTGCCCCCTAATGGATAAGGTGAGCACCCTGCGTCCTGGAGTTCAATTGATCAAAAAAATAGAAAAGGTCAACAATAGAAACTATAATGGTGACTCCTGCTCAAGATCAAACACAGCATCTATCTTGTTGTGGGGCAGAAATTAGATTATTTCATTTCCATTTGCAAATCTTCATAGGATGGCTCACAATGTTACAGTTGCCCTGTTTACACACACAAAAAAAAAAAGCCAAACAGCAGCAGCCAATACTAACTGATGAGAAATATACAGTATGTCTATGATGAGTATAGGCTTCAAGGAGGTTTTGTTTTCTACGTCTCGACGTAACAGCACTTGATGGGAATATCAGCTCATTCACTCTGGATTTATCCTTTAATAATCACATAAGATCCTAAAAAACCCAGTTCTGAACCTCAATATTCAATGAGGCCATTGGCTTACACTTGCAACCCAACCCTACAACTGTGCCCTTGCTTTTGCAACCTTCATATAATGTAGAAGAATGGAATAGAGTGCAGTAGCTCCTCCAAAGGCTTCTGTTTTTAAAGCTGTAAAAATCTGCACAACGGATCCACTGCTAAAAAATCTACAAATTCCTGGGACTACAGGTGGACAGTAGCCTATAAGTGAATTTAAGTTCATCAGTGTATCTATCTGTAGTACTTGAGTATTAAGAAAACAAGCAAACAGGAGAACAATGGACAGTAGGCCTACATCCATTGCTACCTAGCAATATACTAAAACAAAAGAGAAAGCCACTGGAATGGATGCTGCAGATCAGGAGAATGGACCATGCCCAAACATCTACAGTTATCTGGTGAGGGTGTCTTTTGATCCTATAGCTTAACACACCAATGTTCATCTCTCATGATGCCATGTGCATAGCACCATCATGTGTATCAAGAAAAGACTTACTTTGTCTAATTTAAACCACATTTTTATCCTAGCCTATTATTTCAGAAAGCTGGCATTTTGAGTTGAAATGTATGCAAAAAAGAGCATGCTATATCTAAAAATCGAGAACTAAATTTGAAGTCGACCAATAGCCTACTTGAGATTACTGGGTTGACACAAATGAAGGTGGCAAACCCTAGTGGTGTTTTGGATGCAGTAGGCCTACAATATTCCATACGGTCATTTGGCTTTAAATAGGCTAATGTTATTTTATGTCATACAGAATAGATTTAAAAAACCTCATGTAGGCAAATCATCATTTGGTGTATTCTAGGCCATTTCAAGAATGCTTTATTCATAGGCAGCAGACAGAGAACAAATAACCTACATTTTTAAACGATTTTCAATGTCTTACATAGGCATGAAAATGTAATTTTCTTTCAACTCCATGAAAGGGCCTTTTCTTTTGAGAGTGCGTTTAAATTCTCCGTGACATAAAACATGCAAGCGACAGTTTTCTACAGTCCTTCAATTGTGCGCCACGCCACCCGAAAGAGGGGGCTTCTAACCTCGTTTTGGACTACACTGAATTTAAATGGCCGGTCCATATCCTTGTCTGATTGGGTAGGACAGAGGTTGGGGAATTAATGGGCGGGGTTAATGACATTCGGGCAGTGGGCACTGTATGAGCGCATCTGTATGGCGGCTGTTTGTGGGACACGCGTCAGCAGGCTACATTTTGGAATAAAACCGTCATTTGGTATGCTACTGTACTCAACATACCATTTATTAGTCTGATTGGAAATAAGGTAAGCATCCATTTTTCGTTTGGTGTGAGGTTTCCGTACAGATAGCCTACAACAACCGGCAAGGGGCGGTGGATGGGGTGGGTAGATTCAAAGGATCAGCTGCGAAAGAAAAACATTCCCATCGTTAATCTCCGCTCCGGATAGGAAACTCAACGAACAATACATTCGTATCAATTTATAGCATACAGCCTACCTGAATGGTTTATCCTCCCCAGTCCACACTGTATGCATCCACTATTACTGCGTTACAACTCAAAGGCGTGCTTTGCTTTTTACTCGCCGGGTGAAGTGGAAAGAAAAGGGTGTCGGCAAATAACAATGCCTTGTTTCCAGTCATTGTCACATTGAGACTCGCACATGAAGTGGCGACTGATATTAAGCTTAATTGCATTCGTGATGCGTGCATTTGCAATGTGAACGCTAGCCTTAATAATAAATTGAGATAGGCTACAGGCCTAGGTTAATTGTAGGGAATCATGGATATGCCTAATTCACTGGTTAAAATGCACCATTGTCCATTGTGTGGAGGGGAAGTATTCTTCAAACAGTCTATAGATAGTTGCTTGTGTGGGAATAAAATGTAATAACATTCTTATTTATCCATTAACAAAATAAAAATAACACCCAAATGTAGCCTAAATAACATATTAATTTACTCTCTTCTAGGAAGTTCATCATGCATGAAACGAAATACACTGTAGCCTGATAACAATTCTCCCAAGCTGCATAAAACTGCAGTGTGACAACAGACCACAAACATTGGCACACACACACACACACACACACACTAACCTGAGCGCTGAAAAGGCCAAGGCAAGATGGAGCAGGATAGTCAGGCGGGGTCAGAGAGCCCTAACCTGGCCTCTGTTCGGTCGGAGGCATCTGTAAGTCAGGTGGAGGAGGTGGAGCCGAACTCCACCAGCTCCACAGCTGTCAACAAGAGGAAGAAGAAGAGAAGGAAGGAACCACGGCCAGAGTCCATCATTGTGTACCGCTCAGAGCTGGAGAGAGCACCCAGCGAGGAGCAGGGAACAGAGGGAGAGGAGGAGAGGGACAGGGCATCGGAGGAGGGGGCGAAGTTTCTAGCAACCCCCACAGGTGAAGGTGAGGCTGTCTTTGCTATCCTCCTCTTATGCACAGTCTATTTTCATATAACAGAAAGAGAGGTGATACGTAGCTGACTGTGTGAAAGACCAAGGGACATCCAGAGCTTTAGGCCCAACTAGTCCTAACCATTTTTATACAGCGGCTTAATACAAAAGACGTATTTCCATTCCTATAAACACTGATACCAAGTAGATCTATACTGTCATCATACATGGTTAAATTTATGTTATGACGCCCCAGTAGATAGTATCACCTGCATGAATAAATAACTTATTTTCACACACAGGTCTTCAGGACAAAGCTGAATAGTGTATTTCAGCAATTTATTACCAGTTTATTATTTATTGTAAAATTTATTATAAAATAGGCCTAGTTGTAATTATGCACTCTGATGGTCTTCTGCAGGGCACCTGTATGTGTGTGTGTGTGACTCTAATAACCTTTTGGCTTTGAATGTCAAATATTATGAAGTGTTGCCATTTGTTTGCAGCAAAGCCATGGAAGGTAAGATGTAACTACTAGAATTCTAATACCCTCACCTCTGTGGCCTGCAGAATGGAGTCTACCTCCAGACAGCCGCTACGTGACTCTGACGGGCACCATCACCCGAGGCAAGAAGAAAGGCCAGATGGTGGACATCCATGTGACGCTGACGGAGAAGAAGCTCCGTGACCTTGCAAAGTCCAAGGAGCGCCTGGACGCTGAGTGCGAGCGGGACGGGCACTCACGTCGTTCCTGTGGCCTAGGCGTGTGCCAGGGCCCGCATGTGGTGCTGTGGAGCTTGTCGTGTGCGCCTGTGGTGTTCCTCCTCTCCTTCATCACCTCTTTTTACTACGTAACGCTCACCTGGTACAACGTTTTCCTGGTGTACAACGAGGAACGGACGTTCTGGCACAAGATCACCATCTGCCCCTTCCTCATCATCTTCTACCCCATGCTCATCATGGCCGTGTCTCTCTCGCTGGCGGTGTACTCGGCCGTGGTGCAGGTGTCCTGGGCTTTCAGCGAGTGGTGGCAGGCCGTGCGGGACCTGGAGAAGGGCTTCTGCGGCTGGGTGTGTGGGAAGCTGGGCCTGGAGGATTGTTCACCCTACAGCATTGTGGAGCTGCTCGACTCCGACACGTTTGCTGGCAGCCTCCAGGGGAAAGGTCCTGGGGAAAATGTGCAAACGTCATCTGTCTAAGTTTAAGAGCAGGGGGTGAGTTTAAGATGTAGTCAGCGATAATGAGCAGTTTGGAAGCATGTAACTTTCAGTTAATATTTCCTCAGGATCTGCTCTCTCTCTCTCTCCATTTTCCATTCTTTGGTCTGATACCCAGGTTCCAGGAAGAGGGAACAAAGTGCGGGGCGCCTATCCCCTAAACGATAACAGAGGACTAAAGTTAGAGATGAGCTACCTCTGGAAAGTTTTGTTTGGTCCTCATTTCATTTCATATATAATCACTTGTATCATTTAAAAATGTCTGCTGAGAATTTCTAACATAAACAAACACAATATACACCAACATCGCTGACTGCAAATTGAAGGGAAGTTCTTGATTATGAACTTTTTTTTGTAGTCACCAAAATTGTTTCCCATGGTCCATTAGCTATGTAGACTGTGTGTGCACTCAAAAAAACAAAACCAACAACTCAGGACTGTTGTGTATGTGTGTGTGAGTGAGTGAGTGTGTGTGTGTGTGTGTGTGTGTGTGTGTGTGTGCCATCATTGGTGTTTTTTGCAGTTCAGCATCTTCGGGCTGTTGCTGTTCAGGAATCAACTCTGCTTTTGGACCACAAACAAAGAAACTAAAAAAAAAAAAAAAAATCAGCAATCACCACATGTATGGGCACTGAATCTTTTTGAAGGGGAGAACATGAAGAGATTGAACAGAGGAAAGACACTGTACAGGATATGAAAAATAGCCATTTTTATTGCCACTGTGCAAGACATTTATTGGAAAAAAAGCTTTGTTTTCCAATGACATGAAATAAGTTAACATTGCATGATCAAGTATGCTCTTTGGAGAGAAGTTTATGAAGTGAATGGATGTCTGTCTGGCCTCTGGAAGCTGGGAATATAAACAATGGTTATGTTATGGTATGATAGATGAAGTTGGCATCTGTTGTGATGTATAAGCTTAAAGGAAAAATCCGGAGTGAATCAACACATAGCCCTACTGTTTTATAGTGCCAAGCACAACCGATAGCTACCTCAAACACTCGATTTAATGCAAGGCAGACTGAGATAGCAAAACGGCAGCTAACAGTAACAGAATGGGGCATTTCAAAACGAAAGCAAATCCATAAGGTTTCGTTTTTGACATGCCTCATTCAGTTAGTGTTAGCTGCCGTTTCGCAAACTCTGTCTATGATGTCTATGATGCACAAAATTTGATCATTGAGGTGGCTTTCAGTAGCGCTTGGCAGTATAAAACAGCAGGGCTACGTGTTGATTCACTCCGGATTATACCATTAAGATATCAGGACTTGGGTGTTTTTTTTGTTTGTTTGTTTGTTTTTTTACATCCTTGTAAATCATTGTGATTTGTGTTTATGTCCCACTGATATACCATGAGCATGCATGCTTCTTTTTAATTGCAGTAATAACTTTGGGAGTTCCACATCAAGCCTGGTAATATAAAACCAGACCCTCATACTACACTTCTTTTTAAACAGCGGGTCTGGTCATTCTGTAGTCAGAAACAATTGCTTGAAGGTATTTGGATCCCTCTATTTGCTGATTGGATCCGGTAGGATTGCCATGCTGGAGACACCAGTCTCACTGAGCACAAATGCACTAACACTGTTTGGAGATGTTACACAACATATTCAGTTTCTTTGTGATTTCATGTTTCATGGTTACCAGAAGTAACCATATAGCTATCTTCACTCAAAATATATGTTTTGCATTTACGCTAACGTGAGCTAACTTGGTTGTGGCCTATTTAATTAAATTATACTATGTGCACAATTAATTTAACAAACATCTGCTTATGTAGAGATTAAACAGAATATGACAAATATTGAAGGAAATTAAGTCTACCCAACTGGTTCACATGCAGAGTCCATGGGTCCATGCAATTCAATTAAGACATTTTCCCAAAGGTGTGCAATACAATTGCTAGTAATTTTATTTATTTAACGTTTATTGAGATCTGAGATAAATAATGAGATGAGCTTGGGCCTACTCTTGAGAGAGTGACACGGTTTTTACAGTAGCCTATGTGAAGTATAGCCCAGTGTTTCATTTCTACCTGTATTTCGAAACTTTTATATATTTATTTAATTTATTTTTACAAGATGTGAACTATCTGTCAAAGTGATTGTTTGTTAAATGAGAATATGATAACCAATAACTACAAGATATGTTTTTTTGAAAAAGAACAGCTGAGTGTATCAAGACTGTGTATTTACATCATATCTTACATCTTTTTGAAAATTGCCTCTGGTGTTTTCTGTCAGTGTGTGGGTATATGAAGATGATTTTACAGTTTTATAAGCAAAATTTTGTAATAAGTAATTTTCAGAGATACTGTATCAAAGATCGACACAAAACTTCACATAGGCCTAGGCCTATAGGCTACATGAAATTGTAAAATAGTTACTGTAATGGGGTACATGTTCATCATTTCTTTCTTTTGTATTTTTTTTACTAATTGATGTACTGTACACATGCACATGCAAGACACTCAATGTGTGACAATAAAATCTTGTTCATCTCCATCTGTTGTTAAGTGGAAATGTGCCATCTTGGTCTGTCTGTCGGCTATCTAGCCTGGATTTATGGCATAGCCTAGAGCCTAGACAACAACACTGCACAATCATTGTCTTTTGCATTTGGTCATTAAAATATAAATAAGATTAGTTAAATCTTTCTATTTGAGACAAGCAAGCAGTATAGTGAATTAAAGATACTAACTCAACACATGACAGATGGTTCACAGTAGGTAGCATCCCTTAGGAGATTAAACTTCATGTTATTTGGGGCTAAGCTGCCTTGGTGGATCTGCTCATGAAAAAAAAATATATATTAAGATGCACCTTTGGATTGCCTTCATGCATAGGTCTCACTGTATTACAGGCTAGGCCTAGCCCTACCCCACTGTAGGAAAGTATCTTTCAAGAGACTAAATGTTTCCCTGGAAAAACTATTTTCTATGGTTGTCTAAAAATGCTACTATAAGGCTTTGTGATTCTAAGTCATTTTTACCAGATTTAGGCGTTCTGATTAGCTGTTTCTCCCCTTTGTTAACCACATCATGTTTTTTTTTTTTTTTTGTCCTCTACGAGAACGAGCAGCTATCGCGTGACGTCAGCTGAACCTACCAGGCCAAAACAGGAACTTAGATTGGAACTCTGTAGTTCCGGTTTTGGATACCATAGTTCCGGAACTCTCGGGCTTCGGATTTTGTTAAAAAGTTTTAAATTAGATTTCAATCAAATAACATGGAGGATGAAATAGCATCGAAGGCTGTGGAACGATGGGCAGACAATGAAGTTGAAGCATTTCTCAGCATATACTCAGAGGATCAAATGCAGGGTACACGTCGCAACACTGAGGTGTATCAAACAATTTCGTTGCGTTTAGCTCAAAGGGGTATTTACCATACCCCTAAACAATGTCGCGAAAAAATAAAGAAACTTAAACAAGATTACAAAAAAGCTAAAGAAACTATCCAGCTGAAGGGCGGCACAAGAGGAAGAACCAGCAAGTGGTTCAATTCTCTAGACGTGATTCTGGGCAACAGATCTGCCCCCGTTACATTTGATGCTACAACGTGGAATGATGATGTTAGCAAAGTCTCAGATATTACTGCGACCAACAATCTTGATTTAGATAGTTCATCTGCAGAAGGTAAGTTCACCCCTTTCATTTTGTCTGAATTCTATTAAAATAGCGAGCCACTTCCCTAACATTAATGCGTTTGGCATAGGTACGCTTGCATGTGTATATTCCTCCTTTCACGGCGCATGCGCAGTTCTGGGAGTAAACAGGACGGTTCTGGTTCTTCTCCGACTTGGTACTCCTTCACAATTAACTCGTTCAGTGTTGATTTACAATGATAGAAATGTGTTTCTGCTCTGTGACTTTAGACATAATACAGTATTTATAAATGATTCCCCAATGGCGTTTAAAAATAAAAAAAAACATGAGATATTCTGTACAGTGGGCAACTGGGCATATAATAGGCTTAATAGTTATTGTGTTAATAATTGGTGGTAATAATAATGACTACTATTACTACAATTTTTTTTGTAAATTATTTTCATGTTGTGTCAGCACCATTTTCAGGCCTATGAACCAGGGGTCTCCAACAGATAACTTGAGAGTTAACGTTAGTACTATCTGCTTTAAAAAAAAAAGTAGCTAAGGTGTCCATTGAAATGTAAAACTCATTAAAAAAAAATGAATTGATGGTGATACACCCCAGATTTCTAACCTCACTCACGTCAGATTCAGAGGGGGCACTGCATCTGATGTGAGTGAGGTTACCAGATTTGGCTATGGAAAAATATCTGCTAATATAGGTCAGAGTGACAGACCTAAATTTAGATGACAATTCAGATGAGCGTTTGAACTGCTTTGTATGTGTGTAAGATGGTCTTGCCTGCCCAATGGACATTGTGTATTTCCCAAATTTCGGTATCAGGTTGACTTTCTTTTGCAGTCTCAGAATGCTTATATTAGTGTGATGCCCATCAACTCTTTGCATCTGAGCATACACACAATTGTAATAATAAAAAAATAAAAGTAGAAAAAAAAAAATTCTGCCCCTTTATCAGGAGAGTAATGTGAATCACCACTGTTCTGTAAATGTTGTCTATTTTTGTTTAGTTTCAGATCCCACTAATAAACAGGCCTCGTCTAAAGGTGGAGATAAATGGACTCACACAGAAGTGCAGTCCTTACTGGCCATCTATGCTGAGAATGAAATCCAGAGAGAGTTTGGCATGATGCGTCGCAATGAGAAGGTCTACCAGAAGATCTCTGAACGATTAGCCCGACTGGGTATCCATCACTCCTCGAAGCATTGCCGGGACAAAATAAAAAAAATGAAGCAGGACTACAGGCGAATTAAAGAGCAGGAAAGTGCCAGTGGGGAATCCAGCAAACGACTGGGAAGACCTCGCTGGTTTGTCACCTTGGACGCAATCCTGAGTCGGAATAATGCTGAATATGTACATGTGGCTGGTGTTGATGCAACCCATGGCGGGACTTTGCTGTTGGAGGTTATGAGTGATGACGATTCCAGGTCTGTCAGTGATGATGGACAAGATTCATCGGCAGATGCAGGTGAGGTCTTGTTCACATTTGAAGTGTATTGAAGAATACAAGGACGTTCATTTGTCACATGCATATAGTTACTGGGTGTAAGAAATGTAGTAAAATTTTGTCTGGTGTCAGCCTATTTGTCTGTTAATCGGGGGTAGGAAGAGACGGTATAAAGTGCAGATGTGCTGTAGAATATCTATACTGATTAAAAATCTAAGAAAGACGTCAATGAGTTAATATAGGGACACCACCCTGTACAGATTCTGCATGACTTCACAAGAGTTTACAGAGCACTTACAGTATGTTTTTATGCTGGGATGATGTTTTGCAGATGAGCACCATGACCAATTTAACCTTGATGGCTTGATCGACTCCCCAGGGACCTCTGACTGTCATGAACCTGTCTCGCCTTCTTTTGGTCTCATCTCACCATCACATATTCCTAATCAGATTAAAAGTATGAAACTACATTTTTTATACCATCTCTTAGTTTAGCTTCAAATTTGGTTGACTTCCACAGGCTTTAGTTGTGTACGTCATTGATTTCCCACTTCCATTTATATTGCCAACGAAATTAAGAGAAATGAAAGGAGGGATTTTGATTGTCTTGAAACTCAAAATCAGTGTTGTTTCAATCCACTAATCTACATCAATGTTGCTGGTCAGGTAAACACACAGAACATGCTCGCCTTGAGGGACACAGCTTGATTGATTCTCCAGGCACATCTGGCTGCCATGAACCCGTCTCTTTTGGCGTAGCCTCATCACGAGTTCATCAGATTAACGGTACACAAGACTAAGTAACTGCTTTTGGATTGAATTGCATTAAAGCATAGGTTCAGTTTATAGGAAGGTTGTTTATGATGAAATATGATGGTTAAGATTGGCATTTTGATTGACATCCTCCCCACCTCCACAACGGCAGCCTGTGTACAGTCGAACTGAACCTATGCTTTACCGAACCTATGCTTTCTAAACCTAACCTATGCTTTAAGCTAAATTCTTGTGTTGCAACAATTACTTTTGTGGCTTGCCTTTGAAGGAAAATGTAATGCCATTTTTAATTTTCCTAGGCAAAAGGAAAAGGGATTCAGAGTTACAGGATGTGGTGAGGGAGATGGAGAAGAGGGATGCCATCTTCCTGGAGACGGTACAGGAGATGGAAGAAGCCCACATAGACATTCTCAGGCAGGAACTTGAGCAGAGAGAACGCTACTACCAGATGCTCATGGCGCACGACGCCCAGGAGGCCGAGGCACGAGAGAGGGAGCTGGCCCTACGACGGGAGGAGGCAGCCGAAGCAAGAAGGCAACAGGAGACATTTCAGCAGGGCTTCCTGGCCGTACTTAACCGGCTCGTCCAGGTGCTGGACAAGAGAGACACTCCAACAGCCCCACCACTTGACTAGACTACTAAGGCAAAGGATTGGTGTATTATAGTTGTATTGAATTGGACAGTTTTGAACTGTGTTGCTGTTTCAATCCCATTCAGGATGTTGCATTTTGTTCTCATTGAAGATTTTGAAAATGTATATATTTTTGCTACTTCTAGTAAATGTTTTGGTGTGGTTGAAATGAACAATGCAACAAGTGAATTGTACAGTAGTTGATTTTATTATCATACACAATCAATTCCAAACCATATAGGCCTACTTCTGAATGGTACAACATTTTCACTTGACATACATTCATTCCAAACTCGCCATACTATGACCACACTAATTTGTCCGGTGGGATCCCAATGTCGCTGGTTAAATTCAACAATAGTAGGATATGTCTTGCCTGTTCCTGACTAACGTTAGACTGGTCCACATGCACCAACAGCAAGTGGTACAGCAGTTCCGCCGGGAGTTCTTGCCTCCGCCTCGTCCATTATTTCCGTTTAACGTTATCACACTCGTCGGCCGTTATCCCTTACAAAGCTCGGCCAAGTCAAGGTGACACCACAATCAATGCAGCTGTGTCTTGGACACAATTAACAAAGATAAGTTAGCCTATCAAGCTCCGTTTTGGTTTTTAGTCGCTTCTTGTCTTGCTTTGCTGCGAATCCAATCAGCCACAGGAGAACCTCTCATATAGTACCGGAGAATCTAAAATAAAACATAAAAGAGAATTAAACCATATATTTTTGTCCCATAAGCACATTGATAGGACATGTAATTCGTTAATAACCAAACTTATCCTAAATGAACGTTACCCTTCTTCGTCTTTGGTGCCTAACTTTTGCCCGAGCCATTCTCAAATCCTGCTCCATAATTCGTAGTAGAAGCTCTCTCCTCCTCTCGGATCTTGTCTTCGCCGCACATTCAATCTCCTTTTCCACGTATGCCAATTTCTTTTCCAACATTGCTGTAAAAATCGCATTAGCACAACAAAACAACATCATAAAGAATACTATTTCGACATCCTCCATGCTCTTTCTGTTTTCGTCGCAAAAATGATGTCAATTGTCGCACAGCACACGTCACTATTTTTTCATCCAATCAAAGCGGTGACTTTAAAATCGTTTTTAAAATAAAAATATAAAGGGGGGAAATTACATTTTATTCGGGTATAGTATATGTACACGTTAACTTGTGTAAAAGGCTTTTTTTACGGGTCACTGCATTAAAAAAATCATAAAATAATTTATTTATTTATTTTTTGTCTGTGGGCAGTCAGACCTATTTCACTTGGCATATCAGAGAGTTGTCAGTTCTGAGCATTTGATTTTTGAGGTGCTGTAGGATTGAGTTGTAGAAGTGTATAAAGTTGTAGAAGTGTATAAAGATAACCTTCCCTGGCCTTTGCAGTAGGCCTATAGTCACAGCCTGCCTTTCTTACAGAGATGTTCCAGTGCAGCCATACAAAATCCATCTGAATAAACACAACTCATGTGAGTGTGAGCCTGGCGTGAGTTCACACTCACGTGTTGCTGCTCAAGTCCAAAGGAATGGTTGACCTAAATATCCACTGTGCTGTCAAGACTCACACCACATCAACAGATGTGACACATTCAGTGTAAGTGGTATGTGTGTGTGTGTGTGTGTGGGTGTGTGTGGGTGTGTGTGTGTGGGTGAGTGGGTGTGTGCAGAGAGAGAGAGAGAGAGAGAGAGAGAGAGAGAGAGAGAGAGTATGTGTGTGTCTTTGTGTGTTAGGCCTGTACAGGCTCAATTGTCATCATCTCTTATGCGCATTTAACAGCAACAGAAAATACAGAGGCAATGTATTTATCCCTGGAGAAATCATACCTCATAACATTTTCAGCAATTTACCAGCTTTGAAAGCACCATGATTAAATGGCTCGTTATAGGGTGAATGAAGACTCTCAGCTGTCTCTAGTGTAGGTTTGGCTGTTACTACACTTGCAGGGTCTGAAACATTCAGCGTTTCTCAAAGTCGAGCATGCTTCCTAGGTAGCACACTAGACTTGGAAGCCGCACACTCCAAAAACGAGGATCCATCAGTGCATCCTTGAAAAATCTATGAACAAAGGCCTCTGTCCTCGCTAGAATTTAGAAGGATGCTTGACTTTGGAACAGTACTTGGCGACTGATAATGGCGTGGAATGCTCGAAAAAGCAGCCTTCCAAGCATGCTTCCTCGACTTTGAGAAACGCTCATTGTGTACTACTGATGTACCTGGGGTGACTTCAACATGCATAGATTTAAATGTAGCAGCCTACCAGTTTTGGCCACTATTTATAAACTACTTATCACTAGCACGGTTTCTGCTGGTTTCAACATGACCCAGCAAAAACCCTGTATTGGATATTAATGATATAGTTGTCTATGATTTAATGGCATGCCATTATTTCAAATGATTACTTAATGCAAGAGGTTCACTTCTTCCTCTTCTTTATTTTCGTCTTCTTCACCTACTGAAAATATCTGGTTTGTCACTTGCAGTTAGTGGATGGGTGCATGTAGTTCAAAGATATGCAGTGTCTGTAGTGTAATCACAGTTAGCATCATTTTGATTTAGAAATGTGTTTTCCAGTTTGCATAGCTGTCATAACCTGAAAAATCCATTAAGAAAGCCTTTCTTTGCTTAATCTACTCATCTGCTCATGTTCTGCATGTGTTACTTTGTAAATATGTTATCTTGATATTTTGTTACATTACTAATCATTTATTAAGATGACATTTTTAAGCATTTTTGGTTTGCTCTCAAGAAACAGCATGTCTGTTCGTTGCCTTGTCATGGTACCCAATGGTACCCATGTCGACTGCTGCTGTTTCCTGTCCGGGCTCATAACAAGGTGGAACAGAGTGTGAGTCATGGCGCGAACAAGCAAGGTAGGAAACTAACATCTCTATTGTGCAAGACTCGAGTTATTTTGGTAAAAGTAAATGTTTTTAAAGAGTCATGTAAAGGTCATGTTGAGTATAATTAAAGGTCACATTTGAAGTCAGTCTTTCACTATTATTGCGACGGGCATGGTGATGGTTATGTTGATACAATCAAGCAAGCTAACGTTAACTAACTAAACATTGGTTAATTTATTCTGATACCAACTTAGTAGAGCTAAAGAATAACGTTAGGCCTACATCTAGGTGGAAGGTTATAAATTGCTGGTGTTTGGTGGAAAAGCCTACTTATATCATTGATTCACATGAGTCATAACGTGAGCAGCTTTCATTACCCACAACTTCCCTGTTTTAGAGGGCGCATTGAGGAATAATGTTATGCAACAACCCAGCTAGCCATTACACAACTGTCAAAAGTTATGGTCAACGGGAGACTTGGACAGTACTACGTTCGTATTTCTAATCTTACAAATAATGTGGTTTGTGTGTCAGACAAGACTCCCGACATCGAACAAGCTTAGACATGTCCAAGGGGGTTGGTCTCTGTTTGTGTGCAATAGTGACTTCCATGATCTTTGGTGACATCTAGTGGTAGTGACTTACGACGATTATGCTTTATACTTACATTTTTAATTTTTTTTGGTTATTATTTATTGAGTTATCCCATGCTACCCTTACATAATTATATAACCATTTAGTTACAGTAGGCCTATGAACAATATCCTTTTCATTCTTGTTCTAGTCAGCACTGGTGCTTTGCATGGATGTTGGCTTTTCTATGAGCAATGCAGCACCTGGCCAGGAACCATCATTTGAACAAGCCAAGAAAATCATTCAGAAATTTGTCCAAAGACAGGTGCGTCCGTCCATATACTGTTGCATCTTGTAGATCTTTTTTTTTTATACATTTATGAAATATCCTGTCTAATTTTCCTAGTGTATTGAAGTTTCGTTATTTAATTCAAATGCTATTGAATGCAAATCTTTACTTTAGGTATTTGCTGAAACCAAGGATGAGCTTGGCTTGGTGCTTTTTGGAACAGATCAGACTAAAAACCCTCTGGCCACTGACAGCCAATACCAGAACATCACCGTACATCGACACCTCATGATCCCTGATTTCGAGCTGCTGGAGGAAATCCAAAATGACATACATCCTAATTCTCAACAGGCAGACTGTATCCTTTTTCAATTTGTGTCATTTTAAGTGTAGTTTTATTTATTTAGATGCAAACCCTCTGAAAAATGTAGCTTGTAGCCTACTCCTATTAGTCTTATTGCCACTCATGGTTTCTATGTAGCTTCCTTTACAACAATTCTCTCAGGGCTGGATGCTCTTGTGGTGTGTATGGACCTCCTGCAAAAGGAAACTTTGTAAGTCTGAATTAATGGCTGTTGCAATTGAGACCATCTCTTTAGATTGAGAGGCCCACACTAAAGTAATCCGTGTAGAGTTGTGGAGGTGGTTCAACACTGGTTGAAACGTTGTGTTGAAATAAATCTGGGAGCAACAGTGTGCAGAGCGTCTCTTCTTCATTCCCACACTAAAGTAATGTCATGTTTTTCTTGCTACAAGAGGGAAGAAATGTGACCGGTTGAATATTGTGCTGCTGACTGACCTGAATGCACAGGTCAGCGCTGACCAGCTGGACATCATTATCAGCAATCTGAAGAGGGCCGGCATCACACTGCAGTTTTTGTGAGTAACAACACAGCACATTGGATTTCTATAGCGCCTCTCTAGCCACCCAAAGCGCTTCACAGTGGAGGGGGCACCTCACTGACCACCACCAGTATGTAGCACCCACCTGGGTGATGCACAGCAGCCATTATGCGCCAGAACGCTCACCACACAGTAGCCTCCCCCTTGTGTTGTGTCAGTCAACCTTGTCCTGAGCCCAAATTTACTGAAGTTTGTTTACATCGCATTGTTCTTTAAGCCAACTTATAAACAAGCTGAAAAGTACTGGTAGGTGCGGTGACTCAATTCTTAGTTAAGGGCAGTTTTAGCTGATGTGGAGAGTTTATAATTTTATATGGTTTGAATTTTTAAAGAACGGAAAGTGGAAAACTATGTTGAACCATATACACACAGAGATACAGTATGTCTGATCTATAATGTATTGTTGTTGTTGTTGTTGTTGTTGTTGTTTATGCATTGGGGACATATGAAAAGCATTAGTATTAGTGAAAATACCTGGTTGAAAGTTAATAGGGTGTCCCTAAAGCAGTCTGTAAAGTCCCTCTTGAAAAGCTTTTGTGAATTTTTGGACCATTTCCCAGGTTAGAAACTAACTTGCCTAAGCACATCATGAAAACAAGGTGGAAAATGGCTTGCAGATTTACATGTCATACATGTGATCTGTAGCATTTATGTTGCAAGGCCTGGGCTAGTTTTCACTTTGATTCATCAGCCATTAAAGGAGAGTACCGGAGTGAATTCAAGCATAGCCCTGTTGAAAGAGCTTGCTAAACCGAAAGTAAGATCTGAGGCTACATTGACTCAATGTAATGTGTTTCGCATTCGCGTTAGGTCTGTGCTGTTCGAAAATCTTTCATTTCATGTGAAATATATTGCTGTTAGAAGGCTCGTGCAGCAGGACTATGCTTAAACTTACTCCGGTATATTGCTTTAAGAGACTCGCATCAGCTTCAGTACTGCTATAGCTGCTACTGCTGCTGTTGTTTTTAGTTGTCTTGTCCTTAGGGTTTGAACAGTGTGCTATCTTTATTCTCTGACTCACCTTACCCCTCTCTCGTTACGTGTGTCCCCCCCTCTCTTCCCTAGCCTGCCTTTCCCTGCAGATGGTGAGGACCCTGGAGAGGGGGGGTCGGGTGGGGATGGACACGGGGCCGCCCGGAGACCCCCCCATGGGAAGGGGCTGTCGCAGGAGCAACAAAAAGGGCTTGAGATGGTGCGACAGGTCATGAATGCGCTGGACGAGGAGAGTGGCATGGAGGAAGTGTACCCATTTAGGTACTGTATGACTTTTGACCACTTTGTGCCCTTTTACGTGTGACCTTGGACCACTTTGTACACCAGAGCATTTGGTACAACATGGAAAACAAATTGCAAATGTTCATTATGGCCTTTGTAAAGAGGTGTACACCAGTTTGGGTGTTTTCAAGAGGTTTACTTTACACCATAGATATCATATATAGCTCGATATCGGTAGTTTATACACCCTAAGATTCAGTATGACCAATAACCTCTACCCTTTGACCTGTGGGGTGGGAAGGAGGCGGGCTTGAGGGCGGCAACAGTTAGTGGCGAAAAATGCTTATACCTTGAAATCCATGCAAATCTATGCAGAGTTTATTTATTTATTTATTTATTAAATTATATTTTTCAGCTCAGAGGGCAAATGAGATTAATTTGTTATGTAAATGAAAGCTATTGGAACAGGCATTTTGCTTCTTTAAAATAGGCCTATATGTTATTTAAGTTTTGGCTCTTCCATATTTTGATTAATAGCTAAATTGTAATGATTAAAAACGACTTAAAAATGCTTTTGTGCAAATGCATTGAATTCTCTAAAGCTCAAATAATGGCATTAATGAACTCACTCTGCTTGATATGGGACTTTGTCCTTGCCTCTGGGGAGGGGCAGATTGTATAACACTTGACTGCGCTGTAGAATTGCATTCATACAATTAGTATAATTAAGAGACGCTACAAAGAGACGATAGGAAGAAAAAAAAATAAAAAATTGGAAGTGCACTCAAGTGGTGTGATTGCTCTCCTTTGATGTTAGAAATAATCTGTGGTGAAACTCGGAATAGACCCATCGTAAATAAATAAGATCCTGTGATCAAAATAAGATAATAAGATAAGATAAATAAGGTCATGTGAATGACTTTTCTGCATTAATCCCAATGAATGAGTGTAATTTGACTGCTTTTTACGCTCGTCAAGAATAACATGATCTTCTAAAGTTGAGCCTCTGTCTAGGAGTGGGAGTCAGAAACTGGGAATCGAGTAGGATTGAGAATCAAATATTTCACTTCAGTGTAATCGTACGACTCTGCAGTTCCTCTCATCAGTGGCGTGTTTTTCAAACAGTGGCCATGTTTCTCTTTGAATTCAAAATAGCTGGCTTTCACCCTACGTCACTAACATATTTTTCAGCGTTCTTCTGTACGCACGCGAACCTCAACTGATAGGCAACTGGAGCTAGACCCATTGAAAGCACTGTGTTTTGGCTGCAACTTTTTTTTACAAAAAGCCTTAGTTTTGTGCCGTTTTTGGATGTTATAAACTGTCTAAGCGAGAGAAGGGAAAGAGTTATTATTGAGTACCTAAGGAAATTGACCATAAAGGTGAGAAATGAAAAGAAACCTCAGAGAACCACGCCGTAGTACGTAATGCCCACAGCCTCGATTGTCGGCAAATCTTTCCACTCTTGAGAAAATTCTGACATTTTCATCAAGTACGGGTCTCGTACGATGTATTTCCCTACTCCTTGTATCTTTCCCTACATACCGGCTCCAAACCACGGCAATATGCACTTTTCTCCGCGCCGTCCATTGGTGTTGTTATGCTTGCCTCCACATCCTGCCCATCAGTTCGAATTGTTTGCGCTCCCGTTATCACGTCACGGGACCCTGCTATTGAAATAGATAACATAGTTCTACATGGTTCTCCTCATTCTAATAGGCTCTTATGACCCCCATTGTAGTATAGCCTACAATACGTCACAGATCTATGTGCTAATACTGAACATGCTGTACTGTATCCTACTTTCTGAAAAGTAAGAATTAGGAATTAAAAGGAGAATTAATAAAGAATTTGATAAGTAGAATCAACAATGGCATCAACATCGACCAAATATTTTCTATTCCCACCACTACTTCTGAAACTGTCCTCCTTTTGACTGTTAGAATGTTGCAGGCAGTGGATTAATGGATGGCATTGGGGCTTAAGGCCAATTCAGACTGAAGATCCGCGACGAGAGGAAACGGATTTAGAGAGGAGTTGCAGCGGTGTGAATCAATCGTCGCAGGTTGTTGCAAGCAGTCACAAAAGATTTAACATGTCAAATCGCAGTTTCGGAGTTTTAGAGTGTCCAGGTTTTTAGAACGTCGCAGCCAGTCTCTGCGCGGTTCTTTGGTCTGTAGGCACCTTTACTGACTCTAGTTGACTCGAGTTGTTAGAGGTGGCTGAAGTTTTTTTTTTTTTTTTTCTACTGAGTCATGTTTAGACTCAGGTGTTTATGCTGCTGCTGTTGTTCTTGTTGTTTGGTGCAGTGATGCCATTGAGAAGCTGTCCATCTTCAAGCGCATTGAGAGGAGGCCAATGGCCTGGCCCTGCACACTAACCATAGGCAGCTCTCTTCCCATCAAAATCGTTGGCTACAAAGCAGTGAGTCAAATCACCTGTTCATCTGTTTTTTAATTGGAAAAATTAAAATAGCAGTAGTGTCTTTGACATATAGGATTTCAGACATCTTATACTCTTGACAGTGTTGTGAAATGATATGAAGGTGTTGAAAAGCGTAAAATGAAATGATATGACAATGTTATAAAATGTAGAGTGAAATTAGAGCGAAATGATATACCCTGTTAAATGATAATGATAGAGTAAAATGATATGACAGTGTTGAGAAGTGTGAAGTTGAATAATAGATCTTAGTGGATAGAAATTGTAATTTGTTACAGGGCACAGCATTTCTATGGATTAATGTATACTTAATAGATTTTAGTGCATTTCAGAGACTTTTTGCGCTGTTTACATATGTTGTAATTGAGGGTACACTACATACTTAATTGTTATTGTAGTGAACTTTACATACTTAATAATTGAGTGCACTTTATATAATTTGCACTCAACCCTGCCCTACTCACAGGTGACTGAGGAGAAGGTGAAAAAGACGTGGACAGTGGTGGACGCCCAGTCTAGCAAGCGAGATGACGTGAAGAGGGAGTCAGTCTACTGTCTCCATGACGACAACGAGACAGAGGTGCAGAAGGATGATACCATACAAGGTGAGACGCAGGAGGCATCGAACATGTTGAGCCTAGCAGCATGCTACAGGAACTGCCCTTTAACCACTGGGGTTAGCAACGTGATATAGGAACTACAACACCCTTTCATTATACCAGGTCTTCTGTTTAGGTTTCCTACACTACCGCGCTTACTATACATGTATGTAATACCAATGTACTTCTTTGTCTAGTGAAGATCTCTAGTGATTGATGTGAATATGTTCTGAAATGTTGATTTTCCCATCAATAACAAGACTGTTACAAAGATACTTGATTCTCCCCAATAGCTGTCTAAACAGACATTGAATTTTCCAGAATTCTGTGTTGAATTCTGTGTCGTGTGGATTTCAGTTGGAACCTAACTTTACATTTGGCGTACAGTTCATTCCAAAGAACAGAAACTTGTTAGAAACTTGAGAGGAGGACACGCTCATAATATTCAATCACAGCTGTCGGCCAATGCAGCGATTGTTTCCAATTCCTCTGTCTTCCACTCAGTAGGCAAACACATGCTGAACCACTGCCTGGCTGTGTGGTCTGGCCAAGGGCCTGTGTGGTTTGGGCTGTTATTCTTACTGTCAATGGGAGGGACAGAAGGTCCTGATTTATTATTCCTTTGATCCCCACCCCCGCCCCCACCTCCTCAGGGTTCCGATATGGCAGCGACATTGTTCCCTTCTCTAAAGTGGACCAGGAACAGATGAAGTACAAGTCCGACGGAAAGTGCTTTGCCGTTCTGGGCTTCACCAAGCAGAGTTTGGTGAGTGTTTGCCACTAGGGGGAGCTAGTATTCACGCCTGAGCTGCTGTCTCCAGAGAGAACCATGGGTCTCCACTTAGCCACGGTGTTCTCTCTCTATGGACCTCAGTGGCGTACGCAGTTATCAGTTCAGTCAGGGAGGGCAGAAGCAGAGGAATCTGTCAATCAATTAATCTATCAGAGTTTTGACTTTTGGTTCTCAATCCTTATAGCCTGACAATTCATAATAGAACATAAAAATGTATGGTGTGCCTATGATGATAGACCAGGCTCAGTCCAAGGGGTGTAATCAGTAGTTGCCTGCTCTCTGCACACAGAAGTCGCCTGATAAGCTACTGCTAGGGTAGTGTTTCTCAAACTTGTTCAGATTGTGGATCACTTTATGCCCATAAAAAGGTTTTTTAGGGACCACCTACCATAGTGCACCCTCTCTAAATAACATACTGCTACTCTCTACCCTTCAACCAAATCAGTGGGCTTCCCACGCATTTCTACAAAGGCTTTTATGGCCCTATGGTTCATGTCTAGACATACCTGCATTTGCTATCACTGGGTTACATTTAGATTTAGAGACCATCATAGTTACCAGATCTTTAGAAATGAATTAAATTATGGAGAGATGGGCATCAGACTGGGGTTTGTAAAAACAGCATTGCTTTGAAAAGCAATGTCTATGCGTGCCATCAATCAAATATTGTTGCTGCTTTGAATATCAGTATAATTCTATAAGAGTGACGATATTGGGACGCGGTGTTCCGTTGTGTCTCACAGGAAAACAAATAATTTTAACGAGATGAAAATTTCTGCTGTTAATATGATCTCTGTCCTACAGTTTTTTTTATATGATGACAGTTTGCTCCTGTGTTGTTTTTTTCTCTGTTTGCCCTCTGCTTCAGAGACACTCATTTGTGCTAACCAGGGGTCCGTTTCCCAACAGCAAAGTTGCTAACTTAGTTGCAACTTAGTTAGTTGGCTATGGGAAGTTGCATTGCAACCAACATAGTTGCTAACTTAGTTAGCAACTATGCTGTTGGGAAACTGACGCCAGCTTAGCTCATCTCGTAATGATGACATCTCTTT
Source organism: Sardinella longiceps (assembly GCA_027497455.2). Lineage (NCBI taxonomy): Eukaryota > Metazoa > Chordata > Actinopteri > Clupeiformes > Clupeidae > Sardinella > Sardinella longiceps. The sequence goes on along the minus strand of JAODXP020000016.1, from coordinate 8,089,816 downwards.
GCACAGATTAATCGCCATAGTTTCATGGGCAGTCAGGCCATCAAGGTGTTCCCTGCCAAGGATGATGAGGTAAGTCATTGGAGGAGAACCATCCAGAAGCTTGCTTGTTTGCCGCAGGAAAGAGAAACTAATTGAAGGAGCACTATGCAACTTTTCAGCACTATCTGTAGTATCCTTTATGTCAGACAGTTCTGGATTGTTACCATCACCAATCCCTGCAAGTGGGGGTTTTAAAGGAATTATCCAGAGGGAAACAACCCGTAGCCCTGTGGTTTTACATTGCTACACGTAAGTGCTGTCAATAAGAGAGTGAGAGAGGTACAAGAGTGAGTGAATTCCATGCAGCACAGATTAAATGGCAAACAGCATCAGCTAATTGATGTAGGGTTTGAAAGTTTTATTTTCATATGTCCGCTTCTGTCAGCTTAGAGTATGATGAGCCTATCGATAGCACTCAGTAGCCTCAAACAACAAGGATATGGACTGATTGACTCATTTAACATGGAGGGCTACAGGGAAGGGTCAGCAAGTTGTTAGCAGCATTATACCATTATGCTTGAGTATTATCATCATCAGTAAATGTGGATGGACTAAACCCACGTTTCATTGAATGTGTGTTCACTGGGACTTTGGAGGTCTGAAAAAATGGGATTTGACCTCTGATTTGTGTATTTTCAAATGCCTAGCTTGTTAAAACCGTTTGTCTAGAATCTTCTACCCCATCTTTAATCTATTGTTTCAATAGATGCAGTTAAAGATTACCATTGTTAATCCCTTGTACCTACATTTAGATATATTCCTGGATTTTTGTGTTGGTAGTTGTGCAGATATCTGGGAATGACACCTGTTCACCTGTTTGTCTTTACCTAGCATGCAGCTGTTGCCCTGTCTGCTCTGATCAGAGCACTGGACAGCACGGGCATGGTCGCCATCGTCAGGTACGCCTACGATCGCCGCAGCAACCCCCAGGTGGGCGCCGCCTTCCCCTGTGTCAAGGAACGATATGAGGTGAGACCCTAGACGTTTCTCAGTATCTGTACTTTAATGTACTTGCGTTCTCATGGACTTGTGAAACGTCATAAAACGCAACCGAAGTAATGTTCCAATTCAAAAGTTCAAAAGTACGAATGGAGTTCCTGGATGTTTTCTCAATTTAGCCTTTTTTTTGAGGATGCATTGGATGATGACTTCTGATCACCTTAGGACTATTATTTCCCGGAAATATGGCGGAGCTTAATGCAAGGATTGACCATTTCTGTCTTAAACTAATACATTTGGGGCTTATGACGGGAAATGATGGCTTTAAAGTCTGTACACATGGGTTTTGTAACCAAAAGGTGTATCTGTGGTGAGATAATGTTTGTACCAATGTTAGCTTGTCATCCATTAACCAGGCCGACATGTTTTGGGGCAGGCGTAGACAGCTCCCCCCTGTAGCTTTGTTAGCCAACGTAACAAGTTTCTTCGAAGTTTGTACTCGCGTTCCCACTCTCGTTTGTACTCTCGTTCTCAACTTCGTTTGAGCGAGTTTGAACTCGCAAGTAAGGAAATCCATTCTTGTCTGTTCTTTGTATTGAGAAACAACCCCTGTGCCTTTGTGTGGTGGCATGGGACTGATCACCCAAAACATGTGGAGATGGTAGCCCCTCTCTTAACATCTGGCAAACATCTTGTACCCTTCCTCTTCTCCTCCTCCTCCTCCTCCTCCTTCATGGAACATCCATGAAAGTCTCATCGCCTCTAAATGTGTTGTTTATCCGTTGACTTTCTGATTTCTGTTTGTTGTGGCTTTTCTGTCAGTGCCTCATCTACGTCCAGCTGCCCTACATGGAGGATCTGCGGCAGTTTTCCTTTGCGCCGCTGGAGAACAACAAGAAGTTTGCACCCACGGGTAGGTACAGTACAGTACGCTCTTAGCTCCCTCTAGGGGCCCCAGGCCATTCCATTCCATCCCTTCTCTCCTGCTCTCTCATGTTGTAAACACAACACTGCCATTGTTGCTGCTGTTGTTTTTGTTCCACCACTCTGCTTAATGGAGATAGCCCAGGGGTGGCACATAAACCTGCTTTCAAGGGCGCAGAGAGAGAGAGAAACAGAGAAGCGACTGTGTGAGTGAGTGAATGAGTGAGTGAGTGAGTGAGACAGACACACAGACAGGCTCGGTCTACCTAGATTGTTGGGAGGATTTTGTCCAGTTGGTTTTAATTTGGTGCTTTCGAAGCTCATGTTCACAGTGAAGAAGGGATAATTGCTTTTAACTGGTCAATTAACTGCACTTGTGCAACCACTGGTGATGGCATGTGAACGCCCGAGTTATCTAAGGATGTCTGTGCAGCTCGTAGAGTGGGCCTGAAATCTGGCTTTGCTTTCTTTACGTAGCTAGGCCTCTCTCTCTGATGTTCCTGTTGACTGGGCATTCAAACACTCTCTTGGGCTTTTGTCTGTACCTTTCTCTCTCTGCATCTCTTTCTCATGTCTTTTGCACGCTCTGTCCGTCTCCCTTTTCCAAAACATCTTCTCCTGTCACTCCATGTCTGTCTGTCGGTCTCTCACTCTCGCCTGCTATATGTTTTTGTTCTTCCACCCCTTTCTGCCTGTCTCTCTGCCTGTCTTCCTTTCTCTCTCACCTGCAACGTGTCCTCTCTCCTGCTATACGTCTTTCTCCAGCTGTCTGTCTCTCTCTCACTTGCTTTCTATCTTCTTCTATGCCTGCTTGTCTGTTGCTTTCTTTTTTCTATCTCTCTATCTCTTTTTTCTATCTCTCTTTTTGTGCTATTTCTCTTTTATCTCTCTCCCCCCTACTGTCTTTCAAAATCTCTTTTCATCTATGTGTTTACCCCCCCAAACACACACGCACATACACACACACCCACACACACACACACACACACACACACACACACACACACACACACACACACACACACACACACTGTGTTGTTTGTCCCCCAGAGGAGCAGTTGTCTTCTATGGATTCTCTCATTGATTCCATGATGCTGGTGGAGGAGAACGAGGATGGGGAGATGGAGGATCTGTTTAAAGTCCACAACATTCCAAACCCACAGTTCCAGAGACTTTTCCAGGTGATACACCCACACACACACACACACACACACACACACACACACACACACACACACACACACACTTTCTATCTTTTTATCTCTGTGTGTTTACTCTCTCTAAACACTTTTTATCTTTTTACCTCTATGTGTGTGTACTCTACACACACACACACACACACACACACACACACACACACACACACACACACACACACACACACACACGGCCCAATTTAAGCAATAAGCCCCAAGAGGCCGTGAGATACAGTGATTTTAGTGCAGTTAAGGGGCTTTGCTTGGTACAGTGCAAAACATTGTAAGTCTTGAGAAGAACTCATGATGATAAAGATCTCCGTCGCTACGGCGAAAATCCATCAATCTGCAATTTCCAACAATCCCAATAGTATCCAGAGTAAATCAACACGTAGCCCTGCTGTTTTATAGTGCCAAGCGCTATTGATACCCACCTCAATTATCGAATTTTGTGCATCGTAGACAGAGTTTGTGAAACGGCAGCTAACACTGACAGAATGAGGCATTTCAAAACGAAACCTAATCGATTTGGTTTCGTTTTGACATGCCCCATTCTGTTACCGTTAGTTGCCGTTTCACTAGCTCAGTTTGGGTTGCACGAAATTCAGTTGGCACTATAAAACAGCAGGGCTACGTGTTGATTCACTCTGAATAATTCCTTTAAGACAGCTGTTGTGAATAACTGTGGGGAAAACTATCAAACGCATAATATATTGAGAAATAGATTCAATTTTCCACATATTGTGAATATGTGTTGAGTTCTGTGTTGAAGGCAGACAAATGGAAGGATAAAAACATGTGCTTAATACCTGTCAACAACATGGCCCCCAGCCCCCAACTTTTACAGCTTGAACGCTTTTGACAACATGAAACCAAGTGATAATTTAATACACCAACATTATGCTCACTGTTTTACTGTTGTAATTCAGCTTGGCAAGGCTAAACTGTGTACTGTGCTAATGAGCATGGGGCCAGAAATGGTGTCCGCTCCCCTATGGAGGAGACATAAAGATATCTTAACTAGTGTGAAATTCCAATCAGTTGCACTTCATTTCTTACTGTATTTTATGGAACACCCTGCCTTCCTCCCAAAGTGTTTACACCAGCGGGCGCTGAACCCGGCGACCCCACTGCCCCCCGTGGAGCCGTGGCTGCAGAGGGTTCTGGGTCGCCCCCAGGCCATGGAGGCTCGCTGCCGCGCTCCTCTGGAGGAGGTCAAGAGGAGGTTCCCTCTGAAGGAGGTGGTGCGCAAGAAGGAGCAGAAGACCAGCGCAGACGTGTTTGGGAACGGGTGAGAGTCAGGATGATGTTCGAATTATGCACATTGACCAATAAAGGGTTTTTCATGGCTGATGACAATAACGATATTTAGGAGTCAGACATAGATGCTGCCAATTTTTGGGATGATTTTTAGGGACAATATCTGTTAAATGCTTCCTAAGGTTATCTTTGCATGGGAGATTGGGAGTTCTTATGCTGAGTTGGTAGCACAATCATGTCAATCAGATGTATTTTGAGAAAGTTTCAAAGATTCTATGATAGTGCTACCAGCTCAACGTATGAAATCGCAATCATGTGATTCAGGATTGTTATTAATTTGTATGCTAAAGCGGCACACTATTAATGATATTAACAATAATTTCAATTGCAGTTGAATTAAATGTTAATTTTTTATGATTGTGAAGAGAACAGAGCGTGAACTCAAATAGCTAAACCATGCATGGCTCTTCTGATCTCAAATAGCTAAACCATGCATGGTTCTTCCGATCTCCGTCCTCTTAGGTGCTCCCGATGTGGGTGGGGTGGGACCGCTCTCACACACACACATGCGTGTTGCCTTACATACAGTATGGAGAAAAACACTCAGCTCTGAAAATAATCATGTAACCCAGGAGCTGATGGTTTTAGTAGATTTCCTTACTAAGTTGCAGCTAAAGGGAGCTAACAAATGACAGTTTAGTATGTGAACTGGCTGGTTTAAAGATGCGTAATGTCAGCCTTTAGTTTGAATTAGCTTTAAGGAGTTAAGTTTTTGTTTAAAACAAGCAGACTTGCTAGCTAAATGAGGATGTTTAGATTATCTGTGGAGTTTTGGTCCGAATTTTGCATCTTATCTGCCTAAATGGCTGTGTAAATTCTAATGAGAGTATGATGGGAATTTTATGAATGAGCTTAAGCACATATGTTTAAATTATTAGTGAAGAGTTTTGGGGCTAACTAAGATGTAATGTCCTTGTCAATTTCAGGCTGTTAAAGTTTCTCTGACACTTTTATGGGGTGTTCAGTCCCTGTTTTGACCACGGAACTACAGACAAAGACGGCTGCTGCGAACAACAGATGTGTTTCTGTTCGTCACATAACCATATACCTTCAAACTGAGTTTTTAAGATGCCAGAACTAGTTGCCTATGAAAGCATTCCTCAGAAAGTGACTAACTGTTGCTTTAAGATTCCCTGAAGTTCTTCCTAAAGAGCTTGAGATCTTAAGCAGTTTATATTAAACTTCATACATTTCAAGGCACACAAGAGCTTTAGAGGAATTAGGGGAAGGATGTTCTGAAACTTTTTTTTGCTACTTTTTTTTTTCAGGAAGCAGGAGTCAGTTTTCAGCCGTAAATTATCAGTATTTTGGGTGAACTGGTGTGGGACTTGGAAGTTGGAAAAGCCTTTGGAATGGGTCTGTCGGAAAGTCTTGGGGAATGGGCTAATGAATTGCGGGCTCTGAGAGTAGGACCGTACCCCTGGGAAGGCGCTGTGGGAATTTGCACCTGGTCTCCATCTTCAGACTGTCTTGGGCGGCAAGAGGGGAGCTGGCAGCCAGTGAAAAAGGCCTTTGTTTTACGATGTGACCTTATTCTTTATGAGGGTCAGGCGGCTGATGTTTAGATGCAGTGTCTGGAAGAGGCTTGTGTTCATCCACATACAGAGCAATAGCTGGAGGTGTACAATATGGAACATATTTTTTTTTCTCTGTGTCCTTTATTGTAATTTTTTGTATGCTTATTTTTTTTCTGTGCATTTGTTGTTTTTGTTTGGCAGGAAGGAAGAACCAGATGCTAAGAAGGCCAAAGTGGACGATGAGGAAGAGTACAATCTGGCAGAGATCTCAGTGGGCAATGTCACATCTGTAAGTCAGCAGATTTATGACAGTGTAAACACATAAGCACCCTACAGCATCTGTGTTATAACACATGCATAACATGTATGTAACATGTAATTAATGTTTCAAATACGAGGATTTCCATGTATACATTTATATCGCCCTGGTAAAGATAAGAAAAGTGCTTAGATAAGGCCTTTTTTTTCTTTTTAGGTGGGAAGTGTGGACCCAGTAAAAGATTTCCGAGCACTTATTCGACAGAAGACCCTGCCTTTCGGAGAAGGTGAGAATCTTTTCCACTTGTAGAATTGTACAGCATAGAGCATTGGGAAAATATTCTTGACATAAGCATAATGTGTATGGTGATATTTTTATGCTATGTGTTGCGTATTTAAATGTTTTATCCAAGGAATCAAATTCGGATTAGTTTGCATGTGCCTGTATTACCATGTTGCCTTGTCAAACAACTAAGAGTCGATTTATTTATTAACTATTTGATGATTTGTGAGCCTGTATAACTCTCCTCTTTGTCTTGTTTTCATTCTCATCTTCTCTTTTCCTCTTTCCTTCCTCTCTTCATACCCCTCTTCCTCTCCTCCCTCTTTTCTTTTCTGTTCATTTTTCTTTTCCTGTTTTCTCCTCCTCTTTCCCCCGTCTGTTCCTCCTCCCCCTCCCAGTCTGCCAGCAGTTGACCCTCCGGACAGAGCAGTTGCTGGGCAACAAGAGCACACCTTATTACATGAAGGCCATCTCCTGCATCCAGGCCTTCAGGGAGCAGTCAGTCAAGGTCAGTCAGTGCCCAAGGTCAAACAGACACCAGTCAAGGGCACATGGTGCCTAAGGGTACAGACCCAAGTGGGGGGCATGCCCCTGGCCAGTAGTTAGATCCACCATTGACTGGACAAGTGGTTGCTCAAAGACTAAAGCCTGCAGCCCATACAGCAGATACCAAGGAACATGCTTTGACGTCAGGTCCGTTTATGTTGCGTTGTGTTGTGTTGTGTTGTGTTGTGTTGTGTGTGTGTGTGTGTGTGTGTGTGTGTGCATGATAAAAGTGCTGCACTACTACTAACCTACGACTTGCAACTGCTGTTAGTAAACTGGTGGATTTGCTGGTGCAAAGAAGCAAAATCTAAGCTATTCTTCCTTAGGCTACTGTTTAGCTGAAACTTGAACAAAGATTAAAACACAGATCAGTCATTCTCAGTCAATGAATAATGTTTGATGTCAAGTATTGTCAGTCCTTGTTTTGTTTTGTTATGGTAGAAAGAAAAAAAAAGTGATGTCCATGCCTTGGGGCAAAATGATATCTTCAGTCTAACATAATATCTGATGGTCTTGTGCTACCCAACAACAACTAAAGGACTTTGGCTATGGCAACCAGTTACTACTCAATAGTCCATTTGTCACAGAAACTTGTACACAGCCACTAACCAATAAGCAGTAAGACCAGTCATCACACAGACTTACAGACAGCAGCCACAAGCCAATCAGCAGTTTGATCTGAATAATGACTCACAGCTACCTAATAAAAACTTTGCCAAACTCTCAGACTAAGACTCATGTCTTAGTCAAACCATTCTCAGGTCTCTTCGTCAATCCCACAATACAAGATTGACCTTCCAAACTCAGAACTGATTGAATTTGGTCCCAGCCAAGCACATTTAAACATCATCACCACACACATTGAGTGTGAGGGAGCAGGACTCCTCTAGGCCATCTACTGTGGGAGCTCATTTTGCTTGGCTAACAGAGAGGGAATTTAAGCCACCTGTAGCTGGGGGGGCCCATGCTGCAACAACAGGCAGCTGTAATTGCTAGTCCCCTCTGTAGACAGTAAAAACAGAAGCAGCACTCTTAAAGGGCCAGAATCACAGGCTTTCATGTTCCATCTTTTCAATCTAAAACAGGCAAGGAAATTATTTAAAAAATAAAATAAAAATGTTGTTGCTCGTAAGTAATGGAATTTTATCAAAAACATAGTTATGTAGAACTGCAGAGTTTAAACGTACACACACAACACAGACTGGCAAAGAGCTAAATTCAAACCCCTATGTGTGTGTCTGTGTCTTTACTGTGTGTGTGTGTGTGTGTGTGTGCGTGTGTGTGCGCTTGTGTTTCTTGGCAGGCTTCGAATGCTGAGCTCTTCAACAGCTACATGCTCTCCCTGAAGAGGAGTATTCCAGACAGAGGCCTCCAGGAATTCTGGGATTTGGTCCGTTCAGGTGGGATGAGGGGACAGTAACGCTCCGTCTGTTTTCCTGCTCATCTGATAAAGCCATCAGCGGCCATCAGCTATCCCCTTAGCTCAGCATTTATATAACGCTACTTAGACAGGGCTCTTTCTGCAGGAAGTATGAGCTCTCACTCAATGCATGCATTCAGAGAAGTGCTTTTACGGAATGGAACTATGTGGTTACACTGAACAAGGGTCTCACTGTAAGTGTAGTGTAGTGTTGCCAGTGAATATCTGAACACAATGGGCCTCGCCACCCATGTTGATGCACACTCTAGGATGGATTTGTAGGATTTGTGGCCTGACTCTGGCTCCTATCTGGCATGGAGTCGGCTTTTCTAACGTCACCAATGTGTTGTTCTGTGTGCACACAGACGGCCTGACGCTGATCAGCAGAGACCAAGTGGAGGGAAGCGCCGTGACCAAGCAGGAAGCTGAACAGGTTTGGCCGTTACTCTGGGCCTCTTTATTTTCCCACTCTTATGTAACAGCGGCCTCGTTCTCATGTTACTTATTTGCAAGAGTGCTGACTCACACACACACACACACTCATACACACACACACACACACACACACACACATACACACACATACCAGGAGGCAGACACACACACACGCCCAATTATAGACTGTGGATGAGAGAGGCACACACATTTACACAAAGACTGATGGATCCACATACACACAGACAGACACAGTCACACACAGAGACACAGACTTGGGTTTCTCCTTCTGGCCAATCCAAACATTTCTCTCTGGAAGTGCTCCAGGAACAAGGCCAAGAGCTGCTGCTTCCCTGGAAGTCTTAAAACTTGTAGCTCATGTATGCATGTGGGTCACCACTACACTCATTGTTTCTGATCATTTAATTCCAGGCAGACTTTTCTCATGCCAGTCTTCTGTTTTTGGGAAAAGAGTTCATTAGAATCAGTAGTTCTATTAAACAAGGCCCATTTCCCCCCCCACACACACCCACACAAGAAATACTTTGTGATCTTTCCAATCCAAACTTTTACTGGGAAGCAGTGATGTTAGAATTACTCCAGGAAATTGGTAGCTCACTCCATTCTGAGCTGCTTTTTTTCCCCCCGAGCAAACACACATTTGCGTGTAGTGCTACTGACAGACACACACACACACACACACACACACACACACACACACACACACACACAAACACACACATTTTAATCGGTACCAATCCCTTGTCTTCAGTTCCTGCAGACAGAAGAGAAGGAGGAGGAGGTAGAAGCTCCAGCGGTGGACGACATGGGAGACGTAGACGATCTGGTCAGTGCTTTCATTTCTCTTCACCACTCCACATACTCAGCTCTGGAGTCAAATTTAAAGGACAATTCAGATTGAAGATCCGCAACGAGATGAGATGGTCTTAGAGAGAGTTTTAGAACGTCATAGCCCATCTTGTTGCGGATCTTTGGTCTGTAGCCACCTTAGACGATCTGGTCAGTGCATTCACTTCTCTTCACCACACCACATACTCTGCTCTGGTGTCAGACTTAAAGGTATAATCCGGATTGAATCAACACGTAGCCCTGCTGTTTTATACTGCTATGCGCTACTGAAAGCCACTTCAGTTATTTAATTTCGTGCATCCTAGACCGAGTTTGCAAAACGGCAGCTAACACTAACTGAATGAGGCATGTCAAAAGCGAAACCTAATCGATTTGCTTTTGTTTTGAAATGCCCCATTCTGTTACAGTTAGCTGCTATCGCTGTCTCAGTCTGCGTTACGTGAAATCTAGTGATTGAGGTGGCTATCAGTATCGCTTGGCACTATAAAACAGTAGGGCTATGTGTTGATTCATGCCGGATTTTTCCTTTAAAGGGCAATTCAGATTGAAGATCCGCAACGAGATGAGACGGTTTTCGAGTAGTAGTAGAGTAGTTGCGGATCTTTGGTCTGTAGCCACCTTAAGACGGACAGTCTTTAAAGATGTTGCCAGAAATTTCTTTTTGGACTTTAGCCAAAATAATGGCATGTATGTGTAATATCATTACACAGTTCATCTCTCTATTTCAGACTTCAAAGAGCTATGGCTCACTTTGGAAAGCTTGTTTTTGCTGCGTTCCCTCAAAACTCTTGTCTGTTTCTCGACAGACCGATCAGCAAATTGAGAGAGCGTTTCAAATGTGAATGAATCTGGAAGAGTGATGTGTTGGTTGATTAACTGGAAGATTATAGTGAATTTGAATTCTGGGCTCTGCTTCTGTCTGACCCCCGCGACCTCATGAGAAAATCCATTCATGGCTTTCCAGACCTCACAAAACAGAGAGATTTGTAGACAGCATTGACACTCTGTGACAGCGACACACACACACACGCATGCGTGAACGCACGCACGCACGCCCACACTCCAGGCGCCTGTGGCAGGGTCTGACCCCGTCTCTGATTAATGCTGAAAGTCTTCATCCACATTCCAAGGTTAAGGGCCCAAATATAGACCGCTCTGGCTCTGAGGGTGAAGCGGGTCAGAACACAAACTTGTCTCCGGTCAGACATTGGCAGAGGAGGACTGGACTGGACACACTCTTACTGCTCTTCAGTTAGACCTAAACAGAAGACGGGATGGATTTTGATCTGGGATTGTAGCCAGAAACAGCACGATGCTAGTAATTAATTATCTGATGACTCCTGCTAAAAAAAGTCTTGTGTTATCTTTATCCCCTCAACAGCTGGACATGATGTGAGGAGGAGGACACACTACTACACTATTTCATTGGACGGAGGGAGGACCTGGAGACTCTCTGAGTCAAATACTGAGTCAACTGTGCCTTCCACTGCAAGACTGCTGCATATTCAACACTGTACTGTTCCAAGAGAATACCGTCCACTGCTATGAAGGAGGTTTTAAAAACATGTTTCTGTTATTGATTTATCACTTTTGTTTTCATTATAACTGTAAAACTGTCAACATGTCTTGTGCTTTTATGTGGTTTAGGCATCTTGTAATAATGAAAATAAATGGTTTTTGCAAATCTGTTCATTTTCTCGTGTCAGAAAATTTTGTTGGTGTCTGATTTTAATTTGGACAACAACTAGGGAAACACAGCATTGTTTATTTGAACTTGAATGTACCCAGTAGATCTCAATGTGTTTGGTAACCAGACCAAAGATTAGCATTTTTACATAGGCAGATACCAATGTGAATACACTAAGTAAGGTATTCTTGCTGTGCATGCCAGTGACAGTCATACTTATACTTAACAATCTGTTGCTCTTTTTAAATGTTTTTATTTACCCTCATCAGAATTACTCTAGGCCAGAGATTGAAAGAGGGGGGAATAGACTCTTCAAACCAGTAGTCAATAGGTGTGTGGGATATGATATGAGCACTGGGGCTCAGGTTTTAAAGATACTCTGAGCAGCAGGGGTCCAGTTGTACTAAATGCATTGTTGCATTTGTGACACTATTCCACTGGCTTGTACTGTATTTGACGCAGAGTATTGAATTTGCACAGAGAGCCAAACCCACATGAATGGAGATGGAAGTTGGATCTGGCAACGAGTGATGGACCTCTAATTTGCAGGGGCGTAGGCTAACCAGTATGCAATTTGAAGCCAAACCGTGGCATTGAACTCTTACCAAGACTCTTACCAAAAGTGCAGCAAAGGCATGCATGCTTTCATGTAAATGGCAACTTTAATTGCAGTTGTTCCCTCAATTTTTTGCAGGAAGAACAAGCACTGAATTAGCAGTCGTGATTGGTTAATGGGTTTGGCATATTGAGTCATTGGCAGATGGACTGATGTAGATCTGATTCCCTGGCGAACTGTTAGATGGTATTTCAAAAGAGTATGATCCCAAACTAGCTGAGTTGCATGCTAACTTCAGTGGCTCTCTGGGTGACAGAATAGAGGTCATTTTGGAATGATTCACACTAAAAACACTAAAAAAATAATTGTACCTTAAAAGTCTGTTTAACTTAGAGAGTAGGCTAAGGAATAGAACTGGTGGATGACTGGATTTTAACAGTCCTCTAAAAGCACTGGATTTTAGCAGTCCACTACAATGACTGGTCCACTGAAAGATAAAGAGTGGCATAGCAGGATGAGGAGTTGGAAGCTGCATAAATCTAACCCTGGTGATGTTTTTGAAATTGTTTAAAGTAGTAGTGATATGATAACTTGTGATAATCATCAAAGTGTTAATCCTGCTTTTAACCTTCACAATAGAGAATGAATAAAATGTTCACATGTAACAAAAAATGAAACCAAACATACAAACTCAGTTAAGACGTAGTAGCACCTGTGACAGAGGGAGCTAAACGATGTCACTGCTCTAAACGCTAAACATTAACATACCCAGCGGATAAATCGATCTAAAAAGTTCTGCTCAGACAGGTGTGTGTAGTCTGGCCCTTGGAACACTGCATTGCGGTCCCCTAACGCCAAATCCATGACGACCTTCTTGTCCACGTCGTTGCCCATGGCAACAACCGAGGGTACCACCTGCTCCTTGCGCATGACTCCGAGAACCTCCTTCAGCCCCTTTGTCGCCGTGACTCCGTCCGTGACAAAGATGAAGTTGACCTCGGCTTCGCGCCTGCTCTGGCGCACGCGTTCTTTGTAGAGCACGTTGCCAACCGCGTGGGTGATGGCTGATGTGACATCCGAGGAGGCGTCCATGTAGCGCATGCCACCCAGACGGCCGGCGAGGACGGAGGTGTCATGCGTGAGGCCAAAGGCCACCTCGTGCTGGTTGGGGCTGCCGAACTGCATGACTGCCAAACGGGCTCGCATGCTATCCCTGCCGTCTAGGGCCATTGGCAAGCGTCGCGCCACATTCTCGATGAAGCTTCGCACGCGGTCAAAGTTCTCCTGGCCAATGCGCTCTGAACCGTCAACCAGGAAGACGAGGTCTGCTGGCCGGTCAGCGCAGGGTGCAACAGCCATCTCTGAGGAAGAGGACATATTTGTGTCATAACATAACCATGTTAGAAAGAGGAAATTGGCATAAATGCAAATCAATTAAATATTGCAATTAAATTAATGTAGGTATAATTAACAATGGATGGCCTAATTTTTATAGGTATAGCTATAATAAGGAATAGCTATTTTTAGCATAATCAGATTCAATCAATAAAAAAAAATTCAATAAAATTAATCATAGAAATAGATGGTACATGTCATCTAGTAGTAGACATTGCATTTCTAATAGAATGTTAATGACCTATTAATTATTTGAAGACAGTACTGGATGACAACTTAAAATCAATGCTATCAATGCTGACAGACACTTCTTTGATACAGACGAGTCATTGACAAGTAAAGAAATAAATGTCACCTGTTTGGCAAGGAAGATCTGGGCAAACAATTAAGGGGTCTGCATAGAAAAGGAGTAATTATTAATTAGCGAGAATATAGGCAAAGATTGACACAAAAAACCATTATGTGAATTATGATCAAAACATAATTTTGACAAATACCACAGCTAATGCCATTAGTGAAGATTACAGATAGTAGAAAATAAATATATAAATGACCAAATTAGAAGAGGCATAACAGCCACTATAAAATTGTAGGGCTGGTGGGGGGGTTAGGGGGTTACTATACCTGGGCAAAGCACCGACTCCACCTCCTTAATGAAGGAGTCGGCCACCAGGTCTGTGTAGCGGGTCATGTTCCTCACGCTCTGAGGTCGGTCACAGGTAATACTGACCAGCGTCTCGTCCTGCATGGGGACGTTGAACATGTCTCCAATCCCCACGGCCATCACGTCTACATCTGGATCCTGGCAGAGGGACCGGAGCAAGGTGGGTTGGTCCTTAGGGTCGTAGCGTCCGTCTGTGATCACCACTGCTGACACCCTAGCCCCCGCCCTTTTCCCGTCACGGATGAGGTGGTCGTAGGCGAATTTCAGTGCCGATGGAGTCCAGGTACCACCAGCAATCCATTTCAGCTCTTTAATGGCCTTCTTGAGTGCGGACAGTGAGTTGATGTTTGGGTCGTTGAGATGGATCGCCTCAAAGGTTCCATTATGACTGTACTGGACAACACCAACTCGGGTACCTGCAATATAAACAGAGACCGTGTCTGACATAGTGGTGGTCAATCTGATGGGCTGATAGATCTGTTTCTGCCTGAAAAACATGGAGCCAATGGAACAGATGGACTCACAATGCATTTCGAGAGAGCATCATACAAAGTCAATGACAGTCGATAGACGTGTGCAGTAAAACAAGTGTAACCGAAAGGAATAAAGGAAAGAAAAGTGCCTTACAACCACAGAGTAAACCTCTACGGTACCAGGAGTACCACCACAAAGAGAGGTGTAGTGAAAGAGTCTGGTCCACCAGGCAAAACTGTCCCATGATACCCTATAATTCTAGATTTCACTTTTGGATGTCCCACGGTCCTAGCCAGGCCATTGCCTTCCTACGTAATTCCGCTCGTTTTTCATCCCCCTAAAGCGTTCTGTCTGGGATTCTGGCCATTGGCCTTGTTCACATTGGATTGATTCCGATCCAGTCAGCAAACTTTAAGAATGCAGCGTGAGAATTATGACAGTCAAGAGCTGATCCAATCTTTTTAAATTTAAACATCTCCAGTGAGCAATCGTTTCTCAATAGCCAACATCCCAGACCAGTACGAAGGGAAGCATAGACCAAGGGCCTGGTTATGCCCAGGCTATCATAGTCCCATACAAGCAACAACACTATATACAGTACCTGTAGGTGAGTTGGGATCTGAAGCCATGGAGCCAAGCTTGTTCATGGTGTTGATGACAAAGTGTTTCTCCAGGGTGAAGTTGGTGAGCCCAACACTCTCTGAGCTGTCAATGACGAACACAAGGTCCAATGCACCGCATTGCTTCTCACAGTCTGGAGGAAGAAGACACAGACAATATTGAAACCATTCATGAATTTAAAAAATCATCCTTTTAATTATACATTTTTTTAAATGAAAGCAACAATTAAAAGGACAATTGAAAATCTTGCTTGTTTCCCCACAATTAGTGTTTATTTACTGACTTACCACAACAGCCACATGTCTCTCTTACGTAGCTCATGACGTCGCATTCCTGGGAAAATGTTAACAGATGAATTAGGCCACTTCAACACTTAGTTCAACAAAGAGTATAATGAAACAAGAGAGATAACTCACATTGAGTCCAGGGTCTCCCTCGGGGCCTGGAGAGCCCTGAGTAAAAGAGACATGGGAATAAAGAGTTTGTCAGTGTTTGTGACTGAAGCAGAAAATGCTTTCCAAATTAGAACCAGGAACTGACAATAGATTCTATTGTATCTTTTTTGCTAGCCTAGCAAAAGTATTCTACTTCAGGAAAGGCTAAGGAAGTACAATCAGAGACACTTATGTATAGGAGGAGACAAATCACTTCAGAAGTCCTCCCATTGAAATGTATTACGGCCGTTCATAACGCAAAGATGGCGGAGTAGAGAAACTGGAAGTCCTGCCTTTGAAGGACTTTGTTAGAATGCATGTCCTGATAGATTGGTTGATGGCCAATTAAGAAACAACTCAAGTGTAGAATAAATCATGCAAGTCCCTGACTGGTTTATGGGGTTATGGCTAATATATCCAATATTTATATTAGTACTGTCAAACAAACAATACAAAAATAATCTGATTAATCACATAAAAATAAACATTTTGTCAGGTCAAGTAAGTTCTTGAACAAGATCCACTATAGGCTAATCCATGCCCTAATCCAAGTGAAAAAGGTCAAGTGAAAGAAATACAGCCAAGACTTGGAAGTAGCCTGGGAATTCCCATGCTCCTTTGCGCACTTATTTCATTTCACTCTGCAAAGCAGCATGGTGACCATGGCCGTTTTTCTCGCTTACTTTCGGTATCCAATCGCAGAACAAAAAGGGATTTGTACGGCCCTCGATTGCATTTTACGTCACATGGTGGCTCTGGTATTGGCTCCGAGGTATGTACAGACGCTATGATAGACATTCATAGCGTCAATAAACGGCTCTGGACAATCGTAAACGATGCTTCCGCTACGAGAAATGCAATAGGTGGGTCTCCAGACTAAATATCACTTGTGATTTTAGTTTGGCATTCGCCAGGCTAACTTGGAAGGAGAGTTTTGGACAAGGCATAGTCCACTTTGATGGATGTTTACTTCACCCTCCCCATTTATTGGATACTGTATGTCCATTGGATACTGTATGTCCATTGTCCATTGTCCATTGTGTAGTTTGACTTGAGCCTAGCCATTTACTAATGGAATTGAGCATTGTGCAGGTCAGGAAAATGGAATAATATCATTCAGGATTAATATGACATATTTTAATATTTTAATCTGAGTTATTATTATCTTTTTTTTTTTTTTTTTTGAAGGGGGGGGGGGGTTAATCACTTTAGTGAAAGCATTAATTTTGACAGCAATCTACGTCTACGTCTATAAATTTATATCATACATTTCTATATCTATGAACCAACTTTCTTTTTTAAGACATTTGACTCTTCACTGCACATCAGACTTCCCAGATTCTCACCCCGGCCGGTTCTCAATACTTACAGGAGCCCCAGCTTCTCCAAGAGGACCTCTCGGTCCAGGCTGCCCTGGTAATCCCGCGTCAGCCTGACACACAACAGAACAGAACAGAACCCTTCAAAATGTATTAATGACAATAGGCCTGTAAGATAATTCCCCAACAGTGTGAGAGCCTGGCGTCCGTTTCCCAAAATCTAAGTTGCTAACCAGTTAGCAACATAGTTAGTTAGTGGCGGTCCGCACCGCACACGGGTCTTGAACCCGCCACCCCACAAGCTACAAATTCCCGATGTGGGAGTGGGACGCTCTAACCAACTGAGCTAAAAGCCCGAGCTTCTAACTCAGCTGTTAGAAGCGCCCATGGAATTGGGTGATGAGGATTTACGCGTACTGCTGCCAAGCTAGCCGAGCTAGCTGGCCTCCGTTACATTGGCAATGGGAAATTGTTTTGCAACCAACAAAGTTGCTAACTTAGTTAGCGACTGTGCTTTTGAGAAACAGACTCCAGGTCTGTCACTGCTTCACTCTGTGAAAACTGGTTGGGTTTCCCCACATACATGTATACTGTTCATGATATTGTAATGGTGTGAACCAGTTCTCTCACCTCTCCACCCTTCTCTCCTTTTTTCCCAGGCTCACCCTTTGCCCCGCAGTCACCTCTGCTCCCCCGAGGACCTCTTCTTCCTTTCTCACCCAGGTCACCCTGAGAAACCACAACAGCAATACAAACACTAGTTTGCTTTTGAATGGTTTGGGCTATCAGAGACATTCAACAACAATACACAATAGATTCCAGTCTTCGGCACAATACATGCTATAGGTGGACTGACAGACAGAGCAGTGCACATGGGTTAATGGATGTTAACTCACTGTATGCTATGCTTGCTGTTTGGATGTGTGTGTCTGTGTGTGTGTGTGTGTGTGTGTGTGTGTGTGTGTGTGTGTGTGTGTGTGTGTGTGTGTGTGTGTGTGTGTGTGTGTGTGTGTGTGCGCGCATGTCACTGAACACAAATGGATAATATGCAGATCACTCAGAGATAAAAATGAAGGAAAAAAGATTCAAAATATGCAAAATATTACTGCACGATACACAAATCGAATCTTACCTTCTCTCCTCTTGAGCCTGGGTAACTGAATCCGTTTCTTCCTCGGTCACCCTATAGCAGAGAAAGAGGCTAAAGGCTAATATTTACACCGACAAAATTAATTTAATAATAACGTTCACCTACACCTCTTTATGCATCAATATTTAGTGTGTTATGACTGGCTTATACTACATGCAAAGCAGTAGGAGTCTAAAATGTCAGCCAATGAGACAGCAAGTGCCATAAAGACTGATGATAATGGGGATAAAGCCTGGATAGAGTTTATGAAACAGATAGTGGAATGCAAACATCACAAGTAAGAGCATTTCTAGTCATAACAACTGCGATTCCAAAGACCAAAAAATGTGAACAAAAAGTAAGTGATTTATGATTTCTGAGGTTAGCTCTCTGCAGCGTGTTGACTTATTGTAAGCTTAGCACTTATTTGAGAGAGCAAGAGAGCGGAGTACAATAAACTCAGAGACAGGAAATGGGGATATTCCATTTCCAAAGCTACTCCTCCTACGCTCGTTTCAGGCACATAAAACACAACAGTGGCAGAGCTATTATATACAGTACATCCTTGCTGGCCAAGACACAAACACTGCAATAGCATCACACTATCTTTTCAGAAACCATGGAGAAGAATGCAGTCATAGTCTTGTTAAGGACCTATTTTACAGTCTTTCCTTTGATTACCCAAGATTTCTGTTGGAGGCTCTTTGTGTGTAAAATTCCCTGATTCATTTGATAGGTAGATTTTGCCTAATTGCACCATCCACTGCATCCAGAAATGGTTAAAATATCAACCAATGGGATGAGGGATTGGGGGGGGGGGGGGGGTTGGATTGATCCAGGTTCAAGCCTGACCTAACTCATTTCCTGCATGCCTTCACTATCCTATTGCAATAACAACGCAAAGGTTTAAAAATAGCCTATCTTTAGTATTGTCACATAGAAATCCCATTTGAAGCGACTGAGACAGGTTATGGTTTATGACATCCTGCTGCTAAAATATGCTGCATTCTCCACAAGGCATCAGACAGTGTGCTCTTTGTCATTACATCCTAGTTTAAATCTGGATGGCATCTTAATGGCTAAAGGGCACAGGGCACAGGCTTAAGAGTGCCAACTTTAGAATGTGAGAATCCTCTTATAACCGAGGTCCTACTACAGTCCCCCACCACCTATCTCACACACCAATGCACATAGTAGGTTTGTTTGTGTATAAGCCAACAGTGTGGCTGCAAGGCTCATGACTGCATCCTCTATACCCAATACAACAGCTAATCGGAACAAATGGATGGACTTTGTACAGACATGTTGGCATTTTGAACCAATGGCCCTACATACTTTTTTGAGTAATTATGCTATGCTGGAGGAATAATGGCGCATGGTAATGGTTCCTGTAATTGGAAACATTTTGCCTGCTAACAAGTTGCACTACTGCTAGAACATCTTTTTGCACATAACCTAGCTCAAGGGACATCTGACAAGCCTTGTAGACATTATGCAGGAAAATGCAAAACCGTTCACCCAAACATCTTTTTTAAAATATAAGTTCAATTGTTGGGATATTGATACGGCCCTCGCATCCACCATAATTCAACAAGCTTTGTGGAAACTTAAGTGGAAAAACATCCATGGATTTGAGCTACAGAAGCAGCAGATGAACAAGTTTGTGACTCAGTGATATGGGTGGATGTGTGGGTTGAAGCAACGCATTCTCTCCACTTTTATTTAGCAGCAAGCAGCACTAAGCTCCCGGGCTGCTGCTGGTTTCATATCAGGTACTGTATGTGGCACTTCTTGAATATGGAAAATAAACTGATGGACTTCTGATTATTGGTCAAAAGACACGAAAGACCCTCTGACTGATATTTGTTTATCTGCCTGTTAGGTGCCAATGGCAATAATGTGCAGTTGTAGTACAGCCAATCATTTGTGTGAACAAAGTACTGCGTGCAGACTTATAGGCTATGAGATATTCTCATATTCTTGTTGAGTATGTATCAAAAGTGTTAAAGTATGTCCTTATGTCCTACCCTTGGTCCTGGGGGGCCAACACTTCCTCTTGGGCCCTCATCTCCCGTGTCTCCTGGAGGCCCCTGTAAACAACAGCAGAGTGAGAGAGAGAGAGAGGAGGGTGGAGGTTCAACTACTACTGCAGGTGTTCATATTTGTGTCCAAAGCTGTTCAAACTGTTAATCATGAACAGCATATAAATGACAGTAATGATTTTTGAGTATTGCAGAATTTCGAAAATTTCTGAATTTCACGAATTGACCTTGGTTAGATTGAAAACTTGCATAGTCTAACGTTAACTTACATACTTTAATTTTCTAAAACACCATTTCGAATAGGTTTATTCATTCACAAGGTTTATGTCATAATATTTGGCCATGCTTTTGTATTTTTTAGAATTATATATTTATGAATTATATACAATCAAATGCCAGTCCTAGAAACTCATTAAACTGTGAAGAGATCAACCTGTATACCTTAAGGCTGGCAACAGACCTACCGATTTTAAACCCCGATATTAATACGATGGAACGTCAGGGTCAGTCAAGGGTAATCATGAGTAGTCGCAAGTTTCAGTCATGGCAAGAGTTGTTATGTGTGTTTGGGTGACAGATTTGTAAGTAACGATGTGATTCTTTCCATTGTTGACGCAATTACGACTGAGTCATACTGAATCAAACATGTTTGATATGATCTTAACCGGTCCGTTCTGTAATTGCTATGATACCAATTATGACATTAAAATGCCGACAACTCAATCGTTAGGTTTGTGCTCATAAACGACTCTCAATCGTCCCAGATCGAGTCTGTAGGTTTGGCTTACTCAAACGCGTTCTAATCGTAAAAGACTGATGAAGTTGGTAGGTCTTATTCCCAGCTTTAATTAATTCCAAATCCCACCACCATGCATCAGGATTAGCCCACCTGGGTGCCTGGTGTTCCTGTTTGCCCTGGTGGGCCTCTGGGACCTGCCAAACCAGGATGTCCCTGCAAAGAGAAAAACATTTGACATCATGGCAACTAAGTTGTTAATTTGAAAATATAGTTTCCCATACTTCAAAGCGAAATTATGAAACAATATACAGTACCACTTTTTGATGTATGCTTCTACCCGAGAACTAGTTTTACAGTAGGCTATGCAAAAAAGGAAAGACTTTTCATTGCACTGCCTTACTATTGTCAAAAGGGTGACATGTTGGCAAACCGACAAGACTACACACCAAGGCATTATAAAATTGCAACATAGTCACATAATGAGTAAACATCTGAAAACGGTTCCACTGAAATGAGTAATTTAGTGTTTTGTCATGTTTTGGTATGTGCATGTACAGCAACTAACCCAAGCACAGTAGCTTTCATTTCCTGTAATAAAAACCTCTACAGTATATACAAAATGACACACATCAGTCTAAAGCTATGTTGACTAAACTGAGGGTGACCCCTTTGGCTGTGGACAATGGTGCGGGGATGCAAGAGCTGTACGAAATGTGAATGTTCAGATAGGATACTGTAGCGTAGTTTGACTCTGATGTACTGGGGCATGATGGGAGTTTTTGCCATTGTTAGATATGGGGAGAAGAACTACTACTTTTATGGTTCTTAGCCTGCTATTATGCATTTAGTTAGTAACAGGTGTTCGTGCCTGTAGATTATGCCTTTGTTAAGTGAGCCATTTATGGGGTTTAGTGTTAAGCCCACCGTGGGCATGAAGTGTAATGGCTGGTTCTAGACTAGGTCATTTCCCGCTGAATGTAATGTTTGAACTAAAAAGCAAATGTGATAATAAATGGCAGAAAGCCAATGAGATCCAAGCTGGTGTTTGATTCTGTCCACGTCACATTGGTGTCAGAAGTGGTCCAGAAGGGAGAAGAATGTTCACGCCGACCACAGTGATCGTATCCGAAGATACAGTGACGGATGTGAGAAGAAGAATACCAGCCTTCAGCATCATGGACGATACGCCGACCTGCCGAACACCACAGCGCGCCTCCACGGGAGCGGACGGAGCCAGCGAGCCGCGGCGAGTTATGGAAACCGCCAGACCCAACCAGTTTTGGCTGCCCGCCGCCGAGAAGATGCCTGCATTGGAGCCCGCCTACCTGGATGAGCAACCCCTCCCGCTCAGTGGGCAGACCGCGGAAGGACTACTCCACCCCGGCTACGGCAACGCAACGACTCCACCGAAGAGACCGACCACCAAGCTGCCGAGATACAACGGCGAGGCACTGCTGGAAACGTACCTCGTTCAAGTACAGCTGGCGGCCAGTTTCAACGGCTGGTCAAGCGAAGAGACGGGCGTGCAGGTGGCGCTTGCGCTGGAAGGAAGAGCACTCCAAGCGTTGATGGACTTGAGACCGGGCCAACAAGCCTGCTGGCCGGCCATCAAAGAGGCCCTACAGCGCCGGTTCGGTCAGCGAATCTTCAGAGAAGATGCTCGGGAAAAGCTAGCCAATCGTTCCCGAAAGGAGGGGGAAAGCCTGGGTGCGTTCGCCGCTGACCTGAGACTCTACGCGAGAAGAGGGTATGCCACATTCGCCGACGCAGAACAAGAAGAGCTCACGCTGCAGGCGTTTGTGAGAGGTCTACGTCCCGAGAGGCTCCGAGAACACATCCGCCTACATTTCCCCAGATCCATGAACGAGGCGCTAGAAGAGGCAGAACGAGTAGAGCACGTACTCGGCGGAGGCAAACATCTGGCGAGACAAGTGGAAGTAGCCGAAGAACGTAGCATCGAGGCGGTGGCAGCAGCGAGCATGGTGCGAAGAGACACCCAGAGAAACCCGAGGAGACAGAGAGGAGATGGAAATTGCTATCGGTGCGGAGAGGCTGGCCATGTAGCCCGCCATTGCACGGCGCCTGCTCCGTTGAACTTGCCACCACAGCCGGCGTCAAACCAGCAGAGGCCGGTGCAGCGGGAGGACCGCCGCCCTCAATAACCACCCCTCCCTGGAGCTCTACAGACTGGGCCGTGTCGGGCAAGCTCACGGTTTGTACGTCGAGTGTACCATGGAAGGAGTGTTGGTGCGCGCACTAGTGGACACCGGTTCGACTATCTCAATCATCCGACCAGGGGTACTACCACGCACAGACCAGGCGTGCCCGCCCGGGTGGACAGCGACGGAAACGCGGATTGCTACAGTGACGGGAGAGCAGGCACAGATGAAGGGGAGGAAGACGTTAACCATCTCCATTGCCGGCCGCACAGTGCAACACGCGTTTTGGCTGGCTGACATTCAAGACAGATGTATCGTGGGGCTGGATCTACTGAATGTGTGGAAAGCGACAGTGGATGTGAGCAAGGCACAGCTGCGAATTGGGGCCGCTACCGTTAAGCTGCTCGCTGGAGCTGAGAATGCAGCGATGGGAAGAGCTGCCAAGGACTGGGGAAAGGCCCGAAGTCGAGAGCCAATCAGCGAGCAGCGTGCTGAGAGCAGAGTGCGCTCTACCAGGTCCGCTTCAGGAAGACCACGCCCACGTGAGCCACAGCCAATCGTCACTGCCCGCCCTTCTAAATTCAAATCAAGAGAGAGAGTTAGGCAAAAATGACTCGATGCCGTCGAAAGAGACAAGACAAGCTGTTATGGATTTATGCACGCGTAGCCAAGAGGGACTGTTGCCAGCTCAACAACGCCAAGTACAGTTACTCCTCGAGGAGTTCATGGACATTTTTGCTGCCCGCGATGAAGAGTGCGTTGGCACGAATTTAATTCAGCACGACATCGATACAGGGAATGCACACCCAATCCGGCTCCGTCCGCGCAGGCTGCCCATAGCCAAGCGTGAGGCGGCTGAGCAAAAGATCGCCGAGATGGCAGCATCAGGCGTTATCGAACCAAGCAACAGCCCATGGACTGCGCCCGCGGTGCTGGTTAAAAAGAAGGACCAGACTTGGCGTTTCTGCGTCGATTATAGGCGGTTGAACGACGTTACAAGAAAAGACTCATACCCGCTGCCGAGAATCGACGACGCGCTTGATGATATCGCCGGATCCAAGTGGTTCAGTTCGCTGGACTTGCGGAGCGGATATTGGCAGGTGCGCCTCACGCCTGAGGCGCGCCCCAAGACAGCCTTCTCGATTGGCCAAGGACTATGGCAGTTTCGTGTCATGCCCTTCGGGCTTTGCAACGGGGCTGCAGCATTCGAGCGCCTTATGGAGAGGGTGCTGGAGGGCATACCCAGGAGTCGCTGTGTGGTCTTCCTCGACGACCTGCTATGCCACGCGTCTGAGTTCGAGAGAGCGATGGCTAACCTGCGCGAGGTGTTCGAAGCCATACGGAGGGCCGGGCTGCGGCTGCACCCGAGAAAGTGTCATCTGCTGCGGAAGGAGACAGCGTTCCTCGGGCACACCATCAGCGAGGCAGGAGTGTCTACCGACCCGTCTAAGATCGCCGCCGTGAAGGATTGGCCCACCCCCCGTGATACCGCCGAGCTTCGCAGTTTCCTGGGGCTA
Source organism: Sardinella longiceps (assembly GCA_027497455.2). Taxonomy (NCBI): domain Eukaryota; kingdom Metazoa; phylum Chordata; class Actinopteri; order Clupeiformes; family Clupeidae; genus Sardinella; species Sardinella longiceps. Next base: position 8,065,333 of record JAODXP020000016.1, on the reverse strand, counting down.
GCGTCTTATTATAGACGTTTTGTCAAAGACTTTGCCGACATAGCGAGCCCCCTGCACCGGCTCACACAGAAGGCGCAGCTATTCGAGTGGACTGAGAGCTGCGCGGAGGCGTTCAAGACGCTGAGAGAGCGGCTAATTGAGGCGCCAGTGTTGGCATTCCCAGACCCAAACCGGCAGTTTATTCTGGACACCGACGCCAGCGATATGGGCGTGGGGGCGGTGCTCTCGCAAGAAGGAGAGAGCGGAGAGCAGGTCATCGCCTACTTCAGCCGAGCCCTCAGCAAACCAGAGAGGAATTACTGCGTCACCAGAAGAGAGCTGTTGGCGGTGGTCCTGGGGGTCCGGAGTTTTCGAACTTACCTGTATGGGAAGAGGTTCCTGCTACGCACCGACCATGCCTCCCTTGCCTGGCTACTGAACTTCCGCGAGCCAGAGGGGCAAGTCGCGAGATGGATCGAGGCGCTTCAGGATTATGACTTCGAAATACAGCACCGACCGGGCAAGCTACACGCCAACGCAGATGCGATGTCGAGGCGCCCATGCACCGAAACACAGTGCCGTCAGTGTGAACGCCACGAGAAGCGGAGCACGGCAGTGGAGGGCGTGCACGCCCAGCGGCCAGAAGAGGAGCGCATTCGCGCCGCCAACACAGCGGTAACGTTAACCGCCCAGCCCGCTCCCAGAAGAGAATGGGAGGCGTTCGACCGGCGACAGCTACGACAGATGCAGCAGGCAGACCCCGCTCTCGCTAGGCTCCAGTCCTGGATGGAACTTGGACAACGGCCGCCATGGTCTGCAGTGTCCGCCCTCGGTCTGGAGACAAAGGCATTGTACTCCCAGTGGCCGAATTTCACCATCCACGAGGGGCTGTTGTATCGGCGGTGGCAGGCACCATCCGGTCAACGAGAGACGCTGCAGCTGTTAGCCCCACCCAGTTTGAGAGCCCAGATCCTGGAGATGAACCACGGTGGCGCGGGGTCGGGCCACTTCGGGATTACGAAGACGCTACACCGACTGCGCTCCCGGTTTTACTGGCCGGGCTGTCGTAACGACACCGAGCAGTATGTCCACTGCTGCGACGCGTGCACCGCCAGAAAAGGGCCCAGTCGCCGCTCACATGCTCCCCTGCAACGGTACCAGGTGGGCGCGCCCATGGAGAGAGTCGGCGTAGATGTGCTCGGGCCGTTTCCGGTCACTGAGCGAAACAACCGCTACATCCTGGTAGCAATGGATTATTTCACCAAGTGGCCAGAAGCGTACGCCGTGCCCGACCAGAGCGCCGTGACAACAGCTGAGCGCCTTGTCAACGAGATGTTTGCACGCTTCGGGGCTCCCGGAGAATTACACAGCGACCAAGGCAGAAACTTCGAAGCAGAGGTGTTCAAGGAGGTCTGTCGACTTATGGGGGTCAAGAAGACTAGGACAACCCCTTTACATCCGCAAAGTGACGGACTCGTCGAGCGTTTCAATAAGACGCTGGCTGAGCAGTTAACGATCATGGGCAACTCGCAAGCGGACTGGGACCTCCATATCCAGATGGTGCTGTGGGCGTATCGAGGTGCGGTGCAGGAGAGTACCGGCTGCACGCCCGCCGCGCTGATGTTTGGCCACGAGCTCCGGACACCTGTGGACCTGGTGTTCGGTCCCCCTCCAGAGCCCGCGGTGGAGGGCACGCCGGGACTGGAATACTACTACCGCCTTCGCGACCGGCTGAAAGTGGTTCACGAACAAGCCAGGGAGTCACTACAAGCAGCGGGCGCGAAACAGAAACGCGCCTATGACATCCGCACGGCTGGCCAAGACTTTGACAGCGGGGACCAGGTGTGGGTGCACTCACCGCAGCGAAAGAAAGGTGTGTCTCCTAAACTGTCTAGCCAATGGATAGGGCCTTGTGTTGTGTTAGCAAAATTGTCAGATGTAGTGTACCGGGTTAAGCTAACGGGGAATAGGAGAACTGTAGTCATTCACAGGGACAGACTTGCACCCTACCGCCCTTTGGCTCGCCCCGAGGGGGCAGCAGAGACTGAATGCGATTCCACAGAGACTGTAGGTGACTCCACAGAGACTGTAAGCTCACCTGTTCACGGACAGGCTTCTACGAGTCAGCCCAGACGGGCACGTCAAACTCCTGCTCGTTTTCAAGACTTTGTGATGTTGGCTGAGGTTTATGGGGACATGTAAACCGCCTAGGGGGAGCTATGTAGCGTAGTTTGACTCTGATGTACTGGGGCATGATGGGAGTTTTTGCCATTGTTAGATATGGGGAGAAGAACTACTACTTTTATGGTTCTTAGCCTGCTATTATGCATTTAGTTAGTAACAGGTGTTCGTGCCTGTAGATTATGCCTTTGTTAAGTGAGCCATTTATGGGGTTTAGTGTTAAGCCCACCGTGGGCATGAAGTGTAATGGCTGGTTCTAGACTAGGTCATTTCCCGCTGAATGTAATGTTTGAACTAAAAAGCAAATGTGATAATAAATGGCAGAAAGCCAATGAGATCCAAGCTGGTGTTTGATTCTGTCCACG
>JAODXP020000016.1:8019839-8053820 GCA_027497455.2 Sardinella longiceps | reverse complement strand
AAAAATTGAAGGGAATATGAAGAGGGTTTGTATCACCACCCGCATGATTCTTACAGAAACTGACTCTTAACTGTTCCACAGTTCAGTCTGTCTGGAAGAAAAAAACAAGTTGATTATCATTAAAATAATTATTATTTCTGAAACATTTTTTATACATGGCTACTTTAACGTATGGCTACATGAACTGTTGTCATGGTAATTTGCAATGGTTTTCCCTTCAAATCCAAAGGAGCAATACTGCCACCCTTTTATTTCAGTCATACTGTACATTCAGACATGTAACACAACCACTTGAGACAAAAGAGAATCTGTCTATATGACAGGCTAACTGAAATTACTTTGTGGTCGCGGGCTGGAGGAGGGGAACTGCATAAGGCTGGCAGCCTTCTGTTGTTCAACTTTTCAGCAGAAAAGAAAGTGTTGATTCCTCCATATGAGACATTTAGAGAAGAAGAGTGACGGTAGTCAGGAGTGACCTGAGCTGTGCCGTGGCTCACAGTAGTCAGTCTGTCTGGGTTGCAAGTGTTTCTGTCATCACATTCATTCAAAGCCTTTTGATATTCTGCATTTTTATTTAAATATTTGATATTGAATGTAGTGCATTTTTACTTTAGAGTTGAACAAAATTAACTTGAATAATGTATTTCAATTAATATTTCATTAAACTTAAACACATGGTTTGTTAAATTCTCAACGGCTGAATCATCTTTTGATCTGTAATGTTACTGTAATTAGGCAGTGCTGTATGTAGGCTGTAGGCCTATGTATTATCTGCACTGATCAAATCTAATAAAATACACAAGTCTTGACTTTTCCAGAGGCAGGGAAGACCAGGGATCTTAAGGGATTTTTGGAAAAAAATGTCCTGGAATCAATGTCCTGGAATCAATAATATTGTGGATTCTGGACACAGCCTACCTAGAAGGATAACAAACGGCACGGTCATGACACAGGCTACAGTAATAGGCTACAATGAGAAGCAGTGGTGCACTGATTCACACTGAGTGCTGTATTTTGTTGTCCATTGTGTAATGACTACTAGGAAGAGCTCATACACTTCTCTGCAAGTTGTTTGAAGGCAAAATCTGCTTTAGTTGCATATTTTAAATATTTTGGCATGGTTGGAGCCCTTGTTATTATGACCTTTAGTGATACTGTAGGCCTGTGTGTTTAACTATTGCTCCTCCAAAGTAATCCATAAAAACTGTAAACATAAACAACTTCCATATTTTAGAATTTCCCTTCAATCTAGAATAGATTAGTATGGCTGCCCTCAAATCACATACAGTAGGCCTGTTTACGTATGTCTGCGTAAGAAGTGACTCCTGGGATTCCGAACTTCAGGTTGTGATTGGAATGTTGGCATTGACCAATCAGCTCTCAGCTTATCTTGGTCCCACCCACTGACTCCCTGAAGAAGGAAGTGAAGTTCAGTGACAGGACGCTGCACTGTCAACTCAAGCTAAACAACTACTTTAGTATGTGAGAAATTAGGGGAAACATGGAGTAATATTCAGATTGGTTGTGTTAGTAATGTTGGAGAGAATGTTGGGTTTCTGTTAGATTTGCTTCGAAGAAGCACAATGATTCTGTAGAGACGGTATTTACCAAAGCTGTGAAAGTGAAAGTAAAGTTTGTCCAGCAACCATTACGACAGGGAAGTTTGTGACAACACATGGTCTTAGACACTAGTCGGAAATGGCTTCAAAGGTTGAAGAGGACATATCTTGTCCTGTGTGCACTGACATCTACAAGGATCCTGTTATCCTGACCTCCTGCAGTCACAGTTTCTGTAGAGACTGTCTGGAGAAGTGCTGGAAAGCTAAAGAAATAAAGGAATGTCCACTCTGCAGGAGGAGATCATCGAATAGATTTATCCGTCCTAATCTTGCTCTGAGAGACATATGTGAGACTCTGTCTGAAACTGTCTTACAAGACAAAGAGGGGCCAGTTCTACTCTGCAAAGAACACAAGAGGAAATTCGACCTCTTCTGTCAGCATGACAAGCAGCTTTTGTGCCTCGTGTGTCGAGACTCAAAGTTGCACAAAAACCACAACTTCAGTCCTGCTGGAGAAGCTGCTTCTGACATAAAGGTGAAATCTGCTTTCTTGTCCTCATTCATAGGATCTGTGCTTATATGAGTATCACCCTGCCTTCCCTACCTACAGGAGATGCCTATTCATTATCCCTCTTACATTTGTGCTATTTGTGCAAGATGCGAACCCTGCATCTTGTAGCACAACTAATGCTTTGACTTGATCATGTGTCTATATTTATTATGCTTGATTAAAAGAGTAATGTTCATTATATTTGCTGAACAATGTGATCACTCAGAGAAACACTCACTTTGTTCCCTAACTAAAAACTGTATGACAAACTCAGGTCCGTAATAGTTGTTTAAAGGGGAAGTTTGGTTTTTAACATGTTTAGACCCTTTTCTGGAGTGTCTAGGATGAAATAGAATCATCAACACCAAAATTTTGATGATTGCTCCTGCCTCTGATATTTGGCTCATTTAGAATCCCCCATTTTCTGCTTCAGAATGGCTTCCTTTGTGCATGTCCGATAATGGCCCCAAAACAACCTTAAACCTTTATTTTAAAACTTGTGCTGCTCACCAAGTGTGCAGTGGTGTCCATTGATGTTCCGAAACAATTATAGTAGCAAAGTACAGTTTCTGTCACATTTTATATAGTATTTTGAACAGTCTGGAACTATTTCTTCGGCGTAGCAATTCTGACTAGCACAACAAGAAGACAAGTAAAGCTGGATAGGAACTGTATTTCGCTATGATAATTGTTGTGGAACATCAACAAACTCCACTAACCACTTGGTGAGCTGCACATGTTTTAAAACAAAGGTTTAAGGTTCTTAAACGGCCATTATCGGACATGCACAAAGCAAGCCATTCTGAAGCAGAAAAGGGGGGATTCTAAATGAACCAAATATCAGAGACAGGAGCAGTTGTCACAATTTTGGTGTTGATGATTCTATTTCATCCTAGACCAGTGGTTCTCAAACTTTTTCTGTCATTCCCCACTTTGGAAGGCAGAGAATTTTCACGCCCCACCTGAATTCAGGGAAATCATGTTCCCCTGTTTATTTTGATATGCCCTATTTGACTGAAGAGATCATGAGCTAGCCTGTTTCACCGAGATGAATGGGTAGGCCTAAAGATGGACATACAGTATAGCCACGTAAACTAATAGAATTTATGTAAAGTCAAAACAAACAAAATTCCGAGCCACTCATCACAGCAACAAGCAAATAACACCAATGGAAAGCTGAATTTACTGTCATATGCACAGATCTAACGAATGCTCTGCGAGTAATCTGACAGAGAAAATAGGTTAGGTGAATTTGGGGGGCATGGTGCAGCCGTCAATTGATCACAAAGAGATGTCTCGCGCCCCACCTGTCATGTGTCTGCGCCCCACTAGTGGGGCCCGCCCCACAGTTTGAGAAACACTGTCCTAGACACTCCAGAAAAGGGGCTAAACATGTTAAAAACCAAACTTCCCTTTTAAGTAAAGACGTGTATGATGTTTTGATGTATGTCAACTCCACTAAAGTGATCCATTGATTTCAGGAGGAGCTGAAGGCCAAACTGCAGCCTCTACAGGAGAAGCTGAAGGAGTTTGAGGAAGCTAAAGTCACCTGTGATAAAACAGCTGAGTACATTAAGGTCAGTGTGATGAAGACTACTGTCATGATTCATGTCTAACATGACTGTTTACTTGGCTAGGAGGCCATGTTGTCTCCTGTTGGAGAGTCAGTAGTGGTGGTCAAGTCACTGGTCATCATCTCATCTGGGCCTCCATCTCAAACTCCTTCCTCACATATCCATATCCAGTAGGAGGTGCTCTCTTCCTCTCCTTCACTCTCCTCCTCTCTGCTGTCTCTCCTCCAATCATCACACTGCTCTGTCACAGACTCACTATTTTGAATGTATAAAAAGCATTAATCAAAGGGAGTGAATGCATGTTCATTATGTAATGCAATACTTTTTTATCAGTATGATCATAATTATCTTTTTCAGACTCAAACCCAGAACACGGAGAAGCAGATCAAGGAGGAGTTTAAGAAGCTTCACCAGTTTCTAAAAGATGAAGAGGCAGCCAGGATAACTGCACTGAGGGAGGAAAAGGAGCAGAAGAGTCAGATGATGAAGGAGAAGATTGAGAAGATGAGCAGAGAGATCTCATCTCTTTCAGATACAATCAGAACCATTGAAAATGAGATGAAGGCTGATGATGTCACATTTCTGCAGGTAACAAATATTTAATGGGTTCATGAGGACACACTCACACAGATTGGTATATATTAGGTGTGTGTGTGTGTGTGTGTGTGTGTGTGTGTGTGTGTGTGTGTGTTTCTTCATGCCTTTGTCTGTGAGTACTGTATGTATGAGTGTGTATGTGTGAGAGTGCCTGAGTAAGTTTGTGTGTGTGTGTGTGTGTGTGTGTGCGTGTGTGTGTGTGTGTGTGTAGGCCTATGTGTGTGTGTGTGTGTGTGTGTGTGTGTGTGTGTGTGTGTGTGTGTTAACATATCCAATCTTTGGTATTTTCCAGAACTACAAGACTACAGTGGAAAGGTGAGTGATCTGTCTCCTGTCTCTCTCTTCTCTGTGTTTCTGAACCCAAACCCACAGCAGCACTGACTCCTGAATGTTATTCCAGAGCCCAGTGCACACTGCAGGATCCAGAGAGGGTTTCAGGAGCTCTGATCAATGTGGCAAAGCACCTGGGCAACCTGAAATTCAGAGTCTGGGAGAAGATGCAGCAGATTGTTCAGTACAGTGAGTAGCCTGGAAAGAAATAAAGATGCTCAATTCTAGGATCAGTGTTTCCCATACATAGACCATTGTGTGGCGGGCCGCCACAGAATGGAATCCTATCGCCACATAATAAGACTCACGATTAGAAAAAAAAAAAAAAAAGACTCGCGCAAATAATAAAAAAATTCAGTTGCGTATTGTTCTACCTCCCTCACACCTGTATCGTTCCATTCTTTCATAGTGCCCCTTCTCGTTCATGCAGGCGCGCACAAGGGTTTCCCACAGCAACCCTTTCCCACTAAGGCACCTTGCCAAAAACTGCCCGCCGCCTTGCCTACGTCCCCCGGATTTTTTTTTACGCATAGACCTACATAAGAAGGCCGGTCACATCATTATCACTGCGCGATGAGGCCATATAGCGGCATCTTAAGTTACATACTGCTCCATCGGCATTCGGCAATGTTACCTTTTGCTACGCCAACATTATTAGTTTAAAGGAAGAGGCTAATTAACCAACAACTGGAATTCATACCATGATCGTGGGTAGAACACCTGGGGTTGTGTTTTAACGTTTAATCAAGAGAATATGTGTAGCCTGTGGACGTGGCTTTGTCAATGCTCATCTTAACAGAAAAACAATCTGCACGTTAATAGCAGTTCACTAAAGGCACCAAAGCGTCAAAGTTAGCTGTCAACGCTAGTTGATTTACGATCAAGAAACACAAGCGCTACTTACGGTATTTGCAATAATTTCTTGCCTATGCCTGTAATGATTAAGAGTCAGTTTCTGTAAGACTCATGCGGATTTCCATAGGGGCTGATACAAACCCTCCTCAGGTCTCAATGAAAAAATTCTCATAGATACATATATGGGATAGATATTTAAAAATAACAATTTAAGAGTCAGTTTCTGTAAGACTCATGCGGATTTCCATAGGGGCTGATACAAACCCTCTTCAGATCTCAATGAAAAAATTCTCATAGATACATATATGGGATAGATATTTAAAAATAACAATTTAAATGTTTTGGACCTTTCCTAAAAAAACTAGGGACTTTTGAAATGACACATGACAAAGGTGGAAATTTGATGCTTTTCAAAATGCACAACTTTGCCTGTCCATATTTCAGTGGGCTTTCAAGACTGCACTCTGATATTTGGCAAAATCAAAGCATGGGTCCAACACTTTTGAGCCATATGTTTATGATGGTCACTAGCCCAACTGACGGCCATTAGGTGGCCATTGAAAACTCAACTTTTTAGTTTTGGAGCCTTGTTTTGGGGCCTCTTACTGCTTGTGCAAACGCGTAACCTTGCTCAATCATAAAGATATGAACACATTGGGAGGTCCTGTTTTGAAATATAATTGGTTGAAGATTGCAAAATTTTCAAGTACTGATGGAGAGGATGTTTCATTTGGCAAATATGAAATTGACATTGAAATTAGAGGACCATATCTTTGTGCGCCATCAGTAAAAAAGGTTGAAACTATTTTTATTATGTTGGCATGTATCTAATCTATTAGTATTATAAATATCTTGGAGGCATTTTGCGTTATTAATCATTAAATGCCATTTATTAACTGCATGAATTACATACATTGATAGGTCCTCTAGAAATACGTGAAATTGAAAACAGCACCATCATGTGGATAAAGCTGGAAAAAAAAAAAAAAAAAACCACGTCAGTATTGAAGCCATGTTGGAGGCACCCGAATTTCAAGCTTAGCACCTGGACTGTTTACATACAAAGGCATGCTTGAGTCTCCAACAGTTTTGGTGGTATTATAGTTTGAAGTTTCCAAATATTCTCACAGGCATTGCTTTGGAATAGGTGGGGTGCATTCAAAGGCATGGTTTTCATAGAAATATTCGAGATATTGAGGTATAATTTTGCACACCTTCCCTTGAGGTGTGTGGCCACATAATCAAAAGCTCAGATTTAGGAAAGACATTCATGTATTTAGGGCCAAATTGCTATGACAAATAATTTTTTTGTTATCTGGGAAAAGTTCAAAAAAGTCACTCACAAAATGGACCAAATTGAATGACATAGGCTCTGCATAGTCTTTTGATCATGCGTATTTGTTTTTATTGTGATCTAGTAAAGCACACAGTTCTCAGTCAAATCCTTTGTCTAACCCTAAAGAACTGCAAGCATGTAATATCTAGGAAAGAGAAATTAGATGACTTACTAACACTGAATCTAATGGGGGAAACAACAAAATTATCTGCCATGTAATGAAAGCAAAAGAATCTTGAAATTTACCACATATTGATAAGGATAGATGTGTGACAAATCAATGTTGAATTTTACATGTCAAGTAAATGTGTTCAACAAAGAATTTGCTACTGCCTTCCATTGCTCAAGAACTAAAATTGCTGATCTGCAACCAGTTAGCATAATAGATGTCTGAACACTATGTCTCACTCTAAGCAACTCAATAAGGGTTTCCTTGATGCCTCTGGTGGTTATGGGTAATTGACATTTTGAGTCACCATCACAGAGAAGTGTAGTCCTACACACATGGTCAGACTCACCCTTTATCACAGGGTGTTGCTGCGAATTGGTTGTCAGCATCAAAGTTCTGACCTATTGTGCCTGACTTCACCCATACTTCATTATCAGGGGCTCTTGAACTTGACAAAAACACTCATTTTTGAGGGAACCATTTGGCAGCAGTCTTCGAAATCTAATGTATTATTCAAGAAAACTTTGATCTAAGCATATAGTGTTTATATCTGATGAGGGACATGTTATTCTCATGTTCTAAATCTTGAAGTAGATTCTGTAAGCAGTGTCTAAGCTGAATAGCTAGATTGTCTGAGGGGTGTGTTCAACTTTTTTTGTTTCAAACAAAGTGATAAATATACAGACATTCGATTTGATATTGGTCATTTACCTTTAGTCTACTATCCCAAAGGATAATAGGTTTAGCAAACAGTTATAAAGATTCACAAGTTGATAGCACAACGTGTAAAGAAACAGCCTATCACTCTTGTAAGCTAATAAGATGGTGGTTCTATACTTGACTGTCCTCTTACTCCCCTGAGAAAGACACTTAGTTTTGATACTTTTGTATTGTTTGCAATATATTTGAGTGGTAGCCTTCTTTATCTAATCAAGTAATGTCGCCTAATAATTTTCTTACCAAAAGCAAGAGGGTCATTCCGTGCCAAATCAACAAATCTCAGACAAAAATTCCGCCTGACCATCTTGGATTTGCTTCAAACTTTATGTGAATGATGTTACCATACCCAGGACCTATAATGTGAAATATTACCATTGTATCTTGTATAGTTGTTGAGATATGGGGTCTTAAAAAAGGGGGTCGTGTGTCAAGAAAGTGGAGCTCTGAGAAAATATCCATGTTCCACAAAGCGTTACTCTTGGAGTTTTCATGCTACATTTATGAAACTTTCAGGACATATTCTAAAGTAGTATGTGTCTTTACACTGTGAAGTACACCTTTCACGGTAGCATATTTGCTGAGTAATGCTTTGCTGAAAATGGCAAAAAAATTTCATGTTCATTTTTTCCTATCTATTTCACAGTACTGTATCTTGTACACGAATGACATCAGATCTTTGGTATTTCTATGTAGTTCACACAAGTTATTGTACATTATCTTCAAGTAGGTAAATATTTGATATTAACAACAGCTTTTGAGTTTTGAGACATTAAAGATGATATAAATGAATTAAGACCTATAGTTTAAGCATATTTTCCAAATTACTGGTTGAGTGTACCTTAAAATCAAAGTTACCACCACAAAGCCCATGTTTTATTTTGCAAATGCTCAAGATTTTGAAATGGTACCTTTAGCCAAACCACATAAATTACTATATCAAAGATGGCTTTCACAGTCTTGGTGATAGGTTTTTCTGCCTTCGTTGCTAGGTGTGTTTGTTTATTTGGTCCCTTGGTTGCTATGGACTACTTTGCCCACATAGCCATGTGCTTCTGGGCCTAGGTTCTGCCCCTCCCTTTATTCATCAGTTAGGCTTTTCATTGGATGTTTGGTGTCTGCCTTGTCCTTATGTGTTTAGCCAATGAGGTTCTTCTTTTAAAGGCTTCTTTTTATTATTAATAAGCATTTTGCCTGCTATTGTTGATCATGATTATTGTTGGTTTCCTGGTCATCACGGCTTCATGGAGGATTATCACAAATTGCTTTTTGTGCACAATCTCTAAAGATAGGCTACTTCAAATACCACATTACCATACATTGAATGTATAGCTGTAACTTTAATATGCTCAAAGGAAATGCAGTCTGTGATCCTGAGAGTTAATATGAGATGGCTTATAATTGTAAGAAACATAAAACTTCTTATGACTGATCGCTAAAATGGAGCATAAATCGGCAGGTGACAGTAAATTCAGAATTATTGTCATGGGCCTAAAAGCATTGCAATCTCTTCAAATATTTGCAAATTGATTGATAGATAGTTTAATTGATAGATGATTAATAAATGATAACCTAGATATTTTATCAAAGTATTTTGTAATTTTTTCTAGCCAATTTCTTCTTTAGTATAGTGAATAGACTTATCAGCAATGTTAATAATGTTAATGATCATATCTATTCAAATTCAACTAAATGTTATAACCACAATTGCCAGCAGAAGGGACTCGTGTTCAAATTGTTTCTAAAATTAAGCTTTTGAGTTAAAGAATTACCCAATGCCTGTGGACTGGTAAAATACAGACCAGAGGAAATTAATTTAGTGAATTGACTTTTGAACACATTATATATTGATGTATCACATACATCCAAATATATGCTATAATCATGGTTGTCACTAGGAATGACTTTTCCACAGATCATTACTAAATCTGGTCAATGTAGGAACTAAGAATGAACCAAAGTCTGCATAACCATAACTGCAAAGCACAAACCAACATACATGATGAAACCTTTGACTTAATCAGGGTAACTAAGTTCAAAATACATGCATTGTGACATACATTCTCGCTGTACCCACATTCTAGCTTCTAAGTAATAGGCCTTGGCTTAAACATTAAAATTGTAGCACATGATTTAACAATGGAAATGAAAAAAAGAAAGTCTCATCAGGCGCTAGGGCTCATGGGTAATGACTTTTTTTCAAAGGGCACTAGAGTTGGTTGTGGGCGGGGCCCTTAGATTACTGCAACCATTGGGTTCAGAAGGCTAGTATCTCAGCCACCATGATAGAGAAGTATATCAAAATAAACTAGTCATTTTCTTGACAACATTTAGACCATGCCTTGTGACAGCCCTGCTGTCAGTACAAAGTAACTGGAAATCAGTGAAAGAATTAAATGTCAAAACCAGGAAAACATAGCAGGAAGTGCAAATTTCTTCCAAAGCAATAAGGTCAAGAATATGATTTAACTTCTATTTTATGTACTGGATTACAGATCTTATAGACATCACTCATTACAACTGTCATCTAAACTGAGTCAGTTCTTGATTGCTCCAATACTGTCATCCAAATCTGTGCAGTTTTGAATTGTCTTATACACAGACATACAAAAGCTGGCAAAAAACATAACCCCCTTGGCAGTTGTGAACACTCTAGGCCTATTGCATCTGCTTGACTTGCTCATTGATAAAATGCTTTCCATATAAAGCAAAGCAAGTGTGCTCACAAACTTTTAGATCTTCCGCATCTGTATCCCACTCATAATTTTTTTATTGAGGAAATAAAATAAAACTAGTTCATGAAAATAACTAAAATTGCTTTAGAAATTAAAAATAAAAATAAAAAAAATAAAAAATTAAATTAAAAATTTTATTAAAAAAGATATTGCTTTAGACAACTAAATACACTGATTGTCTGAGGGGTGTGTTCAACTTTTTTGTTTCAAACAAAGTGATAAATATACAGACATTCGATGATAGAGAAGTATATCAAAATAAACTAGTCATTTTCTTGACAACATTTAGACCATGCCTTGTGACAGCCCTGCTGTCAGTACAAAGTAACTGGAAATCAGTGAAAGAATTAAATGTCGAAACCAGGAAAACATAGCAGGAAGTGCAAATTTCTTCCAAAGCAATAAGGTCAAGAATATGATTTAACTTCTATTTTATGTACTGGATTACAGATCTTATAGACATCACTCATTACAACTGTCATCTAAACTGAGTCAGTTCTTGATTGCTCCAATACTGTCATCCAAATCTGTGCAGTTTTGAATTGTCTTATACACAGACATACAAAAGCTGGCAAAAAACATAACCCCCTTGGCAGTTGTGAACACTCTAGGCCTATTGCATCTGCTTGACTTGCTCATTGATAAAATGCTTTCCATATAAAGCAAAGCAAGTGTGCTCACAAACTTTTAGATCTTCCGCATCTGTATCCCACTCATCATTTTTTTATTGAGGAAATAAAATAAAACTAGTTCATGAAAATAACTAAAATTGCTTTAGAAATTAAAAATAAAAATAAAAAAAAATAAAAAATTAAATTAAAAATTTTATTAAAAAAGATATTGCTTTAGACAACTAAATACACTGATTATTCCACTTTTCCCTGGGGTACTAGAAGAGGTTATTACTATTATCAGTATTATTATTATTATTATTATTATTATTATTATTATTATTATTATTATTATAAGTAGTAGTAGTAGTATACAAAATAATGTTGTTCTTGTTGTTAGAGTCGATAGTTGATCTCAGTACTGCTAAAATTGGGGGAGGAGACTCAGTTCTGTGAGAGGGAGGGACTGTGGCAAAGGTACCAAAAGCACATGGCTACAAAAACAAAACAGAACATGGTTAGAAAGGCAGAAAAAATCTATCACCCCATGCCTTGATAGCTCACTTTGACAGACTATTTTATGTACTTTTCTTTTGGGTACCACTTTGGAATTTGGTGTATTCAGAGTCTAAAAACTTTTCTTTAAGTTGATGTTTTTGTTTTTATGGTTGACTCTACCAGTAAAATTGTAAATGCACTTAAAAGTTGGATCCAATATTATCTTTGTCAATTTTGAAGTGCCATAAATCAAAAAGTTTGAATTCTTTCCGAAGTATTCCTTCAGTTCAATACAACATGATTACTGAAGTGATATATATTTAATTATCGCAGATCTCATATGCTTCAGTGTGGAAATATTGTCATCAAAAGCGGCCATCATTTTGTGTTTATACCATTTTCAGGAATCCATAACTTGGCAATTGTCTTACTCTAAGCTAAAATATTTGACAGTTCAGAACGTCTACATGTATGCAACACCGCCTGAAATTTTCAATTTTCTAACATGAAGTATGTGTAAGTAATGGCCAACAGAACTTAACAAAGTTAAAAAACTGCATTTTTCCATAATCAAGACCCTGTTTTTCAAGGCCCAATATCTCAGAAAGTAAAGTAGATACAAGGTTAATATTTTGCACAATTGCTGATGGGTACGATGGCATTAGGCACCTAAAGTTTGAAGGAAATCCAAGAGGGTCAGGCGGAATGCATTTGTTGATTTCACACGGAATGGCCCAAGACATAAATGATGTGATACCTGGGAATTGAACCCTGGTCAACCGATTGTTAGTCTGTGACCTAACCACTGTGCCACCACATCCACAGTCTAAAAATTGCTCAAACAGGGTTACTACTTTGGCTTATCTGGTTAGTCAGCACAACCCTCCATTGCAGTTATCATAGGTGCATATCTGCTCTAAATAAAATTCATTTACTTGATAATAGAACAAAAAGCCACCTAGATATTTGGACCACAGATAATATGAGTGCAGACGAACAAAGTAGGCGAATTTCAACTGTTTTGAGTGATGGCGCACAGAGCTATGAGCATCTAAAAAGGCACTTTATTTCATATTTGCCTAAAATAATTGCCTCTAGCTTAACATCTCCAATTCATGGCCATATATTTTATTCAAATTCTAAAAGAGGAGGTTCCAAAGTGTATATATATAACAAAGTAATAAGGTTTTGAGTGTCATATGAACTGTGAGAGGCATACGGAAATGATACAAAAATGTTAAAGGTCCAATATTGAGGAGGCCCTTAGGGACAGTGCCTTCAATTTGCCACAGAAGTGACATCATTACTCAAAAGTTTATTTCCCCAACATTTATATGCCACAATTTCAGGATGGTAAGATTAAGGCGCAGCGAGATATTTGAAGGCAAAACCCGGAATTTTCAGTACCTCGAAATTATGCTGAAATTTTGGGAAGCCCTAACTTTTGCTAGGAACATTCTCAATGTTTAAAAAAACAGTTTTGTCCTTCTTAGGCATGTGTCTACTGGTATTCAAAATTTGAAAGGAAAATGAAGAGGGTTTGTATCACCACCCGCATGATTCTTACAGAAACTGACTCTTAACCATATTAGAATTGGAACGCACACGCAACAAATGGGCCATCAATTACCTGCGCTCTTTCCCTTCTGTTGGGCACACAGACACCGCTCCCTCCCTGCCGGTCTCCTCATCATGCATATATGTTCCTTATTGATTTGGTGCAGGAGATAAGCCTACAGTCCTCATACTTTTTGTAAACCTTAAACGAATGGCAAATAACATTTATTCGTCAAGTTGGATTTAATTCATGTGACCTGTTTCACAGCAATTTATGATTGTGCCATGAGTGTGGCTGTACTGCAAGTAGCCTAATTGGTACAATGTCAGATGACACTTAATGACTTTAGAAGCCAATAGCCATGAGGAAAAGGTTTATTTTTTTTTACATTGAACAGTTGGGATAAAAACATTTTTTGATGAAGAATAATAGGCAACGGCTTGGTCATTTTAACAGGCATTTTATTGCTGTTTAAAACCTCAAAATTAAGTTTTATCCCATTACTTGATTAATTGATGAAATAATAGGCTACTTAATAGCACTTAATTGCACTGTGATTGTAGTCTTTAAACTTTACCTACTTTTTTTATTTGTTCAGTAAATAAAGTAAAGTAAGGCTGTTGCCAACTTAAATTTGTGTGTGTGTGTGTGTGCCCTGGCCATCTACCCACCCTGGGGCGACCCCAACATCGAACGCCCGGGCGACGCCCTCCCCTGGTCACCACCCTCATCGGCATAGTGGACCACCACAAATTGCTACCTAATCTGTGGGAAACACTGAGGATCATGAGCATGACACACAACTACTCTGTCTGATTAGGGCACATTAGCAATCTGCTCAATAGCACATTAGCACATCTGTAAGTGTGTGTGTGTATGTGTGTGTGTGTGTGTGTGTGTGTGTGTGTGTGTGTGCGTGTGCGTGCGGAGTTTCATAGCATATCACTGATTGGAACTCACCAGTAAGTCTCTGCTCATTCATTCAATATTTCATTTCAGTTACACACACATACTCACACACACACACACGCACACACACTCACTCAAAAATATAATATTAGAAACATTCATAACCATCAGACAGCAGTTTGATGGATGGATAGACAGATGGGATTAGATATAAGTAATAGAGAAAGGAAGAGAGAGAGAGAGAGCAGTAAACTCTGCACAGCTGGAATCCCTTCATCCCTAAAGAGCATTTCACTGTTCCTACAGTATTCTCTCTGCCATTACACTTTTTAACACCACTATTAATAATGACCATCATTCACATCCTCATCACACATCACTCAGTGTTCAGCTCATGTGTGTGTTCTTTCTCTCTGCAGCTCCTGTCACTCTGGATCCCAACACTGCACACCCACGACTCATCCTGTCTGAGGATCTGACCAGTGTGAGATTGGGTGATGAGATACAGCAGCTTCTTGATAACCCAGAGAGATTTGATTATGGTATCAGTGTCCTGGGCTCTGAGGGCTTTAACTCAGGGACTCACTGCTGGGATGTGGATGTTGGAGAGAATAATAACTGGATCCTGGGTGTGATGGCAGAGTCTCTCCAGAGGAAGGGAGACGTTACCCACCTGAGTGGACAGTGGATTGTATGGTGTAGTGAATCTGGATATGGAGCAGCTGCTCCACCTAATTTCTACACTTCCCTCACAGTGAAGCAGAAACCCCAGAGGATCAGAGTGCAGCTGGACTGGGACAGAGGAAAACTCTCATTCTCTGACCCTGATAATAACACACACCTACACACTTTCACACACACTTTCACTGAGAGAGTGTTTCCATACTTTAACACTGCCCTTCCACTGAGGATCTTACCAGTGAAGACAGCAGTTACAGTAGAGCAGCTCAGGTAGAGTTCAGACACCTGCTGCAGGTTAACTGGGGATGTGGATGGGAAGAGACACTAATATGAACTCAGTACTGATACCCCATCTGGCCCTGACAGTAACACACATGCACACACGTGAAGGTTTGCACTATACAGCAGCACCCAGTTAGAACAGATAGTGAATCAGTCAGAACACTGCTGCTGCAGATTAGGTGGGGATGTGGATGGAAAGACACACTAATATGAACTCAGTACTGACATGCCATAGATGATCTAATGCACTGATGGTATTGATACCCCATAGAGATTGAGTGTTAAAGAGGTGATGTGATGGAGATAAAACTTAAAGGACTGTATTGAATGAACTGAGCTAAGGCAGCATATATATATATATATATATATATATATATATATATATATTTGCGTATGTTCAATGGTGTTATGAACTTGTTCATCTGTGTCAAAGCTCTGTATTCATGTGCAGAAGGCAATCAAGTATAAATGGAAATGTTTTATATAAATCAGTATCATATCATGAATTAAAGTGGAATGAACGAAAGTACTCAAGTACAGGTAGGTACTGTAGTTAACCTGCTGTGGCATTTACTGCCTGACCCACCTCCTCCGGTGCCTACGGGTTGGCTTGCTGCTGGGTCCTTCCCATGTACAGTGACAGCACAGATTAAGAAATTCTGTAAATGGGTGGTTGACATGACACATGGCCTTTTTTGTTCAAATTTTTGTTCCTTTGTTTGTTCCAATAAACTAACCTATTAGCTATAAAATTTGTATTTAAGAACATTATTTGCGTATTTAGATGCATTTTATACAAAATTAAGACAAAATAATAATATGGTGTGACAAAAACCTTGCCACACCTCATGATATTGCGTCACACCATAGGACATTTCATGTATTTAGCATATTAAGCAATGTGTCTTAAAGGAGAAAGCCTGCGTGAATCAACACGTAGTCCTTCTGTTTTGTAGTGCCACCCGCTATTGTTAGCCACCTCAATCACTGGATTTATGCAAGGCAGACTGAGATAGCGAAAACGGCAGCTCACGTTAACAGAATGTAGCCTGACATAGCCCGACCATAATACTGCTGTTCATCCGTATTCATGGTCTGGGGGTTCTTTAACCTGGCGCGATTATACTGCGGAGGGGAGGGCATTCACTTCTGGTCTGAAACGATTGGACAGCTCGTCTAATCAGCTTCGCTTATTAGCCGGTAGACTCTCTACCGATGTAAACACGCCCCAGAGGACCGTTCCCAGACCATGGATACGGATGAACATTCGTATTATGGGCGGGCTATGTCAGGCTAAACAGAATGGGGCATTTCAAAACGAAAGCAAATCAACTAGGGTTCGTTTTTGACATGCCTCATTCACTTAGTGTTGGCTGCCTTTTCGCAAACTTTGTCTGTGATGCACACAATTTTATCATTGAGGTGGTTTTCAGTAGCGCTTAGCAGTATAAAACAGCAGGGCTAGGTGTTGTTTCACGCCAGATTATACCTTTAATGTTAACACCCTAAAACCATGCTAACTACAAAAGCAGTATAGTTTTAAAGGTAACATTGACAGAAAATAATTTTTAGTTGGGCATTTTTGGGTAAAACCAGTCACACCAAAAGACAGAGGAAAACAGAACTGAAGCAGGTGTGCCAGATGCTGGATTTTTGAAAACATGCAGAAACTTTCAGGGGCCTCTGAGGTGTTCTTCCTACTCTGCAATGGTTTCCAGACAATAGCCAGTTTTAAAAAAGGATTATGGTGTCACACCATATGACATTGATTTTCAGGACAAAATGTTTTTATTAATAATGGCTTCAAAATATTCTGCCTGAACTTTTAGCTAAGCACCCTTAAAAATTCAACATATGGCTGATCAATATATGATTGAGTAAACAGCAAATGAATACATTTTCTTGCTTTACCCTAAATCAAATGTTTTGAAATATGATCGGGACATCCACGTCATATGAGCTTTTACTGATTTGGCTGAAAATTGTGAAAATTTTGAAAAGTAATCCCATTAATGCTACATATGTTCATTTAAAACAGCACTTTCTGAACAATATCACCATATAGTTTTTGACACATTGGAACAAAAAATAGGCCATGTCATGTCAACCACCCAAATGCATTATTCTCAGGTGAGAGATTTCGCCAATGTATCAATTTCAGGTGAGAAATTTGGCAAATGTATTAATCTCACGTGAGAAATTTCGTAAAAGATGAAAATCAGAACCACCACCACTGCAGGGCCTCACTACCACCAGTCATCATCTGTCTTCTCTATGTGCTGTGACAGGTACTGGTATCACAGACACTGTGAGGGGCGAGGCTGTAACACTTTATTTGAAGGTACCGTCATAAGACTGACATGTCACTGTCATTAACTATGACATGACGTTGTCAAGAATCTGTCATAAACTTTATAAACCTGTCATGACTTCTGACATACCCTAATCTTTACCCTAACCCTAACCATGACAGATGCCAGGTGAAACTTAATGACAGAATTCATGACAGGTGTATAATGTTTATGACAGATTCATGACAACGTCATGTCGTTAATGACAGTGTCATGTCTTGTGTTATGAAGGTACCTTCAAATAAAGTGTAACTGGCGAGGATTTGATGTAATTAACTGGCTCTTTCTTGTAATGCAGTTTCCAAAGACAATTTCACTCATATTGTACATTAATTGAACTGAATGAATTAAAGACTTTCGGATGCAAAGTTCACAAGTACCCTTTTTATTCACAACTCCAATAGTTGTGTTCTACATGGTAAAAAGCAGGTATCCAGTGAAGGTGGTGTGATGGTCAGGGTTGTCTCTCAACCTGGCATTGGCCCGCAGTCTCAGGTAGACCACATCCCCAACCTCCAGTAGCAGAGAGGCCCCATTGGAGGCTCCCACATGGTGGATTTGTCCAGGACCACCATAGGCATAAACAATACGCTGTGAGTTTTTGTAGAGGTAGACTGCAGCAGGTAGGAGTCCATGGCCATCTGCAAATACATGATAAGTAAAGATGTAGACCCCCTTCACTGGAGCTGTGAAGATTCCTGAAACAAACAGATACAGACACTCAGTAATAGCCAGCAGCCATTAATTTCCACAGTGATTACTTTACTATACCCCTTCCAAATGTAATATAGTTTCAAAGTAAACTAATATGAAGAGTTTAAAACAAAATGTAAGCATGATTCTTTTTTTATTTATTCTAGAGCACATCCAAGGTTGCAACGCACATCAGTTGTCTGCAATTCAACATGTTAGGCCACACCAATTCAGCTACTTGTTATCGCCACTTCAGAAAAAAAACAAAAAACAAAGTTAAACTCCCACAAACATTATCGACTGAGGACTACATGGATGAGGTAATATGACAGAAAAATCATCAAATTGCCCCTTTCTTTTTAGACGCGTAAAAGACAACTTAATTTATATTTAAGTGGATCACACCGCACTCAAGATTAAAAGGTGCCAAACAAAAAACTGTGTAAAATAGAAAGAAAAATGTCTGCACACTTAAATCCTCTTTTGTGTTCTTTAATTCGCCAAGCTCAATTACTGAGCCCTGAGGAAGACCGAAAGCTTGGCGAATTAAAGAACACAAAAGAGGATTTAAGTGTGCAGACATTTTTCTTTCTATAAAAGACAACTTAAACAACAACGTTAAACAACAACTCTGTGATTAAATATGTTGCATTTATGTGAAGGGCAAACAAAGTCGCTTAAGACTTAAGTACATTGCAACAAAAAGTACTAGGCCTATTTATTTTTATTCTATTAAAAGAGCAATATGAAAAACAACATTCTATCTGTATCCTTAGTCAAATGACTGATTGACTGATTGATTCGACAATTATCTCTGCTGAGTGTCAAGTGTGCTGTTCACCTGTTACTCTCATGGGTGCTCCTCGTACTATCTGTAAAACGCCGCAGGGCAAGTGAATTGAATTGCCACAATGCACTTCAGGAAGTCTTGTTGGTGTATGCAACCAGCTACAACCATCAGCATTTTGATCCCTATTTCGGCTAATGTCAGATTCACGTCCCAACCCTTTTCAGCGACTTGCTCACAGCTGTGATCGACAGGCAGCAATCCCTTCCTCCGAACATGATAGGTGGAAGGCTACAGAGAGCGCTGGCTTTTAGTAGAGATGGGAATTGTAACACGGAGGCACCGAAGCCTACATCATTCCTACAAAGCAATCTACTTCGGTACTATGTATCGGAGCTCGCCTCCAAATTGAAAACTCACGTGACAAACAACATTCAAAACATTTGACACAGGGGCACCGATACTTGTGCCATCCCCTATAAGGCCTTACTGGTTCAATAAAGCTTAAAAGTGTCGACACTTTCCCATTGCTTTGACACGTTGATATGGTTACATGGCACATTCATGAGAATTAAAATGTGGATAGAATATCTGTTTCATAATGAAAAGCAAAACACGTTGTTGCACAAGCACCCCCTTAAGATTGTAGGAAACCGCCGGTTTACAGAGCTGACGCGATTCCACTCACCCACGGCCATGGTATTCTTGCGTAGAATCATTAATCAACAGTAAAATGTAATCAATAGCCAGACTGCGGCTAAGCTTTATTTTATTTTCTGGATGTAGTGTGTGTGTGTTCAATCAAACAGGACCTGATCTGATAATTATTATTAATCAGGGAATATATCACTGCCTTCTGTCTCCCCTTTCTGCTCGTATCTCAAAGTGTCGGGAAGGGCGATTGTTTGGTCATATAAGATAACCACCAGATGTCACTGTTTTCTCTTCGATGCTCTAGATGCTTTGAAGCTGGTCGATACAATCAGGAAGAAACTTCCAAAGCCGCATGGGATACCGTTCGGCCTACCCTAGCTTTTAGCAACCACTATTACAGGGTTTAGATGGAGCTAGAGAATTCAGTTTTTTTCCCCTAAAGGACCATTTTCATGTACTACTTCTACAGTAGAATAACATGACAATTCTACAAAATTTGACTTTAAAAGAGTTGTTGAATACAGCTTTAATAGCATGATGATGAGGACAACAATAACACATACATTTTTAATAACATACACATTTTCTCACCTGTGTCTGGGTTGTAGGCATCGCCTATGTTGGAGATGACGGTTCTGTAGACCAGGGTGGTGTCTGTGTTAAAGGGTCCAGTATGTGAATCGCCAGATGCTACCAGTGAGGCAGAGAAAGACACCTTCTTCTCCTCTCTCTCCCTCCTCAGCTCCTCCACTGTGTTCTCACTGGCTCTCAGTCTGGTCTCCATAGCCTCCATTTGCGTCTTACTGTTAGCGAGTTCCACCTTCAGCTCTGCCACAAGAGTGCTCAAATCTGCCAGCCCAGTGTTAACGTCAACCTGAGGCTCGGCCAAACAGCAGCACAGCAGCACCAGTAGAGCTCCACAAGTCTTCATGTTGAAACTGCCCAGTCGTTCCCTTCTCATATGCCATTTGCACTTTTGGTCTGTTATATACTGACTGTTACCTGGCTATTTTATGTCCATGAATCATCCAAATATTGATCAGAGGGTCACTACTGATCTGATGTGTGGGTCAAAGTACGTGTGGAGTCCTGATTTTTGAAACACATTGTGCAATCTGTGATTTTTGATATTGCCTCATTGTAATTTCAGCATGTAGGCTAATGTCAGGTTAATTTTGTATTTTGTCCTTAATAATTTATTTAATTTTATTGGTGGACTTACTAAAACATCTTAATTGATGTCTTAGCAAAATTATGTCAATGAAACTCTGGACCAAAAACCATTCAAAAAGATATTTGAAAAATACTTCATTGTGACTTTGATTTTCTCTCATTACATTGAAAAAAAACCCCAGTGATACAATAATACAGTCTGTCTTCAGTCTGTCTGATCTCAACTCTCAGCTCCGCGACTGTTGCTGTTCTGGTCTCCATAGTCTCTGCTTTATTCTCACTGGCTCTCAGTCTGGTCTCCATAGTCTCTGCTTTATTTGACTGACTATTATTTGACTGACTTCAAATTTTGGAATTTCATAAATTCAGCCATTATGCATGTTGTACACGTTGTGTGCTATGTCCTGTCCTGTTTGTTAAATATTTTGTGTTTCTGTTTGTTTGTTTGTTTCCATGTTGTCTTTATGGTTTGTCCTTTATACTTCTTTTTTCTGTTTATTTATTTATTTTTTTATGTATGTCTTTATGTCAGGGCTAAAAAATTCAGCTGTATATTTTGACAGTGCTCTCTCTAAGAGGATTTTCATGCTCGAATGGTAAAACAAAGACAAGACTGAAATAGGCCTATAGGCTACTGTAGGCCTTGCCTGCTGAATCTCATTTCCATTTAGCATTCTTCGGCTATGTGCGAAAATCTTCTCAAAATGTGAGAAGAACTTGTGATATTGAAGGGAAAAAATATTTGAGCTATAGGGTTGAAGGCATGAAGACATTTTGTGATTTCAAAATCGGATATACCATAGCAGTGGTTCTCAAAGTGTGGTCTGCGAGAAAGCTGAAGTAGTCCGCAAGGGGATTTAAAAAAAAAAAAAAAAAATTGATTAATTAATTTAGTCTGTTTCTCACTAAAATTATTTGCCAAGCCAAATAGGAGTTGTTCAATGAATAAAACTTCAAGCTGTCTGAATTTGAAGCGCCCATAAATGCCAATTTAGAGGGTAGGTAGTCCCTGAATGATATTTTTTAGGCAAAGTGGTCCTCGGTCTGAAAAAGTCTGAGAAACATTAGGCTACATTCATAGCCTACTAAGTTATTTCACCGGGATAAAGGGGTAGATAAATGCAATATTATGTAAATTCAAGGCAAATTTTCCCGTGTACAGCATAACACCATTGGTCAGGTCAGCTCGTAAAATGATAGGCCTATGTGCAAATGCACCGTGATATTTGCATATTATGTGAGTATTGGTATGGTATTTGCAAAGAGAACTCCCAAGAGTCGGATCTAGGTACCTAAGCATAACTACCGTAAGCATAGCAATGCGAGTTTCGTTGTACAGTAATCGACTGTAGAAGAGAGCAACCGCTTATTCAAAAATAACAGCGGCGAACTTCATTCGGTTTTTTCTTCCCTTACATTAGGCTACTGAAGATAAGTTTCAGTTTCCCAACATAGACGTATGCTAGTTAGCCTTTCAGAATCGTTTTTGCCTTATCAATCCCTAACAGCTTTACGGCCTTCAGCGGCGGAGGTTGAAACGAAAGTGAAACTTAAGGTTTGTTGTTACTGTAAAGGGAGTGTCGTCCTCTCCACATAAAAAACGACTGTAGCATCATTTCGTCTTACAAACAGCCTACCGCTTTGGATGTCACACATCACAACAAGTTGTTTGGCTAAACTTTAGGACTCTGTTAAAACAGGAAAGAACCAACAAGAAGAAAATGAGCGTATGTATCACTTCTTTTGTAAGAATTGTAGGCTATCTTAATTGCTGTTCATCAGTAGCCTAATATGACAAATTATTACAATATCAATGGCTCATTGCAACAGTAATCGAAAAATAGGCTAGGTATGATCCAAAGTCTTTTTTTCAAAAGAAATGATAGCAAGTGAAGTGAGCCCATTTTTACTGTAAAATTGCCACCTAAACAGGAAAGTCATATAGACCTAGGCTACTTTTACTGATTTGTCTGAAACTTCTCAGGTTATTTAGACACCCACTATGTCTGTCTAGTTGGCTATAGTGCCACCAACTGGCCAAGCAAAGAATAGTGTTTTGAATATGTGTGTTTTGACTCTGTGGCGTTAGATCCCAATGACATTAGGCCTTCAGTAACTCTGTTATCTTATATGCAAAATTCTCTTTCTGTCCTGGGTCTTCACTAGTTCTTCTTTTGGTCATTGTATGCCCATAAAGGTACCATGAGTCCTGGTTCTGTTTCTAAGATGCCATGACTGTAGCCTAGAACTCTAGACGTTCCCTAGCGGTGGCAAATTCATTTGCTTAGCGAGTACATCTAGCAATGGTCAGGCTATACATTTTATGTTATATTTTGACTTGTCAGGCTACCACTGCTGTGAATTATAAAGTGATGTTAAAAAATGTCTCTCTCCCTCGTCGTTAAAAGTCTCGACAGCAGGGGCAGGGTCTGACGCCGTACCAGGGGCCGAGGCGCTGCTTTGGATGGTACCAGTGCTCCCAGTGCCACAAAACATGGATGAGTGGCAACTCCTGGGCCGACAAGGGCCAGCAATGCAGCAGGTGTAACATCAATATATACCCCCACAAGCAGGTGTGTTGTGTGTTTGTGTGTTTGCGTGTGTGTGTGTGTGTGTGTGTGTTTGTGTGTGAGAAAGTGTGTGTGAGAGTGCGTGTGTCTGTGTGAGAGAGAAAATATGTGTGTGTGTGTGTGTGTGTGTGAGGTGTGTGTGTGTGTGTGTGTGTGGAGAGAGAGAGAGAGAGAGTGTGTCTGTGTGAGTGAGAAAATATGTGTGTGTCTGTTTGTGTGTGAGATAGAGAAAGAGAGAGAGAGGGAGAGAGTGTGTGTGTGTGTTGGCATAGGGTGAGCAAAGCAAAACAGCAGAACCTGAATGACCAGGTTTGACAAAGGTCAGTATTGTCCTCCAATATCAGGATTGAAACAGAAAAAGGAACTAGTGTTGCAGACCTTTGTGCAGATTGAGTGTGTATTATGCAGTCAAATAGTGGAGATGTTTACTTGGGGCAGAGTAATATCAGATTTCCAGAGTTCCTCAGAAGTGATGGTTCAACGTTATTGAAGCATAACCCTGTTGCAATGCACAAGCCTGGTGACTGCACTAGATAGCGAGAGAAACCAAACACAAACGTAAACGCGAACGAGCACTTTACAACAGCACCCCTAATCTTATCTTGACTTAGTAATTTTTTGTGACAACTCTTCCTCCATTTCTCTCCACATCAGCGCCCGTTGGAGAAGCCCGATGGCCTGGACGTGTCTGACATGAGTAAAAAACATCTGCAGCATCTTTGTCAGAAGTGTAAGGAGCTGGGCCGAAACTGCCGCCAGTGGTACTGAGCCGAAACTGCTCCGTCCTCCTACGATCACCCCCAAGCATTCAAGGAATTTTATTTGTCACATGATTAGTACTGGTGTAAAAAACAAAAAAAAAATGCAGTGAAATTATTTATTACCTAATCCGTCCTGGCCCTGACCAAACTCTGCCCCTTCTCAACCTGTGAATCCACAATGAAGAGATGTTTCTCCTTAGCACATATATACAAATATTTATTAAATGGTCTCTTTCCTTCTTCTTTTTCTGTGGCTTGTGCAGATGTACTGTATATATTTTGAAGCATCTAAATCTTTCTTTAGGTACTACTAGTGATTGAAGACTTTATAGGCTGTGCAAATGGGTTTGTTAAACTTAAAAAATCTCACCCAAAGGCTTTTATATATCATACTGTATGTTTGCATCCCTTTCTGAAACATACAAATATCTTTGTATAGAGAATATAACATACATCTGCAGATGTTTTTGTGCAATAGTCTATCCTCAATTATTTTAAGCCTAATTGTTTGTTAGTTGTCTGCTTTGTTTGTAAAATACCCCCTACTCGAAAAGCATTAACAAAATCAATTTTTATGTACTGACCAGGAAATAAACAAGCTTTTCTGTTTACAACTTTGTCCCTTTTTCTTTTTATTTAGACTTCAACAGGTTTAGACATACAAAAGTAGTGATATGCAGGTAGGTTTAGAAACTACTGACTATTACAACAGCAAATGATATGATATATAGGCTACATATATACAATAAATATTTTTTTAAAAATTGTAAAATATAAACATTAAATAAAAAAAAACATTTATTTATACAAGAATGTTATTATGTTAGCCGCATAAGAAACAGATTCTAGTTAATTAGTGCATTTATTCTACTACTCTCTAGCTCTTCTATTTTTGCTCCTTTTCCTAGACACTTTCTCCTCCTATATTAGTTGTTTTTGTTGCTGATTATGTTGTCACAAAATAAAAGCACTTTTGCACTGGCAGTGCAATACTGCCCCCTAGTGTGGTACAGTGGAACTCAGCTGTACTGACCAAATATTCCAGTCATTAGTGACATACAGAGATTGATGTTAGATAGGTTTTAAATGGCCTGTTATAGTGACCTGACGTACCTTATTAAAAACACTAAGACTTGACACACAAAACTCCAGATGCAGTACTCGCAAATCAAGATTTTCAGTACTTGTCCGGTTGGCCACAAAGCCAATTCAGCTCCAATAACCTTTCATCTGCATTTCTGTTTTATGCCATAGAATGCTCCATCCACTTCAATGGGACTGTAGAACATTAGGTTGTCCCAATGAAGTAGATGGAGCATTCTGAAACAATCAGAAAAAAGGATTCCATTCCACCAAGTTACAATGTAGAGATAAAAGTTGTCAAGATGTCCAGGGTAAAAATAGACAACGCGTTGGCTAAGAATGCTATGATGCCATAAGGTAGAGTTGTGCTAGCTTGATATAGCCCGCCCATAATCCGTATTTATGGTCTGGGGATGGTCTTCTGGGGCGGGGTTACATCGGTAGAGAGACAACCGGCCAATAAGCGAAGCTGATTAAACGAGCTATCCAATTGTTTCAAACCAGAGCTAAATGCCCCCACCGCCCTATAATCGCGTCAGGTTAAAGAACCTCAAGACCATGAATACGGATGAACAGCAGCCCTATAGGCCAGATTTGGGGTTTGCCCCTCTCTTTGAAATACAAGTGAAAAACAACAACAAGAAGAAAAAAAGAATATTAAATTAATAATTTTATACATTTTTAAATATATTTGATAAATGTATTATGATGCGCCCCTGATATTTGGTGCCTAAGGCCATTGCCTAGTTTGTTGTGTCTGCACTTAATATGCATTTAATGAAACTCTGTCAGCAAACAGAGAAGAGCAGGTGTATCAAATAGGATATGACTCATGTCGGGCCAAATCAACACTGAAAAAGCTGTAGTGTTTGAATTCAGTGAAGGAATACAATAATCAAGTCCTCAGGAAAATATGGAAATTAATAATTAACTAGGCCTATTGTTTTGGGGGCTATCATCATCATTGTGGTTATCCATTCTCAGAGGATTTCTTAATAGAACAAGAGAATAAGGAATAAGGAAGTTTTGATTGCACTCATAAGGTGACTGACGATAAGCTTTATATGACTGGTTATTATTGTGTTCCCAGGAAAACATCTTGGGTCGGTACATCCACAAATCAGTAGCTAAGTAAAAAAAAAAAAAAAACGTCTAATTGATGATTACCCACTCATACACTTGTAATTTCTTTATCACACCTTTGAAGGGTGTGGCAAATGACGCTCTCCTCCTACTGAAAATGACAACTCCCACACCTGGTATCAATGTCATTCCTCCTAAGTTTTCAGTCTTTGGTTTGTGACTGTTGAGCATCAATATTCAACACAAAGAAAAAACTTCAACACAGAAAAAAAGGTAAGTCATATTTCCTCATGTTTCACAGGAACGAAAATAAACCTTTTTTTGATCCAAAAGCATGCAGGCAAAACATAACTATTACTTAGGCAATATGTGTTTGGAAACTACCTATCTTACACTGCAAAAGTTGTTTAAAACAACCACATTTGAGAAACCATAAAGCATGATGCACAGAAATCATATAAAAGTCAACGTTATGAAGGGATGCTGTTTTAAAGGAACAGTATGTAAGAAATGTATTCCAAATAATCATAAAATGGCCCTGATATGTCACCAGACATGAAGGAATCATGTTCATATTACAGTAAACACTGATATCACTTCCAGTTGTAGTCCAGTCAAAATATCTGCATTTAAAAAGCTAAACTGCAGCCCTCAAGTAGTGTTTGTGTTGTCATTTCAAGTAGTTTTTGTGTTGTTGTCATTGTCAAGGAAGGCCTCATTATGCTCCCAAAAGACATATTGTCAAAGTGAAAAATAAACCAAAGAAGAACCAACCAAAGATCTGCAACAATACAATAAACGTTTTAGAGAGGAGTTGCAGCGGGGTGAACGAAATGATGCAAGCAGTTTCAAGCTGTCACTAAAAACTACGAATGTTAAATGACAGTTTCAGAGTTTTAGAATGTTGCTGGTTTGTAGGAGCCTTAACAGAACAGTTGAATGTGACCCAGTTTCCTTCACAGCAGCTGTAGTGGTCAAAATAAATGTAAGGTCTTTCTTTTTTTTCTTTTAGTTAGAACAGTTAGTACAAAAGGTATTAAATACAACACATGCTATTCCAGTGGTAATACTACAATATATGAACATGTAAACCAGTTAGACCGAGTACTTTCTGACTGGAAGTACAGTCAATAATTATTTTACCTATATTTTACGTCATAGGAGAAAGTTCCTGATTCAGTGTCCATAATGTTTCAATTGTGTTTAATGTTTGATATCAGAAAGTACTACTTGCTTGGTGTTGATGTGGCTTAGTGTTGATGTCAGTGCGTTTCTTGTTTCCGTGTGTGTGTGTGTGTGTGTGTGTGTGTGTGTGTGTGTTTGCTTAAAGGAATTCTCTTCCCACTTCTCACCTTCCTTGCTAATCTGGACAGAGTAAAGTCCTTGGGCAGGAGGCTAGAAAACAAACAATGAAACAATGGGCGATACACTACTATTATATATATACAGTACACCAAACAGCAACATCACACTATAGGGCAAGACAATAAAATAACATGTGCCAATGCACCCTTTACCTCTGCCAAGAAGGTTATGTCTTCAGCGGCTATCTGTCTAAGCCTATTTTCCCTAACCCCAAGAAATGGGGGAACATAGGGATGGGAATTGGCGGAGGTCTGCACTCGCCAGTTGTGTTTCTGTTCATACTATCAATTCCATGACTCTAAAAAGTCCTTATGTACAAAAATATTTCTGGATATTCTACAGCAAAATGGTGACAATGATGGCCTTTCCTGCACTCATCCTGTTCCTCACAACTGGAGCTGCCCTTGGACAGGTACTGAACATTGAAGTCATACAAGTGTAGTGAATATGCTTGTACTAGGAGTGTTCAGATATATGAGGTCTCAAGTCTTCTTATTACAGGATGAGAGGACAGCAATCAACGGACAGGTGTATCCACTAGATATGCAAGTAGGCTCCGTTGATGACCAGTATGATGGCTGCAGGGAGAGAATGGCAGAATTGGTGAAGGACAATTTTTTTCCAGAAGAACTTAAAAACACAAAGGACTTTGCAGAGGCATGGAGAGAAGTAGAAAGTACAAATGATTGCAATTGGGCTGGAGATGGTTTGTCCAAGAACAATTGCATTGCTCTTTTTAGCTACACAGGCGATATTATATATAAATCTTTCAATGCTGCTGTTCGCAATGGCAAAAAGAACTACATTTCAATGACATACGAATGGTACTCCCTCCAGTTTTACATAACAGAGGCACTGCAGATCATCAAGGGATCAGGGAATCACTGCAAACTAACTTATCGTGGTACAACCCTTCACTTTGATACAGATGTTCTTAACACAGAGATTCGGTTTGGCACATTTGCATCATCCTCTCTTAATTATTCCGTAGCACAGAACTTTGGGGAAATATCTTGTTTTCAGATCTCCACTTGCTATGGGGTTTCAATACAAGAGTATTCTCAGTATTTAGAAGAAGAAGTGCTTATCCCACCATATGAGAAATTCCTTGTCACTGAAGTCTTATTTAAGACCAATGATCCAAACCTCTGGTGTGACACTGTGTATGTTCTGAACAGCACTGGGATCAAAAGTTTCCTGAATTGTGAAGTGGCAACACAAGCATCACCAATGCCAGCATTATCAACACCATCATCAACACTATCATCTAGCAGATCTTCTATCATGTATGCCTCAGATCAGTCCATCAGGGTGGCCAGCCTGTGTGCCATCGCTTTCATTCACAAAATTATGATAACTTTTCAATAAAGAAAATAGTAGAAAGGACCAAATTTGCTCTGAATCTCAGTCAGGCAAGCATTGAGAACTGATTGACTGAGATATTCGATGATTTTTTAGAAGAACATAATTATGGTTTGATGTGATTTATGCCAGATTAAAAAAGTACACACGGTTTTATGCAGTTGCCATATCATCCACACCAAA
Organism: Sardinella longiceps; assembly: GCA_027497455.2. Taxonomy (NCBI): domain Eukaryota; kingdom Metazoa; phylum Chordata; class Actinopteri; order Clupeiformes; family Clupeidae; genus Sardinella; species Sardinella longiceps. The sequence goes on along the minus strand of JAODXP020000016.1, from coordinate 8,024,794 downwards.
GCACTCGTTTTTGCTCTCAATAGAGCCATGCGTGTTGCTCAAAACACAGGTTTCAGTCTCTTCAGCAAAGATTTGATTTCTGTATATATACTCATACTGTGTGTTTACATCAAAAACTGTCCATCTGTATTCATGTTCTGGAGACGGTCTTCTGTTAACAAACAACCGGCCAATCAACGTGGTGGATTGGAAGAGCTGTCCAATCGTTTCAAACCAGAGTTGAGGGCACCCCCCCCCCCCCCCCCGCCCTATCTTCAGGTTAAAGAACCTCCAGACCATGAATCATGAATATGGATGAACAGTAGTATTATGGGCGGGCTATGTCAGGCTAATTTTTGTTTGCAAGTATTTTTGCCTGAATAATGAATTAATTAAACTTTATTATTGTTGTCTCTCTTATTATGCACTCTCTTTGATAATTTATTGAAAAAAATCAACTAGCCTACTTGCAATTTTGCCATCTGTTGAAATTTGACAAGTAGCCCATTTTGGTTCCAGGACACCAAGAAAGCTTTGCCATAACAAAAAAATTTACAAAAAATATATATTTATATATTTTTGGATAAAAAAATTTCTGACTTCAGGTGTTCTAGACTTTTGAACAACAGTTTCACAGTTCCCATTTGACATGTAAGGGATGAAGGCCACCGAGGTGTCCCGATATAAAAAAATAATGGACAAGGCGGAGGCGAAGAACAGCCAGACGGCGCAGTTTAACGCTGGTTAAAGTTTTTACCCAACAATGCTTCAGGTGTCCCGTTATCTAGAAATAACTGACACCCTGACAGCCAATCAGAAAACAGTATTCCATTCCACTGGGTCATAAGAAAGGCCATAGCAGGTTACCTCACTCACGTCAGATGTAGTGCTAACGCGCGAACATCTGATGATCAACGATAGACGAATTATTTCAGGAGCCAGAAATCCTTGAATCTAACTGGACAAACAGCTTGTCCATCAATTTAATTAACGTACACTTCAGTCAATCACATCGAAACCAACCGATGACGCTGGTTACGTTTGTTGGATTGGTTGGATTCAAAACAGTTGCTTCTTCGCTACGTCACACCCTTTACAGCAGCAAGCAGCCCTGATTGGTTCGGTTAGAAAATATTGGGCTTGAAATCGCTCTGAAGGGCTTCAACATCAGATTGTTGCGCGGAAGTGCCTTAAAGTTACGTAGCGCATCGTCTGACGTGAGTGAGGTAACATAGCAGGGGCTTTCCCTGCAAATAGCCTTCTTCCTGATTCTGTGTTAATTATGTGTAATGTTCGACTTTGAACAGCCCTGGTTGATATCAGTGTATCTTTATTTCCTGGTCTGTACAGTCTGTCTCGCTCTCTCTCTGTGTGTGTGTGTGGTTAATTGGTTATGTATTAGACACTCCTAATTTGTCTTGCCATTCATATGTAAGGTCACCTGCGTGAATATTATACAAAAGAATAGCAGGGGCTCTCCCTGTAAACAGCCTTCTTCCTGATTCTGAGTTTTAAGGAAATACGACTATCAAGATTTTTGGACCAACTATTTTATCAACCCCTTTTGTTGGTCTTTGTAGGCACAGGGGCTTAGATTTAGTGTAAGCGTTATGGTAGTTCCTGTCAGGATGTGCTGCCTGGAAGGTGCCATTGGGGGGAAAAAAACGTCATTGAGCCATTTTATAACAGCCTCCTTCATATCGGTTTCAATGAAATGCCAGTCTTATTTCAGTGGATTTAGTGAAATACAAAATCATTGTTGTGTTTATGTCTGGTGTCAGCCTATTTTTGCAAAGTACAGAAGTGCATTACAGGAGGTTGGTTGGTTGAAAAGAATAATCAGATTATTCTGAATATTCCATTTCAGTTGTAATTCATGAGTTACCTCACTCACGTCAGATGTAGCGCTACGCGCATTCATCTGATATTCAGCGATAGACGAATTATTTCAGGAGCCAGAAATCCTTGAATCTAACTGGGCAAACGGCTTGTCCATCAATTTAATTGACGTACACTGCAGCCAACCACATCGAAACCAACCGAAGACGCTCGTTACGTTTGTGGTTGGATTCAAAACAGTTGCTTCTTCGCTACGTCACACCCTCTACAGCAGCCAGCGGCCCTGATTGGTCCGGTTAGAGAATAATGGCTTGAAATCTCTCTGATGGGCTTCAACATCAGATCGTTGCGCGGAAGTGCCTTACGAAAGTTACGTAGCGCATGATCTGACGAGAGTGAGGTAAATTCATGAGTGCATCTCTTTGGTTATAACCAGTATTCAGCCCCCTGCAGGATTTGATGATTTGTGTTTAGTGCTGTACAATACTGCCCCCCAGTGTGGTACAGTGGAAGTCAACTGTACAGACCAAAATATTCCTGTAATTACAGTACCAGAGATACATGAGCCAGCAACTCTGTATTTTTCCCCCTCAACGGTGCCTTCCAGGCAGGGCTGTCTTCAAGGCACTACCCCCAATTTAAGGTTAAGGTGAGGGTTGAAGGGGTTAGGGTTTTGGTAATGCCTCCAACAGGATAACTTCTTTCAAAACGGAGCCACATGTTTCTTTAATGTTTTAAACACTTGCTTACCGTCTATATGTTTTAGTTGCAACCGGGTGATAAGCGGGATAATGGCCTTCATGTTGTTCCGATATACTTGGCGGATTTTTTTTTTTTTAAGATAAAAATAGTCCACTACAGTGGATATCGTAATTCAAATTTAAAATTTCCCCCTTGTGGTAAGGTGGCTGAGCAGCATAAGGCGCTGGATTTAGGCTCCTGTCTGTCTGGAGGCGTGAGCTTCGAATCCCACCGCTACCATAATCTTCTGATTTAGGACGACCCGGCCAGCCATTTCTTCCAACTTCCTCTCTGCCTTTGCAGCAAGTCTTATATTTTGGAACTGAGCTTGATGGGCAGGTTCCTCTGGGGCAAGTGTGGTTGTTAGTGGTATAATAGTGGTTAGCATAGCTGCTTTCTACACAGTTGACCTGGGTTTGTTTCCTGGCCAACGCAGAAAGCCTCTTTTAACACATCCCGAAGGCCGCTAACAAAAGGACAACGCCTTGTTGCCTGTGCGTGCAAGGTCGCCAGAGTGAAGAGGCCGTGGTGTCCAGTCACACTTGTGTTTAACTATGTCAACATAACCTTGACCATTGACACTAGGGTTGTACTCACAGGTACAGTTCACTCGTACCCGAGTATGATTGTCCCCTTTCCCAGGTTTGCACCTCACACTGTTCCGTACACGATTCAGGCAAGTGTTCCAGAATCTTTGGTTAGGATCGTCTTATGTTACCATAACATCTGCTAATGTAGCGAGTTAAAGCGTAACTCCGGAGTTCGTTTAAGCATGGCCCTGTTGCACGAGCCTTCTAACAGCACTACACCGAACGCAAACACAATGGCGAACAAGCAGTTTACATTGAGTCACCGGTACCAAATAATCTGAGCTTCCATTGATTCAGTGTAAAGTGCTTGTTCGCGTCTGCATTGGCGTTCAGTTAGCCTGACACGTCAGACTATATCATAAGAATGTATAGTCTGAAGACCACTGATAGACTGTACCTCAATGGAGGGGCGGGTGATTGCGTTTGTCTTTCAAACTGCCTCTCCACGTAATAGGCTAGCGTTCCGGCCAGTGGTACCAGCTGGTATATCAAACTTTTCCCGTAGCCCGTCGGTAACACGGCAAAGACATCTTTTTCAGAACGAAAAACTTCAGTGCACTTTCTTGTTTCACTTTCAAAGAAAATGACAAGTGCAATTCGTCCAAAACTAAAGCCAAAGACGATTCCGCTCTGATTTGAGCAGGGCTGTCGTCATCGTACAAAGCCCGCCTTACGATTTCCTGTACACATACCGCGCTGTGATTGGTTTATCCGCCTCCAGAGGAAGGCTAAAACGGGTTTCTATCAGTGGCCTCTAGACGTACCTCTGTGCAAATTCAAATTTGCTACCACTAGGGGTACGTCTAGAGTCTAGGCTAGCGTTCAGTCTAAGCTGTTCCAAATAATAATAACTAGTGCATTTAGCAGTTTTGTTCAACCGGGCTATGCTTGACATCACTCCGGAGCACCCCTTTAAATGAGCCAAATTAGTTTCCACTATCCTTCCTAAATGGAGATGTCTTTCTGTTCTGTTTCTACATCCGGCTGCCTGAGGGTGTGGCAAATGATGGTACCTGTGTAGAATCAACACCCACTCAATAAATGCAGGTACTCTTAGTGTCTGATTTCACATTCCAACAGAGAAAACAGAGAGAGAGAGAGAACTTCAACACAGAGGAAAAGGTAAGTGATGTTTCCTTGTGTCTTTTTGGAAAACAAAACATGTCAGATAATATACTGTAAATATTTCACAGAAGCAATTATAACACACACACAGACAGACTTTTCTTTAGTTTCAGCATCGGGCTGCAAAGTAACAAAATGTGAAGTGATCAAATTAGTTTCTCTCTGCACCATGCAAACTAAGGCCAAAATCATAAATACTCACTGTGGACATGACCTCCCCCACACCAATGTAAACATTTTTAAACTTATTTTATAACCTATGCAACTATCAGTAAATAAAGTAAAACACACAAATGCCACTGAATGCAGAGGTGTGGCGAGATTTTTGGAGATAGTCAGTCAGTAGGTCACAATAATATCACTACATTTGGTCACCCTTTAATGTTACAATACATTTGTAGAAGGCTTATTGCAGATCTTATAGCTTGACATATACATCCTTTTTCTTCCTGAGAGCCAGGGCCGTTGCAGGACAGGCAAACCAGGCAATTGCCTGGGGCCCCAAGATTTAATCATTTTGGTAGTTTAGTTGGTGGTGTTTTTCAATAAAATATGACTTTAACTATTTAAACAACTGCAAGTTCAACACACATAATGATTATATTAATGAGATGCTTGGGGATTATAACAATGTGGTTAATGTAGGTGTTTATGGGAGGTGAAGGGCCCCCATGTCCTGGT
>JAODXP020000016.1:7973137-8013463 GCA_027497455.2 Sardinella longiceps | reverse complement strand
GTGATGGAGTCAGTCAGTGCACACACACACACACACACGTTTTCAGGGAGGTGTGTGTGAGTGTATGTGTGTGTTCATGTTGTCGTTCTGTATATCCATTATCAGATCAGCCCTGATGTATCTTCCTCTGTCCACATGGATGAAAGTATCAGGACTGGTCAACAGGAGATGAATCTGGAGCACACTGACCTCATATATTTTTTATGGTTGTGAAAAGAGATTTTAAAAAGAAAGGAAAACGCAGAGTAAATGTCTTTCATCAGTAACAAGTGGATTTTATTCATAATTATATATTTCCAGATGTATACTTTAGAAATGTGTGGGCAGTCAGTCATATATGTCATCTAAATTACAGTACAGCTGTGTGTGAATGAAGAGTATTTACAGAGCATGAGTGTCAGCAATGAGAAGACAGCATTGCTCTGCAGTCAATAAAAAACCACAATCAGAATAACCGGTGTAGATATTAAATATGACATCAACCATAAGGTGTTATATTTTAGCTTGTTGTTCAGGCCTGTGCTTTTTGAGTGTCATGCACATGGCTTTCAGAGACTGCACTCTTAGATCCTTCTTTGATGCACCAGACCAAAGACAGTCATATGCAAAATAATTGCATAATATTTATTGATTGTATAACTTACTTTACTTACTAAGGCCGGTACATTCCTTTCGGAACATTGATGAAGAGTTTCCACCCTCGTCTGTCTTGGGCCAATTGATTGTATAAACAACCCAACAAAAGGAACAAGTAGCTGGATAGAGGTTCACCTCATGCAGGCAGGCAGAGATGCAAGGTCAAAGGTCTGAGAGGCTGCCTTTTCGGTAGCCTCATTCTCTGTAACATCAGACTAAAAGTGACCACTAGATAGTGCTGTTTTAAAATTAGTGAATCGTGAATAAAACTCCATGAGTAAAATACCTCTGTAACTTGCAGCTCTCTTTGATAAGCACACATGCAGGTGTTGGCACACATGCTTGGTCTGTCCTGGAAAAAAATTAAACATCCTAAAAAACTGTTGAAAATAACCCAAAATAATGTTATTAAATAAAGCAATTAACAAAACAAATAACTAGTAAGTGTCATTTTTACTAATTTACTAATTACTAAGCTATACAATTGCAGCGTAGAAGGGTGATTTTTTTTTTTTTATCTTGAGTTAGATGTGCGAAGGGCGGCGAGTGTATGGCCAAGGGAATGGCCAAAGCCAGTCTAGGCTTGTCCAAGCCAGAAACACAGATTAAGCAATGATGACAACCATAAAATGTCAATGACAGTATTTTATGCAAAAAATGTGACAAACACTCCAATAATGACTGTGAAAGAATTAATAAACATAATTTGGTACACAAATTATATATATAATTATACATATATGTAGTACAGACTTAATAGTATAGTATAGTGCACATTATGTAAATAGCCTGAATGTAATAAAATAATGATAGCTTTGGCGATTTAATGGTGAGCCTAATAATTAAAAAAAAGCAGCTTATACATTTTTCTCAAACATTTTGCAATAACCAAAAGACAGGTAAATGCTGCCTTGTGGCTCGGCTCAATTCTCATTTCTCTGCACCACATAATCAGGAAGAGTACTGAGCTGTGTGGGCAAATCAGTGAACAGAGTGAGAAATGGAAGACATAACCTCAAACCTGGACATCACCAGCCTCAAGTTCAAAGTTGCAAAGTGCCTTATACGTAACCCATAGGGGTGAATGGAAACTGTGACAAAATGTTTCGAAACTTCACTTCACATGAGCACCGGCGCATAAGTCATGATTGTGATTGGGTGAAGAAGAAAACATAGTGCCCTCCAGGGAGAAAATGATTGCCAATGGAGGTGTTCCAGATGCTTTGCACAAAGTGATAGGGTGTGAAAGCAGATGAACAATTCAGGCTTTTTAATCAGGCCTGTGGATTTTTATAAAACAAACAGAGCTGTTTGCCTCAAAAAGGGCAATAATAATGCCACAGCGATACAAAGGCATCCTCCCACCTCAAAGGTCCTATCAAGACTGGGTCATCATTAGCCTAGAACTCTCGACGTACTCTAGCTGTAGCAAACTGAATTTACTCAACGATTACATCTAGCCATCAGCCATAGGTTGTACTCAGATATCGGTAGTGTCTGAGCTGTTTAAATCCAAACGTAGTGCGAGGTTGTATTCAGGCATTGTGGTGATTAGCCTACCACAACATTCTATCTGGACAGGCAGTCATTGGGCAGTGGAGGTCCACTGGTCACGTCGAGTATAACTGGCATCGTAATTTCAGTTCATTTTCAATGGAGCCACCTTTTGGGAAGGTAGCGCATAGATACGTCACGTCAAAAGTTGGGCTCTGCAGAACATTATGCAAATTGGTACAGTGTTGTGTTTATGCAGTACGAATCCATCAAACAGGAGCAGGTAAGAGCAGCAAACTGAAATTTGAAATGACACGCCTCATGTACACAACGCAGGGGATTCGCGTTTTGTTAGAAAAATTGATGTGACCAGTGGATCACTACCGTTAGTGTTGTTTGAATCAGCTTGTTAGTTGCCATTTTATGTGATAGTCTGGCTTGTCAGGCTGGCGTATCATGCCGCTATGCCTGTGATGCCCCAGCACAGGAGAGCTGCACCGTAAAAAGTTCTCTCTCTCTCTTCAGAACGTTGCAGCATGCATGCACAAACAAAGCTTATCTTGCGGCCATCGCCAACTCACCGCCATGTTGCACAAATATTGCAAACTCCCAACAATGTCCATAAACACAGTCCATTCATTAAAAATAGCACTCATTATTTAATTGTCCCGACGGTGCTTTTCATCACAGTCCTCCACAGTGGTCAGGAATAGTGTTCTCTCCCCCCAACTTTTCACTCTCTGATGTGTGTTCAAGGAGTTCCTCAGTGGATGTTTGTCCCCTTATGGTAATCTTCACTGCTCTGTTACACTGAAGTCTCCCCTCTTTGATGTAACTGGGCACTTCAACTGTCCTCCTTTTTGATCCTTAAACAGTAAACACGAAAATAAAACAAAAATCAACACTGTATTTCCCATACGAAAAAGATTTATATGAAACTTACATTTTTCGTACATGTTGTATAAGAATCTTATATGTATTTTATAGGGGACTCAAAGCTCATACAAAATCCATATAAAATGCACATACTGTGAAACTTCATTTTGCAATGTTTTTGTTATGTTGCAGGCTATAAGAATCTAATATGGGGTTTACAGAGGACTCAGGCCACATGCAAAATCCATATAAAATCCATATAATGTGAAACTTATACAACTTTGCACCATGTAAGAATTGTATATGACACGTCCCATGTGAAAAAGATTTATATAAACTTTACAATGTTTTAAGCCTATGTGTTGTATAAGAATTACAGGGTGTGTAGAGCAGTCAAACCACACGCAAAATGCATTTGCAATGTTTCTATATGTTTATGTTTGATGTGATTCACACATTGTTGACATTAAAGGAATACTTTTAATTTTTTATGAAAATTGGTCATTCATCCTCTTCCCTGAAGTTACATATGTGGGTAAAATCATTTTGGTCTGGCAATCCAAATTTTAGCTTTAGCTTAGCATAGGCAATGAAATGTAATGTAGCCAAAGGGTTGCTATCTGGCTACTTTACATTCCAGCACCCATGCTAAGCTAAAACGCATGCACTAGGGACAAAATGCTTTTACCCACATATGTAACTTCAGGGAAGAGGAGGAATGACCAGTTTTCATAAAAAGGTGAAATATTCCTTTAATATCCCCAATGTGTGATTCACATATAGAAATATTATAAAGTTTAAATAAAACTTTTACATATGAGAAGTTATAAGCCTCATATATGCATTGTATTTTATATGCATATGCATGTTGTTTGACCGCAGTACAAACCCCATCTGAGATTCTTATACAACATGTAAAATTAACTTTCACATTATATGCATTTTATATGGATTTTGTATGACCTTTGAGTCCCCTATAAAATACATATAAGATTCTTATAAGGATATCAATAGGATATTTGACATCAGATATTAGGCCACTGACAATTCACACATTAAACACATCAATTTTACTTTTAAAAAAAACATATTTTTTCTTTTTAATCAGACAAAACATACACTTCACATAAAAAACATGTGGTTTTTATCATATTCTTTATACATGGGGAAGCCATGGTAGGTGTTGTTGCCATGTTTTGTGTCAGACAACTGTGGTCTAGTGGTTAAGACTTGTAACTAAAAGGTTGACAGTTTGATTCCCGTCCAATGCGTCATCTAAACTATCAGTAGGCCTACTCTCCAGCATGCAGCCCACTGTACCAGATCAGTATAGGTTACTTCACTGGGTGCTGTGTCTCACCGATTCCACATGGGTTAATTATATCCTTATAAAACTGTCATAGTTTTATATAAATTTCATGTAAGTTTCATACACAAACCTATGTAATGTGTATGTCTCATATACTGAAACTTAATGTTCCTTATAATTTACTTATTCAAATCATATACTGTGCGCTTCATTCATATATGACTTCAATGAGAAACAGGCCACTTTTGTAGTATGTGCCATATAAGATTTGGATAGTAATATATGTTTCTGGCAGGAAAGGTTTTTATATGTTTTTTATATGACACTTCTTATACGTTTCATATAAATCTTTTTCATATGGGTTGTTATTAAGGCCTACCTTTAATATTCATAGATCCAAACATATCCAAACATACTGTGATGTAAATGAATGATCTGGGTGCGAGTGGGTGTGTGAGGGAGTGTGTTTGTGTTTCAGAGAATGTGATACCCACCCTATGAGAGTGATGGAGCATTCTGAGCGTTTAGGAGTCTCCTGCAGATGAGTGACGTCTTTCAGCAGTAAAGTGCCACACTCAGTCCAGACAGACAGACCCCCACTCACAACCGCACGACCTGCTGACAGTCTGCCGATGAAACACACATTAAATCAGAATATCATCCGATTATCAAAAATATTTGGAATTCAATATGTTTTTATTTATTCAAGTTTGATTTATTCATATGTTGATTGGGAAATATACATATATATACGCTGAATGCTTTCAGTAAATAAGCATTGTTTAAAATGTTTATGAGGGAAAGGATGTACGCTTGCCTCACTTCCTTTAGGCTTGGGCAGTTCTGTATGAGGGAGAGGATGAGCCGAGCCCAATCCTCTGTGAGGCAGCTCACTCTTAACTCCACCTCCCTCAGACCAGGCTGAGAGCGCAGGAGGAACAGCAGAGGACCCACATTCTCATACACAAACAGACTGCTACAGACACACACACACACACACACACACACACACACACACAACACACACACACACACACACACATCATGTGATATAGGCGGTCATCCTCATTTATTTCACCAAGATGGTGCAGTGTGTATGATCTAAATGTTGCCTGTTTTTTAAGACTCAATGAAATATATGTACACCGATAGCAGACATGCGCACAGGAGCAGTTCAGGTAACCACACAAGTGGATACAGTATATCTGACACCAATACATTGTCTATGGAGAGAACTGTCAAATGTGACGTTATGAAAATCACAACTCTCTCTCAGTTTGAATGAATGGAACATTCACGTCAGTCAACTCAAAGAAAAATAAGGAGTCATTATCAGCTGTAAAGAGTCACCCTAAGTATATTATGGGCCATAAACATGCTAATGATGCATGGAATGCAACCCATCTCTGCAACTCATCTAATCAGAAGTTACTTATAATATAGCATTTTAGAAATCTCTCTTTCTGTATATAGAAAAATAGACATTATATGTCCCATATGCTATATTATATAAATTATTATAAGATGTATCACAAGACTTAAATTCTTAAATCTAATATATTGAGTGTACTGGAATTTAAAAAAAAAAAAAATCATCACAATCATGGTTTTCATCAACTGTGTAATACAAATAATGAATGAACATTATGCTAATCAAGTGACATGTTTCAATCAGCTCTGAAATGAACGTTTATCGACAGAAATGCAAATATACACAAATTTAACTGTTTAACAGTGTTAAACAAGAGTTAATCAACCCTCCTGAAGGAAATTTAATTCATATTAATATTACATTTTCCATGGCCAATCTATGTATCATACTACCAACTGTACGGATACTCCATTAGGACCTTGGCAGGTGGGTTGAGCCCATGAGGCGTGCATCTGCCCAAGGTTTCTTCCTAAAAATGAATTACTAGTAAGCGAAGGGAGTTTTTCCTTGCCCCTGTTACTCATGGGTACTCCCCGTACTGTCTGTAAAGCGCCGCGAGACAATGTATTGTATTTGAATTGAATTGAATTGCATGGTCGGATAGAAGCCCAGCTGATCTTAAAAAACAAAGTTGTTTAGTGTACCTCTCTGCTCCATGCTTTAGAGAGTGAAATTTCATGATGTAGTCATTCCAGTTCAGTTGTCTGTCTGTATCTGAGTCCACCACAACGGATATATACGAAAGAGTAGGAGTCTTGCTCTCCTGGCTCAGGTGATCAACTGCCAACCTGAAACATACACAATTCACATGAAAATATAGAGGTTTTGTTTTTTAGTGTTTTTGTATTTCCATTTATCTACATAGTTCTTCTGTACAAACACCCTTTAAATACTTAAAAAAAAAAATAAAACCTCTGCTACAAATAACACCTCCATCCCAATTATATGCAATGCTTTCAGCTTTGTCAACATCAGTGAGTGTTTTATGTTCTTACTGTAGCTGCTCCAGAAAGTAAAAGACAAAGCTGTTTTTGGTAGGCAACAGCTGCAATGCCAATGCGGACCAATGCGTAAAAGTGGCCAATGTGTAAAAGCATCATAATTAGATCAACTTTACCAGGGTAAAATATCCATGCGCAGTGAGAAGCAATGTATGGTTATAAAATAAATAAATATAAATAAATGTCAGAAGAGGAAGTATATTATGCCCATGTTAAATTGTGCAATTAAATATTTTGTACGTCACTTTGGATAAAAGCATCTGCTAAATGCATAAATGTAAGCCTAAATGCATAAATGTAATCGCAAGATGAGAATATGTTACTGTATGTGGAATGTATGTATGCACTGGATGTTTAAAGTATGTGTTTGTGTAGGCTAACCTACCTGAAGTTTTTGGCCGTTTTTGTCATATAAAGAGATGAGCAAAGACTCCCCTTAGAACTCTCCCATTCCTTCAACACATGAACACTGTGCGCACACACACACACACACACACACACACACACACACACACACACACACACACACACAACCCACACACACACCATATCAACTAAAACACACACATACCAAATTAATTAAAACAATATGTCCACATTGGAAAGGTTGCAAACTGTAGACAACATACAGTATTTCACACTGTGATCAGCCTTTTTGTAAACCAACTTGTTAAGCAAATGATCACTATGTAATAGCTGTTGCTGTAGTCTTACGCAATCTCCTTATCCCTGGATTTGTTGATGAATAACAACACATGCTTTAGCCATGTTTTAGTCAGGCTCCCCACTCTCAGCTCCAGCTCCCTCAAGCCAGACAGACTGCACAGGATGTTGAACAGATCAGCAACATCCTTCTCCATATCAGCGGTCCATTTCCTGAGAGACAAAAAACATTGTCAAACGCCTTCCTACATTATATAATTTATGATGCACAAGTATGGAGGGTAATCTCTATGTTCTCTAAGGAAACCTCAAGGACAAGGTCAACGTAATCAGATATTAGACAGGGAAGACACAGATAATCAAATCTCATATGATTACTTTACCCTAAATTTACAGTACACTACCAAAATTAATGTAGTGTCACACTGAGGGAGGCTTGACACCGAATTCCGATTGTGGGGCATGGTACAATATTTTTTTTTTAAATAGAGAGTGCGGTTATTCTCCTGTTTAAGAGTGACTTCGCAACCAAAGCACTTCCTGAAGTAACATTATCCGAGTTTGAGCGTGCCAATACTGGTGAAGCAGTATCAGATGAGATCTCATTATTATCTTAACATGGTAAAGCAAGTAGGCTGGGGAGTGTGTGCTGCACTGCTCCATGGGGAGTACCAACTGACATCACATGCTTCAAATCATCGTCATTATCATCCATTGTTTATTCAGGGAAAAATGACTGAGCATCAAGCTCTTTTACAGCATTGCCCTGATTTTACAATAAAAAAGATGCAAGCAAACAAAAAGACAAAGGAGAAAAAAACTTATAAGAATAAAAATAAGAATAAAATGAATAATAATTAAAAAAAATCTATTCAAAAACAAGAACACTTATGTACAGGATTCATATCAATTATCAATGCTTTAAATTTGTCTGCAGACACAAGTTGGTTCAGTTTTAAAACTTCCCTGTAGCTGGTTCCACTTATTTGGTGCAAAAAACTGAAAAGCCAGTTTCCCAACCTCAGATTTAACTGTAGGTGTTTCAAAGGTTATAAAACCATGTGACCTTGTATCGTGTGAACTGTTTCTAATTTTTAAACGTGATGTTAGGCAAGGAGGTAATTTATCCTGCAATGCCTTGTAAATAAACAGGAGGCATTGTCTTTCCCTCCTTTCAATGAGAGAAGAACACCCTACACCCTCATGAAGTTTACAATGATGAGTTTTAAAGTTTTTTTCCAATTATGAACTATTGCTAAGTTAAAATCTTTCCTGTCCACTAGAGATTTAGAAACTGCAATTTTAAGTTTTTACTATTTGTTTTTAAAGCCTTACATGACTTAGCACCAGGGTGCGATTTATTGGGGGGATGGCTCAGATTTCCCCACTTCTGGTTTTGGTATCCCTGCCTCTGCTTGAATAATTTTATCTCCGGTGGGGATAACATTTATCCCCCTTGATATCTCATGACAGTATGCAAGCCATGTGATGTGACTAAAAAACATCTAGCGCGCATAAACAAGCGAATTATACAATTTTAAAAATGCGTCCTGTGCCCTGAATTGCGTGCGTGACAACTGGCGAACTTTGCCGCAAACTTCAGCCTATGCGCAGGTGTTTTTTCTCACTGGAAAGACTAAAGCTTGGAAAACGAAAGGAAACTTCAGGATGTTATCACATTGCTTGAACAACTTTGTGCAAAGGAAAACGAACTGTTTGTCATAAGCATAATTTAAGTTTGATATAAAATGCGTGTAGCCTACTGTCAACGTATCAGGCAAAATATCCTTCTGAATCGTGAGGGATGACAATTTTTTTAGGTCATTCAGCCAGTAGTGGAAAATGACCAAGAAATTGCATAATCTAGGCAAAATACTTCAACAATACCCAAGGAAGGCCTAGCTGGTCCTATTTGCATTGGCTATTTTTTAATGCTCAATGCCCTGGCTTTCCTCACATTTGCAAAAACCAAATTGTTTAGGTTACCGTCTCTAGCGCACATACCGTCGGATCCAACGAATGACTTGGGTCAACACATCTCTGAGATATCAAAGTAATTTGCCTATTGTCGGCAACATTAAACAACGTAATCTGCGGCACTTTATTTAACTATTTAACACACAGTAAGCAGCAGGAGAGTTAAGTCTGAATGAGAGAGTTTCTAAGTTTTGTGAAAAATGTTGCACTCTACACGCAGTAGTCACAGGGGGGTCATTTTAGTGTCTAGTAATGACGTCACCAACGCAATGCCTTTTCAGAATCATCCCCCTCTGATTTTTTCATAAATAGCACCCTGCTTAGCACTACAATACATCTGCAGTTTATTAAGTCCCTACTGTACATCTAGTCCACTCAGATCTCTACTAAACATCTTCTTTCTGTTTCTCCCTCTTGCCTCAAAACTAGACGTAACAGAACCTTTTCTGTTTCTGCTCCTCAGCTTTGGAATAGTCTTCCCTCCCACATTAGGTCCATCCATACTATTGATCTCTTTAAATCGAAGTTAAAGTCACATCTTTTTTTCCCTAGCTTTTAATACTCCCAAACTCTTTTATTTTTCTATTTTATTATTATTTTTGTTTTAATTGATTATTTGCATCCTATTATTATTTATTTATTTCTATTGTTACTATTATTATTATTATCATCATCATCATCATCATTTCATTACTATTTGTTAATTGTTTTATCTTTGAAAGCACTCACTCAATTGTGTTGTTTGAAATGTACTGAAACTTTCTGGTTATCTGTAATATAATCTTTCATACCTGCTCAAGTCGACATACTTCTTTAGGAACTCCGTCCAGGGGACATCTGAGTTAGGAAATGTCAGTGAAATGAGAGACAGAGGACGCCTAGAATGCACAAAGACAAATATCCAGACACACACACACACACACACACACACACACACACACACACACACACATGAATGAATTGAAATGTCACTGAACCTTATGTGCAGGGGTCGGCAACCTAAAATGTTCAAAGAGCCATATTGGCCCAAGAAAAACAAAAACCATACCTGTCTGGAGCCGCAAAAATCTAAAAGCCTTATATAAGCCAACATAGACTGTCAATAGGCTACATAAGTTGTATGTCTACTATTACAAGGCTACAAATACGCCTACAAAATGAACATTCATGATTAAATGTTTATTTTCCCTGCAGCGCATCCTTGAGAGAATTACGCACCACGTGAGTACTGATGTAGCCTATGATAGGCCTATTGCTGCTTCAAGTTTAGCCTAACTTTTACCATTATAATATTAATGTGTTGGGTTTTGTTGCACTGGTTTTAGGTCTCCAGAACAAAAAAGTGCATAGCCTCAGGCTATTTTCAGCCCGTCTGGAAATTAAATGTTCTCTTCAATGTCAACAACAATAGAACTCACTGTTAACAATCAACAGAGCACTTGCAGCTTGCAATTATAAAAATAAAACGGCTGCCTTTTGAAAAGGTAAGTCAAATGCCAAGTTAAGTAGCGTAAGTCAGTGCAAATGAGACAAATAAATAAAACAAACTTTTAATTCTCTCCCTTACTCAGCGTCAGACATTAAATAAATTACAATCGCAAAGGAGTAACGCAGCTTGTAATTAAAAAGCAGCTGGCTTAAATATTCATTAGTCAGTCGAAATTAACAAAATTAAAATAAGACAGATAAACTTTCGATTTCTGTGCATTATCCTCTTCTCCTAAGTTCGCAAATGCCACAAAGTCTGTGCAACTGTCAAACGCAGCAGCATCCTTCTCTTCCCCCCTCAGCTACAGACACGTAGGCTATCATCGGACCTTGCACCTTGCAAATAATCACTGTTGAGTGTGTGATCGTGATGGGCGTCTTTGAACTCTCTCAGGGATGAGAAGTGGGAGAGCGTGCCTCGCTCTATCCCTGACTGTCAGCTTGTGCTCGAATGAACGGTTTCCAGCATTTGAAGCGCAAATTTCTTAAATATCAAATAAAATGAAATATATTTACAACTACATAGGCTACATTCTTACAGCATAAGAATGTTTGTGTCATGTTTACCCCCCAAGAAACCATAGGCTATTATTTTTCCATTTTCACACATTTTTGCAAAACCTCCATTGAGCAACTAAGGGGGTGCTAAAGAGCCGCGGGTTGCCGACCCCTGCTTATGTGTATAGCAAAAACAATGTTTCTGTGAATTTCCACATGATTATATTTACTTGCTAAATGATTAAGACAAGGGAAAATGGAACTGAAGCTGTGTTCTCTTCAATAGATAGCTTTGCTTTTTATACCTTTTGGTCTACTCTACATTGTACAACATTTTCTCATGCGTCTTCCAACAAACACTTGGTGACAGCAAATAACATAGGTTGAACCCTAGGCTGTTTTGTTGTTGAATGTCACTACCTTCACCGCAAAGTTTTTTTTTTTATATATTAGACATTACCTCCCTTTAGAACAGGGGTGGGCAATTATTTTGGCCGAAGGGCCACATTGGTTTTTAGTTTTTCACTAACGGGTCGGGTGTTAACCATCAACCGGATGATGCCGGTAAATTGGCAAGTCTCCAACCAGTAGCCTCACTTTCTTCAGAGGACATGTTAACATGTAGGGTTAAAAGGGGGATTTGTATATCATTACTACAGTAAATTTGATCATTTAGGCCTATAATCTAAGTCTCCTTGGCTAAAAGATAAATTATTCTACTTTGGGAAGGCTCCACGGGCCGGATTAAATAGCTCAGCGGGCCGCATGTGGCCCCCGGGCCTTAGTTTGCCCAGGCCTGCTTTAGAACGTGATTCTCTTCTATGATTGGCTGATGGGGTGGCCATTAATTCTTGATAACTGGCTACTTTGGAAGCACAACAATAAGCAGCCTTGTAGATCTGCTTTCAACTGAAAATAGTACCCAAACCGAACAGGTTAACTTCTTTTAAAATGCAGTTACATGTTTCTTTAACATTTTATATACTTCTTTAAATATACGAGAGATACTGTAAATACAAATGGGAGATAAGCGGGATAATGGCCTTCGAGATGACCGAAATATGACAGATGACAGAAATAATGTCTTGGCGGAGTAATGCTGTGCGCGTCGCTGGAGTTCTAAACTCCACCTCTCCATTATTTCTGTAGAACCGGTCACCTTGTCGGCCGTTATCCCTTACTTATAAGGGCTATCTAGAATGTAATGCTACAGTATGTCTTTTTTAGTCCATTTTAGGCAACCCATCTGGTAATGTTGTGATAGTTTGATGGAGGGTGTTGACTTAAAAGTGCCGTGTGCCTGTCATAAACATGACACATATTTCAACATTATGACCCTTCTGAATATGACCGTTGTCATTAAGTGCCACTGTATGTAGTTGTATTGACAGAGAGTTGTGTGTACCATAGAGCACCAACACACACCACCACACACTAATTTGAATTGCACTACACATACCAGTACAGTTGTACAGATCAATTTTTTTTGTTGCTTTGTCTGGCTAACAGTTTTGAGTTTTCAGTTTTCAGTATTGTCTTGTATTTTATGGTGTGTGTTTGTGTTTTTGTGCTGTTCTGTAACTGTGTCTCTCAGCCCTTGTCTCTTGGACTAATTATATGTTGTAAGACAAGCAACAATGACCACTTGAATTTCCCCTGGTGGGATAATAAAGTTTACCTTGTACCTTGTACCTTGTTGACAAAGTAGTTAGCAACTACGCTTTTGGGAAACAGATCCCTGGACTCGAATCTGATTATATTATATTATACAAATGACTTGCACAAATGATTGTGAATTTATACATGTATATAAATATATGTATTTAATATATAAATATATTTATGTATAAATATATAAATATATTTTATAATTGTACAAATCTAAGGTCAACGCAGGGCCAAATACATTTTGATGCCTCTATCTCTAAAACTAAGCAGTGAGAAATGTTAAAGGATTAAATGGAAATCACCTGGTTTGGGTGGTTTCCACTCAGAATATTAGTGTATTTGGTCCCCATTTTGATACACGTACAGTGGGTAACATGCCACATTTATTTAACAAAGCTCTAATGTCTTTAATTTTGAAAAGGATAAAAACCATACTGATCCAGCTAGTTATAGGTCAGTCAGTGTAGATGCAGATTGTATAATTCTGACAAAACTAGTAGTTCCTAGACTAGAGAAAGACACACCAATACACCCTGATGAGGTGTTATTATAGGGGGATTTTGATTTGATTCAGATTTAAAATAAAAGTGATAAAAAATTATACAGATCATAGGCCGCACCATCTCAACGCTTTTTTCTGTTGTAGGCTAATAAATTGTGTTTAAAGGGGTGCTACGGAGTGATTTCAAGCATAGCCCTGTCGAACGAGCCTGCCAAATGCACTAGTTACGGGAGTGGAACAAAATAATTTGGAACAGCATAGACCGAACCCGAACGCAGAAGCGAACAAGCACTTTACACTCAAAAAAGGGATCCTCAATTTTCGAAACCGAAATTTCAATTTTCGAGATCTGAGGTGCCTTTGACTCAATGTAACCTGTTTCGTGTTCGCGTTAGGTCTGCTGTTCGAAATTCTTTCATTCCATGCGAAATACATTGCTGTTAGAAGGCTCGTTCAACAGGGCTATCCTTAAACTTACTCCAGAGCTTTCCTTTAAGCACATCTTCCTGGACATCAAAATAATTTTCTGACTGTAATAATTAATGTTGTGGCCTTCGTTATGCTGGAATGAACACTGCATTTCATATTCACTGCATACACACTGCATTGTGTGCCATAAAGTAGCTTTTCAGGAAAGCGTGACTGACGAATGACAGGTTTGTCCCGGTCAGTAGTGGACCTTTTTTCTGTGTCTGTATAAAAGCAACGGTTGCGCTTTGCATCATACCACACCTGTTTTTTCACCGACATGCCTGCAATGGCACAAAGTCATCTCCTATTTAGACAACCTGATTTCTTGACATAAAAAAGAATGTAGTTCTTTCACAGAATAGCAATGACAGCTTTTGCCATTTGTGAAAGCATATTGCCATGTGTATGATAGGGCCCTCAGTCTCCTACTCTTCCTGGAACCCCTGGCTGCTACAATAAGAACCAAGAGAAGTATTAAAACTGTAAGTACTGTAAAGGGATTGTGCATGTGGTGGAAGAACACAAAATGTTCCTCTATGACATTTTATTACTTGAGGATTGTTGTCAATTGTTGTTGGATTGTTGTCAATTCCCAACCTCTTATCTATAATGAAGTCTTTTTTCCCATCGTCAGAGAGTTACCATTAGGCTTTCATTTTTTGATTCGTCATTTCATGTTTATGATAGGCTCATGTCACTCTTATGTCAATATTCTGACATCTACAAAAATCGCCTGGCATATCATAGCATAGATGTTACAGGTTATGCATGTAATGTGTGTGTCTGTGAGTAATGTAATCCATGTGTGTCCAATTTGCATGTACCCTGCTGTTGTGATCATGGTGGTAATTTCTCACATTGTGACATTTACCGGTATTTCAAAAATACAACACAGATCATGTCACTGTTATCTATATATACTTAAAAGAAAGGAATGTTTCACCTGTCCTCTGGAGCTGAAATTAAAGAAGACACAGAGGCTCTTTCCTGCCTACAATCTTCTTCAGCCTGAGCTATTGTTCTCTGTGAGGAGGTCTTGGCATGCTGTCCCATAGTCAGCCTGGAAACATGAACACAAATTTATTTGAAAGTATTATCTTCATCATAGACCAAGTAGTGAAATTCAGGTAAGCCTGGAGCTACAGTACATATGTGTATGTATATATGTGTATATGTAAATCCCTTTATAGGGCACTCATAGAAATCCTTGGAAATTTACCATTTCAACCCTAGAGTGTTGTTAGGAGTTACTATAAGGTATTTTCCAATTTTTTATTTTATTTTTTTTTTTGGGTCGAAAAAATGAATTTTCATGGAGAAAACTAAGATCAACGAAATGACCATATATGATCACTTGCCCGTTTAAGGAAAAACATTTTTCCAAAAATTTACAAATAAAAAAAATATGCATGCCAAAAATGTAAATATAATGTCAAATTCTGGTGCCAATGCTTATTATTTTACTACATTTCAATCACAAACACTAATTAAACCAATCCTAACACCCCCCATCAAGTTACTAAATCATTTCTAGATATAATTGGGGTCTTATGTAGATGAATACTAAAGTATGCCTTTCAGTCTGAATGAAGGCTGGTTAAAGAAATGGCCTAAACCACACTTTTTGCTCTCTAATCGCTGTCTAATTGATTAAAACAGAATTAAAAGTCAAAATTTCACCACAGTACAGTATGATATAATCAAGTAGTACCATTCAGAGCACTATTACCCTTGTTTATCATATGACGAGAATAAAAATATATTACAAATTTTGTTACGTGAAAAGGGCGTATGATCAAATATGGTTCCTTAATTTTCAGGCCTACCCCTCCCTGAATTCTACAAGTTGTCACTGAACAACTTATATGTCAAACTTTAGTACAACAGTCAACCATATGTGAGTTTCATCAATTTACCATTAATAGTTTTGATGTTATGACCAAAAGTATTGTATTAGGGCGGGGCACTTTTACGACTTTTTCCAATTTTAGAAAGACACTGAATTTTGAAAAGCTCCAGGTGACAGGTACTTGTGACTTAGCCTGACCTTTAGTGATTAGCTGAGACAAATCCATTTGTTTCTACCCCCTCATAGGGAGGCATGAGAGGACATTTTTGGATGTGTGGGGAAATTACCTATGCTAATCTGCCCTATAAAGGGATATATGTTACATTCTTTCAAGGCACTTTCTTTAGAAGGTATCAGTGTAGATGTGAGTCATGCACTGAACATAACTGTACAACAGGCTGTACAAACTGTGACAACAAACCAGAGATGATAAAAGTGTAGCGAGAAGAGCAAATGCTTGACAACTTCTGTGTTCCATCGAGTTCTGTTGCGCTACTAGCAAAGAAAATATCTGAATCTCTATACCAGAGGTTCCCAAACTGTGAGGCGGGCCTCCCCAGGGGGCGTGGAATGATTTGAGGGGAGGCGCGGAAAGTGACTCAAAAAAGAAAGAAAAAACAATTTCATTTTAGAACAATCTATTTTTTTCGAAGATAATGCAATTGTTAACATTATGAAATTGAAATAATCATAGAAGAGATGATAAATGTTTTGGATAGTGGAAAGTATTATGTGTATTGCACCAAACTTCATAACCTAATTAATGTAAGCAACAGTGCCACCAACTATAAGAGCTATTGCTCTTTAGAATGGATTCCGTTTTGCTGTGTTTTTATTGATAACTCATTGCATTGCATTGTATAGCACCGCTACCAGTATTTGAAATGATTGTTGCAGCAGGTAGGCGAGGGGGGGCGCGGAGGTGTCACTGTTTTCAGAAGGGAGGCCCACATTGATGGAGTTTGGGAACCCATGCTCTAGACCTATTCAATGATCTTTTAACAATCCTCTAAGTTAACAAAAAAGAGGATCTGCCAATCTGTCAATTTCACTTCATCCCACCATTCTTACCTGATTATTGCCTTTTCCCTGACGGTGTTGTCTTTTCTCAAAGAAAGAAATGAATAGAGGGTGTCTTCTTGTTGCTGCTGACACACTATTACTCTGAATACATACAGTAAATGAATGAATGAATGAATGAATGAATGAATAATAAATTGGACAAGTTGATTGGAAACTTTGTATTGTAGGCAAACTGTAGCTTTAAAAGTCCATGTCACTCTGAAAAAGTTCTAGAAGACATGCTTAAACATGTTTAAACAGAGACACACACACACACACACACTCACTCGATTTCCTGTAGACTGGGACAGCTTTGGACGAGGGAGGCAATCTCAGAGGACCATCTTACTGTTGTGATGCTGGCTTTTAGGAACAACTTCTTCAATTTAGGTAGGGAGCGCAGAGCAGACAACAGCTTCCCCACACTGCTCTCCAGTACACTGCCCTCCAGTTGTGGCCTGGGTGAACAAAGAATCACATCTACAAACAAGGGCCAAACACATCACCAGCACCTTACAAAGTGAACTCTCAAGCAGAGAAATCCTACTCGCTCTGTGGTTCCCTCAGCTCCTGGAAGGCCTGGAGGAGGCCTGTCCAGTGGTCCATCTGCCCACAGCAGGGTAAGGTGACAGAGAGTTGAGACAGAGCAGGCTGAGGGGTGCAGCCCTCATGTTCAAGGCTTAGGCTGATGATCACAAACACATATTGTACCATTCTTACTACACAATGAAATGGCAAGAGTTAAAATGACAGAACAAGCTACACACACAAACACACGCACACACACACGACCACTAAAGGACACGTTCTGTGATTTTATCAAAATCCATTATGTTGTACATGTGGAAGGCATTGTGGGTGTGTGTGTTTAGTAAATCTCACGTGTAACAGAGGGAGTCTTTCTCCAAACACATGGATGAGCAAAGACCACCTCCTTGCTGCGCCATCACCTTCATACTGTCAGACACAAAAACATAAAGCAGTCAAAGCCTAATCTACAGCTAAACCCTCTCCTTAGCTACTACACTGCCACCACAACTTGATTCTATTCACTTCACTTCTCCTGTGGGGTTTACAGGTGATGGCAGGTGAAGCGGGGCTGTATGTGAGGTGGCGTGGGGGCTTACTGGAGATGGTTGTGGGGAAGAGGGTAGTGTGCAGAAGTGTTATGTGTGTTTAGATGTACTGTATGCCAACGCCGCCGACGTTTTTTTTAGAAATTTTATTGATGCCTGGACAGTTATGACAGTTATTTCTATCAGGGAAAATGTGAGAAGGTGAAAAACAGTTTCAGTTAGAACAGTGCCCAGGTTACCATGCCCCTGTCCCCATTGGGAGAATAGGCAAATATTTTTTAATGTTACATCACAACTCTGTATTTTCACTGTAATAATTTCTATGTTTTGAGTGGTCCCCGAATAAATAACATTTACAGTGGCAATTAAAATAATGTGCTCTGTGGTTGTTCTAGGGTATTTAGTTTGTCTTACCTCATGATGCCTTTGACTGTGGCATTGTGTAGATGGTTCAACAGCATTGTGGCTGTTTGTAAACTGACCGACTTCACCAACAGATGAACTAAGCCCACAGATTTCTGTTTAATTAGAGCATTGAGAATGTCTTGTACCCTCTCATCAGAAAGCAATTTGCCTTTAACTCTGAAAGAGAACATTTACATGTAACCAGTTATTTATAAAAACAGAAGTATTCTTCTACATGGTTTAAAAACCATTCAGTTAACACTGATACCCAGCTATGTGTAAAAAGGGCCCCCAGGTAACATTTGTTATATTGTTGTTGTTTGACATCAGTTATTATAATTAACTTGAGGGCAACTTCAGTCAATTTCAACATGCTATTGCTCAAGCTACTCAAGACTAGCCGCAATACTGAAGACATAAGACATTTTGGTTCAACCATAAAGGTTTCCTTGAACAGAGAATTAGCACTAACAACTAACCCATAGGGACAGGATTTTGAACTATGTTTTTAACATGTTACAATTCTCCAAATGTCACCACAGCAATAGAGCTCATATTGAAATTTGACTTGTTGCCCTCTAAGCAAATAACCTCATCACCTCAATCTCCTGAGGATTCTTTCTTCTCCCAGAGCTGAGACCAGATCTCCAACATCATCATCTGATAAGTCCTCCACATCCAGCCTACAATCCCATACTCAGCGTTTATACTTCAGGCATGTTAACACAAGTCAGCTTTTACTATTGACCTGTTAATGAACTACTCTCAGTTTCAAGTGGCATTTAAAGATGGAAATAAAAAGGGTCTATTCCATAAGGTTATGTAAGCAGGAATGCCCACAAACAAAATGCAATGTATGTTTTCTCTTCAGTTTTCACAGGAGTGTCCTACTGGACCAAAAACATCTCACATGCCCATTGCGTTTCAGTATGCCAGTGTTCAATACAGCACAGCTGCTGGCCCATTTCTTTTCTAATTCTGACGATTCATTCAAGATTTTATTTTTCCTAAATTATGTTCTGTAAAAGCTATATTGGTAGTCTGACAAAACTAAGTAGGGTAATTCTGTGTCAAATCACCCAACTCTTGGATGTGGAGGTTTATCACACCCTTTCAGCTCAATTGGAACAATGGTTTCAGAGATATGCCGGGATCAGTTTTTAGATTATTGCCCACCCACACCACTTCTTCCAAGAGGAATGAGCCAAAAATTTCTGCAAACTATTGTGAGAAGACTGAGGAAGGATAACCCAAACCTTTGGCCCAACAGAGGCTGTTTCAAGGCCATTCAATCAGAACTAAGGAGGTGTAGCCTATGCAAACCTTTGAAATGGTGTCAAAGAAAACAAACAAACAAACAAACAAAAAAAATAGTTTGTTTTTATTATTCTGTCATTTAAAGTGTTGCTCAGGAGTCAGGAGAAATTCAAGGTCAAAAGGTTGTTGTTAAAATGGAGTAATGATAGAATCAGATTTCTAATTAATAATCTTATTGAATTTGACCTAAAATTAAGTGAATTAACGTGATGTCAATGTGAGTGGGTTCACCCATTTTGGACGATTCTTGACATTTGACCTTGGAAGTGTATCTTGGAAACTGTTAGTCCGATTGAGCTGAAATTTTCAGAAATAAAATGTTCAGGGAAGCACACCACATTTCACCAATTACTGAGGGGGTCGGGTTCCATATCCAAAAAGTTTGTGTGGTTTGACACAGAATGACCCAGCAGTACAGTTTGTAGGGTAACTATTGGAAAGGAAAATAAATAACCTGATCAAAACTGAGAACAAAGCCTGGGACTTGAAATGGAAAAGTGACTAACAAATGCAGGCCTCTATGCAAACTAAACGACTAAAGCCGGCCGCACACCGGTTCCGACAGCATTGCGGAGCACTTTCGTATCCGACAATTTTGCCTAGCATCTAGCACGGTAGCCGGTGAAATTAACATTGGATGTCAATGGGCGGCTCCGACAAAATAGACTTCAATTGTAATTCACAACCGACGGCGGAAGACATCGGCGCTGGTGTGCGGGGTTGCATTGAAAACAATGGAATGGAATGTTGAAGACGGAGTGCTCCGCACTGTGTCGGAAGCGGTGTGCGGAGCCCTTAACCCACAGACATATTTAACTTGTATGGAAATATGTAGGATTACCCATATTTAACTAGCCTAGACTCTAGACGTACCCCTAGTGGTAGCAAATTTGAATTTGCACAGAGGTACGTCTAGAGGCCACTGATAGAAACCCGTTTTAGCCTTCCTCTGGAGGCGGATAACCAATCACAGCGCGGTATGTGTACAGGAAATCGTAAGGCGGGCTTTGTACCTTACGACAGCCCTGCTCAAACCAGAGCGGAATCGTCTTTGGCTTTAGTTTTGGACGAATTGCACGTGTCATTTTCTTTTAAAGTGAAACAAGAAAGTGCACTGAAGTTTTTCGTTCTGAAAAAGATGTCTTTGCCGTGTTACCGACGGGCTACGGGAAAAGTTTGATATGGTACCACTGGCCGGAACGCTAGCCTATTACGTGGAGAGGCAGTTTGAAAGACAACGCAATCACCCGCCCCTCCATTGAGGTACAGTCTATCAGTGGTCTTCAGACTATACATTCTTATGATATAGTCTGACGTGTCAGGCTAATATTTAACGTCACTCACCACAGTTCCTTGCATCTCAGGTCTGACAAATCTGTCTTCAGCAGCCTCAGTTTCTCTGCTGTGAGGTTGCAGTTGCTGAGATTCAGGCGAACTATATCAGGGTTTTGCTGCAAACAGTAGTGAAGTGCCCAACAGTCCTCAAGCTTCAGGGAAAAGGAGGAATGTCAACTTTTCCCCAGATGGTCATGACTTTCTTAACAAATTCATTGTCATGGAGCTCACAAAGACAGTGTAGAAAAAACAATCTCAAATCTTTCAAAATAAACTTATCAACCTCTCTCAAAATCCATTTTTTAAGCAGCTTTCGGATTAGAGAAACTGTGTTTGCCAAGGATGAATCAAATTCATTAAAATTGTGCCTGGCATTTGAGAAACCAAAAAGGAAACCAATCACAGGCAGGTGGAGGCCATCATCTACATAACTAAGCAGTTTTGTCACTTCTCCCTCAACCTCTGCCTCTTCTAAGTAGACAAAATGAACAGCAGAGAAGAACTCTTGAATGCTCTGGTGCATGAAACTGTACGTCACATGGTGTCTGGCACTGCTTCTCTGAAGAAAAGGGATTTTGTCCAAATCAAACACTCTGTCCATTTCAGGCTGATACCCCTCTTTTGCCAGTTTCACCAGCATCTTCAGGATCTCCCTTTTATCCGTGTAGACGTTTTTCAGAGAAATACACACAAACTGCACAAATACAGAGGTCCTAGTATCCAGTTCACATTGTGTCTGAAGACTTCTTTTCAGGACTGAACAGGTCATCCACCATGTTATGGGAACTGAACAGATATAGAATAGGATGTCGTCAGACAGACTCTGATGTTCTGCTCTGTCCTCAAGGATTGTACGGATTGTATTCTCAGAGAAGCCAAGGATATCTGTAAAGCACTCTTCCCGTTGTTTGAGTAGATTTTTCAGGGTCTTTAAAGCTGCGGGTCTGGTGGTGACCAGCAGGAACGATTCCGGCAAGATGCGTCCTCCAAGCAGTGCCTGGATAGTGTCTGTAGGGGGCGCTCTGGTAAATGGCTGGCTCGGGAGACGGGACCTGTAGCTTTCTTCAACGTATCAAAGCCATCAATGATAAAGAGCACCTTGTGTGGGGCATCCATCAGAATCCTCTCGATGGCAGGTCTGAGCCTCTGATTAGTGCTGATCAGCTCCAACAAACTCCTAAATTGATCTCCTTCTCCTGGCTCAATATCTAGCTCTTTACACCTCAGGAGAACAACCAGGTTAAACATCTCAGAATAACGTCCAACAGATGCCCAGTCACATATGATTTTCTGTGTGGTGATGGACTTGCCATACCCAGAATGCCCCTGGAGAATAACCACACTAGGAGATGACTGGCACTCATCTGAGCTGAAGAGCTGATCTAGTGTAATGTTCTCATACTCTTTCCTCCTGTCAGTACTATCAGTTCCTCTGAGTTTGCGGATAATGATGGGATCAGTGATGGTCCTCATATCTTTCCCATTCAGTCTGCTACATTCATGTCCCAAAGCAAAATTGGTAGCTACCCACTTTTTGTAGAGATGTATGTCTAAGGAGAGGAATAATAAATTAATATGGCAGCTCTAACAAGAAAGGCATGCTTTTATCGATGCTCTTCTATTAGAAATTCATTAATCCCTGTTTGATAATAGTAATAAATGATATTAAACTGATGAGCCCATAGCAAAACAATAACCAACATGCACTTGTAAAATGGAACAATGAGAACCACTACAGTGACATCTCATATTGTATTGTGTTGACATCTCTTATGTATTGTGTGTAATGATCAATGTCTCCTCAACATCATCCAGTGCCCTTGAGAAAAAAAAAGACTGCAGTACCTTTGTAAGGATAATATTTCATAAACAGGGGAAGACAGACCACCAAAACAGACAAGAGCAGCATGACTGGTCCTATAAGTATCCTGTGATGTCTGGAATGAGGAATAAGCTTCCCTGCAACACACAAAAACACATTTGATTGCATTCAAAACACACATGGATACCATTGGACACTGGACACATCCAACATGTGATCTGACTTAATGTGTTCAGCACAGGATGAACACATATGTTAGGAAATAGCATACCAAATTCCACCATTACCCCATTATTCATGGTCTGTGGCAGGGGAATGTTTCTGACTTTGATATACTCACATGGAACTTCAAACTCTTTCTGTTTAGTCTTTCCTCGTCTTGAGAATCTGCAGAGGAACCTGGTGCCATCAGCCTCCTCCACAGTAACTGTGTGTTTGATGGTGAGCCCTTTCTCAGTGTCCCTGTGCAACACTGTAAATTTGGCTGGCATGACTCGTCCTCTGCTGTCCAGCCACTCCACCATAGGCGTAGAGGACCAGCCTGTAGATTCACAGTGTAGACTCACACTCCTATTTTCCAGTCTGTCATGGGAGATGTTTGGAGTGGAGCCCATCGCTGGAGAAAGCAATACCCAAAACAACCAAATGAGGTGCATAGACCATTTGTAATGTAATTCAGTGGCTTTGAAATCCAGACGTAACCTAGCATTAGCAAATGGGTTTTCAATGCAGGTACGCCAAGGATCAAGCCATAGGGCCTCAGTAACTATTCTATGAAGTTTGGTTGAATCAATCAAATACCTCTATCCTTTTACAGTCACTTAAACGAGTTGTCATTAGCAATGAGTGAAACACAAGGTGAAACGAAACATGCAAAACATAACTATTCCTTTAAGGTAAGAAAGGGTGATCACTTATCCTTGATCCAGTACAAAATATAAAGAAGTCTTTATTACCTCCGCCAAGGAGGTTATGTTTTCTGTCTCGTTAGTTGTTTGTCTGTTTGTCCATTGGTCTGTCAGCAGGATAACTAAAAAGTGCTGCACGGATTTGGATGAAATTTCTGGACAATGTGTATTGGGACAAGCAAGCACTGATTAGCACTGTTCTGATTGGTGATCCAGAACATGATCTGGAATGTATATTGTGTTTGTGACCACATTGCCTTGGCGGAGGTCTGCGCCCTCTGAGCGCTTTTCTAGTTTTGTAATGAATTCAGACATGTTCACACACATTGAAGACTAGCCTACATATTTCACAATTAGTGACCAGTTTGCTACCATCGTACAGTACTTTCATAACACAGTACCAAGACAAATTACAGACTGAGCAGGTGAATTTAGTCTACAGTAGTACCCCCATTTCACTTGAAATTGCTACAATACCTTCCACGGTTACGTCCACTTGTATGTCATCAGTGCCAGTCTGAGTTGCAATGTAGCACCTGTATGTATTTGTGTCTGAGGGTCTGACTGATGTGAGCTTCAGTGAGAGGTTTCCTCTCTGCAGTTCCTCCCTGAACAGACTAGTCCTATTTCTGTAGCCTGAGAGTTGCTTGTCTAGTTTATCTGTGTAGTTTTTGTATTGATGAACTACAGCATTCTCAATGAGCCACACCACCTCCATATCCACAGCACTGGTGTTGGGATAGAGGGCACAAGGCAGGACCAGGTCATCACCCTCCATACCAACTACAGAACCACCAACAACCTTCATATCCACTGTGGAGAAACAATTGAGTCATGTTCAGTTCACTTGGCATGAATAAAGATGACAGTACAAAGACACACAGCAAAACACACACACATACACACACACACACACACATTAATAGAAGTAAACAAAGAACACAAGCTTGGGAACCACCCACAATGAAAGATGTCCCAAGTAAAGTCTAAAGTGGCTCTCTGTAATATGTTGAGAATATTCAATAATGCGTTCTCTATTATATTTCTTTCATTATTTATTTATTTCACACACGCGCACACGCACGCACGCACACATACACACACACATACACACACACACACACACCCTCTTTACCTGTTGTTGGCAGTAAGGACATGATGTAAACAAGTAGAACAATTGTATAGGAATGCTTCATCCTGGTGGGAGACACCAAAGGAGCTACGTAGGATGGCATCGCCAGGCTATGCAAACGTAGCCTAGGTCGGCTTGGTCACTAGCCTAACCTAAAATAGAAAGGACACATTTAAACCGGATAGTCCTAATTAGTAAATTGCACTAAATTAAAAAAAAATATACACAGTGAAACAATTATTTATACAGTCAGTCTGAGCAATGCTCAAAGCTAGTCAACACGATAGTTCTTTTAGGGTGTTACTGGCGCCAGCCAAAAGTATCGTTCACGAAAAATTTGTGCCAGCGACCGTTAATGTTTAGATGAATTTACCCTGTGTTTTAACCTTCATAAAGCGGAAGCAACCTAGACTAATGTGAGAATTAATCCATGCCATCCATATTTAATCCTTGGGAAAAGAGTCGCCTCGTCAAGTAAACTAACTGCTTTGCTTTCACTTTCACTTTTGCAGTGGCGCGCAAAAAGGGGTTCTGCACTTAAATGCTGTACATATGGGCGCTACGCCAGGGGGAGGGGGGCGCCGAAGCGGGACGATTAAAAAAAAAAAAAAACTATCCTCTAAACTGGTAGCTTAAAATAATGCAAGAAAGAACCCTCCCTCTGTTTGAAGCAAGATGGATAGGGCACAAAAGTTATACCTCTCCGAGTTAGAAAGAGAATAAAGAAAAATAGAACGCATGTGATATAAGTCAAAGTTTGCAGATGACCACATGACCAGATGACCTCCCTACCACTACAGACCACCCTAGCATAGCCTACCCTTAGCATTATTAAAAAAAGAGTAGCCTAAGCATTAACCCAGTGTTTCTCAAACTGTGGGGCGGGCCCCACTAGTGGGGCGCAGACACATGACAGGTGGGGCGCGAGACATCTCTTTGCCCTCCGAATTCACAGTTATTTGTCAGATAAGCACATTTGACAGTAAATTGAGCTTTCCAATGGTGTTATTTCTACTTGGTGTGATGAAGGGTTTGAGAGAAATTTGGCTTTGAATTAGTAACATGAAAATTCTAACATTGAAAAAATCCTATACTCGTAAAGTATTTCTCACAGAGATATTGTGCGCAAATTGAGCCTTGCAGGTGGGGCGTGAAAATGTTCTGCCTTCTTAAGTGGGGAATGACAGAAAAAGTTTGAGAACCACTGCATTAACCTAACTGCTACTATTAAGCTAAATGCTATTATTGCAATGCGCTCGCGGTTCGCTTATGGGTTCCAAATCTATCAGTAGGCTACTTCTCTGTTTAAAAACTCGGGGAGTTTTTCTCTCACAAACGCCTAACATAGTTTGAAAGAACAGTTCATATTTGAATAACTCCCATTTTGCTCTCTTTACTCTAGCAACATTTGCTTCTAACTTACATTATATCCTAGAGCGCTATCTCCCTCTACAGGCATTACATATTAATGCATTCACATTCAGTTTACCACACACATGTACATTTATAATCACAGCAAATAACAGAGACTTAGGAGAGTAGGTGGTGACGTTACCCTAACTTCACTCACGTCAGATGATCCATTACACTGCACACATCCATTTGAAACTGATCCATCGGAGAGACTTGCATATGATTGGATAAACATTTTGTCATCAATACTTGCTTGTTCAACTCATGCCAGCCATTCTGTTTTATGGTGCTACATTATCATTAGACTGCACCATGATATGATGGTGGCATTGATGACTGCTTGGTGGCAAGTATAGCAGAGCAGGATTATTTTCTATCCACCATTTCAATATGGTGTTTTTTTCTGTAGTAGATGATATGACATCATGACATTTCCAAATGTGTGTCATATTTTGTAATGAGTTAACACTGACTTTAACAGAGGATAAGAGAAAGTCAAATACCTCTGATACCTGGCTACCAATCAGAACCTGTGGCAGAGACTCTGTGCTCCAGATTTATTGTCTAATTCTTCCTCTGTCTGTGTCTGCCAAATAGACTGAACTGAAATGACATGGCCTTTAGCTTTCAAGAGGTAATGACACTTCAAGTCAGCACAAACACTTTTTGAAATCAAAAGCATTTTGGGATCATCTGACCCTGGCACAAGTGCATTAAGTGTAGTAACTTAAATAATAACTGTCTTGTTTCCGCATATTTAGTTGTACATAAATTGGAATGCTTATCAAAATTATTTCAGGGTGGAGGGGACACCAAAGTAACTACTGTAGATTGTGGTTCAAGTTTGATTGTGAGTTTGAATGTGGTTTGAGTGTTGCGGTGAATTGCAAGAGACTATTTAGAGGTTACGTTCTGAGGGTTTGTGAATAGTGTTTTTCTTTTTTGACTGGAACACTGTGTGAGCCACTTTGAGGTGGCATCTGGTCGCCAGGCCTCTATTTGAATAGGCCTGGTGTATATGCTCTAACACACACACACACACACACACACACACCTGCAAATATCTAATATCTAAACTAGGGATGGGAATTTTGGGTAAAAACACTATTCGAAAATCGATGACAAGTATTCGAATATTATTCGAAAATCGACCCGCCCCGCCCACCACATGCACACACACAATATAATAGAGAAAATGAAGAGGCATCGTAAACATTCAAAGTATCTACTTTATCAAACACGTTGTTTAACGTAGGCTACATCAGCGCTTACAAAAAGGTTTTTAGCCTTATGAGCATAGTAGGCCTACTTTTTAATTAGACTTTGACTTTCTGTAGGCCTACAACATATTTCTATCTTAAATCAAAGTTCAGAAAATAAACGGCTTCCTTCTTTGCGCAACTGAAACGGCCTGAATGAACTGCCTGGACGGCTACAATATTTACCAGTAGCCTGATAGGCTGGAATTATAATGACAACAATTAAACCGCAAATTTTTGTTTAAAAAAAAAACATGTCCACATGCTCAGGATGGAGGCGGTTGCGCAGTCTATTGACAATTAATCCAGCTGCGGAGAATAGGCTACTCGCTCCGATGGCACTGACGTCGCAGGCACACTCAAGCAAGCTCTCGCTAACTTTGCCAAACGAGGGTATTTCTGTTCCTTGGCCGCCTGTTATTGTATAGGACTGCTACTACCGCTGTAGGCTAAAGGTAGGTTTATTGTTAGCGGCACCTTCAGGCTAAATTGCGCGTTGCATGAAACATTGGTTAGGAAACGTCTTCTTCAAAACGGTGTTTGTTATTTTTATGATGATATGGCTAAAACAGTATTCGATTTAATTATTCGATATTCGAACGCACTGTCGATTTTCGAATATTCGAAAATCATGTCCCAACCCTAATCTAAACATGTGTAAACAGGGCCTACAGTTAGATTCATGGGGGCCAGTCTGAATGAATCAATATAGTAGCCTAGCCTTTAATACTTATCATCAGAGCAGCATTAGCTTTGCTAATGTTCCAATGAGGCTAAAGGGTCGTTCAGTATTCCATGTCCATAATGTGTGAATGTGTGTCCTGTAGCCTGTGGCAGAAGGCACTGGAGACTGAATGCTGGGTGGTGGTAGCATAGTTGTGAAGGATACTGGCTAACAGGGCAATAGTGGGCGACTAGCCCTGAACTAGCTGACCAAATATAAGTTGCTTTGGATAAATGATTCTGCTAAATGCATAAATGTAATGTAAGTGCACTCTGTGTGATTTGTATGTTTCATTTCCAGTGTTGGGAGGGTTACTTTTAAAACGTATTCCGTTACAGATTACAGACTACATGCCCCAAAATGTATTTTGTATCGTATTCCGTTACATTACTCAATATGAGTACCGTATTCTGAATACTTTGGATTACTTTTAATGTTATGCCTTTTTACAACTACATGACTGTAGCAATAACATCCTGCAAATTCTTGTTTGTTTTTATCAACAAATTGTTCAAACAAATGTTCAGCCCCAGTCTCCAATACATACGTTTGTTAACGTAAGCAAGGACGAGTTATCCTAATGGGCAACATGGGCAGTATGGCCTCGGCCACTAGCTGGCCTCAGATCAGGAAACATAAAACTTTTTTTTATTTTTTTATTAATGAGATAAGCTTAAATTTGTGTCCTTCTGCATTAACAGGACCTTGTTAGGTGACCTTGCAGGTGAGAGATAGAAGAAAATTTATGCAGCTGCAGCACTCAATCATGCATTTGGAGGTTTCAGCCACTGAAATGGGATTTCAAAAACTTTCAAAAACTCCAGGCAAAGTGGAGATTTCTACAAACACACGTTTTCAGTCTATGGACAGAATGTGTAAATGTTATTTAGCTGATTTTATTTCTGGTTGTGCCAGCTTTATTATTTAGTCCTAGGCCTACTTGCTTATATAGTATGATTATATGTAACAGGCATATCTGTCTTGCCACTGAGTGGGGTCAATTTAATTTGCTAGGCGCAGTTGTGTTACTGACATCATCGTTAGGAGGATGTTTAAAAGCTCTTATTGCGCTTTGTTCATCTTAGTTTTCGACAATGCATGGAATTACCCAAATTAGCGAGGGGATAGCTAAACACGAGAAACTGTACAATACCACTGAGTAATCCCTTGATTTTTACAAAGTAACTGTATTTTAAATACCACCCATTTTAGCTGTAACTGTAACTGAATACAGTTACTCATAATTTGTATTCTGGATACAGTATTCCGAATACATGTATTCCGTTACTCCCCAACACTGTTCATTTCCATGCCAAGGCGTCACATTCCCCACCTTTAAGTGTGAGGGGATGAGCTGTGAAAATAAAGATCATTTTTTATCTCACTCTCAGAAGTCACTGAGTGTAGCATTATTTTCCTCCCCATATTATTTACATTTTTCTAGTCTCTTATATACGGATGTCAACATGAAGAACAACATGACCTGCAGACCTATTGTAGCCCTTCACTCTCCTCCCTATGAAGCAGAAACTCCAGAGGATCAGAGTGCAGTTGAACTGGGACAGAGGAAAACTCTCTCTCAGGGAAGCACATTCTCTGATATTGATAATTACACACACTTTCACTGAGAGAGTGTTTCCATTTTTACCATAAACACTCTCCTCTGGGTGTAAGAGTAGGGCAGCCCTGGAACTGATAGTGATCAACCAGATATAACCTTGACTTTTGAAAGACAATGAATTTAGATAGGCTATGTTTTAAATGTTAGGCCATTGCCCATTTTTTTCAAGAAAGAAGAGGGGAAAAATGCATGCATTTCAATGGCAGAATGTTTAGTTTACTATCATGGAATGTTTTTGAATCTCACAATGTTCAGGTGTGAAATAAGCCCCTTCCCTGCTCAAGGTGTCACATCTTAGCTTGTTGTCCAGGCTTGTATGTTTTGATGCATCAGGCAGAGACAGTCGTATTTATCAGAGACCACTAAATGGTGCTGTTTGGAAGATATTGAACCCTGTGAATGAGACTGCATGACTGTTGGTTCTAATGTAATGTGTCGTGTTTATATGTCTAATACAGTGGCCTGATAGTGCAACAGACATTACCAAGTTTAATGACCCATGTAAACTTATTCTGGATTAGACTAACAATGAAGGAGACATATTTTGTCTGCATCTGAGGGTTAATGTATAACTGACCAGAGTGAAGACGTGACAGTGACATTAATAATCTTTTCAAACACTCATCATTGCATACAGGAGGTTCTACATCTGAATAAGTGAAAGCTATGGAGGCTGTATATTAAAGAAGAGTTTGATATAATCTGTCATACTAGCTGTGATAAATGACCAGGCTTCACACCAAACTTCACATGAGTCCCATACAGCACTCTCTATGCACACTCTCACTATATTGGGAATAAAACCCTGACAGAGATTGTTCATATATCTTAATTACAGCTCATTCACTTCTGTACTTTGGACCTGGTCATGGGTGGCTTACAGAAGTGAAGAAATGTGAGGGAATGTTATGAAACTATCCAATCAGATTCCTGCTTTATTAGATCTCTCCCTCTGACCCTCCTCTCCTGAAGGAAGAAGTGAAGCTTTTAGTGACAGTCGTCTGAATGCTCTGTTCGACACTGCAAATACTCTGGTATGTGAAATACTTTGGTAACGCTTTAATTTCAGAATAATAAGGTTAAACATTATAGCATGTAGCTACTGTAAAAATAAATAGGAGAATCTGACATGTTTACAGATTTAAGAGTTCAACACTGAGAGAATTATTAGATCTGGAACCGTGTGCTGTGAAAGTGAAAGTAAAATTTACAGATTATTCTCAAACCAAAGATTTGTTTTTCCTATAGATTAGAATATAGAGCCAAAATGTATCGTTTGTAAATGACATTTATGTGTATGTGTGTGTGTGTGTGTGTGTGTGTGTGTGTGTGTGTGTGTGTGTGTGTGTGTGTGTGTGTGTAATTAAGTAGAGAATGGCCTCAAGGCTACAAGAGGATCTCACCTGCCCGGTGTGTTGTGAAATCTACAAAGACCCAGTTATACAGTCATGCAGTCACAGTGTGTGTAAAGCCTGTCTGCAGCAGTCCTGGACGAGCAAAGGATCCAGAGAATGTCCAGTCTGCAGGAGGAGATGGTCAAAAGATGATGTACCCCCAAATCTGGCATTAAAGAACCTGTGTGAGACTTACCTAAAAGAATGGCAACACACATGTTGCATTTTACACAAAAGAACAGTTGAGTTCTTCTGTAAAGATGATCTGCAGCTCATGTGCCCGATGTGTAGAGACTCCAAGCTACACAAAGATCACAACTTCTGTCCTATCAGTGAAGCAGCAACTAATGTGAAGGTAGGACCTACAGTATGCCCATCAACTAACTACAGAACTTCTGTTACATTGGAACTGTGCTCTCCTTCCCCACTTTAGTATGCACTTCTTTCATGGTTGCTAAACAGATGCCTCACATAAATCATATGGCGTACAAATGTACTGAATGAAACACAATACAGATAGGGCTGTAACAAAGAGTCTGCACTGTAGATTCCATTGCAATTCTGTTCCATTCCAATGGCATTCCATTAATCTCACTCATGTCAGATGATTCGTAGCTGCAAGTGGGCTATTCCATCTGAATTTGCTCCATAAGAGATTTGTTTCAGAGGAATGGACTTCATCAAAAAATATTGCATATAATTGGACAAACCACTTTTCTGTCATCTTACTTCAATCCCTTACAGTACATCAAAACCTTCCCATTGCATCCCGTGATCCAACGCGATTTGTAGTTTTTTAACTGTTCCAAACAAACATGCTAGTATTTGCGGCATAATTGCCACAATACTCGATTTATATTGCATAATATACATGTCTCTGTCATATTTCATATTTCATAACTGTTAGTTGTGTCTTGTAAGTTTGCAAGAGATGAGCTAGGTCCGTTCATTCAATTTTGGTCCCTTTCATTGGACGCGACATCAGACACTGTAAAAAAAGATTTGTAATGGTTACTTGAAAAATGTGTGGAAACTTGTTGCCTCAAATGAGTTGAGTAACAATAACTTATCTTTTTAGATGTAAAATGCTTTTAACTTGAAAAAAGATAAGTTATAGTTACTTAACTCATTTGAGGCAACAAGTTTCCACATATTTTTCAAGTAACCATTACAAATCATTTTTTACAGTGGATGCTTGCACCCATGGGGGGCGCTGCATCTGACGTGAGTGAGGTTAGCATTCCATTCCATTATGTAGCAAATCTGAAGAAACACCACTGCAATGCCTATAGGTAACTCTTTCAAATTTACTAAAGGGAACTAGATTAGATTTGTCTTTCTCTCAGGCCTTATGAAAAATTGGAAATCTTTGGACCACTTTTACAAATAATCATAATGATGAACAGGCTAACAGAAATGCAGTGTCTTCTCACTCACACACACACACACACACACACACACACACACACACA
The DNA here is from genome assembly GCA_027497455.2 of Sardinella longiceps. Taxonomy (NCBI): domain Eukaryota; kingdom Metazoa; phylum Chordata; class Actinopteri; order Clupeiformes; family Clupeidae; genus Sardinella; species Sardinella longiceps. The sequence goes on along the minus strand of JAODXP020000016.1, from coordinate 7,980,659 downwards.
CACACACACACACAAAGACAAACACACAAATACAAATACAAATACAAATACAAATACAAATACAAATACAAATACAAACACACACACAACAAATGATACATTTTACCAGACCCTTTCCCCTGGCATTGAGACTGCAATTTTGTTAGCATGCATATATGGAGGCTAGACCATAGCACATACAGTAAGTAAACATCACTTGTTTCATTCCTGCTCCACATATTCTCTGCTTTCTCTGCAGGAAGAGCTCATGATGAAACTGCAGGACAAACTGAAGGCGTTTGAGAAGGCTAAAGACATTTGTCATAAATCAGCCGAGTATGTTAAGGTGAGTGTTTTTGGTGCGTGTTTTAGCTTTTAACTTTTTTCATTTTAAATGTTTGACACTACAAGATTATTAACAGGTTTATCTCTCTCTAAAAATTATCCAGACATTTATTTAATGTTTTGTGACAAAGTTTCAGTGTTGCATTTGGACATGTCATAGCACTTGTTCCATCCTAAGCCTTCATCCATTTCTTTAGTATTTCTTCCTTTTAAATATTGTGTAAATATTTCCCATGATGATTTTATCTAGACTCAGGCCCATCACACCGAAAGGCAGATCAAGAGGGAGTTTCTGGAGCTTCACCTGTTTCTACAAGATGAAGAGGCAACCAGGATAGCTGTACTGAGGGAGGAAGAGGAGCAGAAGAGTCAGATGATGAAGGAGAAGATTGAGAAGATGAGCAGAGAGATCTCATCTCTTTCAGACAATCAGAGCCACTGAGCAGGAGATGAAAGGTGATGATGTCACATTCCTGCAGGTAAGAACTATAAAGTTTGAATGTTTGTGTGTGTGTGTAGCCTGGGAGTTCCCATGCTTCTTTGCGCGCTTATTTCATTCCACTCTGCAAAGCAGCATGGTGACCATGGCCGTTTTTCTCGCTTACTTTCGGTATCCAATCGCAGAACAAAAAGGTATTTGTACGGCCCTCGATTGCATTTTACGTCACGTGGTGGCTCTGGTATTGGCTCCGAGGTATGTACAGACGCTATGATAGACATTCGTAGCACCCAATAAACGGCTCTGGACAATCATAAACGATGCTTCCGCTACGAGAAATGCAATAGGTAGGTCCCCAGACTAAATATCACCTGTGATTTTAGTTTGGCATTCGCCAGGCTAGTGTGTGTGTGTGTGTGTGTGTGTGTGTGTGTTTTAACCCTATACTAAGACACATGGCACTCTGGCAGTGCGCAAGCATGCACGCATGCTTGGGCACACACACACATTTACATCATTTATTGTCCTGAATATAACAAACAAAGACAAATTAAACCAAACAAGAGGAGTGTGGAAATCAGTAAAGCCAGTAATGTAGAGTTGGTAGCACTTTATAACTCAATAATAACTCTATAATGGTTATTAAATAGGCCTAGATTATTAACATCAGTTAGATGTTAATTGAAAAGTTAGTGGTTTCAATCAATGAGATGAATAAATTCCATCAAGTTTTTCCCATTTTTAATTTAGCCATAACAAACTGCAACCTGACTGTTAGCTTACTAACTTACTAACTATGTCTGTTGATTACCATTCCGTATTTGTTAACTGTTATCTATTAACAGTTAAATAACTACTTCCTGCTATTTAATATCCATTTATAGAGGACCCTTATTATAAAGTGCTACCGTAGAGTTAGAGCTTGCATGCATGGACAGTGTCATTAAATGTGTTGTGAACACAAATGGGAGGGCAAAGGAGGCTCCAAAGGGGGAGGGAAGAAATGCTCTTAACAACATAGAGACATCGGGGCCAGGAATCGCCAAACATGATGTTGGGCTTTGGCCACACATACGATGACATGATGCAGACAGGGCCAGCGAACCATCACACAATTTACGAGCCTTAGCGCTGTATGTGTGTGTGTGTGTGTGTGTGTGTGCGTGCTTGTGTGTGTTTCTGTGTGTATATGTGAGTTTGTTTGTGTGTGTGTATGTGTGTGTTGTTGTGTGTCTGTCTGTCTGTCTGTGCATGCGTGTTTGTTTGGGCATGTAAGGAAAATAATAGCTTTTTTCACATTTTCTACTTTGTTCTTTCCCAGAACTACCAGAGCACAATGGAAAGGTAAGTGATCTGCCTCCTGTCTCCCTCTTCTCTGTGGTTCTGAACCCAAACCCACAGCAGCACTGACTCCTGAATGTTATTCCAGAGCCCAGTGCACACTGCAGGATCCAGAGAGGGTTTCAGGAGCTCTAATCAATGTGGCAAAGCACCTGGGCAACCTGAAGTTCAGAGTCTGGGAGAAGATGCAGGAGATTGTTCAGTACAGTGAGTATACACAATAACATTCCTCAATAGTGTTTGGCCAAATATATGGAAATATGCCCAAATACCAACACAGAGTGAGACACAAACACACACAGTAACTTTGAAACAATGTATGCACTGACCAACACAACCTAAAACATACAAACACTGGCATAGTGGTAATAAATGAACAGATTCCAAATGTGATGAGTTTTTTACACAATACACACCTCCACAGACACACACATTCTCTTTCAAATACACTGTACACACACACACACACACACACAAACAAACAAACACACACACACTAATATAACCTACACATAGATCCCTATGATCCACAAGCACAATGTGCTTTGGTGAACTGCACATTCAGACTTACACACACACGCACACACACACACACAACATCCTGTGCAAACATACACACTCACACAAACATACTGTATATTCATACACATATTTACATTCACACACACACACACACACACACACACACACACACACACACACACACACACACACACACACACACACACACACACACACCACCACCACACACCACTTACAGGTTATACAGAAACACATTCACATGACACACATACACACACCATTGGTATAGGAGACATAAGCACTGGCAAATAGAGGCCAATGAAAATCACCTCCACACACAAAGGGAGATGTTGGTTCAGTCAGTGTTCAGCTCATGTGTGTGTTCTTTCTCTCTGCAGCTCCTGTCACTCTGGATCCCAACACTGCAAATCCATATCTCATCCTGTCTGAGGATCTAACCAATGTGAGATGTGGAGCTCAGTGGCAGCAGCTTCCTGATAACCCAGAGAGATTTGATTGGTACGCCAGTGTCCTGGGCTCTGAGGGCTTTAACTCAGGAACTCACATCTGGGATGTGGAGGTTGGAGAGAACACAAGGTGGATTGTGGGTGTGAAGACAGAGTCTAGCCAGAGGAAGAGAGATTATGGTTATAATGTGAGAGGGCAGTTGATAATGTATTATAGTGATGGTAAATATACAGTACGTGCTCCATCACAGCCCCCTACTCTCCTCCAAGTGAAGCAGAAACTCCAGAGGATCAGAGTGCAGCTGGACTGGGACAGAGGAAAACTCTCATTCTCTGACCCTGAGAATAACACACACCTACACACAATCACACACACTTTCACTGAGAGAGTGTTTCCGTACTTGTGTACTGATAATGTGTGTCCTATGAGGATCTTACCAGTGAAGGTCTCAGTCACGCTAAACAGCCCAGCTGATGGAGTCTCTGTCTGGACCAGCACCAAACCAGAGACAGAGAGATGGGGGTCAGTCATGAAACACACACCCTGGCTCAAGTATTGTGTGTGTGTATGCGGGGGGTTCATGTTGTCATATATCACCAACAATATTGCTCTGAGGAAATAGCAAACAGACTACAGCTGTTCTGAATTAATGATGCTCTGATTGTGATCTCTGTGTCTCTGATGAGTTTCATGGAGGTGAAAAGAGATTTTAAAAGAAAGAGAAATTCATTGTAAATGTCTTTCATCAGATATTCAGTTAAAAGTGGATTTTATTCATAATTAACATTCCAAAATGTATTCAGTACAAATGTATGGTCTGTGAGTCATATATGTTATCCAAATAAATGTGAATGAGTTACTGAACATGACTGCACGCCTTGTCGTTCATTATCCCTTACATATGGAAATCAAGGCAAATGGGATTGTTTGTTGTTACCATTGGAAGGGGAAGATTTGGGCGGTCATTGTGGTTCTGCTATGGTGAACTGGTTCTGAAGTGCCATTAAAGTGCCATTAAACTTTTTTCTTATGTAAAGATATTACCTCAGATGCCTATGTCTATGCCTATGAAAAGTGCATTGTTCTCCTCAGATACATCACGGGAGGTTAGATGAATGGGTTAGATATAGGGAAATTTTAGAATGTTGTATGCAACATCTTTTTCCAAGCTTACAGGTGACATTTGGAGTGAATGGATCCATAGCCCTGTTATTGAAGGTCACCTTGATGCTAGTAGGGAAAAGTACAAAGACATTTGACATCAAATAATGAATTGACAGGTAAAGGGGAACAGCAACTCAAGGAACTGTGAATTCTCCCCAAAGGTATTGATTTGCTTTGAATATTTATCCCCAAACTTTGAAATGAAATAGAAAGAAGAACAGTTTTAAGTAAACAAACAAAGTCCCACCCACCACAAAGTAATAGTATGTATATGGAGTTACCAGGCTCTTTGCAAAGCAGTAGAATGTTATCTACAAGGCTAAGACAATGATAAGATAAAGTCTGAATTTCCATAATCTGAATATGGATAGCAAATCTTTTATGTGGGAATTTCATCGTCCTCAGATTTGACAGAGCATGTGTTCTAGTGGAAAAAGTTGTAGATTCTGCTCACTGCGTAGATTCTGTTCACTGTAATAGCTTTTTAGAATCAATCAAGCATAAACACACACGATGAGTATGTATTTGTGAGGAGATAGACACGGTTAAGGTTTATCTTTGCATGCCTTCTGCTCTGGGCCTGAGCCATGTGTTTGCCTGGGCAGAGTTTCAGTTAGGAAGGCTGTGAAACTGACCAATCAGTGGAAGCTGCAGGCTTCTATCCTACTGCATGGGTACAGCTCAAGTGTTGTTTTTGTTGTTGTTGTTTTGTAGTCAGAAGTGATATGACATATATTGTATGTCAAGTTAGACTTAAAAAAGACTTAAAACAAGGAACAATTAACTTTTTGTTAGGCTTAACTGTGAATCCAAAAAAGGACAGGTACAGGTAGATACAGATGAGTTTAGGCAGAAAATAGCAGAAACAGTGCATCAGACGAGGAAGAAAATGGCTTCTTAGAAGAGGACTTGACCTGTCCAATATGCTGCGATGTTTTTAAGGACCCTTTCATCCTCACCTGCAGTCACAGTGTCTGTAAAGTCTGTCTGCAGCAGTTCTGGAAGAGCAAAGGATCCAGAGAATGTCCAGTCTGCAAGAAACCATCAAAGGAGGATCCTTGTCACAACTTGGCTCTAAAGAACCTGTGTGAGACCTTCATGCAGAAGAGAAGTCAGATAGCTTCAGCAGGGTCTGAGTTGCTCTGCAGTCTGCACAGTGAGAAACTCAAGCTCTTCTGTCTGAATGATAAACAGCCTGTGTGTATGGTGTGCAGAGACTCCAAAAAACACACTGGCCACAGATTCCAACCTCTTGATGAAGCAGCAGCTGACCTTAAGGTGGGTAATTAGTCCTTTAAGTCATCATGACACTAAAGAACAAACAGCTACAGAACTGGAAATGGTCAATGCTTGTTTTATTAGTTCGGTAACACTCTACGGTAAGGGTAGATGAATTATCATGAATTCATGATTAATTCATGCATTACTTCATCTCTGCATGTCTAATGAGTCATCAGGAATTAACATGAATTCATTGTTTGTCATTAATGACCTCCTGCTGAAATAGCACATGATCTTAAGCATAAATTACTCTGGGTACATCATCATGAGTCATAGGTGAAAAAGGTGAATAGTCTTGCAGAAGGTGTATCCCTCACCAGTAGATGGTGCTGTTTTCTTCCCTAATTGATATGAGCATGAGCCAATGGCTTTTTGCATTCTGGCTTCAACGAAATAGAATACTGTAGATAGAACTGTAAAAGGCACATTTGTATTATCCTTTTACTATGGGTTCATGTTATATTGTTTATAAAGTGCGGTGTATCATAGTATTGAGCAATGTTGTTTTCCAGGAAGACCTTAAGACTAGAACACAACTCTTACAGAAGAAACGGGGGGTATTTCAAGAAGCGACACAGAACTGTCACAAAACAGCAGAACACATTAAGGTGAAAGCACAGACATATGTCATACAAAAAAACAGATAGATCTCTACACAACAATCACATATACCTCAGACATACACAAAAATCACATAGGCCCATATACCCATGTACACAACAATCACAAGACCATATACAGCATTCACACATATACCTCATACACAACAATATGTAAACATCTAGGTCTATACACAGTCGCAGTGTGTCACTAACACAACACTCACAGTGTGGCAAATGAAAGTGTTTGTTACTGAAATGAAAGTTGAAATGCATGGAATTGTTATTGCTTTACCAATATCAAACCATTCTGTCGTTAGACTCAAGCTCAGTGTACAGAGAGGCAGATCAAGGAGGAGTTTGAGAAACTTTACCAGTTTCTACGAGATGAAGAGGCAGCCAGGATAGCTGCACTGAGGGAGGAAGAGGAGCAGAAGAGTCAGATGATGAAGGAGAAGATTGAGAAGATGAACAGAGAGATCTCATCTCTTTCAGACACAATCAGAGCCATAGAAGACATTGGGGATGGTGACATTACATTTCTAGAGGTGAGGTAATATTTAGCTAGAACTTAAGTGTGCAAGTGTGCAACTGTACTGATGAGTATTTAAATGACTTTGATAAACAATGAAACACATCAAAATTTCACTGAATGCACACAACTGATGCTCCTTGCTGCATTCTGATGGGCTGGTGTGATTATGTGATGTCTCACTATAGCCCTGCAGGCTGCAAAATGCTACAGACAGCTGCTTTTATATGCTGGCACCATTAATAACAAAATCATGGCCTGGTGTCAGCTTTAGAAAGCTTTAGCTTTAGCATTACAAAGTGGTTTGGCTTAAACAAGACCTAAACATGTGGGTCAAGAGAATGCCAAAGCCAAAAACCTGTTTTGCTGGAACACAAAGACACAACAAATCACTTAGCACCTAGAGTAGGTAGCTCTGGCACGCCCTCCCTGTGACGTAACACCTTCTGCGTTGCTGTCACTGGTCTGGCCAACTGCTAATCTCAAAGGATTTCTGAGTTCCCTAAAAGTGGGGAACTCAGAAAGCATTTTCTAACATCTAACATCAACCAGTAGCAAACCGAGGCATTAGAGGGAGGCGGGTCAACCATGCGTTTAGAGAAATGACAGCGCAATAGGCTCTTGGTCAGACCAAAGTCTTGCAGAGCTTTGAAAGTCGATGGCAATCAGGCTAGAGATTAGGCTGTAGGCTCATGTGCTAAAGCTAGCAGGTGATATTGTATTACAGACATCCCAACCTACAGGAACTCATTTCAGGGAGGTTTCGTTGTCATTGCACCCCGTTGGGCAGAAGTCATACACCATGCCATCTTTGGTATAATATCAACAGAATAACAAATGGATTGATCGTTT
>JAODXP020000016.1:7922313-7964908 GCA_027497455.2 Sardinella longiceps | reverse complement strand
GCTGTAGAACTTGACAAACTAGTTCATCACATTAGGCTAAAGTGATATAAGGAGGCACACCTTCACTATCATGCATGCCATTACATCCAGTCATCCTAACCTACATTTAGCAATAACTGTATCGAAGTGTGTAGTGGCTTGTCCATGCTACACCACTAGTTTGGCAACGGCATCCTACGTACTTCCACCCAAGATTTTGGCTCGTACAGTAGTCTGGCCCAACCCGCCTAGCTCGGTTCACGTACGGTTTAGTCAATCAGCGCACAGTTTAGAGCGATGTCTATGTGTGTGTATGTATGTCTGTGTATGTAGTTCAGCAGCTTGTAGTTCAACAGCCAGCCTGGTCTCAGAGTACTAACACGGACCCTTAACTCAAATCTGTGGCCATTATACGGATTTGCCCGAAATTCTGTGTGTACCCCATGGAATTGACGTCTATGCAAGTCAATGGCAAGCAGTCTCTGTGGCTGACACACGGATTCCCTGATTCAGTTACAACAGCATAGGAACGCATTCGTTATTCTCTCCTCCTACTTTCGAATTACCTTTACAAAATTGGTACATGACACTAACATCTATGATCTGGCCCCTGTGCTGACGAGATAATAAAATTATCAATTTCTCATAAGCGCTCTAAGAAAGACTGCAAAGTCTGACTGACTACCAAATACAACACTCAAGAATTAATTGCTATGGGAAGTTATCTAACAACTTGTTAAAATGCACCAGATTGCAGGAAATGGCAACTTATTTTTTCAAAAGTTTCTTGGGGGAGGACCCCCAAACCCTCCTACTACTTAACTATAGGCTACACATTAAATATGTGTATTAAATTATCCCATATTCTTGATTGATAAGATTGACAGTATTTTGAAGGTCATCATTTGATGCTGAAGTTTATTTCAGTGGTAGCCTACGTTTTGTAACCTATACGTGCCCCCTTGAAAAAAACTCTGGGCCCACCTCGGCCCCCTTGTAAATTTGGTCTAGAATCGCCACTGAACAGGACCACACTGTGTTAAAGCAGGATCAGAGAGCTGCTAGGCCTGTTCCACTGCCCTTTCATCCTGGCTAATCAGCAAACAGAGGGAGGTGTTGTGAATGTAGGGACAGAGGGAAACGGTCACTCTCTGATTCTGATAACAACACACACATACACATTCACTCAGCCATTTTCTCTCCCTCTCTCTTTCTTTCACTAAGAGAGTGTATCTATACTTGTGTATCTAATTGTAAATATACTGTAGGTATTATTTGCCATTAATTATTGTAGCCTTAAGGTAAATGGGACCACATTATGTAATTCAAGACTGTTTTCTCACTGATAAACTAAATACCTGAACCTACATATGATTTAGAGCAGGGGTGGGCAATTATTTTGGTTGAAGGGCCACATTGGCGTTTAGATTTTCACTAATGGGCCGTGGTGTTAACCGTCAACCGGTTGATGCCGGTAAATTGGCAAGTCTCAAACCAGTAGCCTCACTTTCTTTAGAGGACATGTTAACAGGCAGGGTTCAAAAAGGGGATTTGTATTTCATGACTACTACAAATTTGATCATTTAGGCCCATAATCTAAGTGTCCTTGGCTAAAAGATAAATTATTCTACTTTGGGAGGGCTCCGCAGGCCGGATTAAATAGCTCAGAGGGCCGCATGTGGCCCCCGGGCCTTAGTTTGCCACATAGAAACACTGTTCCTTTAACAATTGACCTATGGCTAAGCCACGCCCCCTCCACTCACTCGGACAAACAATCGGACATTCAGTGACGGGCGCTATTTCAAGTGTTACAGTCAAAGAGATTTCTCAGGAGATGGCTTTTGAAGACAGAAAGATAAGATATCATCTCGAAGTCATCAAAAGGCCCTTAGCTATGCACTAGAGGATTATGTTAATAATTTTGTCTTTTAGCAAGTCGATGAAAAGCTTAAGTTACACGCAACAATGTAAGGGTCCCAGTGTAAAAATGATAAACCTTATCTCGTTGCCATCGCCATTTCGGACAAGATAGACGTTAATGTTAGTTTAACAAGAGCCCTTTGGACAACCACTGTACAAAAACTAGAGTATAAGAGACCAATAAACTCCCATCAAACAAAGCTACATGATGAACAACGCAGCTAGGACATAAAGTTGGGCAGAGACGTTGACTAGCGTTAGCTATCTTTCGCTAACGTTAACATTAGTTAACGTTGATGTTGATGTTGTGGTTAACGTTAGGGACGTTAAAATAACTTTCTGTTTCTTTCCAGCAAAGTGACAACATGTTGGCTCAAATACGATGTTGACTTGCCTTAGAACAGATGTAGACATCCTTGTTAATTTTGTCCACGTTCAGTTAATGTTGTGGTCTGTCTGCTGCATAACTTTATCCAAAGCAGACACTTATCTCGGTTTAGATGAGGCTTGGGAAAAGGCAAAAATACACCCTGTCGCCCAGCCTCTCAGGATACCTTGTGTCTGAGTTGCTTGTACCCCCTGCACACCGTTTGACCATTTAAAACTTGAAATACGGTGAAAAAACATATAAAAACGAACAAAAACTGGCGAACTGCAATGTATTTCAATGGACGTGCAAGCAGAGAATGTCCGAGTGCATTGGGAGCTATGCGCACTGTGATTGGCTCATCGCGTTCGGGGGCGTGGTTTAGCCATAGGTCAATTACAGTGTAACAACATACCATTCACTAGGCACTAACAGCAACCAATCAGATTTATTCTCAACCAAGAGGAAGTCCCACCTTTCAGCAGTTTTTCCAGATAGGAATTCAGAGAAAACAGGTGGTGCTCGATCAGTCTGGATTTTATTTGAGTTACGTAAGTAGAACTCCATTGATTCACTCATTCTAGTTTTGACAGATGTTGAAGTGTGAAGTGATTCTTGAATAGTATGCGTTTATTTACAGTTCATCTTGTAAAGCTAGGTGAAAGCATTTTAAAACCTAACTGAAAGTGAAAGTAAATCTTATACAGAGGGCAGAGACGGAACAAACAGAATGGCGTCTTCATCTTTTGCTGAAGAGGATTTCTCTTGTCCTGTGTGCTGTGACATCTTTAAGGATCCTGTAGTCCTCTCATGCAGTCACAGTATCTGTAAAGTCTGTCTGCAGCAGTTCTGGGAGACTAAAGGATCTAGAGAATGTCCAGTCTGTAGGGAGAAATCTTCAAATGACAACCCACCCCTTAACCGTCATTTGAGGAACCTGTGTGAAGCTTTCTTACAACAGAGAAATCAGAGAGCTTCAGCAGGGTCTGAGGTGCTCTGCAGTCTACATGGGGAGAAACTCAAACTCTTCTGTCTGGATGACAATCAGCCTGTGTGTTTGGTGTGTCAGAGCTCAAAGAAACACACTGGACATATGTTTCATCCGGTAGATGAAGCTGCACTTGATCGCAAGGTACTGTCCTTGTAGTTTTAAAAAAGTTGATTATGCACTTTAAAGTCATATATGTCAAGTGTAAATTTAATTCTGAATACTGGTTATCCACCCTCACCCTTTCTATGCAATTCCAATAATTCAGCAAGAATTCATGTGGTTTCACTTCATTTAAACAATGCTGTATATTTTATGCTCCAATGGAAAGTAATTTTTGTTGTGGGCCCTAAGTGTTAGATATTTTAGATAAGTGCAAGTGTCGCATTGTGACAGAACAAGTGAAAGTAGAAACACTTGACATGATGAGAACGCATATTACTCATTATAGCATCTGTCTCCCTCACACACAGAGAAGGTAAGCTAAATGTAAAAATTGGGTATCAGAGTTCTTTGTGTAATGTGTTTGACGAGGTCATGTACAATAAGAATAAGATCTTTCATCAGTCGTCATTCATTCCAGGAGGAACTGAAGGCTAAACTGCCACCTTTACAGAAGAAACTGCAGACCTTTAAAACGGTTAAGATCACATGTGATCAAACAGCAGAATATATCAAGGTGAGAAAGACAACTTCTGCCATTGTTCACAATACAAGTAAAAATATGGCAGTATTCTAAGCATTACAAGTTTATTTAGGCCCAGGCCCAGCACACAGAGAAGCAGATCAAGGAGAACTTTGAGAAGCTTCACCAGTTTTTACGAAATGAAGAGGCAGCCAGGATGGCTGCACTGAGGGAGGAAGAGGAGCAGAAGAGTCAGATGATGAAGGAGACAATTGAAAAGATGAGCAGATTGATCTCATCTCTTTCCAACACAATCAGAACCATTGAAGAGCAGATGGGAGCTGATGATGTCACATTCCTGCAGGTATTTATTTCCACTGATCCCAGGCATTTATGCCAATGTCTAATACAGCATCTCCAGAAAAAGCACAGTAACTGTCCCATAGTTTTTCTAAACCACTCAAATACACACATTGACACACACACACACACACACACACACACACACACACACACACACACACACACACACACATATAAAATATGTATATGGGCAATTCCAGCGTTATAGACGTGACATTTTCGTGCATTATTGATGAACAAAATGCCACATAACCTCCGCAAACCTAGCAGTATTTCACCATTTTTGTTCATATTCTTATGCAAACTCCATGGCTGAATATAGGCAAACACAAAAAATTAATATCATGATTTACATTATAAGAATATGAGCCTTTCAATTTGCGTTATGTACGTGATAAACGGTCAAACTTTTGAGAGAGTAGGTTTTGCTGTGAAGTGTGTGAAATTTCTAAAGAAATGTAATACCAAACAGGACACCTCAGTAAAGACAGAGAAAGACTTAATTTCAAATGTAAATGTAAAAAAGTTGGTTTTCATTGGGAGAAAGTTATGGACGTGACGCCTGGAAAAACCTTCCAAAAAGATACAAAAAAATTGTGAATGGTGGATTTCAACCTGTAACGACAGAAATAGTAATATAACAATAAAAAATAACTGATAGCATTGCAGCTTTGTGTGTGTTATCACCCACGTATGCCCATTATAAGCCCCTCCATAGACTTACATTATACTGTAGCTGAATAGGGCAAAATTTTTAACAAACAGATATCCCTTCGAAACTTGCTCCGTTGAATATTTACATTGAGATGATACTTTTTTGTATTGCAAGTTTTCTGGAAGAATTGTGTATGTATGTCCATGTAGAAGAGACTTGAAGTTTTAAGGTGAGGTTTACTTTTTCGTGGAATTGCCCATACATAAAATATGTAGATGTATATGTAATGCCTTTAAACTGACAATAAATCCTTCTATTTACCTCAATTCTCAGAACTACAAGAGCATGGTGGAAAGGTGAGTTATCTGCCTTCTAGTCTCTCTCTTTTCTGTGGTTCTGAACCCAGACCCACAGCAGCACTGACTCCTGAATGTTATTCCAGAGCCCAGTGCACACTGCAGGATCCAGAGAGGGTGTCAGGAGCTCTGATCAATGTGGCAAAGCACCTGGGCAACCTGAAGTTCAGAGTCTGGGAGAAGATGCAGGAGATTGCTCAATATGGTGAGAAGAAACACACACACACACTCTCTCTCTCTCTTTCATACTATCTCTCTCTCTCTCTCTCACACACACACACACACACACACACACACACACACACACACACACACACACACTGGGTAACAGTAAAGATGTTCATTATCACCACACCATAAGTTATTCTCATCACATCACACTCAGCTGATGTGTGTTTTCTCTCTCTGCAGCTCCTGTGACTCTGGATCCCAACTAAACACTTCAAGCCCAGATCACATTCTGTCTGAAGATCTGACCTGTGTAACATTGGGTAGGAGACAGCAGCTTCCTGATAACCCAGAGAGATTTAAGGCATTTCAATGTGCCCTGGGCTCTGAGGTTTTCTCAGGGACTCACTGCTGGGATGTAGAGGTTGGGGACAGTACAGGCTGGGAGGTGGGCGTAATGGCAAAGTCTTCCTACAGTAAAGGAGTATGTTTGTCAGACAGCACATTTAGAGAAGAATGCTGGTTTGTCTATCATGACAGGGCAACTTTTCAAAAACAGGAAATGTCTTATAATTGTCTCGGACTGAACCCAAAGCCAAAGGTAGTTAGAGTACACCTGGAAGGGAGTTGGGTGACATTCTGTGACCCTTTGAATCAGAAATATCTCTGCTGTTTTGAGATGCAACCAGAAATTTGTTGGCAATTGTTTGGTGATGTGAACGTGTTCCCCTACTTTAAGACCAACTCCTCTCTGAGGATCTTACCAATGACTGCTGCAGTAACGGTAGAACAGAGGCAGCTCAGGCCAGAGTCCTGCTGCAGGAAACCTGAGGAGAAGAGATGATCCCCAGTATCAGTGGGTTTGATGAGCATGAAACACTCAGCATGCTGATATTACTTTAGTTGTGTGCAATGAGTAATGTGTTAGCTGCAGATATTGTATGTTCTCTGGATTGTAATACTGCAAAGGCACCGAATGTTGGCTATTTCTTTCATGTAAAGGCAAATGATGTGACTGTTATAACAATTGTTGCTCTGTGAAGTGGACCGTATTCTGTAGATCACGGCAGGGAAACTGATAATTGCTGAATTCTGATATGCTTGTTCTACATAAATATTGATTTGAGAAATTAAAAAAATAAATACATAAAAAATATCACTGTGGCTGCCTTTTTTGAGTTTTTCCTTTGAATTGAAAATGGCCTCATCATCTTTTGTGGAGGAGGATTTCACTTGTGCTGTGTGCTGTGACATCTTCAAGGATCCTGTCCTCTCCTGCAGTCACAGCATAAATAACAGGAGAGAAGTTGAAAAGCATCAGCAGGGTCTGAGGTGCTCTGCAATCTGCACAGTGAGAAACTCAAACTCTCCTCTCTGGAGAGCCTGTGTGCCTGATGTGCCAGACCTGAAAAAAAAAAACACACACATAAATGTCATACCTTCCATCATGTAGGTGTGTGTGTTTATACGCGATGATGATCTATATGAATTTGTGAAGCCTATGGATAATTTGTAACACATACTGTATTTCCCAATCCATATTCCAGTTACTCAGACGCACAAAGATGTGAGTATGTTGTGTATGTATGTGAGTATGTTGTAGTCAAACATCAAATTATTCATCATGAGAGAAAATAATTTCTGTGTGAGGGCAGTGTCACCGTGTGTGACTAATCCACTGATCTGAGGTCAGTCTTTGTCTCACTAATAGTCACAGGAAAGAGGCAAATCTATATGCACTGAGGCAGGTAGGCTACAGTACAGTGCATAAACTGATCATGAGTGACTGACTGAAGTGAAAAAAGAAACTGGCTCTTTAAGAGACATAGCAAAACTAACCAATCAGAGTCCCTCTTTACTAGAACCCCACCCCCTCACAGCCTGAATGAGGAAGTGCAGCTAAGAGAGAAGGAGAGGACTGGGGTTACAGTAATTCACTGGGATAACATTACATGTGACTGATATTGCTTGTCATGGTCTGGAAAGTGAAAGTAAAGTTGTACAGTACAGTCCTGGAATTTAACAGGAAAGATGGCATCCAAGTCTGAGGAGGACTACTGTTGTCCTGTTTGCTGTGACATCTGCAAGGATCCTGTTATCACTTCATGTAGTCACAGTATTTGTAAAGTCTGTCTGCAGCAGTTCTGGGAGACTAAAGGATCCAGACAATGTCCGGTCTGTGGGAGGATATCTTCAAAGGATAACATTACACTGCCACCTATTCTGGCTCTAAGGAACCTGTGTGAGACATTTCTAAAGGTGAGAAGTCAGAGAGCTTCAAACTCCTTTTCTGTCCCCTGCTGCTAATCAAATAATTCACCTCTTGAATAGGAGCAAACATAAGGAAACCCAAACAGTTAAAGTTGACATCATCTCAGCCTGTACTCAGTCATTGGCAGGGATGCAGTGTAATAAAATATATGCATTTAAATTGAATAATTGTAAAATTTGCTTAATATCCTTTTATGCTCTGACTTTGTCTAATGTTAACGTTAATTCATTCCATCCAGAATGAGCTCAAGACCAAACTGCAGCCCTTACAGGAAAAACTGAAGACTTTTGGAAAAGTGAAGCTCATCTGTGACCAAACAGCAGCACATATTCAAGTCGGACATAATATCAAAATACAGTGCTGGTAACGTATATAAACTGAAAAATACTAAAAGGATTGGAGCTCCATTTGTCATTGTTGTGTTTTATCCAGACTCAGGTCCAGCACACAGAAAAACAGATCAAGGAGGAGTTTGAGAAGCTTCACCAGTTTCTAAGAGATGAAGAGGCAGCCAGGATAGCTGCACTGAGGGAGGAAGAGGAGGAGAAGAGTCAGATGATGAAGGAGAGGATTGAGAAGATGAGCAGAGAGATCTCATCTCTTTCAGACACAATCAGAGCCATAGAAGAGCAGATGGGAGCTGATGACTTTACATTCATGCGGGTAGGAACCCCTTTTGATGTCTATTACTGTAAAGAGTGTATTTGAAAGTGTGGTAATACATTTGATGATGAAACCTCTGGATGTTACAACCTATATGCTACAGAGACACACACACACACACACACACACACACACACACACACACACACACAGTATGTGACATACTCCCTGTTCACTCACTGTTCTTATTTTCAGAACTACAACACTACAGTGGAAAGGTGAGTGATCTGCCTCCTGTCTCTCTCTTCCCTGCGGTTCTGAACCCAAACCCACAGCAGCACTGACTCCTGAATGTTATTCCAGAGCCCAGTGCACATTGCAGGATCCAGAGAGGGTTTCAGGAGCTCTGATCAATGTGGCAAAGCACCTGGGCAACCTGAAGTTCAGAGTCTGGGAGAAGATGGAGCAGATTGCTCCGTACAGTGAGTAAAAATACTGTACATAGACACACACATCCAAACATACTGTATCATCAGATAGTGATAGTGTGTTGTTTGTGAGTGTGTGACTGTTTGTTTGTGTGTGTGTGTGTGTGTGTGTGTGTGTGTGTGTGTGTGTCACAGAGAGGTAGTGTGTAATTTGTGTGTGTTTGATTGTATGTCATGTAGTGTGAGTGCTTGTGATAGATGTGTGTGTGCGTCATCAATTAGTGTGTGTGTGTGTGTGTGTGTGTGTGTGTGTGTGAGTGTGTGTGTGTCATCAGCAGAGTTACTCTGTGTGTGTGTGATTGTGATATCTAGAGATAAATAGTGACTGTGTGTGTCATTAGATAGAGTGGTAGTGTGTGTGAGTGAGTGTGTGTGTGCATGTGTGTGTGTGTGTGTGTTTATGTTATCAGATAGAGGGGTCATCCCATGTCAGATGGACCAATGCCTCTGATTTGACCTGCTCAGAATTAGCTGATTGGAGTATGTGTCCATACATCTCAAAGGAATGTGTGCAAAAGTATATTTCAGCTCAGTATAAATATTTCTCTAAAAATCGTGCTTTAGAATGAACCCACTCCCTATTCAAAAAAAAGTACCCATAAGCAGTAATGCATACTTCAAACTATAATCCAAAAACTATTTGAGATTATTTTAGGTTATTTTAAGCTTTTTTAATATAATGGTTATCATACCTTTTGAGGTTTGACTGCACTGCTGTCTGCTACTGGAGTGAAAGTTGTTGAGAAGAAACCACACTCTCTTAGGTATTTATTACATCTATTCCACCATGTTCTAGGCTACCAATGCGTTTCGGTGTCAAACAGTCATCAGTGTATGACTGCTTATGTATGTGAGTGATTTGACCAGGTGTGTGTGTGTGTGTGTGTAAGATCTGTCCATCATCCACATTCTCATCACACACCACTTAGTGTTCAGCTTATGTAATGTGCATGTTGAGGTTCTGTGTTTGTTTGAATGGCACGGCTCCTTTTTTCTCACTCTATGTTTCATCGAATGGAGCGCTTTACGTCAGTGCAAACAATGTTGTAATAGATGGTGCAATGAGAGGTTTGATGAAATGCAAATGGCTTTGACCTCAGCTAAGGTTAGGCCATTTGTAGGTTATTGACAGTTCAGTTTGAAACTCGGTTAGGTTTTTTTCGCGAGATACCTGGACAGAGGATTCATTGTTTGGATCAGTCTCTCAGATCATGTGTTCTTTCTCTCGACAGCTCCGGTCACTCTGGATCCCAACACTGCTAACCCATATCTCATCCTGTCTGAGGATCTGACCAGTGTGATATACAGTACTGAGAGACAGCAGCTTCCTGATAACCCAGAGAGATTTGATGGGTATCTCAGTGTCCTGGGCTCTGAGGGCTTTAACTCAGGGACTCACTGCTGGGATGTGGAGGTTGGAGAGAATGATTATTGGGACCTGGGTATGATAACAGAGTCTCTCCAGAGGAAGGGACTCATCTACTGCTTGAGTGGAGTGTGGTACGTGAGGTATGATGGTGAGGGATATGAAGCATGTGATTCACCTCATGAATCCACTCCTCTCACAGTGAAGCAAAAACCCCAGAGGATCAGAGTGCAGCTGGACTGGGATAGAGGAAAACTTTCATTCTCTGACCCTGATAATAACACACACTTACACACTCTCACACACACTTTCACTGAGAGAGTGTTTCCGTACTTCTGGACATGGTCAAATCTCACTCCTCTCAGGATTCTCCCAGTAAAGCCTTGTGTGACTCTGACTCATCCCAGTTAGAGCTTATCCAGCCTCTGTGTTCCCATGGATGACAAGAATCCAAAGCCCTGATGGGAACACACATCTCTACCATTTATTAGTTGGAGCTCATGACAGTTAGAGATCAGACTGACTCCGGAACAGGATCATACACTGAGAGGGAAGCCAACAGGGAAAACCAAAGCCAAACAAAATTGTGTCTTATTGTGTGGGTATCAACATCTAAAGCTGTGCTATTGTTCAGGTGTGCTGTTTAGTACTGAGATTGAAGCCGATGGAGAAAAGAAACATGGATGTTAAAGGGGGGGGTCAGAATTTTCAATGTTAAACCTCATTTCCAAGTAAGCCTGAGTGATATCTGTCACTGGAGACCGTTTCCAACTCATTTCATCCAGTCCTTCTATCAGCTGAGTTCGCTGGTGCTAAACTAACACAAGTGACCGGACACCGCTAGCTAGCCAATAAAAACAGTCTTGCAAACTCCACAGTACACCCAAAGCACATAAATTATAATGCAAAGCTATCAAGTTAAATGTACATGTTGATAGAACAATGCTATCCTGGCATCACTATGATCATATTACAATTTGAGGGACTAGATTCTCGGCAGCAGCAGAATTTTACTTTGCTCCGGTAGTTACGTGGAGTGGTGTGAGCAGAGATTGAAACAAACGTTTCAACGTTTCAGTCTTTATTTACATCACTGGGACAATGTCTGCTAATGTCTTTGATCTCAAGTGTCGAATGTGTCGTCATGTCAGATCAGACACTGAACCCCCCCTTTAAAACTTAAACTACTAGCACTGATGCTCAGATGATTTATAGTACTCTTGTGGTATTAGACATAGTATAGTGACATTTAATAAATCATGCATGGGATTACATGTATGTTTCTACTTGTGTTTTGTCTGCCACATAACCTTGTGACACTTCAAACATGTATTGTTTTCTCATATCTGCACACCGTGTGGTTCATTATCCCTTTAAGGAGACTGTATATCCTACTATGGCTTTGCCCGCACAGTTTGCACACAGTGTGCACTGCAATGTTCAGGTATACTTTTTTCCCTAGCTGTCTAGATGCATGTCGGAGTCCTGTGTCCGATGGCAGCAACACAGTTCAGTTTCTGATCTTCATCTTTCACTAGCAAAACACTTCAGTTAACATCCATAATAAACACACAAGAAACTCTTGGGACACATCCTGGTTTACTCCACAAATTAATATTTGTAAACTGTTTTATACCGTCTGGTATACTTGGTTGTGTGTGCGTGTGCTGGCGCTGCACGTGGATGTGATGATGCTGTTCCACACCGGAGCAGCTCCTAACTGTGTGTGTGTGTGTGGGCCCCAAACCCCTCCACTATCCCAGTCTCCACCTCTCCCCAACCCTCGGTTCATCCTTTACAAGGGGCAGCATTACCAGACTGCATCTCTGGCACTGCATTGTCTCTCCAGCCTCATGCCTACAGATAAACGACACACATGGATACGGAGATGGGATGTGAGGAGCCGCTTCCTGGAGTCATGCTTGTTGTCCAATCACGAGTTCCAGCCATGCCGTTTTTAATGATCGCATCCGGTTCACACACTTATTGCATCTTCATCTTCAACTGCATCCTTAGTGCAGTGGAGAGGTTCATTCTGTAACATTGAGGTCTATGGCAGAATACCAGAAGTTCACCGAACTTTTAAAAGTCTTATTTTTCCGAATTATGGATGTACATTTTGTACATAATGATCTCCATCTTTTTAGATCACGTCAAGCTCATATACAATATTTATATCAAAGCCCATACCATACAAAAATACATAGGAATAAAGAATCTGGCTTTACGGAGCTTATTTATTCATCTAGCGAAAGCAAGGGTGACTGAGGTGGTAACTGGTAGATCGGATGTAAAAAAAAAAAAAAAACACTTTTTCCCCATAGACATGAACTATCACTAAGTATCTTGCTCCAGACCTATTAAGAATGTTTGGCTGAACCACATGGCAATACACACACACTAACATCTGGTTTCTACTGAATGACATTTGAACACCAAAAAAAAAAAAAAACAAGCAAATACATAACTCACGTTTAACACCGTGAAGGTGATGATGATGGGCAGCCAATAGTGGCTATGACAATAGATATGTTCTTTAACCCCATCAATGATTTGTCTCCTTATGAAGGTAAATGCCCAGACTTCCAGTCAACTGACTAGTTTGCTCTATGACATCAGAGAGTGGGGTTTACCAACGTTATATATGCAAATAAGTTAGCTGGCATGCATCCGTTAGCCTACATGGTCATGAGTTTGTGTTTGTGTGTAATTTCTTATCTGTCAGAACTTTATTTTTTTCAGCTGTACATGTATGAGTTGTAGTAGCCTAAACTGTATTCATGAGTTATGGCATCTGGCCGCAATATCTATCTAAACAGTAGATGGCACCGTGTGCACCCTGCAGAGCCACATTCTCTAGCACTCTAATGTTCTAGTAATAGATAGATAGATAGATAGATTGATAGATAGGGCTGCAACGATCAAATCGACTATTTTGTTGATTTTCTTACACAACAAAGGTTTCGGGAGACAGTCCGAAAGCTGTATGACGTTCTTAAGATTGAGTGTGCAAACTACTTAGGCTTAAGACCATCATAAATTATCTCTGAATTCTGGAGACGAGCACAAGTGACTGGAACATCACGCAGATGGAGACCATCCTCCTCAGGACAGTAAGGTGAAGTCACTGCAGAGACAGATGCAACTTATGATTACTCCTCCACATCTGTGGAAATATAAGACTTAGGCATGTTATCTCCCTTCAGAATGTGATTCTCTTCTCTGATTGGCTGATGGGGTGGCCATTAACTTCTTATAACCTGCTGCCCCACCTGAGACGGTTATCTGTTAAAAATGATCCCTTACTTAATGTGACATACTCTAGTTTTACGCCTTCTATCAGGTTCTATTGTGTTCTTTACTCGGAGACCCCCACCCCACTCCTCACACAGCAATCTCAACGGACCCCTAATGGTAAGGCCAAAGATAAAATCAGCTGGACTGAAGCCTAGTGACTCTGGTGTTGTTTCCTGCACAGCAAATAAAAGAAGTAGTCCGTCATCCCACTCTTTAGTGTCATCACAGTAAGTAGGCTACAAAGCATAGAGTTCAACATCTGATGAAACCTTTCCAAGGCTCCTTCAGCCTGACGGCCAATTCAGACCAAAAACTGAGCATGAGCAGGGTGTAAGCGGCGGTTTTGGTCCGTTTTCGTTTAGAATGCATGTTAATAGGTTAGGTCATTCACACGGCACGCATATTCTGTGCACGCATGTTTCGCACGGTGAACCACTCTGCTTTTTTGAAATACAGTAGGAAGGAGTTCTATTTTTCCAAGCGTTTTCAGCGTGGTAAGCGGGACTTGCGTGGTGTCCATAGATTTTGAATGCAGAGCTCTGACAACAGATTGGCGTAGAACACTGCAGAGACCATTTCTAGTGTGAATGCACAAGACCACAGGCAGTGCTCAGGGACAGCCCCGCTCCCACACCGCGAATGCGAATTGTGTAAATCGGGCCTGAGAATGATAATCACTCGACACCACATGCGTGTCAGACAGCTAACACAAGATTTCTGTGAGGTGACAGGTGTGAGACAGACAGGTGTGACAGAAATTTTGGTCTGACAAAATCTGACCCCTAATCTGTCTGCACTATTTTAGGCTGCCCAAAAGTTGAAAAGCGAATTAACACACGCAACACAGGACTAGCTTTAAGTGAATGCAACAGAACCACTTCAGGGTAGCTGTAGTCACACACATGGGCAAAGGCCCCACACAGTCCAAAATAATCTGCTCAAATGTCTCACCAATCACCAATGGATCAGATTGGAGCAGGGGGAAAAACTTGATTTGATTTCCCTGCAAGTTGGCAGTGGTGGCATGACCTATATTGCTTCACTACGTCTGTGTGTAATGGATGGTATGTTTTCTTCATGACTCAAATGACCTTCAAAGTCATGGTCATGACCTAGTGTCAAAACTTTATCAAAAATTTATCAGGAACCACAAGTTGGAAATTTACTATTATAATAAACATTTTGTGTAATTACGTGATCAGGGCTGTTCATGTGCCACGTATGCGTTGTATGCTTAGGCCAATACAAATTGCTTTGGATTGATAAATGACATGTTCCAAGTACAACCTTGCACACTCATTTCTGGCTCCTAGTCAAAGATATGTAATTTTCCTATGACCAATTAGTGTTTTAAAGTGTGTCACAAACATGAAACTCCGACACCCGTGCATACCTCCCTTCCGTATGAAACTGCTGCCAGTAAAGGAGGCAAATCAGAGGCAAAACTCACCACACCCACCTGAATGTCAGTGACTGCAGTAATAGCCTATAAGAACTGGTTCTACGACACATACTGCAGAACTGTCTAATCGTTTTTGTTCATTCAACCAGTCTGAATGAGGAAGTAGGAGCTTCAGTGCAGATTACAGAGAAGGATCAGATTAACTCATTTGTGTATTTAAATTTTCTGTAAAGTTAAAAGTACAGTTTGGTTTCTTAGGCGTGGAATTTACAAGGAAATGGCTTCAAAGTCAGAGGAGGATTACTGTTGTCCTGTGTGCTGTGACATCTACAAGGAACCCGTCATTATGTTGTGTAGTCACAGTGTGTGTAAAGCCTGTCTGCAGCAGTTCTGGAAAACCAGAAGATCCAGACAATGTCCAGTCTGCAGGAGTCGCAGTTCAATGGACCCTCCACCTAATCTTGCTCTACGGAACCTGTGTGAGATATTCTTACAAAAGAAAAATCAGAAAGGATCAACAGGCTCTGAAATGCTCTGTAGTCTGCACAATGAGAAATTCAAACTCTTCTGTTTGGTGGATAAACAGCCTGTTTGTTTGGTGTGCCGAGACTCTAAAAAACATCGGAACCACACCTTTAGTCCCATAGATGAAGCAGCCCAGGACTTTAAGGTAGGTAGTCTCTCACTGATGTATTATACCATTGATAGTAACTTGTAGGTCACAACCAGTGGCTATCCATAATATTGACCAATGTGCTTCATGGCCGGTGTTCCATGTTGGATGGTTTTCCTGTTGACTGGCGATGTTTGCCTAATTGCACTTAATATGCATAAGGTCCTGCCCATGGAAATTCAAATGGGCGGTCGTGGCAAACCCCTCATTTTCACGATACACATTTCAAGGGAAAAAACCGCAATAAAGATCTTTCCAAAAGTTTGGCTTACTGTCTAACCTTCCTGTCCTCTAACATTATACAAAATAAGTCGTAATCTGCTATGTTAGCAGAAAAACACGACGATAGATAATATCGTTTTCAGTCGTGATCGAAACCATGATCACGGGAGCAAAGAGTAAACTTCAGAAATAGTCCATGCTATCCTGTTACGCCACCAGGCTCGTCTTAATGCCGCTGCTGCACAGATATTTGACTTAATTAGGGCCTATTGTCACAGGTTAATATTAGAGGTAAATAGGCTACACCCATGTCAACTGGTGCTATCACAAGTTAACATAAACAAGCACAGCGAGTTTGATACCAGTAAACAATCCTACAGTCCAAATGGCATCAGCATTGTGGCCTACACACTCTCCTCACCACAACCTGCGTTTATAAAACTTACTAACTAGAGAAAATGAATGAAATTACTATGCAACTCGAACCTTGGCCGCAAAAATGTTCTAAACATTTCTAAAAGATACCGACCTATCTCTTTACGCCACTCATGATGGTAACAATCGCCCCTAACAAATTTTGACACAGGGTATTTGGAGCTCAATGCATAAAGAACCCAAGCTGAGAATGTAATTTCATAAGTCTGGTTTTATCGGAAACAGGATTTCGTAGGCTATGTTATTTCGTATGTTAACTGCATGCTGCAAAACTTGATGCGTTTGAAGCTGATCCCTTTTGATTGTCATTGCATCGATGATAATGACCCATATTTCTGTATCAAACTCGCTGAGCTTGTGATTATGTTAACTTGTGATAGCACCAAATTGACATGGACACCATATGGCCTAGGCTCTAATTAAAATGATTTATAATTTTATGTTCACTCAATGGTAATCCCTAGTGGCGTAGTAGGATGCGTATAAGGCCAAGGAAAAAAATTTCATTCTTGCTCTTGTGATCATGGTTTCGATCACGACTGAAAACGATATTATCTATCGTCGTGTTTTTCTGCTAACATAGCAGATTACGACTTATTTTGTATAATGTTAGAGGACAGGAAGGTTAGACAGTAAGCCAAACTTTTGGAAAGATCTTTATTGCGTTTTTTTCCCCTTGAAATGTGTATCGTGAAAATGAGGGGTTTGCCACGACCGCCCATTTGAATTTCCATGGGCAGGACCTTATGCATATTAAGTGGAATTAGGCAAACATCGCCAGTCAACAGGAAAACCATCCAACATGGAACACCGGGTCTTCTGCCTAAATTTGTAAAGACCTTCTTAAGAACATCAGGTTCTCTAACCATTTCCTAAAAACATTGTAAAAAACTAAAGATTTATGAGTGATTCTTAAAGTAACACTGTTTGGGATAGACATGAGAAAAAAAAGAATATACTTAAAGGAGAAAGCCGGCGTGAATCAACACGTAGTCCTACTGTTTTGTAGTGCCAAATGCTATTGTTAGCCACCTCAATCACTGGATTTCATGCAAGGCAGACTGAGATACCGAAACGGCAGCTAACGTTAACAGAATGGGGCATTTCAAAACAAAAAGGAAATCGATTAAGTTTCGTTTTTGACATGCCTCATTCAGTTAGTGTTAGCTGCCGTTTCGCAAACTTGGTCCACGATGCACAAAATTTTATTGTTGAGGTAGCTTTCAGTAGCGCTTAGCAGTATAAAACAGCAGGGCTAGGTGTTGATTCACGCCGTGTTGATTTTGTAATGGCATTGTTTGGGTTATTTTGATAATGACATCTTTCAAGGTTCAAGGATATTTGTCACATACAATGAAATACTTGCGTAAGACATGTAGTGAAATTGCATTATGAAAGACAGAGAAAGGCTAAAAGGAGAGAGGATAAAAAAGAGAGATAGTCCAAGATGAAATAAATGAAAATCTAAAATAATAGCTTAACAGGAGGGAGAATGAGAGATGACGTGCACAGAGATCTTATCGACCCAGGCAGTTGGGGTTGTTCACTCTCAGCAGGAGCGGTTTCTGGCATAGGCGATATTGGCGGTCGCCCAGGGCGGCATTGTCAGGGGGTGGTAGGGACATAGGCTAAGCATTGTACGATGACGTTCAATGTTGTTGGTATAAGTAGTAGGTATTGTTGATATATACAACAACAAATGTAACACAACAGACACATAAGGCCAAGTAGTACTTGTCAATCAATCAAGAATATGAACTGCAGATTTAATTTGTGAGGCAGTAGGGAGGGTTGAGGTAGCCTGACATAGCCGACCATAATGCTGCTGTTCATCCGTATTCATGGTCTGGAGGTTCTTTAACCTGACGCGATTATACTGCAGGGGGTAGGGCATTCACTTTTGGTTTGAAACAATTGGACAGCTCGTCTAATCAGCGTCGCTTATTGGCCGGTAGACTCTCTATCGATATAAACACGGCCAAGAGGACCGTGCCCAGACCATGATACGTATGAACATTCGTATTATGGGCGGGCTATGTCAGGCTAGGGTTGAGGTCCTCCCTCAATAATTTTTTTAAAAGTGAGTTGCCATTTCCTCAGGGGGGCAGATAAGGGTTCGCAGGGCACCAAAGAGGGTAGGACTGCCCCTGACTCTCAGGTGGCAACACAGCCCACCAGTGTAGGGTATAGTCCATGGTATGGTCCCGCAACAGATCACAGATCACAGCCAAGGCATTCAATCGACTCACGGTAGGAATGCAATCAGCGCAGCGCAGACTTCACACAACCGAAGAGGGCAGTACCTCCCAACTCGTCCATTTTCCTAGCCTAGAACTCTAGGCGTTCCCCTAGCGGTAGCAAATTTGAATTTGCACAGCGGATACGTCTAGAGACCCCTGATAGAAACCGTTGTATCCTGCCTCTGGTGGCAGATAACCAATCACAGCGCGGTATGTGTACAGGAAATCGTAAGGCGGGCTTTGTACGATGACGACAGTCCTGCTCAAACCAGAGCCGTATATAGAGAATCGTCTTTGGCTTTAGTTTTGGAGGAATTGCACTTGTCTATTTCTTTGAAAGTGGAACAAGAAAGTGCACTGAAGTCTTTCGTTCTGAAAAAAGATGTCTTTGCCGTGTTACTGACGGGCTACGGGAAAAGTTTGATATACCAGCTGGTACCACTGGCTGGAACGCTAGCCTATTACGTGGAGAGGCAGTTTGAAACACAACGCAATCACCCGCCCCTCCATTGAGGCACAGTCTATCAGTGGTCTTCAGACTATGCATTCTTATGATATAGTCTGGCGTGTCAGGCTACCATTTTTCCCCTCTGCATCTGAATTGCTTGGCCTACTCTGCTGCTGGCACTCTGAATGGCTGCATCCCGCTGCCTTGATCCTCACCTCCTTCACAGCCCATCGGAGACGTTTCGGACGAAAACGCTCTCAGGCTCCGCAAGTTTGTCAGTCAGAGGAGCGCATTACATCTTGACATTAATCTAAGTGTCATTACCAGAAGTTGTCTTAGTCATAACAGGTTGACATTAAATTTGTTTGTGATATCTTTCTAATGACAACTTGACATTAATCAGGATGATATTTACTGAGAATTTCTTTATCATGTCAACTTCATATAAACAGAAAAAAAATTGGATTCATGACGCATGATCACAAATACATGACATGACTTTTATATTTAGATGTGCAAGGTTACAGACCAATTCTAACACTAGGATAGTTTACAAAAAGGGTTGACTCATTATGACAATGTGTAACACATCCCTCCTTTCTGCATGTTGTGATAGCTCATGTTTTCCCAAAAGCAGCCCTGTAAATTGATTTACACATTCCCTCAAAGACTCCTAACAAATAATGGAACTTCTTTCATAGTGTCTGCATTGTTATGTCGTAGACATTTGCCTAATCTAGTATTTCTTTACTCCAGGAGGCACTCAAGATCAAACTGCTGCCCTTACAAATTAAACGGAAGATATTTGCAAAAGCTACCCTCATCTGTTATCAAACTGCAGCTCATATTACAGTGAGGCATTATATAAAATTATATATTCAGTATGTTATTGAATGATTTCAATGATTTCTGTGTTATTGAAAAATCTGGAATTGAAATTATATCAAAATGTATGTAAAATATTCCGTTTAGACTCAGGCTCACTGCACAGAGAGGCAAATCAAGGAGGAGTTTGAGAAGCTTCACCAGTTTCTCAGAGATGAAGAGGCAGCCAGGATAGCTGCACTGAGGGAGGAAGAGGAGCAGAGGAGTCAGTTGATGAGAAGGAAGATTGAGCAGATGAGCAGAGAGATCTCATCTCTTTCGGACACTATCAGAAGCATAAAAAAAGAGATGACAACTGAGGATGCCACATTCTTGCAGGTAGGGCCATTTGTGTGCTGTCAAATTATTTTGTTAGAATTCGTTTAATTTCATTGACCTGCTAGCAGAGTCATCGGGGGCTTTGATGAGCACAACCCCAACCTGACGCATTTAGGCCTAGCCTAAATGATGCATATAATAAAAACCGCCAATGACACCAACTGCACTTGTCAAGATCAGGATTTTTATTGGAAAAGAAGGATTGTTCGAGTGTTCACAGGCTGTTGTTGTGGCAACAGCCGAAAATTCTCAGAACAGCATTTGTCAAAATTTCAGTCTTCATCATAAAGGATGCGAAAACCAGGCTTTAAGGAAAAAGCCGGCGTGAATCAACACAGTCCTACTGTTTTATAGTGCCAAGCGCTATTGTTAGCCACCTCAATCACTGGATTTCATGCAAGGCAGACTAGCGAAGATAGATAGCGAAACGGCTGCTAACGTTAACAGAATGGGGCATTTCAAAACGAAAGCAAATCGATTAGGTTTCTTTTTTGACATGCCTCATTCAGTTAGTGTTAGCTGCCGTTTCGCAAACTCGGTCTACGAGGTCGCTTTCAGTAGCACTTAGCTGTATAAAACAGCAGGGCTAGGTGTTGATTCATGGCAGAGTTTACCTTGAATGTCAGCACCTTTGAGCGCACCTGTGCTTTAAGGGTGAAATGAACTGCTAAAGGGCTTTTGGAATCTTGATTTCTAATGTGGGATTGATGTTCATGTAAGGCACTTTCCCTGACTATGCCAGAATCCCCTTTTAACAGTCCAGTTTGCATCAACAGCGTCTCCTAAGGCGCACCCATACCCATAGGCAGTGATATGGATGCATTACCAATGTGAGTGATTGAAGTAGTCATTTAAACCACCAAGGCGGTCCAAACAATGAACAGCATGTGGCACTGGGCGCAGCTATCTTGGAATCTACGTCGGAATTCTTAGGTCGGTGTCCTCTGAGTTCAACTGAGAAGGCAAGACCACCATCTGAAGAAAAGGGGTGTGGTAGTTCATGTCGCTAGGTACGTTCTCAGATGTCCGAGACGGATGGATAATAGAATGCTGTGTGACTCCCAGTTCGGTTTAACGTTGCTCCACCATCACTGCTTTGGCGTAACTTGGCTGTATCACACATAGGCTACTGAACATTGAGAAACCCACGGGGGCAAGACTGCAAGCGAATAGCTATGCAAGAATGGCTTTTACTTTTGGTTTGCGCTAGGTTTATGCTAACATTTTTTGGCACTTAGCCATATGCGTTTGGGGAAAAGACCGGCCATTGTGTGCCTTAGTTTTCTTGGTTTATGTTTACGTTTTTACCGATAGAGCTCCCCCTACAGCTCCCAAAGACAGAGACTGCTGGTGAGTATGCTCTCATTGGCACCCCTTCAGAAGGTGGTGAGTGCTGAAGGAGGGAGACTGGCCCATCCTGCACAGGAAGTGGAGGCAATTGCTGTGCTTTCTTGGCAAGGAAGGTGGGATTGGTTGTCCATGTCAGGTCATCAGTGATGTGCACGTCCAGGAACTTGGTGCTTTTCACTGATTCCACAGTACTGCCGTAGATGGTGAGAGGTGTGTGTGGCTTTTGATTCTTCCTGAAGTCCACAGTTATTTCCTTTGATTTGTTGGCATTATAGTGTAGGTTGTTGGTGTCACACCAGTTGAGATGGTACACCTCCTCTCGGAGTCAACCACTGTTGTGTTGTCAGCAAACTTTATGATGTGGTTTGAGTTATATCTGGCACAACATTCATGGGTCATCAGCATGAACAGCAGAAGACTCAACATGGGGGGCCCCTATGTTCATGATGGTGGTCTGAGATGATTTTTTGCCAATTCTTACTTCTGTGGTCTGTTGGTGAGAGAGTCCTGTGTAAAAGAAGTGAAGGACAGCACTCTTCAGATTTTTCTATTATTTATTCGCCTACGAACGTTTCGGGCAGAGCCCTTCTTCAGCGTATAATGGCGATTGCACCCATAGGCGGTAGGTGTGCCCTAAATAGGGTGTCCACCTTTGACCCAATGATCGACAGACATACACACATCTTACTTCCCCTAGGGCAGTGGTTCTCAAACTTTTTCTGTCATTCCCCAGTTGGGAAAGCAGAGAATCAGGTCACGCCCCACCTGAATGGGTAGCCCTAAAGATGGACACATAGCCACGTAAACTAATAGAATTTCTATGTAAAGTCAAAGCTAAATTTCTCCCGAACCGTTCATCACAACTAGCAAATAACACAATTGGAGAGCTCAATTTACTGTCATATGCTCATATCTGACAAATGCTCCTCGAGTAATCTGACAGAAAATAGGCTAGGTGAATTTGGGGGGCATGGTACGGCCATCGGTCTATCACAAAGAGATGTCTCGCGCCCCACCTGCCATGTGTCTGCGCCCCACTAGTGGGGCCCGCCCCACAGTTTGAGAAACACTGCCCTAGGGGGAGTATGATAAGGCACCTCGATGTGTCACAATGTATCCCAAAAATTTGTAAAATAAAACAAAAATGTAAATAAACAAAAGATAAGAAAACAAAACCATATTAATATAAGTGCAACTAAGTTACACAATACACTTATATAGTTACATAGTTACTCAAGGAACCTTATAGCCAATGACCAATCACAATCAATAATATACAAGATATTTATAAAACCTTTACAAAAAACAGCTAAGGACCAATTCCTCATTCATTCCTTTAGGAATTAGTGTGTCCAGGTAGTGGATCCAATGGAGCCTCCCTCTGCAATAAAAGTTTATTCCAAGTTTAAACGTTCGTAGGCGAATAAATAATAGAAAAATCTGAAGAGTGCTGTCCTTCACTTCTTTTATTCATGTATGCTTTACGTGGGATTCAGCACCCAGTGTAAAAACTTCTATTTATCAGTATAGGCGATAGTGTGAGCGCGTCTCCTCCACTTCATGAGAAAGTCCTGTAACCAGTTGCAGAGTGGTGTGCTGATGCCTATGGTTTGAAGTTTGTCCACCAGGTGGGATGACTGTGTTGAAGGCAGAGCTCAAGTCAATGAACAGCATCCGCATGCAGCTGTTTTTGTTCCCAAGATGAGCCAGGCTGAGTTGAAGGGCTGTTGTTATGGCGTCATCAGTGGAGCGCTTGGGACAGTACTCAGAGTCCTGGGTCAGAGTCCTCATCTGTGCTACAGATGCAGCGAATATGACTAAATTGGGATATTGGAAGGCTGGGTCGAAAGATTGGCCATGTAGTATAGAATTTCTGTCTGTGCTTTTCCTATACAAGTTGTCTTAATTCAACTTCAGACTCTTTCCACACACAAAAAAATATAGTCAATGTACCTGAGATGTAGGCCTACATTGTATGAATGGATTACGCAAGTCATTGAAGACAATTTGATATTCAAAAAATCCACAGTAGAGAGAGGCGAAGTTGGGGACCATTTTAGCACCCCTACTTGTGCCCAATACCTGAAGGTAGTAATCAGATGTCAACACCATTTCAAGCAGAAAATACATTTTGTACCAAGAGTACAGTCTGTGCGCTGACTGAGGAAGTGCTTTGAAGCCTTTAGGCCACCTTTGAAAAGTTCATTGGTGTACAGCAATTCTATGTCCATGGTCACCAGCTGGCATGGTTCAAAGTGTCTAGAACACACTTTGTGTACCTATTCAGTGTCTGGCGGGTTGACAGAATGTTTTATTATCTTTACCTATGATTGGGCCCTTGTTAATTCTTAGTCCATGGGGAATTCTTTTCACCCTTACAAAATCACTGAGCTACTCCATGGAAATATAAACAGGTTTCTCCTGTAATTTCTCTAGAGCCCTAACTGAAGAATTTGTTTGGCCCTTTGTGGCTTCATTGAAGAGGGAATATATTAGAATCTTTTTATCATCTTTTTTTATCATCACATCATTAAAAGGCAATATGAATACTTTAGGACTGTGTTTACTGTAATGCTGTTACTGAACTTAGTGTTATCAAACTATTCAGTAAAGTTTGTATTACTTTACATTTTTTTCCAGAACTACAAGAGCACAGTGGAAAGGTGAGTGATCTGCCTCCTGTCTCCCTTTTCTCTGTGGCTCTGAACCCTAGCCCTCAGTAGCACTGACTCCTGAATGTTATTCCAGAGCCCAGTGCACACTGCAGCATCCAGAGAGGGTTTCAGGAGCTCTGATCAATGTGGCAAAGCACCTGGGCAACCTGAACTTCAAAATCTGGGAGAAGATGCAGGAGATTGTTCAGTACAGTGAGTAGAGTTTGTATCTCCCTTTCTCTCTCTCTCTCTCTCAAATATACAAAATATACTGAACAGTGTTAGCAAATGGGCCGGGGACTGTATTTATGAAAGGTCGGTGTGTGTAATTGTGTGTGTAATCAGAGGGAGGTAGAGTGCAGCAGTAGATTGCATGCACACCCATGTGTGTGATGGAGATCAAGATTATGTGTTGGATACCTATCTCCACTGCCACAAACAATGTGCTGGTTCTGGGTTGGTGCTTGCACCAGTTTGGTTTGGTGCTACCTGCCGATTATCCAAGAACCAGTTCATTTTCCACAGGCTGAGAACCAAAGTAGCGCTCTATCTCTCACTATACCACTGTACATGCCTGTTGCTCTAGCAACATCACAATGGACCACTGCTAAACTATCCATTCTGCGTTGGTGGAAAAGGAGTAGTAGTAGAGTGTGTGTGTGTATTTGAATGGTAGTATATGTGACCAGAGATGGGTAGTCAGTGTGTGTGTGTGTGTGTGTGTGTGTGTGTGTGAGAGAGAGAGAGAGTCTTCTAAGCCTACTAAATTCTGGTGAATGACCATAGTGAATGTCTTGCTGTATCACATGACAGACACTTTGGAAGGGATTTTACAATTATACAAGAAAAAATTATAAAGAAATGCAGTTATCAGTGTAGCTCCATAGAACCCATCCATCTTCACTTACTCGCGCACGCCCTCTTGTTGCAATACCACCTGAAGTAATAGGAGAATGCTGATTCTCCCCCATTGAAAGTTCTCTGGTAGTGTTTTTGTGATTTGACCACCATTCACATCCTCACATCACTCCATCAAACATCACTCAGTGTTCAGCTCATGTGTGTGTTCTTTCTCTCAGCTGCAACTCCTGTCACTCTGGATCCCAACACTGTAAGCCCATTACTAACCCTGTCTGAGGATCTGATGAGTGTGAGACTCAATGATGAGTGGCAGCAGCTTCCTGATAACCCAGAAAGATTAGATGTGTCTGCCAGCATCCTGGGCTCTGAGGGCTTTAACTCTGGGACTCACAGCTGGAATGTGGAGGTTGGGGAGAATGACTGTTGGTGCCTGGGTGTGATGGCAGAGTCTCTCCAGAGGAAGGGAAATGTATACGAAGTAGGTGGACTGTGGTATGTGGAGCATTATGATGCTGTATATGATGCATGTGTTTCACCTCATGCTAACACCCGCCTCCAAGTAAAGCGCAAACTCCAGAGGATCAGAGTGCAGCTGGATTGGGACAGAGGAAAACTCTCATTCTCTGACCCTGATAATAGCACACACATACACACTTTCACACACACTTTCACTGAGAGAATGTTTCCATTCTTTAGTACTTATTCCAATTCCTCCCCTCTGAGGATGTTAGCAGTGGAGGCCTCCATTAGAATAGAGCAGCACAGTTAGAGCTTAGACTGACTCTGCACCAGGACTCACACACTGAGAGAGGGTGTGTGTGTGAATTCATTTAAGAGTAGAGCAGGACAGTAAGAGCTCATACCGACTCTAGACCAGGACTTCTACAGAACACCTACAGGAGAAAACCAGCCAAGAATGTGTCTTATTGTGTGGATATTAACATTTAAAGCTGTGTTAATGCTTAAGTGTGTCATAACACTAGTGAGAGGGCATCATACAGGAGAAAACCAAAGGCAATTTATATCAAACATATGTTATTGTGTGAATGTATTGTGATTGGACCAAGATTATTGGCATTTGAATAAATCCTCATCCATTCATGTGATATGTGTGTTTTTATTTCTCTCACTGTTGTATTTGCTCTTCATATCAACAGAGTAAATCAGCTTCATCATCACTGCAACAGTAGTTTCCCTCATTTCATTTCAGTCATTTTGGGGCAGATTGTGAGAAGGTGCATTAGCAATACTGACATCAGGTGGATACTCACATTGGGACTGGGGATATTCAATAGTTATAAGTTGTAAGCAAAGGTTAGTTAACCTGGTAGTTAGTAAAGTATGCCTACCTAAACAATACCCAACCATATCCCCAATATAACAACAAACCAGTGGAAAGAACTGTGCTCTGAAAACCAACAGATCTTCATAACAATTTCAAGTAACTTGTGCCGTCTCCAAATGCAGTTTTATTACCTCGTGACTAACTGCCTTACCTGACTGAGTTCCAGTCAGAACACAATCCAATGTGCTGCTGTTCATAAAACCTAGGAGGAAATGTCTTTCCAACCCAATGATGTAGAGTCCTAGCCTGACATAGCCCGCCTATAATACGAATGTTCATCCGTATCCATGGTCTGGGAACGGTCCTCTGGGGCGTGTTTACATCGGTAGAGAGTCTACCGGCCAATAAGCGAAGCTGATTAGACGAGCTGTCCAATCGTTTCAAACCAGAAGTGAATGCCCTCCCCTCCGCAGTATAATCGCGTCAGGTTAAAGAACCCCCAGACCATGAATACGGATGAACAGCAGTATTATGGTCGGGCTATGTCAGGCTAGTAGAGTCCTGTCTATTAGCATTTCAATATCCTAAAGCATTCCACACAGGCATCTAATCAAAATTGGTAGAAAGACCATTATGTAATTGGCATATGATTCCATATGAGCTCTCAGTGTGGCAAAGTGGAGAATTGAAAGGTTGGAATTATTTAGTGTCGACTATGACACCTAGGGCGGGTCACACCCTAGGACTGAAAGCTTGGCTAAGTGAACCCCTTCTGATTGCAATCTAGGCATACTGGAGACCCCCAAGATCAGACATCCCAACCTTGGGAAATTCATTTCAGGGAGGTGTCGTCCCCCCACCCCCCATTTTCTCTTCTTCAAGGGGGACAAGGTCAAAGGTCAATTGAATAATTTTAATGAACTTCTCACTTTAACATATATCACAACAATTTAAGAATTTTTCATGAACTTCTCACTTTAACATATATCACAACATTACTAACTATTCACATAACTTTGTTTCAACTATTCATCCTGTATTTCAATAAATTGTATTATTCAAGGAAATGTATAGACTATTATATTTAACAGCTAATTCATATATTGGTTTACAGAAAGTTTTAAATAGTTGCGCCGAGGAGGCACGCACACTGTTCCCTCAGGCACTGCTTCTCTCTCTGTCCCTCTCGTTCACTCTCATATGCGCGCATACTAAGATGCGCAATGTAGAGGTAAATGTTTCACCTGCATGCTCTGGCTTGCTAGCTCTAGATTCAGGGAGATATTATTCAATTTGCGGGCATCAGGGAGGCATTATCAATATCAGGGAGTCTCCCTGACCTTCAGGGAGACTTGGGATGTCTGCAAGATGCACTCAGTAAGGGTTAGTGAAATGACTCCCACTACCATAGGGTCAGCCTTCCACCTTGTAGGTCGCACCCCTTTTATCTGGAACGACATAAACAATAGAGGACGTTAACCATGCTTACTTTACACATAATATTCACGCACACGGCACAGGTACATTCATACCATTAGAATAAAAATCTAACAAAAGTTTAACATAAACAAAAAGACAGGGCGGAACACTGTCCAGGCATCGGACAAATAAATCATGTAAATACAAAAAAAAAAAAAAAAACGCTGCATGGACAACTGCCACAATACCAGGCATAACATAACAAAGACAAAGGAACCGGATAAACAGCTATGACTTGCAACCACCAAGTCTCACACATCACAATCATGCAAACAACAAAAACATAGGGCATCACAGGAGACAAGACAGCAAACTTGTAGGCACGAGCAGGGATGCCGCTGGGGGATGAAAGTTAGGACGACTCTAAGGGCATGGCACTGACAGTGGGCCCTTTTATTTGTTCAATTAAGCAAATTAAACATGGTTGTGATATTTTATAATACTTGTATAACTTTTTCTGTACAGTCTGATTCTTTCAGCGGCACACCTTTAAATGCTTTTGCTCCAGCAACGCATCTCAGCTGCAAGCTGTTCAAATAAATTCAGCTGCTACTGCAGGTGAACATTGTTTGCCAACTGTGGAAACAAGTTGCTAAATTGGACTGGTGGTTGTGGTGAACTATGAAGCCTTATTACCCCAAACATGAAAGGATAAGCAACAGAAATAGAGTGAATGGCACACACATTTAAAAATGCAATGTGATCGCGGTGGGTGGGCATATGTCCAAATTCATCAGTTCTCTGTTTAATAACTCAGAGAGTTTTTCTCTCACAAATACTGTACATGTATAATTTTAAAGCTACTCAACTGTGGTGGTTACTGCGGTGATAAATGGTTTACAAATGATTTCATTGTGAAGACAGTTGTATTGTCGAAACAGTGCTACAGTACATGCCTACAACCTGTGATCATGAGCTCACAATCATGAGGCTGTCAAATACTTACATTTCAAAAATAGTTGAAGCCATAGGCTACAGATGAAAAGATAAGCATAGGCTTACCTATTCATCTGTAGGCCTATATCTACAGTGAGTTTTTTTGTTGGTGTTACTAGTACAACACTGCACCAAGCACAGGTATTTTTGTTGTCTCCAGGTTGAAGATGTAATTGTAGACAGAGAATGGAAATGTTGGTCAAAGAATGCCCTGTGCTATTTAGGCTATAGGCCTACTCCTGCAAATTATGAAGCACAAATTGTTCTATAGACTATGTCTTCCAACGATTAAGACATAGAGTATCAATTTCAACAAAGCAATTAACAATGAAAATGAATCAATTTAGGAAATTGAAAACCCAGTCTGCTCTGGCCTGTGAGGACATCAAAATTCCGCTCCCAGCAAGTTTCCCAACTTTTTATGATGTTACAATATACTTTGGATCCTTATCACACCCAATTTCTCCTTTAAATCAAATAATTCCCGCTTATGTGGTAACAGTTTTAGAAACGTAATAAATCCCTTGAGTCCGGTGGCAATGCTGGTTTTAGCATGGATGTCTACCAGTACTCGGCTACACCTCATGTCTAACAACACCCGTGCTAAAGCCAGCATTACCACCAGCCTCTCAGAATGTATTGCTTATATAAGCTGTGGTGTAGCCAGTTTAGTTTTCTGAGTGACAGGCTCAATTTAGAACTAGCAAGGAGACAGGCTTGATCTATTGCGCAGATAAATAAACAAATACATGTAAATACATTTTTCTGCATGAAAAAAAAAACAATGTTTGGTAAGAGTATTTGACCAAAGACCAAAATGAGTGAATGTCACAATGCATTACATTTTAGCCCTGCATTTTATTTATAAGATATTAATTAACCTGAACCCACTGACTTTATTAAACATTATTATACGGGTCTCTAGAATGTTGAGGGAGGCTCCATTCACTTTCAATGGGACTCCTCGACGTTCGCAGGTCAGTTATTTTTGTATAATGACCGCTGGAAAACTATAATGACCGCTGTCCAGTGTTGGGCAAGCTACTCAATAAATGTAGCAAAGCTTAGCTACCAGTTACTCCACATTATATGAAGCTTCACTACACCAAAGCTACTGGAAGACAAAATGTAGCAAGCTAAGCTATGAAAAAATGTCAGAAGTAGCTTAACTATTGTGAAGCTACTTTTTAATACCCGAAAAGGCCTATAGATAAATCCTGCGATACAACCAAAGTATTGGTGATCAAACTATCAGGTCTCTCAAACAGACGGTAACTAACTAATTCTATCTAAATGTAGTCAACTTTTGTATGGGTAAAACATAGCCTATGGGAGCGCAGACCCCTGCCAAGGCTATGTGGTCACAAATGGTGTTCTGGATCACCGATTGTCACCAAAAGTTCTTACTCGTCTCATCCCAATACACATGTTGTCTTAACATTTCATCCAAATCCATGCAGCACTTTTCAAGTTATGTTGTACTAGGATAGACACACACACACACACACCGACAAAAACATAACCTCCTTGGCAGAGGAAATAATTAATTACATGAAATTGACACATGATAGAAAACACAATTGATTTTGTTTTCATTATGGGCACTTTTTTGAATTATGGCAATAAATGCATCACAGTAAAGAACTGATCCTTTGTGAATGGCCTTGATAAATGATTTGCTGTTTTGAACTGATGCCCTGAAAATGTAGCTTATGGGAAAGCTACCACACTACATGGCCAAAGAAGTAGCTACACTACTGAAAAGCTATCAATTTCAGAAAATAGCAACGCTACAGCCAAGCTACTCAGAAATGTAGTTAAACTAGTAGCTTCACTAATTGTAGCTAGCTACTGCCCAACACTGCCGCTGTCAATGGCAACAGGTTTTTTGCCTGAAATTCACGTCTCCGTATCAATGCGCGCATAGAGATCAACAATGAAAGTGAAAGGACATCAGCTGTGTTCTATAGAATGTTTCAAGTTGAAGTTTCTTTGCGAACTATTTGTTTCTCCGCTGAAACCACGAAACGTTAACAAATTAAATGAAAAAGACTCTCCGCTGCGCGTCGGTCTCCGGTTCTTCCTCTCGGGAAATATATTTCTATAATGACCGGCGGACAATACATTATCCCTTGTGTGTTTATAACCTGATGTTCGTTTACTGTAAGATCAGGCTGTGTTTGTCTAATACACTTGTATGGTTTCAGCTTTATGTGAAAGGGAGGAGGCAAAATAGAAACAAAACTTGGCATACCATGACTGTCAGTGGCTGTAGACCTGGCTACACAGGATCTTTTTTTTTTTTTTTACTTGAGCCCCGCCCCCTCATTCAACCAGCCTGAATGAGGAAGTAGGAGAGAGAGAGAGACAGAGACAGAAAGCTTTTCTTCTTAAACTGGAGAGAGACTAATATTTCTCAGCAGATGACAAAGAAACATACAGACATATTTGTGTTTTTTCAGTTTCTGTAACTTTTAAAGTACAGTTTAATTTCTCAGGTGTGGAATTTACAAGGATATGGCTTCAAAGTTAGAGGAGGATTACTATTGTCCTGTGTGCTGTGACATCTACAAGGATCCCGTCATTATGTTGTGTAGTCACAGTGTGTGTAAAGCCTGTCTGCAGCAGTTCTGGAAAACCAAAAAATCCAGACAATGTCCAGTCTGCAGGAGTCGCAGTAAAATGGACCCTCCACCTAATCTTGCTCTACGGAACCTGTGTGAGACATTCTTAGAAGAGCAAAATCAGAAAGGATCAACAGGCTCTGAAATGCTCTGCAGTCTGCACAGTGAGAAATTCAAACTCTTCTGTTTGGTGGATAAACAGCCTGTTTGTTTGGTGTGTCGAGACTCTAAAAAACATCGGAATCACAGCTTTAGTCCCATAGATGAAGCAGCCCAGGACTATAAGGTAGGAAGTCTCAGTCAAGGGCTGATCCAGTCTCTTGAATTTAAACACCTACTGTATGCAAGCAATTGTTTTTCAATAGCCAGAGTTCTAGACACTCTTAAGAGGCAAAGGGTAGACTGAGGGCTAGTTATGACCAGGCTAAGATTTGCAGGGAAAGGGGTGCATGACAACGTTTCACAGTCTACAGCAGGAGTCGGTAACCTTTTTGGCAAGTAGTGCCAATAAGAGATGCTCTTGACCTCTGGCGTGCCATTTTTTTTTTTTTTTTTTTAAACAAAGCCAACTGTAAATATGACACAACATCAAAATGTTGTGGCTGAACAAAGCACCACTTTAGAACATGTTGTCATTTTTTGTCATTAGACAATTGAAAATAAAATACCCATTCCTTAATTTGCTCCAAATGATCAAATCATTCTAAATTTCACATGACTTGTAGCACTAGGAGACCAAAGATCTAAGGATCACTGACAAAATACAAATATTTGTTTGTTTTCCAGATCAGCGATCACCACCAAAATTTCATTTATTGTCTTTAATTCATTGCCTTTGTGTTCATTGCCCACGTTATCTGAACATTTAATCCAAACCTGTGCAGAACTTAACCAGTTATCTTGTACACAGAGACAGACAAATGTCCACTAAAAACTTTGGTGGGAGGAAATAAAATGCTCGGTACCAGCTAAAGATAACAGGAAGTGCAGAATTGGCTATCTCATTTCAGGTTTTTGCAAATATGGGTTTTACCAAGCTGCAATAACTTAGCCTGGCAGGCCATCCTATATCATTGAAATGTATAGTTAGGCATCGAGAGATAGACCGAACTCAATCGTGGGCAGAACAAGGCTGTTATTTCAAACCACTTGTTATTTCAAAACCACTTAAACACATAGAGCATTGTGATTAGATGTCGCCAACGGCATCATCCAATCAAATTCCCTATATATGGCTTGCTACTAGACCTACAGGCTGAGCCGCTAGGGTACGTCTACATTTCTAGGCTACAATAACTGTCACTGCGCTTTAATCATCCTTCTCTCATATCGAACTGTTTCGTTGTGTAGCCGTTTCTCTGTCCTTAACCCTGTTACAAATAGAAAACTTAGGCTACTGAGTAGGCAACAACATCGTTTTTTAACTGGTGGAGGTACTTTTCAAGCAGCCCACATTTAAAAAAGTTCCTGGAAAAATGACTGATTTGGTTCTTTTTTTCCTGTGAACAGGTTCAAATTATTCGTGCTGTTTCAAAAGGATGATAGATGCTGGACATATAGGCTACATAACTATCAAACTGCAACTATCACACATCACTTCTAGCCATAGTCAAATCTCCAAGGGTGATATGCCCGTGACGTTGGCTTTATCAATGCGTGCATGGCTGCAGAATAACTTGTTGGCGCAACTGCGATGACTCATTTCATGAGAAAAGGTTTAAAGCCAGTAGCCAGTTTAAAGCCATTATGTCGTGTGTCTGTTAAATGTGTTTGTTAATGAGAGAACAAGCCTAGGGCCTGTTTTTAAGTAGCCAGACTACGCCACCCGCAACCTAACGTTACCTAACGTTATTAATTGTAAAAGGGATAATGGGGGAGGGAAAGTGGAAATGGAATGCAGCCAGAACCTATAAAGAAACACAATGTTAAACAACCAAATATGAAAATTAATATTTATTGTGTCACTGTATAATTTATGTTATTCTTAGTATAATTCGGTAATGTGACACACAACAATCAAACAACATTCAAGAGGAGGGTGGGCTACAAACAAAATAAAAATAAATAATCAAAAACAGCAGCCAAGGGCTTACTTGAGGGAGGCAGACTAGCAGGGAAGGTGTAGCAGGGCCCCACCAGCACTCGTGTAATAATAGCAAAGCAAAGTGACTCACCTGTGTCAGGCCTACAACCCACAGCAAGCAGGAGCAAAACTAACACCCAGGGTGCAGTACCAACCTCCACCAACAGGTGCCTAGCCCCCCTCAAGGTGGGCCAATCTGCTAAAGAAAAAGAATGAAAATAACAATTAGACAACCACTCCAGCAAATGAATGAAAAGACATACAACATACGTCATGCCCCAGTACCCACAGCTATAGCCTGTTGCATGCAGATAGATAACCCACACACAAAGAAACCAAACCAACTGATGCACAGCTCACTGTACATTGCGCAAAATGTCACTAATTCATGAAATACTTCATCTGCACTGGATGGATCCTGCGAATAAAAGTTCACAAGCGCTCTAACTTTCTCTGGCGCACCAGGTAGACTGAAATGTTTCGGGTTAAAGCAATATACCGGAGCAAGTTTAAGCATAGTCCTGCTGCACGAGCCTTCTAACAGCAATATATTTCGCATGAAATGAAAGAATTTCAAACAGCATAGACCCAACGCAAACGCAAAACACTTTACATTGAGTCAATGTAACCTCAGATCTTACTTTCGGTTTCCAACAGTCAGGTCCCATTGATTCAGTGTAAAGTGCCTGTTCGCTTCTGCATTCGGTCTGTGCTGTACCAAATTATTTTGTTCCATTCGCTAACTAGCGCATTTAGCAAGCTCTTTCAACAGGGCTATGCTTGAATTCACTCCGGCACTCTCCTTTAAAGGGGTGGTTCAGAATTTTCGATGTTAAACCTCATTTCCAAGTAAGCCTCAGTGATATCTGTCATTGGAGACCATTTTCAACTCATTTCATCCAGTCCTTCTATCAGCTGAGTTCGCTGGTGCTAGGCTAACGCAAGTGAGTGGACAGTGCTAGCCTGGCAATAAAAACAGTCTTACCCACTCTGCAGTCTCCTTTAGGCAAATACATTAATATGCCAGGCCATCGATGTGTACGTCCAAGCTGATACAATCATCTCTGAAGTACAACTACCCTTGAAAAGTGTTATATTTTGCCTACATTGTTCCCTGTTTGTCGCAAGGTGTGCAAGGCAGCGGATTGATATTACCTCGGCTACCTAGCCTTGACGTAAGGTTTTGCCTTATCCCACTAACGTTAGGCTCTGTCTATCGTCATATTAGTCAAACAACTAACCTGAGCAAGGTAATATTAAGCTTTAAAGCATAGCTCTGGAGTAAGTTTAAGCACAGCCCTGTTTCACGAGCCTTCTAACAGCACTAGATTTCTCATGGAATGAAAAGAATTTTGAACAGCATAGACCAGACATGAACGACTTTCCATTGATTCAGTGTAAAGTGCTTGCTCGCTATAGTGTTTGCTCGGTCATTGCTCGCCCGCTAACTAGTGCATTTAGCAGACTCGTTCAATAGGGCTGTGTTTGAAATCACTCCAGAGCACCCCTTTATATCCAGACAAATTCTGAAAATTCCCAAACTCCAGGACCAAAATTCCACCCCTTTGCAACCCTAGCCTACAGTTTAGCAAACACTGTTAAAAATGATATCGCTCGCAATGATTTATGGGACAAGTAGTTCCTTCACCTAGGAGCCAAAAAAGGTACACAGTCGTGAACCTAAGTTGTTTTTTCGTCTTTTCGCCGTTTTTTTCAATCAGATTAAAAGGTTATGTGGTGTCCGTTTACCTTGTAGCTGATTAGACTGAGACAAGTCTTGAAACTATTTGAACCATATTTTTTGAAGTGTCTGGGAAAAATGAATGAGGACGTATTTCCTGGGAAAGAGACTTCCGCATAACGGCATAACTTGCCTTTTTGGGGGGAAAAGATTTCTCGACTATGTATGTGGTACAACAGTTGCACAATGTCAGAAAAGAAAGCACTCCAGAGGGTCATCATCAACTCTGCCCAGAAAATCATTTGCCAGCCACCCTATCAACACATTTTTGGAACTCATGCTGCCGGACCAAAGCAAAAAAGAAAACTTGATATGGGGCGCCGTGGCTCAGTGGCTAGAGTGTCAGACCATTACTCCGGAGACACGGGTTCGAATCCGAC
Source organism: Sardinella longiceps (assembly GCA_027497455.2). Lineage (NCBI taxonomy): Eukaryota > Metazoa > Chordata > Actinopteri > Clupeiformes > Clupeidae > Sardinella > Sardinella longiceps. The sequence goes on along the minus strand of JAODXP020000016.1, from coordinate 7,929,445 downwards.
CTGAGGTCATTTCCCGATCCCACCCCATCTCTCTCTCCCACTTGTTTCCTGTCCATCTCTACACTGTCCTATCTGATTAAAGGCAAAAAGCCCAAAAAACATAAATATTAAAAAAAAAAAAAAAAAAACATGATAAAAGACTCAACACATCCAGGCCACGCCCTGTTTTAGCTCTTGCCATCTGGCAGGCGATACCATGATATTGAAGGACAAATAGACTATATAAATGTAGTATGATGGACTTCAGGTAATTAACCAAAATAATAATTACAGATTTTATACATGTAATTGCACGACTACGCCACTGGGGGTTTTCACCCCAGAATAAACCTTGACTTCACAAGTAAGGCACACAGGTTCGGACAGACCGGGACAGAGACATGGATTTCTGGTTGAACAAATAAAAATATTTTCTTTATTTATACAAACATTCAATGATTAAAACAACCGCACCGCCAGAATAAAAGAAAAACTGTACACACTATCAGGGCAAATACCCTGGCCTAAAATGTTGGCAGAACCAGGCTAGCAGGGCAAGTTACCAGTTGAAACTAATGTGTTGTTCACACCACTCGTGCTATGAAACAATGGCCTATGGTACTGCACGCACACTCGCACATCCTCATAGGCATACCACGCTAAACAAGTGATTCAATCAGTATAGCAGACCCTCCAGGATTTCGCGATGTTGCGATTTGCAACTTCAATGCAACTTCAACCAATCCCTACGGAAGAGCATTAGTCTCAATAGGAGAGATATATTTTGCAAATCTCTGAGAAAGAAACTCAGAATTTTCGAGAAAAAAGTCAAAATTTTCGAGAAATAAAGTCGAAAGTTTTGAGAAAAACAGTCGAAAATTTAAAAGTCGAAACTTTCGAGAAATAAAGTCGAAAGTTTTGAGATACAAAGTCGAAAGTTTTGAGATTCAAAGTCAAAATTTTCGAGAAAAAAAGTCAGAAATATGTAGAAGGCGGGCGGAAGTGATATTTGCCGGTGGTCAGTGGACATGAATGAGATCAGTGAGAGGCTGGGAGAGGGTGACACCCGCTTCAGATGCGTCCCTGCCTTGTTATGATGCAGCTGGACAAAGTGAGAGTTTAGCCCCACACCAAGCACAAACATCGAATCCCTTGGCCAATGTTAGTGGTGGTAACAATATTTCAGGGGTCGGATTGTTCATCGTGAAGTTAGGAGGCAAGTTAGTAGTGTGGGGAATGCCGGAGTTTATATGGGAGCACAGTGTTTTTATCGCGCTAGCCAGCTAGCTTCTATGCCTTCTGACCGTGCCTCTCCACAATCCGACAGTAACGTGGAGGCTGGAGGTTTTGACTAATGCCACTGGGGATGTTACGAGGTCATAGTGTTCATAGGAGAGTTAGGGTACAACATAGGCAGGGTGGGGAGTCGCAATGATAATGACAGTGTGCGAATTCTCTCCACTTTGCGTGCGCGCAAGGCGGACCTCGCCATGCAGCGCGCAGCAGGGTCAAAGGCGCTGTGCCACGGCATGTTTAGTTCAAGATAATGGAAATGCCGGCTTTGAGTACTTGGCAAATGAGGGTCAGTAGCCTTCCGTTTGATCAGCCAATTGGTTATCTGGGGGAAAGACAACTCGATGCACTTGATATAATACGAGGCAATGACTTTAGGGTCATTGCTGGTGGTATACACCTCCACCCACAACACATGCCCTGCATCTGTCCGTTCCCACTCAGTTCCTCCTGCACGAAGGCTATCACATTGTCGATGTCCGACTGATTTCGCCTCCTGCACAGTCCAAGTTCACGACACCGCCTCTACAGTGTCCGGATAGAAATCACAATACTGTGATTCTGTGCTAAGACGTCAAGGATCTCTCTGTTATTAAATCCAACCTCAAAATAACATTTGATTAACTCCTCCATTTCAGCAGCACCAGGCCTTGCAGACGAAGTCTAACAGCTCTGAATGATCTGCTTCCGGGTAGACTAAATTTGTGACGTTTTTCTCAAAACTTTTGAGTTTTTTCTCGAATATTTCGACTTTATTTCTCAAAACTTTCGACTTCATTTCTCGAAAGTTTCGACTTTTAAATTTTCGACTTTATTTCTCAAAACTTTCAACTTTATTTCTCGAAAATTTCGACTTTTTTCTCGAAAATTCTGAGTTTCTTTCTCAGAAATTTGCAAAATATATCTCTCCTATTGAGACTAATGCTCTTCCGTAAATCCCCGCCACTTCATCGCGGCCATGCAATTTTGAGGAATCACCGCACCTTTCCCGCAACTTCCTGGAAGGTTGCTCGAAATATCACCAATCACTCGCGAGTGAAAGATCAATGGGTGCAGAGCTTTTCCTGCTCCTTGTTTTGCGGTGCAAATATTACTGTTCAAAACAGCTGCTAATCACAATATTCTTGATCATTTAGGCTATTGCCATTTACATTACGTTTATGTTATGAGGCAAGTGTTACCTTAAATTACGCATTGGACTGAATGAGCTCTCTTCCGTTGCGCACGTCTCTCTCTCTCTCCCCCCCTCTCCCTCCATGTGTGTGCGCGCGTGTGGATTCCAAAATCACAAGTTATCTAAATGACGAATTCAAGCGGAGTTTAAAGTTATTGCTAATGTAGGCTAGGCCTACTGTAGAACTATCTCCACGAAGAATTCGACAAAATTGATTTTCACCGAGCCCCCTTTGTCATAGGACACTAAAAGCACATTAAGTTGGTTCCCATAGGTCTTATCAGAATTCAGAGCAGTCAATTTTTTTCGTTTTTTGTAAGCTAGCCTGCATCTTTTCCATGTTTTAAGATATCAAATCCTGTTTTGGCTTGTATGAAGTACAAAGCTTATTACATGGCTTTTATATTTTTGCATTAAAATTAAGCAGATTTTTTTTTTCAGCCAAGTAATTGCCACACTGTTATTTATTGTATGACAAACAGCACAGCTCATGCCTTGCTTCTTGCTGTGGAACTACTTCACTTGTAGCTTCTAAATATATAAAGAGTGCTAGCTCCCTGGCAATGGCTTCACATTAGGTATACCACAATTTTACTAATGCTTAGTCACAGTCTATTGTAATCAATCAAGCCCAATATGATTAAGGTTAGGCAATGGTGATGAATATGATGAAGCGGAAGATAATGACATGCAACAACCACTCCTTCCTTCTTTGCTTTAAAGCAGCACTTTCAGCACTATTTCAGATATATTTTTAATATAATATTTTGTTCTGGTTTACAGATGAACTTGGATGGCATGTAGTCATATAATGAGTTGATACCTAAAACAATAATTGCCATCAGCCATCTATAATGTGCATTCTGCAGTTCTAGATGGTAAACAAGATAAAAAAAACTCAAGATAAAATAAAACCTATAGTTGCAATATGGCATTGTCCACTGCATAGCTATAACCACCTAGCATCATCAAACACATCAAAATTTGCTGCTTAAAAAAAAAAAAAACGCAACTTTCCGCAACTTTTCCTGGCCCCTGCAATTTTCTCGCAATAAAATGCCTAAAATCAGCGCAACTTCTGCCGCAACTTTTCAGAAAACCTGCCGCGAAATCAAGCATTTATGATCGCAACAATCACAAAAAAGGCCCGCGAAATCCTGGGGGGACTGGTATAGCTACCCACTAAACACAGGTGAGTCAATTCACTGCAATTCAAGTTCAAACGAGTCCTACTGGGATCTGCCCTGCGAGCTACGGGACTACACGATGAAACAGAAATACATCCGGAATTGGCGGTCGGATAAAAGAAAGCAAGACACAAATAAACAGAAAGGCAAACTAAATTCAGTAGGGACAAAACAGCGATGGGCAATCTGCCCCGGTGCAAACATACAGTGCCCAGAACCCTCGATGGCACCTCTGAGGAATTGGGCACACAATAAAGTAATTAGCCATAGTCCATTACACACATCACGGTTTACAGTGGATTGAGAGATACGGGATCGGTTACATACCTCGTACAAGCAGACAGAAGGTGCACAGTTTACGGACAGAGACCTGGCGATTAACAAATCAGAACATCACCCCAAGTGTTTTGGGTGAAGCACATCGATTATACACAATGTTTACAATAGACACACATACCTCGAGCCTCTACAAATGTACATCAGAACCAATCCGGGCGTCACAGATCATACGATCTGTACCAGCCGAACACAGGGCAGAACAACAACAAATATTACCTCTGGGAGAGCTCCAGCGAGCCTACCCAACGCTGACTGCTTTTATAAAACAAACGCCTAGCCGTCACTAAATGGTAAGCCACTCATGGCTATCTGAGCCAGTGACGTCATGACACTATGAGAGCTGGTAAGGGACAACACTCGCTTCAAGGCTGACAGGTCTGTTACATAAAAAAAACTGTTTCTTTCCAAATGAAAGTCATGAAACTGCACTTTACAACTGAACTGAGTTTAGGCTATTGTGAGCAGTGGGTTTAGCATCTTGTTTATTATGTGAAAATTCTCCTCTCCTAAGCTTGACTCTCTCCTTTGCTTTTGTGGTGGTCCTTCTCTGTTGCTGGCTGCAACCAGTATTGCCAGACTGGAGATTCTGATATTGTACCAAAAGCTCAAAATGAAGTTAAAGTAAAAGTATAAACTTAAGTACAATTACTAAGTATTTGTACTTTGTTACATTCCACCACTGCAGTACAATATCTGTTTTGAACTTACGATCGGCGCCATGTTGGATTGAAAATTCAGAGTAAGACTTCCGTTAGAAGGTACAAGGGTACTAGAATGAGTTTTTTATTTATGCATATGATTACTACTGTAAAAAATATAGTGAAAATTTGTATTTGTGCAAGTACAGAAGTGCAGTGGGACAGTGGCAAGATTGGAGGTTTTGGCGACACCAACAAGGAGCACCCAAGAGCAACAGCGGCAATGAAAAACTCCCTTAGCCTACCTTAGAAAAAGAAAACATGATATCATCTGCAGCAGCATACTGATTTCCTCTAACACTAAGTTTACTTTACCCGAGTCTTGTGACGTTACACGCATGGAGGTATTAATAAACCTGGAGAAACATACTAAGTCCCGCCTCCCATTCATTCCAATGTGGAATGCTAGGCTAGTGAATTCATCCAAAATTGAACAAAATTTTCAGTTGTCAAGATGGCGTTTCATGGAGCTCACTTCCGACTCCATTTCATTAGGCCAATGAGGGCCCATGTTACTAATGAGAATGAGGGCGGCACACCAGGGGGTCAAGAACGCGCAGATTAGCGGCAGCACTTTAGCATCGCCATATTTACGTATGGAGTCACAATCCGAACCATGCCAGCGCATGCACGAGAGTCATGCTGGGCACGAGCACTCATGCACTTACAAGTTGGTGGGCGGTTACATGCGAAATGTTATTTCTCCGGGGAGAGTAAAAGCAATATTTCATGATCTCTGGTTAGTCTTTGCTTATTTCTTGAGGAGCTTATGAAAAAAGTGTACTGTCATGAATGCTATAAAAACTTCAGGCACGACTTCCGGTTGGTGAGCGGAATGGAGTAGTCGTGTTTTTCTGTGCTCCTGCCACACAATTTCTATTTTAACCACTCTCTGCCTAAATTTGTCAGAACCAGTGTCTGAACGTTCCAAGTAGTGTATTAAGAGTGTTTTCCGAGTCAAGATGACAACCAGAGCCGGCAAACCGGACAAGAAAAAACCAGACCAAGTTACTGAAGCTAACCCTGCTATCGACAATGCTACCTTGGCTAGTATGCTAGCTGAGCTCAGAGCGGACCTGTTGACCAACAACTTCAGGCACGTTCTCGACAGAACTTTCTTCCTCGTGTTGTATGGCAAACAAACTAGGTGCATTATCACCACCGTCTGGACTGAAGGACTACTGTTTGGACTACCAACTTTGGAACTTTGCGCATGGGCAGCATGGGCATGGCCTGGCCTGTTACCTCCAATGTTCACAATGGCGTTGACTGTCAATTCACCGCATTTACTAGCCTAGCCTCGGCCATTCAGTTCTATGGAGGGCGGGACTTAGTCGTTGTCTCCAGTTTATATATAACCTCCTTGCGGCACACAAACAGATGGCAAGTCTGGGCATGCCCACAAAAGTTTGTGCACAGGGAGCTCGTTCTCATGAGCTGAAAGTGTAGCATTAACCAATCAGCATATGTTAAATGGAGTCGGATATGATGTCATTTCTGGAAAATGGCAACGAGGAAGTGCAATGCTAATTGGCACAGCTAACCAACCAAATCCTGACTCCCTGGGTTACACGCGATAGATTTGAAGTGACAGGCGCGGCGCCTTATTAGACCTAGACCAGCAAACATCAGAAAGCCTACAAAATAGCCAATATAACCAATACAAAACACTACAACATAATTGTTTATTCCTCATTATATTCTTAAATAACAATGTATCAATAGCTAAACGCTAGTCTGTTCTGTTTTGTTTTTTATAGTCTAAGAAGAAAAAGGCTGATGATGCATACTAATTTGATAGGAATTATCGGATTGGAATTGGGTATAAGCATACGGTATAAAGACAGCCTTTTTGAGCTACTCAGGAATCGAGTATCAATAAGGAATTGGACTGATAGGCAGAATCGATAATCAATACCTATCCCTATACCGTTGATGTTCTGAAACAATTATCAAGCAAAATACAGTTCTTATCCAGCTTTATTTTTCTTTTTTTTGTGCTGTTGGTATAACTACGCCGAAAAAATAGTTCCAGTATGTTCAAAACAAGAAACGTGACAGAAACTGTATTTCGCTACGATAATTGTTTTAGAACATCAACAGACACCATTAAAAACTCTGTGAATGTTTTAAAATAAAGGTTTAAGATTGTTTTAAGGACATTCTGAGATAAACCTAAACATGCTAAAAGTGAACTTGCTCCTTTAATATTGTATGTATTTTATATGCATTTTGAATGTGGTTTTCTTTTATAACATATTGAAACATTGTAAAGTTTATAGAAATCATTTTCACATGTCAACGCAATATTCTGATTACCTTAACCCAAATATTAAATAAATAAATAAATAAAAATGCAGGCTCTCCTGGTACATTCCAGACAAAACATGCATTGTGGTGCTGTAGAGAACGGACAATGAGAGGCTCTTAACCTTAGCAATACGTAACTGAACGAAGCATGT
>JAODXP020000016.1:7919899-7922213 GCA_027497455.2 Sardinella longiceps | reverse complement strand
AATGGATGGCAGCAGACCAAACGGAAGCTTAACTCCTGCTCCTGTGCAGTGTGCACTAACACCCTGAGTTACTCACGCTAGCTGTTGTACTGTAGGTGGAGGGTATGATTAGCGTAAGGCTATGGGGTTAGCACTAGCTGTTGTAGGCGGAAGGTATGATTAGCATAAGGTTTAGGGGTTATTGCTAGTCGTGATTCAGATAACTGGAAATAGGAAGTAGTCCACTGACATTGTCTTGGTTCATGTATTATTTCTTGTATTACATCAAAAAATGTTTGAGCCAGAGGAAGTTCTTACGTGAGCAACTTGTTCAGCAGTGTTGCTGGGCAACCACATAGTCCGGTTTCATGTGTTCCGAATGGTGTTCCATGTGTTCTGAACAGGATCATTTGATGTATATGGTAATACACTCACAGACAAATAATATTACTCAAACAGGTGTCTTATTTGTCATGATTGGCTTAAGGTAGCCACCAGGTAATTTCCTGAGTCTTTGGCCTCTCTGGGTTGTCCCAACCTGCCTGAGAGACATTCTCTCCATTAGTACACAATTAATATAAATGAGTGATGTAGAAACATGGACTCAGGATTGATGAATCAGTGATGGTTTGCTTCTGTCTGGTCCTCCCAGGTTGGTCCAGGAGCATCTGGGGGAGAAAGAGGTGGCCGTCTCCCTGACCATAGACTTCCTAGAGGAAGAGGATCTGGGAAATTACTCATGCTATGCGGAAAATGCCGTCGGGAAGAGATACGCCAGTGTCATAATCACCCGGAGAGGTAACACACACACACACACACACACACACACACACACACACACACACACACATACTGTATATGCTCATAGTCAGATACAGACACGCACACACACACAAACGCACACACACACACAGAAATGTAATGGTATGCGAATGGGTAGCAGAAAAATGAGCCCTACATGCTTATACAAACAACACCCACTCACATCCACCTCCAGCCTCTCCAAAATAAGCTGAGACCACACTGTTAACACACACTCTCTCACACAAACACATCCCACACTCACAGACACACACACACACACACACACTGACGTCCATTTCTCTAAGGAGTCTTGTCATCCTCTTCTTCATAGAAAGGCACTCTTTCTCTCTGTTTTTCTCCCTCTCTCTCTCTCTCTCCATCCCCCTCTCCTGCTCTCTAATGCAGTGCAGTCCTTTGAGCATACATTACGACCATCAGAGTGTTCTCTTTTTAAACAGGCAGCTTTGAAGACAGCTCAGTTCCATCTCATTTCCTGTTTAAAGGGCCTTCAGGAAGACAGAGTTCGAGGAGATTAATCCTTCAGAGCGCAAACACTGCGCTCTCTCTCTCTCTCTCTCTCTCTCTCTCTCTCTCACACACACTCTCTCTCTCTCCCTCTCTCTCTCACTCGGAAACACACACAGACACACACACACACACACACACACATTCACAAACACTCACACTATTTCAGCTGTGCGCCATAAAGTCTTAGTCATGTTTATTTATGACAAACATGAAAAAGAGACGGCGAGAGAGAGATTTAGAGGGAAATTTAGAGAGGGAGATGGCAAGAGAGAGATTGAGAGGGAAATTTACAGACGAGGAGAGAGAGAGAGAGAGAGAGAGAGAGAGAGAGAGAGAGAGAGAGAGAGAGAGAGAGAGAGAGATGAGGGGAGGGAGAGGGAATAAATGGGCACTGAAAGCGAGAACATTTTATAATGTCAGAAAAATCTCAGACACAGATTTCCAGCTCAGGCTTGAGAACCTGCAGCTACTCATTCTAACTGCAGCACGTCTGATCCACTACAACACTCTGATAGACTACAACACTCCTGATACACTCCTGTTACACTACAACACTCCTGTAACACTCCTGATCCACTACAACACTCCTGATATACTACAACACTGATCCACTACAACACTGATACATTATAACACTGATACACTAGAACACTCTGTTACACTACAACACTCTGTTACACTCCAACACCCTGTTACACTTCAACACTCCTGTTACACAAGGCTACAACTCTCCTGATACACTACGTCACTTTTGTTACACTACAACCCTGATTCATTACAACACTACTGATAGACTACAACACACTCCTGTTACACTACAACACTGATCCACCACAACACTCCTGATACACTACAACACTCTGATTCACTCCTGTTACCCTACAACACTCCTGATCCAGTGCAACACTCCTGTAACACTCCTGATACACAACAACACTCCTGATCCACTACAACACTCCTGATCTACTCCAACACTCCTGTAACACTCCTGATACACAACAAC
>JAODXP020000016.1:7852399-7914899 GCA_027497455.2 Sardinella longiceps | reverse complement strand
GTGTGTGTGCCTGCGTGTGTGTGTGTTCCTGCAAACAAAGCCACTGGTTGTCTGAACTGATTGAAGACCTGTCCAATCCTCAAACAGTCACACACTGAAACTGACACACACTGAATTCAATAACTCCAACGGAAAACAGGGTATTGTACAGTATTTGCTATTTTTGTAGCATCACTGTCTTCCTGTTTCTTTTATAACTTGTATATTTGGTATGATTTTCTTAATACTGCAGTATTTTGTTTTATTTTCTTTGATTGTTTAGGGTTTTGGTTGGGTCATGGACATAGAGTTTGCTTGTGGAATGTTTTTTTTTCAGTTGTTATTTTTATTTCTTTTCTTTTGATGTAGACATTGTGAAGTTTCTCTTGCCATATGGAATGGACTGAATATACGTTTTATCTTTTGGGGCAGTAAGTTTCAGTTCTGTATTACAGAAGAAATAAATATAGAGATTATGCAAAAAGATCACAACGAAGCCAGATCTCTCTCTCTCTCTCTCTCTCTCTCTCTCTCTCTCTCTCTCTCTCCTTTTCTCTTGGGCTTCATATGTCTATCACACAGACTCTCGTGGGATGACACCAATAACTTACTGAGCTGATGTCCCTCCAGAGTATTTTATAGAGATGAAACAATATATTTTTATATTCTGAGAGAAATGTCTTATACTTGGCCGTGCTGGAGAGATGAGAATGGATTATATGACGATGATATTCTATTATACAGTCTCATGCTGGGGGGATGGTTGTCTTTTCTTTTCTGACCATTAATTTGTGTCTATAATAGAAGTTGTTTTTAAAACAATGGCCTTCCTATCCAGGTTTTGGTGTTAAGTAAGTCATGTTTGAGAAAAGTGAGTTTTAATTTAAAGGGAAATGCTTTAGGACATTCAGAGGCTTCACATATTCAGCCGTATATCTCTATATAAATAAATAACATATTTATAAAAAAAAGCTTTATATTATTTCACTCTACACCACGTAAGGCAAGATGGGCTCTTGTTGAAGAGTGTGTCATTCTTATGTTTCCTTAGTTATGCACTGATCATTAAAAACAAATAATGGAACCCTTGCTTCCAGTGTCATTTTTCCCTGAGAATTGCACTTATACAAACATCTATACACACAGACACGCACACAGAGAGAGAGGGAGAGAGAGAGAGAGAGAGAGAGAGAGAGAGAGAGAGAGAGAGAGAGAGAGAGAGAGAGAGATTAATAATAGAAAGAGTAATAGTAGGTATTTGTGCATACAGTAATTTGTACATGTCTGCTATGAGCTTTACATGGGCATGGGTTTTGAATGATGAAGTTGATCTTATCTATTGATCTACTGCCACCTGGTGTTGAGAGAATGTAACTTCTTGTATTTACTGAAGCGAGTGAAAAGTCTTGAGTGGTAATGTCAGCACTGCGTGAAATATGAAAGGTTCTTATCAAGTGTCTTTCATACATATAGACCTACATACATCCTGTGATTAATCTTTATTTCAGCTTCTGCAGATTCTGTAGATTTCAATATAAGAAAGATTTACTGCTACCCCAAGGCCTCCTCTGTCATGTAGCTTGATAGCCAAGGCTCTCATGAAGTGAGTAAAACAATGACGTCCTAGAGACACAGGTTTGGTTGTCACCACCTGAGGGCAGCTGCAGCAAGTCACATTGTGATTTGTCATTAAGATTGCTAATGACACACAAACCACATGGTATGAGCCCTTCTTACCTGACCTGATCTGCCCTTCTTACCTCACCCGATCTGGTTGAATTGCATTCATGCATTACCAGTCACTCAGACCGCACTCTCGTATTTACATGTACAGTCATGATATAATTATACGTAACTCATGGGAGCCCAGACTGGATGACTGTTTATGAGCCCTGTTCACTTGCCTTATCAGTTTAGCAGTTTAGGACAGATATACAATATACAATATAATCTTTCATCTCTCCACAGCATGTTGATGTGATTGAAAATGATTATGAACTAGTTCTAGTAGGCCTAGTTCTCATCCCTCCCTCCCTAACTGCCTCTGCCTTTGGGCTGGTTGCCAGTTAGAGACATCTGTGCCGGGAAACCCAAACCAACCGGTTCCTCCAAGAATGTCCCATCTGATAAGTGACATCAGTCCACCGGCACTCTCGACTTGGTGTTGCTGAAGAATGAGGTGGGGTTGTGGGTTGGACAGCAAACTTGTTCATCCACTCAGCAAGCACAGAAAGGTGGACGTGCCATACCGGCTCAGTGGAGTGTTCCTTTTGTGTCTATGGTGACAGAAGTCAGGGATCAGTTTTGGAGTTTTGGAGGCTTGCTAGTTTCATTCATTTCAATTGCATGAATTAAGTTTATGTTTCTTTAGAAGATTTTATCCTATGCCTGCTAGTTCTCAGGGCTGCTACAAGAGTCTATTAGAGAGCATTCCCAGTGCTGTTGCTGCTCACCGGGTGCTCACGAGAGGGAGATGACGGAAATGAAAGCCTCCAAGTCGTTCTCGGAGGATGACCTGTCGTGCCCCGTCTGCTGTGAGGTCTTTACGGAGCCCCTCCTGCTCCCCTGCAGCCACAGCATCTGCAAGACCTGTCTGGACAAGTTCTGGGAGACCAAGTCGGAGGCGGAGTGTCCTATGTGCAGAACCCGCTGCTCCAAGAAGAAGTTCCCCGTCAACCTGGCGCTGAGGAACCTGTGTGAGACCTACCTGGAGGAGAGGAAGAGAGAGAGTGGGCCGGGGGCCGGGTCTGAGATTCTGTGCAGTCTGCATGGGGAGAAACTCAAGCTCTTCTGTCTGGATGATAAACAGCCTGTGTGTCTGGTGTGTCGGGACTCCAACAAACATCCACATCACATCTTTATTCCTACTGATGAGGCTGCACTGCAGCTGAAGGTAAGGCACACACACACACACACACACACACACATAGCAGCTGAAGGTAAGGCGGAGGCTTCAGCTATATATGTAGTAGAAAACCACTGCCTGAATAATTCCTGTAGTGTCTTTTTATGGGAATGAAGTACAGATCCAAACAGGACTGTATGTAATGGACACGTGTGCAGATATGGATCCGTCAAAAAATGCTTGTACTATTCTTCTTTTAACATGCACACACACACACACACACACACACACACACACACACACACAAAGACACACACACATGTACACAGATACCCCTACATTCACACGCACATACAGTATACATACTCACACATGCTGCATGCATACACAAAGACACATGCGCGTGCGCGCACACACACACACACACACACACACACACACACACGCATATTCCCCTACTTACACACACATATACACTCACATACCAGCACACACATGCTGGGGTGACCACATTCTAGTACAGACATGCTCACACACAGAAAGACACATACAGTATACACACACACATACAGACACACACAATCTGATGTATATAATTCTGTGCATTAGGATGCGGTTCGACTCAAACTGGAGCCTATGAGAAAGAAGCTGAAGGTTGCGGAGGACTTCAAACAGACCCTGGACCAGACTGCCCAGCACATTCAGGTAAGTGACCCACAGGTGATAAACCTTGTCCCCAAAACTCCAACTGGCCTAGGATGAGACCTTATAATGATGCGCCCATTGATGAGAGTCTAATGTTATTAGATTAGTAAATAATTTGCCTATTTCCAAATATTTATTTCCAATACATTTGTAAATATGTTTTGTCTGTTTTTATCATGCAGAAAAGTGTTACTTTTGTGACTGTAACATAGCAAATACATTTGGTCTGATAACTGAATTTATTTCAGTTGGACTACTACTAGCCACCTGGACGAGTGGACAAAAACTAGGCCACCTTGTTTCTGTGCTTCTCTACAGGTTCAGCTAGAAAACACAGAGGCGCAGATCAGGGAGGAGTTTGAGAAGCTTCACCAGTTTCTACGAGAGGAAGAGGCAGCCAGGATAGATGCACTGAGGGAGGAAGAGGAGCAGAAGAGTCAGATGATGAAGGAGAAGATTGAGAAGATGAGCACAGAGATCTTGTCCATCTCATTTAAGATCAGCAGCATTGAGGATGAGCTGAAGGCCAATGACATTCTCTTCCTGCAGGTGTGTCACTGTGTGTGTGTGTGTGTGTGTGTGTGTGTGTGTGTGTGTGTGTGTGTGTGTGTAACATTGTTTTCCTGCAGGTGGTAAATTCCGTATCTCTGCTGGAAGTTAAATATAGATACTGTTAACACTGGAATGTCAGTTAATCAACTGCTTATTGTGTGTGTGTGTGTGTGTGTGTGTGTGTGTGTGTGTGTGCATGTGTGCATTTGTGTGTTTTCATTGTTTGTGTTGGTATCTTTATGTGTTTGTGTGCTCATCGTTGTTAACCCAATTCTCTCACAGTTATGAGAATGTGTCCAAACTGGTTTGTCCAAGATGGAAAGTGATATCTTTCCTGTCAACTGTCATCTCTCTCCCTCATCAAACCTCCACTTAGTTTTACTCTAGAGTTTACATTTATGTAGTGTCAACACTACACTGACTCAACACTGATGGAGATTTCATGTTTCTTTCTATCTGTTTCTAGAACTACAAAAGTACACTAGAAAGGTGAGTGGCCTGCATGCCTCTCTCTCTCTCTCTCTCTCTCTCTCTCTCTCTCTCTCTCTCTCTCTCTCTCTCTCTTTCTCTTCCTTCTACAGTGTTCGGCTATGTCATTATATTAGGCTATTTCATTTCATTATGAACCCACAGCAGTACTCCTGACTAACTCCTGAATGTTATTCCAGAGTCCAGTGCACACAGCAGCAGCCAGAAAGACCTTCAGTAAGGCTGATCAATGTGGCAAAGCACCTGGGCAACCTCAAGTTCAGTGTCTGGGAGAAGATGCAGGAGATGGCTAAATACAGTGCGTAATCAACACACATGTTCACACGCATATCCACAAAAACACACACACCCTCATTCACACAAAGACAAAGACACACACACACACACACACACACACACACACACACACACACACACACACACACACACAGTGCTGTGCATGAATGAACACTGGAATCTGGAATTAAATGGAAGAACAATTCTTGCGTTACCAGTTTCACATAGTATCCATTCTCTCTCTGTGTGCAGCTCCTGTGACTCTGGATCCCAACACTGCCCACCCGTGCCTCATCCTGTCTGAGGACCTGACCAGTGCCAGGGTCAGCCAAGAGAGACCCGAGCTCCCTGACAACCCTGAGAGAATGAACGTGGACCCCAGTGTCCTGGGCTCCGAGGGCTTCAGCTCAGGGACCCACTGCTGGGACGTCCAGGTGCCCGAAAACGGCGACTGGCTCCTGGGCCTGCTGACGGAGTCCTCCCACAGGAAGGGTGACGTCCACTCCAGGCCTGGCGTCTGGTACGTGGGGCACCTCGGGGACTCCTACACCGCAGGCTCCTCAGCACAGCCCTCCTCTCTCCTCACAGTCAACCACAACCCCCAGAGGATCCGAGTGCAGCTGGACTGGGACAAAGGAAAGGTGGTGTTCTCCGACCCGGACATGAACATGATCCTGCACACGCTCAAACACACGTTCACTGAGAGAGTGTTCCCCTACTTCAACACGGGGCTCATTCCGCTGAAGATCTTACCGGTGAAGATCTCTCTGGTGACAGAGCAGCACAGATTGAAAGAGAGACGCACCCATAAACTGAAAGACAGACATTCCTCTTGGTCTCAGGAGACTAGTTAACTAATCGTCAGGTTTCAAAAGCAGACTGCATTAGAGCACACATCCAGTCATGGTTTTCGTTTGTAGCATGTACAGTATTTCTGAATGGGCACAACTCAGATTCGCCCTAAGAGAAAAATACGTTGACTGCCTTCTAGACTTTGACTGTTATTTGTGTTTTCTTACTTTTTTTGTAATATCGAGATTTGGGGGAGAGATGCAGAACAAAAAATATGTTTTACTTATGTCATCAAAAACATAGGTTTTACTAAACTATGGGTAACCCAATAATGTTCTCTATGCTCAAATTCATGTGTAGAGACACTGACAATACTGTGAAGGAAGCATCATACCTTCTAGCCATCTAAATGTTCTAGATTTACATCTCAAAGCGTTTTTAATGGATCAGTCCAAGTGCTAGGCCTGCTTATACTCTTCGAAAGCTATTAGGAGAAAACTATAGCAGGCAACGACCAGTGTAGCCTACTTTTCTCTTTGCATCAACATTTGAGCTGTGGCCACACAGAAATACAGCCAGCAATCAAAATCAGGTTAATCGGGCTATTGCACACAATCACACACAATGTAATATTTCACATCATCTCATCATCATCTCAGATATATTGATATAAATGCCTCTCACTGTGTATTTGTGGGATTTTCTTTCTTATGCATTGTCATCCATATAGGTAGATAATTAAATAAGTAAATAAATTAATAAACCTGCATGGTACTGTTTATTTCACTGTGACACACTATGGTCAAAGGTGCTTCGATACTCTGTCTATACTCCATACAGTTAATGACACGGAAATGACTTAGCATGTTGTACATGACAGTTTACAGCTCTCATTTGTATTGAGACAGTTTACTCAAATGTAACTATCTGGGTGAACACCCCTCTACACACACACACACACACACACACACACACACACACACACTGTGAATCCACAGCTGGTATTTGTGTGTGTGCATATAGGTGTCACCCACCGCACATGGAGCTTTCTGAATCAGACCATCTGTGTGAATAGTTGAATAGTATTTAAAAAATATAGCTTGACTGATATTATGTGTTTGTGGCTGTCTGTTAGGGATCACTGATCCTGTTACTTTCAACCCGACTACTGAGCAGCCTCAAGGTGATGTGATGATATGTCTGTATGCTGAATACTGCAGGTATCGTGTCACTTATGCCAGAACATAGTCAATAATCATGACTGCAGTAGGAGTGACTATGACTAGCTGAGACATTCACTCAGGTGGTGTTTTTCTTACACAGCTCATGTGTGTGTATGTGTGTGTGACTTACAACACAATCAGCTCTGTGAATGAATATGTCTTCAGTAGGAATGAAATGTGGAAAAGTATGAATAGTGAAAAGTGTGGAAGTATGAATATATTGATATTACATTTGTACATGGCTTCCAAATAAATATACACATATACATATAGCCATCTATGGCTCTGGATATACATATAGGCCTATTATGTGTTCATGACTGTCAGTGATCACTGAACCTGGTACTTTGAACATAAAAATATACTGAACAGCCAGAATGAGGAACTGACCAATCAGATTTCAGCTCCTCTTGATCCCTCCCTCTGACTCACCTGTCCTGAAGGAGGAAGTGAAGCTCAGTGACAGACGGCTGCTCTGGGCTCTGTTATTCCTACTCTATAGAATCTACTACTGCAGGTGGGAATAACATAAACAATGAAATCAAACAAGAGAAAGTTATTTTGTTTTCAGAACAGAAGTTGTGAAAGTTGCTTTCAGAGCAGAAGCTGAGAAGTTATCTAGTTACAGAGAACTAAGAAACTGAAATGAGTTTTTCAAACTTAAAAGTGAAAGTAAAACTATGTAGTTAGCTGTTGGAAATGGCTTCACGGCTGGAGGAGGATCTGTGCTGTCCTGTGTGCACTGACATCTACAAGGATCCTGTAGATCCTGTCCTGCACTCACAGCATCTGTAGAGCCTGTCTGAAGCAGTTCTGGGAAACTAAAGCATCCAGAGAATGTCCAGTCTGCAGGAGGAGATCATCAAAGCCTGAGCCTCCATTCAACCTGGCATTAAGAAACTTGTGTGAGACGTACTTACAGGAGCGAGACACACTTAGACCCCAGAGAGGAGCACAGTGCAGTATCCATGGTGACCCACTCAGGCTGTTTTGTCACACTGATCAGCAGCTTGTGTGTTTCTCGTGTCGAGACTCCAAACTGCATAAAAGTCACAACTTCAGTCCCATTGTTGAAGCAGCTGCTGACCGAAAAGTAAGTACCATTATCACTCAGACCTAGAGATTAGATTGAGAGTAACCTGAAATTTCATGACTGTTGCTGTTATGACTGCAAGTCAACACTGGGTGGCACTATTCATTTACATGTAATTCTTTGCTGCCACCTGAAGACTGTATTCTGAACAGCAGCATTTGTTGTGTTAGTGATGGTAATCCATGTTGTGTCACAGGTGCATTAATCTGGCTCTAGCCAAGAGTAAGTTTAATTTCAAAATCTCTCTCCACTCCCTTTGCCTCATCATCCAGGAGGAGCTCACAGTCACTCTGGGTCCCATGAAGGAGAAACTGAAGGTCTTTGAAAAAGCCAAAGTCAACTGTAATAAAACTGCTGAGCACATTAAGGTAAACAATGCACTGCATAGATACAAGTCATGATTACCGTAAGCATCTCATGCTGGAAAAAAGGTATTAAGAAATACCTCTACATTAGAGGTCTTATACTTAACCCTTATCCTTGATGACCTCTTTCCAGACTCAGGCCCAGCACACAGAGAAGCAGATCAAGAAGGAGTTTGAGAAACTTCACCAGTTTCTACGAGATGAAGAGGCAGCCAGGACAGCTGCACTGAGGGACGGAAGAGGAGCAGAAGAGTCAGATGATGAAGGAGAAGATTGAGAAGATGAGCACAGAGATCTCATCTCTTACAGACACAATCAGAACCATCGAAGAGCAGATAGGAGATGATGACGTCACATTCCTGCAGGTAAGATCCATAATATGTGTGTGTTTACTCATATAACCAACACACATCCTTTGCACACACACACACACACACACACACACACACACACACACACACACACACACACACACACACACACACATACACACACACACACACACTAACATTCACACTTGCTAGTCCATGTATTTGTTATGGTTATCTTGCTGAGTGTGGCGGTGTGTATGTGCATGTGTATTTTGGCCTTGTGATACAGATACCACACACTCTTCTCTGACCACAGTCGTCAAAGTGTCGTTAAGGATCAATTATAGCTCTTACATGCGGAATAGGGGCGGAAAGCGAAGTAAAGACGATTCGGTCACAGACACAAAATAAATTCCAGATCGTGTTCTAGATTCTGGATCCAAATATCGAATCACTTCTTACTTGTCCCAATATACCGTTGTCCGAAAATCTAATCCAAATCCGTGCTGTACTTTTCGAGTTATGTTGTACACAGGCACACACACGGACACATGCCGGCGAAGATAATAATAATAGTAATAATACTTTTTATTTGTAAGCGCCTGTCAAGGTACCCTGAACAGTGGAGTAAGAGCAACCAAAATAGGTCATAGCACAGTCAGTGCGAAGCCTAGAGTTCGGGACTTTTAAGAGATCTTTATCTGTGGAGTGAAGATTTAGGGGTGCTTTGTGGAGTAATGAGGTTTGAGAGATAAGAAAGGGCCAGGTTATGTAGAGATTTGTAGACAAGTAGGATGACTTTATACTGAATGCAGTATGCGACTGGGAGCCCGTGCAAGTTATAAATGATTTGAGTGATATGGTCCCAGGGCCTGGTGTGTGTGAGTAACCTAGCAGCACAGTTTTGAACATATTGCAGTCTACTGTATTTAACCTCTTAGCAGGCATGCCATCAAGTAAGTCATTGCAGTAGTCCAGTCTTGAGCTTATAAATGCATGTATGAGAGTTTTAGCTGCAGTTGAAGTCAGAGAGGGGCTGGGTTTGGAGAGATATTTCAGATTAATAAAAGGAAGTTTTAGTGATATTTCTTTGTGAGTCAAAAGAAAGGGTGAAGTTGAGGATAACACCTACACTGTAACTCAGATATCAGCTGCAAAACAGCCGCTACTGTGTATCTGTTTTGTTATGCTGGAATACACCTGAGGTGCGCTAACTGAGGCGAACGTTTGCGAACATGGGCAAACAGTTTTTGGCTAACGTTAGCGAACGAAGGAGAACGGGGTAGTGCACTGCAAACAGTCCTGTATGCTGGAGAGAAAAATTGTGTGCCCCGATTGGAAATAGGCCTACATCCACAAGAGCATTGAATTTTATCAGTATGTCCTTAAGCAACTTTGTCTCTCATTAATAGCCTCCTGATCAGTTTGCCATTTTCGTTTCCAGTTTAGAACAAACTTTTTGGAATATTACACAAAATCGTTCAAATTCCACTGTTAAATGCAAAAATGTTTGCGACGAACGTTTGCGTATGTTAGATGAATCTTAATGCACACCTGAATTACATTTTAAAATCATTTTATTTCCTTTTTCCAGAACTACAAGTGCACAGCTGAAAGGTGAGTGATCTGCCTATTGTCTCTCTCTTCTCTGTGGTTCTGAACCCAAACCCACAGCAGCACTGACTCCTGGATGTTATTCCAGAGCCCAGTGCACACTGCAGGATCCAGAGAGGGTTTCAGGAGCTCTGATCAATGTGGCAAAGCACCTGGGCAACCTGAAGTTCAGAGTCTGGGAGAGGATGCAGGAGATTGTTCAGTACAGTAAGTTAACAACACACCATCTCACTGTCTCAAACAGACATATACACACACACACACACACACACACACACACACACACACACACACGCACCCACACACACACGCACGCACCCACACACACTCACACATGATTGGCATATCACTGAAAAACCCTAGAATTTCATTGGTCCGTTGTCCACTCCAAGGGAGGGATGGGTAGAGTGAAAAGATGAAGAGAGTGATGGGAAGATGGGAAACAGGGCTGTATTATTTATTGGAGGGAAGGAATGGTTGCTTTGAAAGAAAGGGAGGGGTTACAGAAGAATTTGTGAGAAATCTGTAGAAAGCGATAAAGACAGGATGGTAAAACAATCACACCATTCCACTAACACCCTCCTCTCCTGTGAGTACTTCATACTGATGACTAAAGAGCATTTCACTGTTCCTACTTCTCCTGCCATTACACTTGCTAACACCACTATTAATAATGACCATCATTCACATCCTCATCACACATCACTCAGTGTTCAGCTCATGTGTGTGTTCTTTCTCTCTGCAGCTCCTGTCACTCTGGATCCCAACACTGCAAACACATGGCTCATTCTGTCTGAGGATCTAACCAGTATGAGATGTGGTGATGAGTGGCAGCAGCTTCCTGATAACCCAGAGAGATTTGATTACTATGCCAGTGTCCTGGGCTCTGAGGGCTTTAACTCAGGGACTCACTCCTGGGATGTGGAGGTTGGGGAGAGTACATGGTGGGATGTGGGTGTGATGACAGAATCTGGCCAGAGGAAAGGCCAGTATGGTATTGATGTGAGAGGAGAGTTGTATGTGTTTTATACAGATAGTAAATATAGAGCACGTGCTCCACCACAGCCTGACACTCGACTCACAGTGAAGCAGAAACTCAAGAGGATCAGAGTGCAGCTGGACTGGGACAGAGGAAAACTCTCATTCTCTGACCCTGATAATAACACACACCTACATACTTTCACACACACTTTCACTAAGAGAGTATTTCCGTTCTTTAACAATGCCTGTAGACTCTCTCCTCTGAGGATGTTACCAATGAAGGCCTCAGTAAGAATAGAGCAGCCCAGTTAGAGACTTCATAAGGGAAATATTTTATTCAATTCAATTCAGTTTATTCGCCAGACATTTGTCCAAATCCACATACTGTAATATAAATAGAACAAACATCAACACAGACCAGACAATCATACAAAAACAATACACCACAAAAGAAAAACAGAACAAGTAAAATAATTAAAATCTATACAGACATTTCATCCATTGCGCTCTCAGCCTGGATGTATACCTTGTGCTACTGACAGCTGGATTACAGATTGCAACCAAGATGTTATTAGAAGAATCATCCAGGCGTTTTGTGAACTTGTGCATTACATTTCTTAAAAGTGTGCACAGACACAAACATTTGACTAGCACTCCCTCCTCTGGGAACTTTAAGTAGGATTCTTAGAACATCATTGTATGCTACTTGTAGTTTCTGCATGGTCGACTTTTTGTAAAAGGACCACAAGTGTGCAGTGTAGAGTGGTGTGCAGTATGCCTTGAACAGAGCTACTTTGACTTGTGTGGAGCAAAATGTAAATTTACGGGCTATGGTGTTTGCCTGTGCATATAGCTTACAACACTGCCTGTAAATGTCGTCATCATCACTAATATAATCTACCAGTAAATGGCCTCAGAAAGAGTTTATGTAAGGGAACAATTATGGTCGCCTGCAATATTTACCTCCAATTAAATTATTGAGACTGATTGAACCTTTTCAGGAATGAAAAAAGAGCCGGTATGAACTGGTTCACACCTTTCCTTCTGACTCTCCTCTCTTGTCCAGAAGGAGGAAGTGAAGCTCAGTGACAGACGGCTGCTCTGCTGATATCACTCCTGTAGATAGATGGCAGGAACAGAAAAACAATCAAAGTTGTTTTCAGGAAAAGGTTGAGGAGGTTGGCCCTCCTGTCAAGTTAAAAGATTGGTGAAATTAAGAATTGAGAGAGAGATGATTTATTTTGTTTGTTTTTTCCCCTAAAACTCCTGAAAGTCAGAGTAGGCTGCTGTATTGCTGCA
Source organism: Sardinella longiceps (assembly GCA_027497455.2). Classification (NCBI taxonomy): domain Eukaryota; kingdom Metazoa; phylum Chordata; class Actinopteri; order Clupeiformes; family Clupeidae; genus Sardinella; species Sardinella longiceps. The sequence continues at coordinate 7,902,375 of JAODXP020000016.1, read as the reverse complement.
AATTGACTCCATGACTGGAGGAGGATCTCTGCTCCACTTACTCTGCTACTGCACACAATAGTGTTTCTGTAAGCAGGTTTTATTCAGTGTCCTGTAGAGTGCACACATCCATCATCATCACAGATGTTTCTTGTCTTGTATAAAATGCTTCTCATGTTGCACAAGTGTTTAAAAGCTTCTAAGAACTATGATTATGGGAAAAATGTTTCTGCTAGTTGGTTAGCTATCCAGGCAAATAAATGAATGAATGAACGAATGAGTACACTGCTCTGTTAATTTTACTGTGTGGATACCAAAACACAGAAGGTGCTTTGATTTTCTCCTCTCTGGCAGAATGCCTTATCTGCAAAAGGACAATGTCTGAAAATCTGTTAAACACGGCTCACATGCCAAGTATCACAACATATACAGTGTGAGTGTTTATTTGTGTTGTTCCACAGTGACAGAAACTTCAGATCCTCACTAGTTCCTCATTCTCCACTCACACACACAAAGCTGGCAAAGATGCACTGTGTGTACATCAGTGACCACTAGATGGTGCTGCTGTTTACTTTTTAAAAAGTGAATGTGACTGCATTAGTAATACAGTAACATGTCTCTAAAACACATTGGATAAGGATTAATGTCATGTTAAAGTCAGACATTATGAGAGGAGGAGGTGGGTGACAATTTAGCTATCAGAAGAAAAACATGGAGTGGCGTGAAGATGCAGCTTTAAATATGGCGGTCTGTTGAAATACCAATAGACTTGTTTCACACCTGAACATTCCGATGTTCTAAAAGCATTCCATGGTAGTAAACTGAACATTCTACCATTGAAATGCATTGGATTTATGCCTCTTTCTGACTTGAAAAAAAATGGGTAATAACATTTAAAACATGTCTAAATTCACTTTCTTTCAAATAATACAAATTTGAAGCACACAAATTTGGAGGTCCCGAATAGATAAAAATGGTTTTACATTTATGTGCATGAAGCTTCAATCTATTTGGGACCTCCAAATGTGTGTGCTTCAAATGTGTATTATTTGAAAGAAAGTGAATTTAGACATGTTTTAAATGTTATTACCCATTTTTTCCAAGTCAGAAAGAGGCATAAATCCAATGCATTTCAATGGTAGAATGTTCAGTTTACTACCATGGAATGTCGGAATGTTCAGGTGTGAAACAAGTCAATTGAGTTGCAACTTGCAAGTGTAGCAGGGAATCGGCTGAGCAATTAGCTTAATTAGGATCACCTGGTGTAGGCTAGAGGCATGAGCTTGACTCCTTGCCCAGCCAGAGCTAATGCTGCGCTGAATTAGTTAGAGGAGATAGTCAGCAGGAAACTAATTTTTTTTTTTATCTTAAAAGTGAAAAACTTAAGTTAGTGTTGGAAATGACTTCAAGGCTGGAAGAGGCCTTTTCCTGTCCTGTGTGCACTGACATCTACAAGGATCCTGTAGTCCTGTCCTGTGCTCACAGTATCTGTAGAGTCTGTCTGAAGCAGTTCTGGGAAACTAAACCATCCAGAGAATGTCCAGTCTGCAGGAGGATGTCATCAATGGATCCTCCAGTCAACCTGGCATTAAGAAACTTGTGTGAGACGTACTTACAGGAGCGAGACACACTTACACCCCAGAGAGGAGCACAGTGCAGTATCCATGGTGACCCACTCAGACTGTTTTGTCACACTGATCAGCAGCTTGTGTGTTTCTCGTGTCGAGACTCCAAACTGCATAAAAGTCACAACTTCAGCCCCATTGTTGAAGCAGCAGCTGACCTAAGAGTAAGTATCATCAATGCACCTAATGAAAAAAATTTTGATTTAGACATTTACATCACAAATTATTTCATTCCTAATTCCAGTGGTTGCTCTTATTACTGTGAGTCACTAGCACTTTTCATCAACATGTTATCTTTGGCTGCCACAAGGAAGTGTGTTGAGAAGCATTCTAAACTGTATTCATTTGTTGTATTATAATAGTGATCCATGTTGTGTCACAGACCTTTCACGAGTCAAGAGGCTGACAGAGAATAACTTTGTGCAGTAATATATATATATATATATATAGTACAGACCAAAAGTTTGGACACACCCCCTCATTCAAAGCGATTCATTTATTTCCAGGACAATTTATATTGTAGATTCTCACTAAAGGCATCAAAATTATGAATGAACACATATGAAATTATGTGCTTAACAAAAAAAGTGTGAGATTATGACAAACTTTTGGACCTGAACCCGATCAAGATGGTTTGGGGTGAGCTGGACCACAGAGTGAAGGCAAAAGAGCCGACAAGTTCTTAGCATCTCTAGGAATGAATAACTGTTCAAGACAGTTGGAAAACCATTTCAGGTGACTACCTCTTGAAGCTCATCCAAAAAATAAAAGGAGGACAAAGCAGTTATCAAAACAAAAAAAGTATACTTCGATGAAACAAGAATATAAAACATGTTTTCAGTTATCTCACACTTTTTTTTTATTAACTACATAATGCCACGTGTTCATTCATAAGTTTCTTTATTTTGTAGAATGTCACTGAAGGCAACACTCATGAAAATAAAGTAAATAATTTAACGGGAAAGTGTGTCCAAACTTTTGGTCTGTACTGTATATGTCTCTCTTTCCTTCTCTTATCATCCATGGTTCCAGGAGGAGCTCACAGTCACACTTGGTTCCATGAAGGAGAAACATTCTTTAAAAAAGCCAAAGTCAACTGTAATAAAACAGCTGAACACATTAAGGTATGTATGCTACATACACACGTCTACATTAGCATCACAGGCTGGAAAAAAGGTGTTAAGAAATACTTCTACATTTCGCAGATCTTATAACCCTTGTTCTTTCCAGACTCAGGCCCAGCACACAGAGAGACAAATCAAGGAGGAGTTTGGGAAGCTTCACCAGTTTCTACGAGATGAAGAGGCAGCCAGGATAGCTGCACTGAGGGAGGAAGAGGAGCAGAAGAGTCAGATGATGAAGGAGACAATTGAGAAGATGAGCAGAGAGATCTCATCTCTTTCCAACACAATCAGAACCATTGAAGAGCAGATGGGAGCTGATGATGTCACACTCCTGCAGGTTAGAACCACAATGTCACACTCCTGCAGGTTAGAACCACAAGATTACTGTGTGTGTGTGTTTGTGTTTTACTTCAGTATGCATGTAAAAAATACTGAAGATACATGTGTCCTTCATATGTATCTTGCATATGTTTTGTTTCATTATGCAATCTTGGTTGGTGTGTGTGTGTGTGTGTGTGTGTGTGTGTGTGTGTGTGTGTGTGTGTGTGTGTGTGTGTGTGTGTGTGTGTGTGTGTGTGTGTGTGTTTTGCCCTTGTGTGACTGATGTCCTAATAATGATGGTAGAGGTGAGTAGTATATGGTTAACTCAGACCATGTGCTGCTCAGACCCCTGCCCACACACTTTTGTCTTGACCACAGGGATACTGGTTGCTCAGAAGTCAGCTCTAATAAGACATTCTCTAGATCAGTTAGCTGGAAGACAACCTCCTCACTGTTTCTGTTTATTCTGCTGTCCTAAGAATCACTAGTGAGAACCCAAGTTACATTCCAGCTGGATCTCAAATTCAGACAATCAGCAGTGAATGAGCTCTGTATGTTTGTGCACAAATGTAGGCTTAAGTATTTGCAATGTGTGTGTGTGTGTGTGCGTGTGTTTAATGTGTGTGTGTGTTAAATGTGTGTTTTCATATTGCAATGTGTCAATCTGTCTCCTTTTTGTAGAACTACAACAGCACAGTGGAAAGGTGAGTGATCTGCCTCTAGTCTCTCTCTTCTCTGTGGTTCTGAACCCAAACCCACAGCAGCACTGACTCCTGAATGTTATTCCAGAGCCCAGTGCACACTGCAGGATCCAGAGAGGGTTTCAGGAGCTCTGATCAATGTGGCAAAGCACCTGGGCAACCTCAAGTTCAGAGTCTGGGAGAAGATGCAGGAGATTGTTCAGTACAGTGAGTAAACACCACACGCCTCGTCTCACTATCATGAACACACACACACACACACACACACACACACACACACACACACACACACACAAATGTTGGTCTTGAAATGCACAATATAAATAAACTGCACTCCCGTGGTGTTCGGATTTCTTGATCAGGTGTCCTTTGCAAGAGAGATGGGAATATATTTCATTTTGGAAGGCTTGCTGTGTGAGAGAGTGAGGGATGGGTTTACAGAATTGTGTGTGAAAAGCTGTAGAGAGTTTTAGAGACAGGATGGTAAATGAGTGAGAATTAGGCCCGTTTCACACACAAACTGCGCGTTCGCGATGCGGGAGTGGGGCGGTCCGTGAGTGGTGCCTGTGGGCTTGGGCATTCACAATAGAAATTGTCTCTGCGGTGTTCTGCACGAAGCGGCCACCCAAGCTCTCCATTCAAAATCTATGGCCACCGCGCAAGTCCCGCTTACCGTGCTGAAAACGCTTGGAAAAATAGAACTGCTTTCTACTTCAAAAAAGCAGTGCGGGAGATGCGCGTTTCACCGCTCAGAAACCGGCCAGGAGCCGCGTAGAACACGCATGCAGTCTGAATACATACAGACGGCAAGTCCGGGCACGCCCCCAAAATCAGCTCCCATGGGGGAAAACGAATCCTAAATTAGTGAAGAACTCAATGGCATGGTAAGCTAGAAGTTACACCGAGCACTATCTACAAGGAGCCTGACACATTTTTTAGGGCAATGCCTGAACGTAGTGATGATGGTCAGATGGTCCGATGTGAATTCTGAGCTTGGCACCCCTCCAAACGCAATACTGATGACAATTTAGATGATGTTTGTTAGCTTCATTAGCTTCCTAACTAGCCAACTTCATTGATCACCACAGTAAATGTAGCTTTAGCTTGCTTAACTGAGCTAATCAGACTTGTGATTGAAAGCTGCTTTACTTTTGACAGGAGCGAGCAGAGACAGCTCATGACATTTTTGTTAGTGTAACTGCAATAAACGAATGATGGAAAAATGATTTTAGTCTAAACAAGCAGGCAAGCAGGTCATGATTAGACAAAACATCTACTATGGACTTTGTTCAATTTTACTAAGCGATCTTGTTAAGCAACTTTCTCTACCTTGTCCATTCACCATAATGTTAAATTGGCCTCTGTTATTTCCCACGCTGACGCCACCCTCGCTTTTTGGGGGCGTTAACCGTACTTGCCGTCCGTATCTATGACCTAACCTGTTAACATGTATTCTAAACAAAAACGCCCCAAAACCGCGCCCGCACTATGTTCACCACATAGTGTAGTGTGCACAATTACAAAAAGGGAGATGAATACTGAAACACAGAAGGTGCTTTGATTTTCTCTCCTTCAAGCCTTTAAATCTGTCAAAGATTGCTCTACATACATGGCCAGTATCCCCCCATATTCAGTTTGTGACTTTAATTGTGTCACTTTCAGAACCTTCAGATCCTCACTAGTTTCTCATTCATTCTCAACTCACCCATAGCTGGCAAACATGCACTGTGCCGTGCGTAAATGACCACTAGATGGTGGTGGTGAATACTTTTAGCCTAAGTGAATGCAATTGCATTGGTAATACAGTAATATATCTCTAACAACCCTTCAATAAGCTTATATGACTATGAGTTGATTTGTCATATCAACAACAAGTAGGTGAGGGTCAGGTGTGCCATCTGAGAATGACCTCATTCTTGTCACTGAGACACAAGCCCCTTTCCCATACCGTGTTAAACACGCCTTCAGCGCACAGGTTTGTATGTGAATCGGCCGTCTGCTGTACAGCAATCCCCCCATTCCACTAACACTGTGACTAAACTCCTGCACAGCTGGGATCCCTTCATACTGATGACTAAAGAGCATTTCACTGTTCCTACTTCTCCTGTCATTACACTTGGCATTAACACCACTATTAATAATGACCTTCTTTCTCTCTGCAGCTCCTGTGACTCTGGATCCCAACACTGCCCATCCAAATATCATCCTGTCTGAGGATCTGACCAGTGTGAAATGCAGTGATGAGTGGCCACAGCTTCCTGATAACCCAGAGAGATTTGATGTGTATCTCAGTGTTCTGGGGTCTGAGGGTTTTGACTCAGGGACACACTGCTGGGATGTGGATGTTGGAGCAGGCACATGGTGGGATGTGGGTGTGAAGACAGAGTCTAGTCAGAGGAAGGGATATGATGATGATGATGATGATGATGATGATGATGTGAGTGGAGAGTGGGTAGTGCAATATAAAGATAGAAAATATTTAGCAGAGGCTCCACCACAGCCCTCCACTCTCCTCCCAGTGAAGCAGAAACTTCAGAGGATCAGAGTGCAGCTGGACTGGGACAGAGGAAAACTCTCATTCTCTGACCCTGATAATAACACACACTTACACACTTTCACACACACTTTCACTGAGAGAGTGTTTCCATACTTGAATTTTGGTGATGTGTGTCCTATGAGGATCTTACCAGTGAAGGTCTCAGTCACACTAGAGCAGCCCAGCTGATGGAGTCTCTGTCTGGACCAGCACTGAATCAGAGAGAGGGATGGAGACCAGAGAGAGATGGGGTCAGTCATTAAGCACTACACATACTGATGTGGTCAAAGATTTGTTGGTGCGTGTGTGTGTGTGTTCATGTTGTCCGTAATATGAGGATCTTTTCAGTGAAGCCCTCAGAGTTGCCCTCTTAGAGAGTGTACTGTATGTAAAGGAAGTATTTTCTGGTTTGTAGCGTACAATATTAGCATCTAATGAAATTATTGCAACTTGAGGTCTGAATCATATTTTGATCATTGTGGCCACAAGCGTTTTCAGGAACAAAAAAAAAAAGAACTAATATGATCTGACTCCTCTCTCTGACTCTTCCTGAAGGAGGAAGAGAACAGAAAGTAATTGACGGCTGCTGTCTCTGCTACTCTGCTGCTGCACACAATAGTGTTACTAAGCAGCTTTATTTCAATGTCCTGTAGAATTCACACTCCCATCATCATCGCAGATAAATTGTTTACTCTTGTCTCGTACATAATGCTTCTCATGTTACACGTTTTTAAATACTTTTAAAGGAATAGTCCACCTCTTTATGAAAATTGGTTATTCACCTCCTTACTCTGAGTTACATGTGTGGGTAAAAGCATTTTGGTCTCAGTGCTGGTGGTTTCCTAATATGGCATCACCAATTTTCCCAATTTCTTAGCTTTAGCTTAGCATAGGCACTGGAATGCAAAGTTGCCAGATAGCAACTCTTTGGCAACTTTACTTTCCAGTGCCTATGCTAAGCTTAAGGTAAAATTGGGGTTGCCAGACTAGAACAATGCATGCACTGAGACCAAAATGCTTTTACCCACATATGTAACTCCAGGTAAGGAGGTAAAAAAAACTATTTTCATAAAGAGGTGGACTATTCCTTTAAGAAGTATTCTTATGTTAAAAGTGTTCTACTAGTTGGTTAGCCATCCAGGCAAATAAATGAATGAACAAATAAGTACACTGCTCTATTTATTTCACTCTGAGGAAACAAACACAGAAAGTGCTTTGATTTTCTCTCCTTCAAGGGAATCTATTATCTGGAAAAAAAAATGTCTTTAAATCTGTGAAAGATTGCTCTGCATGCACTGCCAGTATCACCACATATACAGTACAGGGGGACATCCTTATGTTCCCACACTCCCATATTAGACGGGTCAATATGTGGGTCAACCCCAAAAAATTGATACAAAAGGTTTTTTATGGATTCTTATACTATTGGACATGCTAAATGACATACTAAAAATCTAAGAAAATCTGACCTTGGGAAAGTGGTTATTTTCAAGATGGCCGCCAGGGCCTTGAATCTCAAGTACTATCCAGCATAATGGGTTGAATTTGAGTTGAAATAATAGGTTTTTTTTTAATGATAGAATGATATGTAGTGAACTACACATCAATGACCTCTAAATCTGATTAAACACCAACAACATTTTCCTAAGCTAAATGGAGTTCAAGATATTGCCAGAATTAGCTTCCTATCACCATATTGGGCGCCATCTTGAAAATGGTCCCTTTCCTGAGGCCAAGTTTTGCTGGATTTTTAATATGTTACTAAGGACTTGTAGAAATACCAAAATGTGCATATTTGTAAACAGCATATTTGTAAACTAAATAGTGTTCAAGATATAGCCAGAATTAGCATCTTCTGCCCATCTTGGACGCCATTTTGAAAATGATGCATTTAGTTATATTTTTAACATATTAATGACACCTGGAGGTATCAAAATTAGTTGAAAAACCTTTTTATTTATCAATTTGTTTAAACACCAATATCTTGTAAACTAAGTAGTATTCAAAATACAGCCATAATTGCCTTCTTCCAACTATCTTGGACCGCATCTTGAGAATGACCCCTTTCTTGAAGTTAGATTTTCATAGGTTTTAATATAATGTAAATGAGGACACCTAATGGTATGAAAATCCTTTTGTATCAATTTGTTTGAACATTATTATCTTTGTTAAATAAATAACATTCAAGATATAGTGACAATTAGCTTATTCCAACTATCTTGGACGCCATCTTGAAAATGACCCCTTTCCTGAACTCAGATTTTCTTAGATTTTTAATACGCTAATAAGGACACTTTGAAGTATCAAAATCAGTTGAAAACCCATTTCTATCAATTTGTTTAAACACTGATATCATTGGAAGTTTAATAGTGTTCAAAATATAGCCATAATTGGCATCTTTTCACCCTCTTGGACACCATTGTGAGAATTACCCATTTCCTGAAGTTAGATTTTCTTAGATTTTGAATATGTTAATAAAGACACCTAGATATATGGAAATCAGTTGAAAACCCATTTGTATCAATTTGTTTTAACATCAATATCTTTGTATAATAAATAGTGTTCAAGATCTAGCCACAATTCGCTTCTTCCGACTATCTTGGACGCCATCTTGAAAATGACACCTTTCCTGAAGTTAGATTTTGAATATTTTATTTAGGACACCTAGATGTATCAAATTCAGTTGACAAACATTTTGTATCAATTTATTTAAACTCCAATATCTTTGTAAAGTAGATAGTGTTCAAGATATAGCTACAATAAGCTTCTTCTGCCTATCTTGGACGCCATTTTGAAAATGACCCATTTCCTGAACTTAGATTTTCTTAGATTTTTAATATGTTAGTCAGGACATCTAAATGTATTAAAATCAGTTGAAAAACCTTTTGTATCAATTTTTTAAACACCAATATCTTCGTAAACTAACTGGTATTTAAGATACAGCCGCAATTAGCTTCATTCGATCATCTTGGACGCCATTTTGAAAATGACCCATTTCCTGAACTTAGATTTTCTTAGATTTTTAATATGTTAGTCGGGACATCTAAAGGTATCGAAATCAGTTGAAAGACCTTTTGTATCAATTTTGTTAAACACCAATATCTTCGTAAACTAACTGGTATTTAAGATACAGCCGCAATTAGCTTCATTCGATCATCTTGGACGCCATTTTGAAAATGACCCATTTCCTGAACTTAGATTTTCTTAGATTTTTAATATGTTAGTCAGGACATCTAAAGGTATCAAAATCAGTTGAAAAACCTTTTGTATCAATTTTTTTAAACACCAATATCTTTGTAAACTAACTGGTGTTTAAGATACAGCCGCAATTAGCTTCATTCGATCATCTTGGACACCATTTTGAAAATGACCCATTTCCTGAAGTTAGATTTTCTTAGATTTTTAATACATTATTAAGGACACCTAGATGTATCAAATTCAGTTGACAAACCTTTTGTATCAATTTATTTAAACTCCAATATCTTTGTAAAGTAAATAGTGTTCAAGACATAGCCACAATTAGCTTCTTCTGCCTACCTTGGACACCATTGTGAGAATTACCCATTTCCTGAAGTTAGATTTTCTTAGATTTTGTATATGTTAGTAAGGACATCTAAGGGTATCAAAATCAGTTGAAAAACATTTTGTATCAATTTGTTTAAACACCAATATCTTTGTAAACTAAATGGTATCAAAGATATAGCCACAATTAGCTTCTTTCGATCATCTTGGACGCCATCTTGAAAATGGCCCCTTTCCTGAAGTTAGATTTTCTTAGATTTTTAATATATTATTAAGGTCACCTAGATGTATCAAATTCAGTTGACAAACCTTTTGTTTCAATTTATTGAAACCACAATATCTTTGTGAAGTGTTCAAGATATAACCACAATTAGCTTCTTCAAAATATCTTGGACACCATTTTGAAAATGACCCATTTTCTGAAGTTAGATTTTCTTACTTTTTTAATATGTTAGCAAGGACATCTAAAGGTATCAAAATCAGTTGAAAAAAAATGTATTAATTTGATAAGACAACAACATTTTCGTAAGCTCTTTTATATAGCCAGAAATAGCTTCTTCTGAAAATCTTGGGCTCCATCTTGAAAATGACCCCTTTCTTGGAGTCAGATTTTCTCAGATTTTTAATATGTTACAAAGGACACCTAGAGGTATCAATATCAGTTGGAAAAGTTTCTGTATCAATTTGATGTGACAACTACATTTTTATAGGTCCTCAATAGTCAGTCAGAACTAGCTTCTTTCGACTATCTTGGACGCCATCTTGAAAATTGCCCCTTTCCTAAAGTTAGATTTTCTTAATTTTTTAGTATGTTATTAAGGACACCCAAAAGTATTAAAATCAGTTGGAAAAAAACTTTTGTACCAATTTGATCAGACAGCAACGTTTTTGTAAGTGTCAGAATTAGCTTCTTTTGGCTATCTTGGCCGCCATCTTGAAAATTACCCCTTTCCTGAAGTTAGATTTTCTTAGATTTTTAATATGTTATTAAAGGCACCAAGAGGTATCAAAATCAGTTGAAAAACCTTTTGTATCAATTTTTTTGGGGTTAGGGGGTTATTTTCCATATATTGACCCGTCTATATACAGTGTGTGATTGTTTATTTGTGTCACTTTGAGTGACAGAGACTTCAGATCCTCACCAGTTCCTCTTTCATTCTCCACTCACACACATAGCTGGCATGCATGCACTGTGCATTAGTGACCACTAGATGATGGCGGTGTGTACTTTTAAAACAAGTGAATGCAACTGCATTGGTAATACAGTAACATGTCTCTAACAACCCTTCGATAAGCATATGACTATGAGTTGATTTGTCATATCAAAAAGTAGGTAAGGGTCAGGTGTGCCATCTGAGAATGACCTCATTCTTGTCTCTGAGACTCATAGTCGCAGCTGAACACTGACAACACACTCATCATCTAGAACACAGACTATAAGAAAGTCTAAATATCTTCAAATATTTGTAAGTCCAAGTCTAACCGGTTTTCAGTCACTACCTGTGGAAGTGGAGACTTTGTATTTTATGGTTTCAGAGCCTACACGTGTCCATATCTATATGGAATTTGAAAGTGCTCCGCTATGTTGTCAGTGTTGGAGTGTGGAGGCCCCAACGAAGATTATGCAACAATGAGAACAGATTGAAGATGAATCATTTACTAATACTTCCTATGTGCATATGTAGAGCTAGATTGCTCATGTGCTTCAGTAAAAAGACAACGGTGTAGTTCTTCTAATTAAGTGTCATGGAGGCATATTTTGGAGAGATAAAAGTCTCACACTTCTCCAAAGAAGAAAGTGATCATTAATTACTATGACCTGTATTCTCCCAGGTGCTTAGGTCAAAAAGTGCTTTGCTCCAAAATTCACGGATTAAATTCTAAACATTCCTCTCACAAAATATCTCTGTTCGCAGACGATGTCCTCATTTACGCAACAAAACCATCCTTAAGTGTCCCAGTGATCTTAAGCATAATTGAAGATTTCAGTAGCTTTTCAGGCTATAGACTGGTACGGCCGACGAGGTGTCCAGTTATTCATTTATAATTGTCGAGGCGGAATCTAGAACTCTGGCGACGCGCGCAGCGCGAAGACGGAGTTATTCTGCCAAGACAATTATAAATGAATAACTGGACACCTCGGAGGTCGTTATCCCGCTTATCTCCCGTATCTATCTATGTCTCGTATATTTGAGGAAGCGTATAAAACGTAAAAGAAATATGCAACTCAAATTTAAAAGAAGCTAACCTGTTCGGTTTGGGTACTACTTTCAGTTGAAAGTAGATCTACCAGGTTGCTTATTGTTGTTATAGTTACCATTCTGAAAGGCATTCATATGGAACGGTAATCAGTTATTAGATTAGTTATTTTTTGGAACTACTTCCAAAGTAGCCGGTTATCTGGAATTAATGGCCACCTAACAGCCAATCAGAGAAGAGAATGGCGTTCTGAAGGGAGATAAACTGGGGTAAAATTGAGCATATGCCATTTGGGCTGGACTCCGCTCAACTCTCACACCTCCCTTTCAAAATATCTAAAGATAAATTTACATGCATTGTTGTAACCAGATTGCCAACATCTCTTTTCACAGCCAACTTTACTCATTTGTTGGAGAAGTTGCAGCTGAATATTCAATTTTGGAAGTCCCTTCCCATCTCTCTAATAGGAAGGATTAATACCATCAAAATGATCTTCCTTCCACAGCTGTTGTACCTTTTCCAAAATCTCCCAATCTTTCTTCCTAAGACATTTTTTAAGCAGCTGGATTCAATAATCATGCCCTTTATCTGGCACTACAAAACCCACAGGATCAAAAAAGCACCTTTGCAAACCAAGATGTGACTTTCAAATCTATTACTGGGCCTCTAACCTTAGCATTGTTGCTGAATGACTATAGTGGGTATTGGGCGTGGATAGAATTGGAAAGGGAGCAGTGCACCCCCTATGATCTAGCAGCTGTTATACTTTCTCTGAATTTGAATTTATTCATGCTGTAAAACCAGACACACACAAGCAAACAGGCAAAGCACATACAATAAATACACAACGACAACACAATAGCAGCATGAAGGGGTGGACCCTAGTAAGCAAAGAATGCTTGTAGTGGGCACCCATGGTGCTAATTTCTTTAGATTCTTACAAATAAGAAACTTTGTACAATCACACTCAAAAGATTTTGTCACAGCCACCCCCTCCTGCTTAGATAAGTGTCTTAGGAACTACTTTAACAGCTATTCCATCTCATTGCTGTATGGCACACTACAGAATCTTCACTTACCTTCAATTAAGGCAGCTTAGGAGGGGGAGCTATAAGGTTAGAAATTTCTGATGGATTCTGGAAAAATAGCCTAGAAGAAATTCAACACTGTTCCATACACGCGAGACATTGTCTTATCCAATTTAAAGTGGTACACAGACTCCACTACTCAAAGACCAAATTGCACAAGATATTTCTTAATGTCTCTGTCCCTATTTGTGATACGTGTAATGCTGGTGATGGGACACTAGCCCACAGCTTTGTTCTTTGCCCTACTTTATAAGGATACTGGCAGGGCATCTTTAAAGTCCTTGCTGAAGTAATACAAAAGGACCTTGAGCCAGATGTTCTTCTTATATCGTTTGGACTGTCAAACCAGTCATTCAAACTGTCCAAATATGAACAACAATTTCTGTCTTATGGACTCCTGACAGCAAAAAAGCTTATACTGACCTTTTGGAAGAAACAGCAGGCACCTTCCCTTCAGATTTGGCTCAGTGAGTTAACTAGCACACTCCCTTATTTTCTTCTTCTTTTCTTTTCCTTTCTTTTGTTTTGTTTTCCTCCCTCACCTGGGTGGGTGGGATTTGGGTGGGTGGGATTTGCTACTATAACTGATACACTTGTTCTTGTGACATAAGTTAAAAACTGGAGAACATCAATGTGACCTTGTTAATTGTAATCTGTGAAACAACTCTCCAAAAAAAAAAAAAAAACCTAGTTGGGAAAAAAAGTGCTTTGCTCCATACATTTCAGTCACTAAGCACTTTTTGGACTTGAGCACCTGGGAGGATGCCACCCTATGTGTTTATGGCTGCCAGTTACGGATCACTCATCCTGGTACTTTGAACTTTACAATGTATTGAACAGCCAGAATGAGGAATTGACCAATCAGATTACAACTCCTCTTGATCCCTCCCTCTGACTCTCTTGTCCTGAAGGAGGAAGTGAAGCTCAGGGACAGACGGCTGCTCTGGGCTCCATTATTCCTACTCTATTGAAACTACTACTGCAAGTGTGAATAACATAAACAATTAAATCCATCAAGAGAAAGTTTTCATTTGTTTGTTAATCTAAGAAACTGATATAAGTTTCTCAAACTCTTCAATGTGAAAGTAAAACTGTAGTTGCTTTCGGAAATGTCTTCACGGCTGGAGGAGGATCTGTCCTGTCCTGTGTGCACTGAGATATACAAGGATCCTGTTCTCCTGTCCTGCACTCACAGCTTCTGTAAAGCCTGTCTGAAACAGTTCTGGGAATCTAAACCATCCAGAGAATGTCCAGTCTGCAGGAGGAGATCATCAAAGGAGGATCCTCCGGTCAACCTGGCATTAAGAAACTTGTGTGAGACGTACTTACAGGAGCGAGACACACTTACACCCCAGAGAGGAGCACAGTGCAGTATCCATGGTGACCCACTCAGGCTGTTTTGTCACACTGATCAGCAGCTTGTGTGTTTCTCCTGTCGAGACTCCAAACTGCATAAAAGTCACAACTTCAGTCCCATTGTTGAAGCAGCAGCTGACCGAAGAGTAAGTACCATTATCACTGGGCCTAATGAAAAAGATTTGGATTTAGATTAGACATTGAGTAACCTAAAATGTCATGACTGTCAAGTTGCTGTTATGACTGCAAGTCAACACTGGGTTGCACTATTCATTTACATGTAATTCGTTGCTGCCACGGACCTTCAAGTGTGTTAAGATTAAGAAACATTCTGAACTGCACCCAGTTGTTTTAGTGTAATCCATGTTGTGTCTAGGTTTAAGTTCAAAATCTCTTTCTCTCCCTCTTTTTACCCTAAACCCCCACCCCACCCCCTCCCATTGTGTCCTCATCATTCAGGAGAAGCTCAAAGTCACCCTGGGTCCCATGAAGGAGAAACTGAAGGTCTTTAAAGAAGCCAAAGTCAACTCTAATGAGATAGTTGAACACATTAAGGTGAACAATATGCTGCATTGATTCATGTGTAAGAATAAATATTTGTTCTGGACACCGTGTTTTAACAAAATGAAACGCTGACATTCTATCAACCAAGTTTGCAACAATGTATACAATGGCTCCTAAAAGCTGTACTGAATCAGTAAGCTGACAGAACATGCAGAAATGCACCTTCTCCAGCAACCCACTTGGGATTGCTGTTCTTTGTGTTGTTACAGTACCAATAAACCGTCTTTTAATTAATACAGGTTTCGGGATCATTCCTTTCCTCCCTGTTTTTTGTTTCAACATAAACAGGCTGGAAAAAAGGTCTTATATGTAACCTTTGTCCTTGTTGACTTCTTAGACTCAGGCCCAACACACAGAGAAGCAGATCAAGGAGGAATTTGAGAAGCTGCACCAGGTTCTACGAGATGAAGAGGCAGCCAGGATAGCTGCACTGAGGGAGGAAGAGGAGCAGAAGAGTCAGATGATGAAGGAGAAGATTGCGAAGATGAGCAGAGAGATCACATCTCTTTCAGACACAATCAGAGCCATAGAAGAGCAGATAGGAAGTGATGATGTCACATTCCTGCAGGTTAGAATCATACTCAGTATCTCTGTGTGTGCGCATGCGCTCATGTGATGTATACACATCATGCATACACACATTCATGTACATAATTCATTCTGATGAATACTATTTGTGCGTGTGTGTATGTGTGTGTGTTATGTGTGTGTGTGTGTGTTTGTGTGCGTGTGTGTGTGCGTGTGTGTGTGTAAGGGCATAATATTTCATTATTTATCATTATTTCACTTTACATTTTTCTAGAACTACAAGAGCACAGCTGAAAGGTGAGTTATCTGCTCCCTGTCTTTCTCTTCTCTGTGGTTCTGAACCCAAACCCACAGCAACACTGACTCCTGAATGTTATTCCAGAGCCCAGTGCACACTGCAGAATCCAGAGAGGGTTTCAGGAGCTCGATCAATGTGGCAAAGCACCTGGGCAACCTCAAGTTCAGAGTCTGGGAGAAGATGCAGGAAATTCTCCAGTACAGTGAGTTAACAGCACACCATCTCACTCTCTCAAACAGACACACACACACACACACACACACACACACACACACACACACACACACACACACACACACACACACACACACACACACACACACAGGTATATCACTGACAATCCCAGACAGAGTGAGAGGATGAAAAGAGAGGTGGAGATGGGAACCAGGGCTGTGTTATTTATTGGAGGGAGGGAAGGAAGGAAGGAAGGAAGGATTGCTTTGTAAGAAAGGAAGGGAGGGGTTACAGAAGAAATTGTGAGAAAGGCTGGAGAAAGCGATAGAGACAGGATGGTAACCACCACCACCATTCCACTAACACCCCTCCCCTCTCCTGTGAGTAACTCCTGCACAGCTGGGATCCCTTCATACTGATGACTTAAGAATATTTCACTGTTCCTACTTCTGCCATTACACTTGGTAACACTACTATTAATAATGACCATCATTCATCACATCCCCATCACACATTACTCAGCGTTCAGCTTGTGTGTGTTCTTTCTGCCTACAGCTCCTGTCACTCTGGATCCCAACACTGCACACCCACATCTCATCCTGTCTGAGGATCTGACCAGTGTGAGACGTGGTGATGAGAGACAGAAGCTTCCTGATAACCCAGAGAGATTTGATGTGTATGCCAGTGTCCTGGGCTCTGAGGGCTTTAACTCAGGGACTCACTGCTGGGATGTGGAGGTTGGGGAGAACACAAGGTGGAGTGTGGGTGTGAAGACAGAGTCTAGTCAGAGGAAGGGACAGTACTGTGATGATGTGAGTGGAGAGTGGAGAGTGTTTTATATGGTTGGTAAATATAGAGCACATGCTCTATCACAGCCCTCCACTCTCCTCACAGTGAAGCAGAAACTCCAGAGGATCAGAGTACAGCTGGACTGGGACAAAGGGAAACTCTCATTCTCTAACCCTGATAATAACACACACCTACACACTTTCAAACACACTTTCACTGAGAGAGTGTTTCCATACTTTAACAATGCCTGTGAACTCTCTCCTCTGAGGATGTTACCAGTGAAGGCCTCAGTAAGTGTGCAGCAACCCAGTTAGAGACTTCATATAGGGGAAATATTTTATGATTGGTAGTCTGCAATATTTACCTCTGATGAAATTATTGAGAATCCTTTAGATATTTTGATCAATGTGTCGACAAACCTTTTCAAGAGTGAAAAAAAGAGCCGGTATGAACTGGTTATCACATTTCCCCTTCTGTCTCTCCTTAATTGTCCAGAAGGAGGAAGAGAAGTTCAGTGACAGACTGCTGCTCTGCTGATGTCACTCCTGTAGATAGATAACAGAAATTTAAAACAATATAAGTGGATTTAGTTGTTTTCAGGAAAAGGTTGACTGGCATACTCATGTTAAAAGACTGGAGAAAAGAAGAATTGAATAAACTCCTGAAAGTCAGAGTAGGCTGCTGTTAGCATGGCTGTAAACTGACTCCATGACTGGAGGATGATCTCAGCTCCACTTACTCTGCTGTTGCACACAATAGTGTTACTGTAAGCAGCTTTATTCAATGTCCTGTAGAGTGCTTGTCTTGTACATAATGCTCATCACGTTTCCCAAGTGTTTGAAATAAAGAACAATGATTACGGACAAAGTATTCCTCCTAGTTGGTTATCCAGGTAAATAAAAGAATGAATGAACATAATGAGTACACTGCTCATTTTATTTCACTAGAAACCAAAACACAGAAGGTGCTTTGATTTTCTCTCCTTCAACAGAATGACTTATCTGCAAAAAGAAAATGTCTTTAAAATCTGTTAAACACAGCTCTGCACACATACCCAGTATCACAACAGTGTGACAGTTTATTTGTGTCATTTTCAGACTGTTTCAGAGTGACAAACTTCAGACCCTCACTACTTCTTCATTCATTTTCCACTCACACAGTAGCTGACAAAGATGCACTGTATGTCAGTGACCAGTAGATGGTACTGCTGCTTTATTTTTAAAAAGTGAATGCGTCTGCATTAGTTATACAGTAACATGTCTGTAACACGCCTTGGATAAGCTTATATAAATGTGATTTGATTTACCGGTATGTCATATTACCAACAAGCATCATGTAACATTTTATGTCATAAGCGGCAACAAAGATCAGCTGTGCCCTCTGAAAATTAACTGAATCATCACTGAGACCCTCAGAGTCAATCACAGCTGAACACTGACAACACACTCATCATCTGGAACACACAGACTTAAGAAAGTCTAAATCCATCTATCTATTAATGCAAGGAACGTCTGTCTGTGTGCTCCATGCATAACTCTCGAACCGTTCGTCCAACTGACCTCAGATTTGGTATGCATCTTGCTATTGGCATGAGTGAGTGCAGTGCCAAATTTGGTACAGATATCGGTAAATGAAGCCGTTGCCTTCTGCCGCTGTAAACATAGTGGCACACACAAGGGCAATGCACTTGTATAATTTTTATGAGTCCATGTCTAACCGATTTTTAGTCACTACCTGTGGAAGTAGAGACTTTGTACTTCACATTTAGCCTACGGTTCCAGAATCTGAAAGTGCTCTGCAAGGGGAACTGGTGTGTGGAGGCCCTAACAGAGCATAGAGGATTATATGCAGCAATGAGAACAGGACAGAGATTCAACAGGAATCATTTATAAATACTTTCTAGGCACTCGTGTAGAACTAGATTGCTCATGTGCTTCAGGAAAGACAATGTAATGGAGGCACATTTTGGAGAGTATTGGTATTGTCATAAAAACTTTGCGGTAAGGGTACATGAATTATCATGAATTCATGCATGATTTCATTCATGATTCATGCATTACTTCATCTCTGAATATCTAATGACTCATCAGGTATTAGCATGAATTCATTGTTTATCATTATTGACCTCCTGCTGAAATAGCAGATGATCTTAAGCATTAATTACTCTGGGTACATCATCATGAGTCATGAATAATTACACATGATCATGATGTTTTTGTTCAAAAGAATTTGATATAATAAAAGTACTTATTTAGCCTACTTTGGCCTAGTTCCTCATATCTATCCCATACATCAACTACATTTTACCAATTTAACCATGTCAACACTTTAGTTGAGGGGGCACAAACATGATGAATTCATCATGATCAGAGATGAAGTAATGCATGAATCATGAATTTATCATGGATGAAATAATGCATGAATTCATGATGATTCATGTACCCTTACCGCAAAGTGTTACCGAAGTTGGAATATGGTAGTTTATGTTTTCATCTTTTCATGTGTTGACCTAAAGACCACACATATTGTTACTTTGAACTCTCACCTGGCACAAAGGAGTTTCGAGAGATTCGTTTGGTGAAACTAAGTTGTGAAACTGACCATGAGCTCTCAGCCCTTTTGATCCCTCTCTCAGTCTCATGTGTCCTGAAGGAGGAGGTGAAGCTCAGTGACAAACGACAACAAATATTTCCAAGCCCAGCAACACAAATTTTAAAATAAGTAATACTCTAAACTTTTAATGAAGAAGATACTGTATGTATCAGCGTCTCTAGATATCTCAAACACTGCCCTTTAAACTATTGAGGTGTGTTTGAATATATCTTTAACACCAGGAAGCATGCCTGGCCTGAAGTGGCTCACCAGGCTATTGCACACAATGTAATATTTCACACTCTCATCATTTCAGATATATCAGTTTGCATTATATATAAATGCCTGTAATTTTGCACAAATACAGTATTTGTGGGAAAATTGTTTCTTATTCCTAATGCAAAGGGCAATTCCACGAAAAAGTCAACCTCACCTTAAAACTTAAAAGTCTAATTTACATGGACATTCAAATTCTTTCAGAAAACTTTCAATACAAAAAAGTATTGTCTCGATGTAAATAATCATCTGAGCAATTCGAAAGGATTTGAAAGAATTCGAAAGGATATCTATTTGTTAAAATTTTAACCCTATTCAGCCATAATGTAAGTCTATGGAGGGGCTTATAATTGGCATAAGTGGGTGATAACACACACAAAGCTGCAATGCCATCAGTTATTGTCTATTGTTATATTACTATTTCAGTCGTTACAGATTAAAATCCACCATTCACACCTGTTTCGTATAGTTTTTGGAAGGTTTTTCCATAACGCCATTTATCAAAAAATAACCCTGATGAAAACCAACTTATCTTACACTTACATTTAAATTGTCTTTTTCTACGTTCACTGAGGTGTGCTGTATGGTATGAATGTAATAATATTTACGTTTCTAAGGAAATTTCTTTTGATGATGCTCATATTTTTTGTGTTTGCCTGTATTCAGCCATAAAGTTTGCATAAGAATATGAAAAAACTGTGAAATACTACAAAGCTTGCAGAGGTTATGTGGCCTTTTGTTCATCAATAATGCTTGAAAATGTCACGTCCATAACGCTAGAATTGCCCATAAATAAAGTAAATTAATAAAAGTGCATTGTACAGTTTTTGTCACTGTGCCCCACTGTGGTCAAAGGTGCTTTGATTCTCTGTCTATACAGTAAATGACATGGAAATGACGGTCACAGGTGACTGATTATGTGTCATTTTCAGACAGTTTACAGCTGTCATTTTTAAAGGGTCAGTTTACATCACTCTAATGTAACTATCTGTGTGAACACTCCTGTGTGTGTGTGTGTGTGTGTGTGTGTGTGTGTGTGTGTGTGTGTGTGTGTGTGTGTGTGTGTGTGTGTGTTTCAGTTCACACCTCCAAGCTGAATAATTCAAATGGGAATATGGAAAAAGCACAGTTGAACATGTACACAGGAACATTATCAGTCTTGTCAGTCAGACAGTCTGTTTGAGTCCCTTTTTGTAGGAGGAGTGAATCCCTATCCCCAACACACACACACACACACACACACACACACACACACACACACACACACACACACACACACACACACACTGAATATGCATCTGGTATTTGCATAGGTGTCACTCGCTCTCTGGGAATGAACATGATTGCAGTAGGAATGAGACCATTTTTGTGAATAGCTATAGTGTGCGCGTGTGTGTGTGTGTGTGTCCATGTATTATGCTCAATTTCAGATAGAAAATGGCTCGGCTATCAAGTCAAACTATAAAAAAGATTATGGCCTAGTTCCTGACTGTCCAACAACATGTTTGGGGAAATCCTTGGGGGTAGGGGACAAGTGTGAATTGACCCATTTGAGAAGAACAATGCCAACTATTTAGTATCAGGGCTTTTACAAGGCAAAATAAGGATCCAACATACCCTAGCATCCAAATTCTTACTGGAGGAAAAGGAGTTGAGATTAAAAGTGATTAATCACGATTAATCATTGAAAAATTGTGATTAATCAGATTATTTTTTTAACCGTTTGGCAGCACTACTTACAACACATTTAGCTCTGTGAATGAATATGTCATCAGTAGGAATTAAATATGGAAAAGTATGAATAGTGAAAATTGTGGAAGTGTGAATATATTGATATTACATTTGTACATGGTTTCATAAATATAAATATACATATAGGCCTATTATGTGTTCATGACTGTCAGTTAGGGATCACTGAACCTGGTACTTTGAACCAGAATGAGAAATTGACCAATCAGATTTCAACTCTCTTGATCTCTGACTCACCTGTCCTGAAGGAGGAAGTGAAGCTCAGTGAGAGACGGCTTCTCTGCGCTCTGTTACTCCTACTCGATAGAAACTACTACTGCAGGTGGGAAAAACGTAAACAATTAAATCAAACAAGTGAAAGTTATTGTTTTCAGAGCAGAAGCTGGAGAAGTTATCTAGAAACATTAAGACAGAGAACCAAGAAACTGATATGAGTTTTTCAAACTCTTAAAAGTGAAAATAAAACTGTAGTTAGTGTTGGAAATGGCTTCACGGCTGGAGGAGGATCTGTGCTGTCCTGTGTGCACTGACATCTACAAGGATCCTGTCATCTTGTCCTGTGCTCACAGCATCTGTAAAGTCTGTCTGAAGCAGTTCTGGGAAACCAAAGGATCCAGAGAATGTCCAGTCTGCAGGAGGAGATCATCAATGGATCCTCCTCTCAACCTGGCATTAAGAAACTTGTGTGAGACGTACTTACAGGAGAGAGACACACTTACACCCCAGAGAGGAGCACAGTGCAGTATCCATGGTGACCCACTCAGACTGTTTTGTCACACTGATCAGCAGCTTGTGTGTTTCTCGTGTCGAGACTCCAAACTGCATAAAAGTCACAACTTCAGTCCCATTGATGAAGCAGCTGCAGACCGAAAAGTAAGTACCATTATCATTCAGCCAGGCCTAATGATAAAGATTTAGATTTAGATTTTGAGTAACCTGAAATTTCATGACTGTTGCTGTTATGACTGCAAGTCAACACTGGGTGGCACTTCATTTTTTACATGAAATTCTTTGCTGCCACTTGAAGACTATATTCTGAACAGCAGCCATTTGTTATTTTAGTGATGGTAATCCATGTTATGCCACAGGTGCATTAATCTGGCTCTAGCCAAGAGTAAGTTTAATTTCAAAATCTCTCTCCACCCCCTTTGCCTCATCATCCAGGAGGAGCTCACAGTCACACTGGGCCCCATGAAGGAGAAACTGAAGGTCTTTGAAGAAGCCAACGTCAACTGTCATGAATTAGCTGAACACATTAAGGTAAACAATACACTGCAGAGATACATGATTGTCTACATAAGCATCTCAGGCTGGAAAAAAGGTATTACGAAATACTTCAACATTAGAGATCTTATATGTAACCCTTGTCCTTGTTGACCTCTTTCCAGACTCAGGCCCAGCACACAGAGAGGCAGATCAAGGAGGAGTTTGAGAAGCTTCACCAGTTTCTACGAGATGAAGAGGCAGCCGGGATAGCTGCACTGAAGGAGGAAGAAGAGAAGAAGAGTCAGATGATGAAGGAGAAGATTGAGAAGATGAACAGAGAGATCTCATCTCTTTCAGACACAATCAGAGCCATAGAAGAGCAGATGGGAGCTGATGATGTCACATTCCTGCAGGTACTGTAAGAACCATTATCTATATTAATGTGTGTGTTTGCTCATATATCCAACACACATCCTTTGCACACACACACACACACACACACACACACACACACACACACACACACACACACACACACACACACACACACACACACACACACACACACACACACACACACACAACACACACACACACACACACACACACACTAACATTCTCATTGCAGTCCATTACTGATGATGCTGTTTTGTGGTTATCTTTGCCAAGTGTGGCAGTATGTGTGCAAGTGTGTTTTGGCAAATGACTATGTTATAAAGATGATGATGATGATGGTGAGTAGAGTCAGACTGCACTGTTAAGTGTTACCCACATACTCTTCTCTGACCACAGGATCAATTATAGCTCTTGTATGCAGAATAGGGGTGAAAAGCGAAGTAAAGGCGATATTTGGTTTGCACGCAAGTCATGTAAACTCCTCGGTTCCGATTGACATCAAACTATTTTGCTGCATTCCATACCTGGCCAGCCCTCAATATTGTCTCTATTCTGTTTCAAACCAGAATAGTGCTTGCATGTAAGAACGTTCATTGGTAATAATAATAATAATAATACATTTTATTTGTAAGCGCCTGTCAAGGTACCCAAGGGCACTGAACAGTGGAGTAAGTTACTGTAGGTCATAGCACAGTCAGTTAAATCAAACAAACAAACAAAGAAACCAACAAAAAACAACCATAGAAAAAAATTAACAAAGACATAAAAAGATTAAAAGTGATAATAGAATAGTAAGTTACGTAAGTAAGTATGGTAATTGATGTATAAGTAAAGCATCAATGTAAAATAAGGTTATGAGTAAAAGTCAATGAG
This sequence comes from Sardinella longiceps, assembly GCA_027497455.2. Lineage (NCBI taxonomy): Eukaryota > Metazoa > Chordata > Actinopteri > Clupeiformes > Clupeidae > Sardinella > Sardinella longiceps. Next base: position 7,878,479 of record JAODXP020000016.1, on the reverse strand, counting down.
AAATGGCAAGCTAAAAAGATGTGTTTTAAGATGTTTTTTAAGGGTGTACAGTGTAAAGGTGACATTGGCGTAATGCAAGAGGCACTTTAGGGCTATTTACACTGAAAGCCCTGTCTCCCATACAGTAGTGCGAAGCCTAGAGTTTGGGACTGTTTAGAGATGTGTACTGTATCTGTGGAGTGAAGATTTAGGGGTGATTCATGCTATATATGGAGTAATGAGCTTTGAGAGATAGGAAAGGGCCAGGTTATGTAGAGATTTGTAGACGAGTAGGATGACTTTATACTGAATGCAGTATGGGACTGGGAACCAGTGCAAATTATAAAGGATTGGAATGATATGGTCCAGTGTGTGTGAATAACCTAGGAGCTTAGTTTTGAACATATTGCAGTCTATTTAGCCTCTTGGCAGGGATGCCATCAAGTAAGTCATTGCAGTAGTCCAGTCTTGAGCTTATAACTGCATGTATGGGAGTTTTAGCTGCAGTTGAAGTCAGAGAGGGGCTTTTGGAGGGACAATCAAGATGAAAAAAGAGTTATTATTTTTCACACCTCTCCTGTAACTGAGATATCATCTCCAAAACAGCTGTCAGTCAGCTGGTGGACAACTTCCTCTCTGTATCTGTTTCCTTTTTCCAGAACTACAAGAGCACAGTGGAAAGGTGAGTGATCTGCCTCCTGTTTCTCTCTTCTCTGTGGTTCTGAACCCAAACCCACAGCAGCACTGACTCCTGAATGTTATTCCAGAGCCCAGTGCACACTGCAGGATCCAGAGAGGGTTTCAGGAGCTCAGGAGATCAATGTGGCAAAGCACCTGGGCAACCTCAAGTTCAGAATCTGGGAGAAGATGCAGCAGATTGTTCAGTATAGTGAGTTACCAACACATCTCACTTTCTCAAACAGACACACAGACACAGACACACACACACACACACACACACACACACACACACACCAACAATCCCCAGACTTACATTTGTCAGGGATCCACTCCAAGGGAGGGATGGGTAGAGTGAAAAGATGGAGAGAGTGATGGAGATGGGAAACAGGGCTGTATTATTTATTGGAGGGAAGGTAGGAAGGAAGGAAGGGTTGCTTTGTAAAAAGGGAGTGAGGGGTTGTGAGAACAGGTGGAGAAAGCGATAGAGAATGGATGGTAAAACAATCCCACCATTCCACTAACACCCTCCTGTCCTGTGAGTAACTCCTGCACAGCTGGGATCCCTTCATACTGATGACTAAAGAACATTTCACTGTTCCTACTTCTCCTGCCATTACACTTGGTAACACCACTATTAATAATGACCATCATTCATCACATCCCCGTCACACATCACTTCAGCTCATGTGTGTGTTCTTTCTCTCTGCAGCTCCTGTTACTCTGGATCCCAACACTGCACACCCAAAACTCATCCTGTCTGAGGATCTGACCAGTGTGAGACGTGGTGATGAGAGACAGCAGCTTCCTGATAACCCAGAAAGATTTGATGTGTATTACAGTGTCCTGGGCTCTGAGGGCTTTAACTCAGGGACCCACTGCTGGGATGTGGAGGTTGGAGAGAACACATGGTGGAGTGTGGGGGTGAAGACAGAGTCTAGTCACAGGACGGGACACTATGGTGTTGCTGAGAGTGGAGGGCTGTATGTGAATTATAAAGATGGTAAATATGGTGCATATGCTCCACCACAGTCTGACACTCTCCTCCCAGTGCAGCAGAAACCCCAGAGGATCAGAGTGCAGCTGGACTGGGACAGAGGAAAACTCTCATTCTCTGACCCTGATAGTAACACACACCTACACACTTTAACACACACTTTCACTGAGAGAGTGTTTCCATACTTTAACAACGCCTGTAAACTCTCTCCTCTAAGGATGTTACCAATGAAGGCCTCAGTAAGTGTACAGCAACCCAGTTAGAGATTTCATATGTAAGGGAAATATTTTATGATTGGTAGCCTGCAATATTTACCTCTAATGAAATTATTGAGACTTGGAGATTGCATCAGGCCTTTCGATATTTTGATCATTGTGGCCACAAACCTTTTCAGGAATGAAAAAAGAGCTGGTATGAACTGGTTACCTCATCTCTCCTTCTGACTCTCCTCTCTTGTCCAGGATGTAGTGAAGCTTAGTGACAGACAGCTGCTCTGCTGATGTCACTCCTGTAGATAGATAACAGAAATTTAAAACAATATCAGTGGACTTAGTTGTTTTCAGGAAAAAGTTGACTGGCATACTCATCTTAAAAGAAGAAAAGAAGAATTGAATAAACTCCTGAAAGTCAGAGTAGGCTGCTATTAGCATGGCTGTAAACTGACTTCTGACTGAAGGAGGATCTCTGCTCCACTTACTCTGCTACTGCACATGATGGTGTTTCTGCAAGCAGCTTTATTCAGTGTCCTGTAGAGTGCACACTCCCACACTCCTATTGTCATCATCGTCATCATCATCATCATCATCACTGTTATATATGCTTGTTTTGTACATAATGCTTCTCACGTTTCCCAAGTGTTTTAATGAAAGAACAATGATTGCGGAAAAAGTATTCCTCCTTATCCAGACAAATAAAAGAATGAATGAACAAAATGAGTAAACTGCTCTTTTTATTTCACTAGAAACCAAAACACAGAATGTGCTTTGGTTTTCTCTCCTTCAACAGAAGACTTATCTGCAAAAATAAAATGTCTTTAAAGTCTGTAAATACATTGCTCTGCACACACCCCCCAGTATCAAAACATATACAGCGTGACAGTTTATTTATGTCGCTTTCAGACTGATCAGAGAGATAGAAACTTCAGATCCTTACTAGTTCCTCATTCATTCACCACTCGCTCAATGGTGTTAACCCTAACCCAGTACAGCCTAAAAGGCACTACCCTTACCCTATTCCTAACCCTAACCACCTCAACCCCCATCCTAACCCTCAGTGACCGACTGGGATAGAGAAACGGCCCTGGCATTTTGACCCACAACGCGGCCCCAAGACCCCCCAGTACCCCCCCCCCCCCTCACGCACACACAGACACACACACAGAGAGAGAGACACCACTTCGCGGAAGTTGCAACAACTTGGTGACCGCGCACCACATGAAAACACATTGGTAAACACAAGGTGCATCCTCCTACTAGAACTAGGTGCATGGTGCATCCTACACGTCGAAAACGGTGCGTACTTATAACAAAGCGCACTCTGCACTCGTTGGCCCGCCCCACACAGAGAGAAATTGTGACTATTAATAAAATAGTAGGCCTAGTGAACACTGAAGTTTCAGAAACCGACCTTTAAATAACAGGCACCAGGCAAGCATCAACTTGCCTACACACACACACTATACAATCAATGAACCAACCACTTTTGATGTCCGCTTTGCTCCCGCACCGCTTCTTTACGCAAAAGCCCCTTCTTAACGCTGTCCAGTGGACAGTGGCCCAGCTATATGATGACAAGACTATGAGTGGGAGTCAGTCCAACTTCTATGCTAACCAGTCCAGAGCTGAACGCAAAACAACATACCGTAGGCTACATCGATATGGCTACTAAAATGTATTTCAGCAAGACGCCACCAATTCGAGAGCCCATTACCAAGTCATGAAGTTAAGAATACAGTACGAATAAGAAAAACTACAACAGCCCCCAGATTACCACAAGCTAAAAAGGTTTACAGATCACATCACCTTGGCTAGTAGCGAGACTAGCCACGGACTGGCTTATGACAGTAGAAACGCGACCTTACGTGAAATTAAAAAAAGTGTCACGGCGGACACAAACAATGATTATTAATGGAAATCCTTCAGCCCCTACCTGGTCTTATTCGTAGCGTCGGGCGGTGCAACACATCTTCTAATATCCATATTTGTGTGGGCGAGAGCTCTGCGTGCTATTCCATGTGTGAATGGCCTTGTGATTTCTTGGCGATTGCAGAGACAAAACAACACACTTCTTCATGGTCTTCTTCCAAGCAAGCCAAGAAGCCGGCATAATAGATACTACAAGATAGATTCGAACAGAACACCGTGTTTTCAGTGACAACAACCTTGAATTTATGGGACACTTCCATTTGTTGTCCGCCACACTTGAGGTCAGTGGTCCGTTAGTGCTCACAGGAAGTTTATCGTCAGTCACTAGGGAAACGGAGGACTGAATAAAAATCCCACAAAGCAATGCTTTACTACAGTTGTCTCAAACAAAAGCAAAATATAAATAGGTATAGATATTTTTTTTATTATTTTGAACACTTTTACATCATTGGAATATATATTCAGGAAAAATACAACATGAAACATAATGAGACCCACCCATCAAGATGCCACCGCCCGTGTGTAATGTATGGCAGTGTCAGTGGTATAAATAGCGAAACGGTATTAGGGGAATGTGATCTTAATAGAACTTTGAACGCAGGCAGCGTGATATTTAAATACACAGTTCCTGTACGTATGATTATGGGGCCGCAACGAGTATTGGAAGGGCCGCGATGAGTATTTAAAGAGCCGCGGCCCTTCTGGCATGTGCCCAAATGCCAGACTGTTCAGTCCGTGCCTGCTAACCCTAAACTGAGTGAAGTGGTGCCTTGAAGGCAGTGCTACCTGGCAAAGATGCACTGTACGCAAATGACCACTAGATGGTGCTGTTACTTTTTAAAAAGTGAATGTGACTGCATTAGAAATACAGTAACATGTCTCTAAAACACCTTATATCAATGTGATTTGATTTATGTCATATTACCAACAAGCATCATGTAACATTTTATGTCATAAGCTGCATCAAAGATCAGCTGTGCTATCTGAGAATGAACTGACTCTCGCCACTGAGACCCTCAGAGTCAATCACAGCTGAACACTGACAACACACTCATCATCTGGAACACACAGACTTAAGAAAGTCTAACCATAAGAGCTTTTCGTTTTTCGTCACATTGAAATTGAAAGGCTCATATTCTTTTGGTGATGCTCATATTGTTTGTGTTTGCCTGTATTCAGCCATAAAGTTTGCATAAGAATATGAAAAAAAAATGTGAAATACTACAAAGCTTGCAGAGGTTATGTGGCCTTTTGTTCATCAATAATGCATGAAAATGTGTGTGTGTGTGTGTGTGTGTGTGTGTGTGTGTGTGTGTGTGTGTGTGTGTGTGTGTGTGTGTGTGTGTTCAGTTCTCACCTCCAAGCTGTATAATACATATGGGAATATGGAAGAAGCACAGTTGAACATGTACACAGGAATGTTATCAGTCTTGTCAGTCAGACAGTCTGTGTGAGGCACTCTTTGTTGGAGGAGTGATTCCCCATCCTCAACCCACACACACACACACACACACACACACACACACACACACACACACACACACTAAATCTGCAGCTGGTATTTGAGTGTGTGCATATAGGTGTCACTCGCCGCACATCAAGGTCATTGGGAATTAACATGTTTGCAGTAAGAATCAGACCATCTTTGTGAATAGCTGAAGTGTGTGTGTGTGTGTGTGTGTGTGTGTGTGTGTGTGTGTGTGTGTGTGTGTGTGTGTGTGTGTGTGTGTGTGTGAGTAAATGGCAATACAAATATAGCCTGATTGTTATGTGTTTGTGGCTGTCTGTAAGGGATCACTGATCGGGCTACTTTGAACCTGACTATTACTGACTACTGAGCAGCCTCAAGGTGATGTGATGATGTGCATACTGTATACTGCAGCTGTGACTTACAGCAGTCAATGGTCTTGATTGCAGTAGGAATGACTTGGCGTATAACTGGCGGAGAGGTTCACTCAGGTTGTGTATTTCTTACACAGCTCATGTGAGTGTGTGTATGTGTATGTGACAGTGTCACTAACAAACTTTCAGCTCTGTGAATGAATATGTCTTCAGTAGGAATTAAATCATTTGTGTGGAAGTATGAATATACTGATATTACGTAGTTTGCAAAAAAATATAAATATACTGATATATGTTTATGGCTGTCAGTTATTGATCACTTAACCTGGTACTTTGGACTTAATGCACTGAACACCAGAATGAGGAACTGTCCAATCAGATTTCAGCTTCTCCTGATCCCTCCCTCTGTCTCATGTGTCCTGAAGGAGGAAGTGAAGCTCAGTGACACACCGTTACTCTTGTCTCTGCTAAACTCCTCTACTACTGCAGGTGAGAAAAACGTTAACAATTAAATCAACTAGAGAAAGTTATTGTTTTCAGAGCATTAGCTGGAGAATTTATCTAGAAACATGAAGTTAAAAATACAGTGAACTAAGACACTGATATGAGTTTTTCAAACTCTTAAAAGTGAAAGTAAAACTAGTTGCTTTCGGAAATGGCTTCACGGCTGGAGGAGGATCTGTGCTGTCCTGTGTGCACTGACATCTACAAGGATCCTGTCATCTTGTCCTGCGCTCACAGCATCTGTAAAGTCTGTCTGAAGAAGTTCTGGGAAACTAAACCATCCAGAGAATGTCCAGTCTGCAGGAGGAGATCATCAAAGCCTGAGCCTCCAGTCAACCTGGCATTAAGAAACTTGTGTGAGACGTACTTACAGGAGCGAGACACACTTACACACCATAGAGGAGCACAGTGCAGTCTGCACAAAGACACACTCAGACTGTTTTGTCATGAAGATCAGCAGCTTGTGTGTTACTCGTGTCGAGACTCCAAACTCCACAGGAATCACCAGTTCAGTCCTCTTGATGAAGCAGCAGCTGATAGAAAAGTGAGTGTTATTATCATTGGGCTTAATGAAAAAGATCTTATATTAGACATCTGGGTAACTTAAAGACTTAATTCAAAATTCCTGTTGTTGCCGTTATGCCTGCAAGTTAACACTAGTTGGCAGCATTCATCTGCATGTAACCCTTTTCTGCCATTTGAAGACCTTCAAAATGTGTTGAGAAATATTTTGAACAGCATCCGTTTGTTGTGTTAGTGACAAATTATCTTGTGTCACAGGTGCATTAACCTGGCTTTAGTTTAAAGGAATATTCCACCTCTTCATGAAAATTGGTTATTCACTCTCTTCTCTGGAGTTACATATGTGGGTGAAAGCATTTTGGTCTCAGTGTATGCACTTTCCCTGTCCTGCAGCTAAGAGGGTGAATAACCAATTTTCATAAAGAGGTGGAATATTCCTTTAAATTCAAAAGCCATCTCTTTCCCCCCACCCCCACCCCACATCATCCAGGAGGAGCTCACAGTCACGCTGGGCCCCATGAAGGAGAAAGTGAAGTTCTTTGAAAAAGCCAAAGTCAACTATAATGAAATAACTGAACACATTAAGGTGAACAATATGCTGCTGCACACATGCATGTCTACATAAGCATCTCAGACTGGACAAAAGGTTTTAACTAAGGCCCAATCCCATTTCTATTCCCTAACACTAGCACTCGTTTTCGAGTTCCACTCAAGATGAGACACCCCTCGATTGTGTAGTGAGAAGTGCGAACTTCCCCTAATAAATGGGACAGCACTTCGCATAAACGTCTTCACCTGTTTCATGCGTCTATCGTTAACACTGACCGGATATAAGGCTCTTAACCGGGGTAAACTGTTCAAAAGCAGTCATCGACAATTATCACCACCCACATGAGAGGCTCTGGTAATTCTGGTGAAAGATTTGCGCACTTTGAAAAATATCTAATAGTCATGTTTTAACACACCAGTGCAGAATTCAACTGAATTTACATCAAACTAATATCCTAACATTAAAATGCATGCTTAATTGCAATAGTAGCTATATTTTTGAAGTTCTTATCCAGAGCTGAGAGAACCGGACACAGCTCGGGCAGTCGGTTCTACAGATCGGGTACCGACACGCAGTTCGCAGAATCGTGGGTAATTTAATCTTCACTTCAACTTCACTTCGTTCGAAGTCTGCCCCGACCTCCCTCCATTTGAAGGGGCGATTTGAAGGGCTGAAAGCCACTATCCCTCGGTCCGAAAGTATTGGGACCAGAGATGCATAGTAACGAAGTAGAACTACTTAAGTAGCCTACTTAAGTACTAAAATGCAGTATCTGTACTTTACTAGAGTCTTCTTTTTTTCTCCTACTTCCACTTTTACTTCACTACATTTTTTTGATGAATTTAATACTTCTACTTCGTTACATTTTTGATGTGCTGATTAGTTACTCGTTACTTTTATAAAAAATGTTACCTCATCCAATGATAGCCTATCAATGCAGACGAGCATCATCAGGTTTTCATGATCATTACTGGACGATTCAAGCGGTATATGAGACCTCATGCACCTCTTGGACCTTTCGGAGTACTGAATGCATTCAATTGGGAACCATTAGTAAGGGTCAGTCTACTGCTCCATCTCGAGATAGAAGGAGTACACCAAGTTCTTTAACTTCAAATGATTTTAGTGAGGGGAATGGTGGTGACCATCCCTGGCCCTACTTAGAGTCCATGGCCAAACAGACTATTTCAGCCAAATAAATGTAAAACAATATGATATTCAAACTTTTGACTGCTTTCTTTGCTAGACACAGTACTTCTACTTTTACTTTCAGTACTTGAGTAACAATTTTTTAAATACTTTTACTTGCAATACTTAAGTACAAAACATTTTGAATACTTTAGTACTTCCACTTAAGTATGATGTTTAGGGACCACTTCTACTTCCACTCAAGTAATTTTTTTGATATGGTACTTCTACTTCTACTCCACTCCTCTACTCCAGTACTTTATACAACTCTGATTGGGACACCCTACACTTACACATGAACGCGCAAACCGAGTGTTAGGGCCAAAATCGAGGGAAGTGATAGTAAAGTGATAGAAATGGGACTGGGCCTAATACTTCAACATTGGAGATCTTACTGATTCTAAACCCTTGTCCTTCTTGACCTCTTAGACTCAGGCCCAGCACACAGAAAAGCAGATCAAGGAGGAGTTTGAGAAGCTTCACCAGTTTCTACGAGATGAAGAAACAGCCAGGATAGCTGCACTGAGGGAGGAAGAGGAGCAAAAGAGTCAGATGATGGAGAAGATTGATAAGATGAGCAGAGAGATCTCATCTCTTTCAGACACAATCAGAGCCATACAAGAGCAGATGGGAGATGATGATGTCACATTCCTGCAGGTTAGACTCATACTCAGTATCTCTGTCTCAATGAATAGAGATTGCTCATGTGACGTATTGCCCGTGTGTATTTTGGGAAGAACAGGTGGGCGAGCCTATTTACAATTGCCCTGCACACAGACATAGGGCAGAGAAAATGGCATATACTGACCATAAACATTAGTTTTGAAGACGTTACAGCGAGTAATTGTGTATTTTCTTTCATATATTTCACTTAGTCAGTCTATAAAATCTTTAATTCCTCAGTTTGCAATAGCGTAATGAAGGCTATGATAAATGCAGCAGGGCCTATGGTTGCCTATGCCAATGATAAACAAAATCCTCTCCTTAAAATAAATCTGCGCGACTAGTTCAACTGTCGTCTTTATCACCTTGTAGATTACAGTCGGAAACCCATGTTCTGTTTTTTCGCGGCCTGAAAAACAGTATCTATCGTTCATGAATGTGAGTTTTGGTTCATAGTATAGTGCCCAGCTATGCCAGCCCAAGTTAATTTACCTGACGTACCCATAAAGGTGCCTACACATGAACAGCTTCAAAAAGCTTGTGACGCACGTTGAGCAACGATTTTTCTATGAAGAAGCGCCAAAAGCTGCCGTTTCGGTCTCGTCATCACGTTGTGGCCGGCGTTGGCGTTTTTAACGCGGCACTCAAAGTTCAACATGGTTGAACTTCGACCCTTTGAGGCTGACCTTTCGGCGTTGAAGTAGTGTTTTTAGCATGAATAAACTAGCAGGCTATTTCATCAATGTTACAGCTCTCCTAGCCTCCGTTATATTAGTCAAATGCAGAATTAACATTTTGAATCAAGCGTTGCGTTAAGGGCCAGCTGAGCTTTTCAACGGTGGTCATGTGAAGGCCCCTTAATTCTTAGCTGTTTTGAAGGCGTTTTTGTCCAATTTGTCGTGTGTGAGCAATCTCTATACTCTCTCTCTGTGTGTGTGTGTGTGTGTGTCTGTGTGTATAAGGGCATAACATTTTGTTTTTACTTCACTTTACATTTTTCCAGAATTACAAGAGCACAGTGAAAAGGTGAGTGATCTGCCTCCTGTCTCTCTCTTCTCTGTGGTCCTGAACCCAAACCCACAGCACACACAAACCCAAACCCACAGCCTGACACACCTGGCGACTAGTGATAGACCCCAGGGGTAAAACGGCTAAAACTAATCATCACAACTAGCAACTAACAAGCGATTCAAACAATGCTAAGCCCGCCCAATAACTCCCTGTCCAGATATAACATTGTGATTGGCTAAACACCACAATGTCTGAATACAACCTGGAGCGTAAACAGCTCAGAAACAGATCAGACACAATCAAGGTCTGAGCTATGGCTCGTCCCTACACGTACTCGCTGAGCAAATTCAATTTGCTACCGCTAGAGTGCGTCTAGAGTTCTAGGCTAATCCACAGCAGCACTGACTCCTGAATGTTATTCCAGAGCCCAGTGCACACTGCAGGATCCAGAGATGGTTTCAGGAGCTCTGATCAATGTGGCAAATCACCTAGGCAACCTCAAGTTCAGAGTCTGGGAGAAGATGCAGGAGATCGTTCAGTACAGTGAGTAAATACCACACCATCTCACTCTCTCTATCATTAATATATATATTAGGGCTGGGCAAGTTAACGCGTTATTATTGCGTTAACGCAGAAATTAATTAACACGATTAATTATTTTATCGCACGTTAACGCAGTTTCAATTATCTTCCTTGTAGCGCTGCTGCCGCGCTTGCAATAACCGGAAAAGAAAGGCTACCGTTATCTACAGTTCATTCAGTGAGTTCATTGGTTGGTGGTATGAGTCTTGGGAAGACAGTGGGAGCAGAAGGCACCATATCAAAATGGACAGCCTAGTTATATGGGCTGCAGTGTTGTGGAAAAGACTCAGCCCGTTTAACCTAACAGTTAACAGAATCCAAGACGCATATAGGCTATTTGCCGCTGCGCATTTCATTCGGGCTATAGGTAAACAAAATCGGGTTTCAGATCACCGTTTGACCTAAATAACATTATTTAATGGAAGAGGAGAACCTTATGGAAGTCCGTTTCAAAGTTGATAGCCTATTTAGATGGGCTACAGTGTTATGAAAGACGTCAGACTCAGTAAACCTACACAGAATCTAAGGCCTCGTTCAGATTGGCATCCCAAATCCGATTTTTTCATATCCAGATTGTATCTAGAATTGATTTCGGGTGGTCTGAACAGCAGAAAACCACATGAATTCCGATTTTTCCGAATCTGTTACGCCCTACATACCCATGTGGTGTCAATTGCGATTCATATCGGATATGCTGCGATCTGAACAGCTTTTCCACATGGGATAAGATTTCACCGTGTCACTTGCGTCATTTGTCACGTGACACAAACATCAACACGTGGAATGCAGATGGACGGAAGTGAGAGATCAATGTTAATTCTCCTTTTAAAAAACAGTGTCGTTTGCTATAACAACGTGTCAGTGCGCGTTATGGATTTGCCGCAAGTTGGAGTTTACCTCGCGTGTGGAAAGCAAGGCTTACCTCGCGTGTGGAAAGCAACGTCAGTGAAAGTTTTCAACCACGCATCAGAAAGGCAACTAACAGCTGTGCTGAACTGCATTGATGCACTGAAATAAAGATGAGTAACTTTATTCTTCCATCTCTGATACTTCCTTGTTACTTGTAGCTGTGTGCTACGGCCCCACTTAACCATCTGAGAGAGAAACAACCAACATTCCACCCTCTGCGGTTTTGTTTATTATTTGTGGGCATGATGCGTTAGGGTACCATAAGGCGCGTTTGGGACGAGGCAGCAGCTTGCTGCTACGCAGTCTGCCGCGCAGCCTGCGCTACACGTGGTACAATTTTAGTGAAAAGCTGTCCGACATGAGGAGAGTGGGCGTTCTTTCTGCTCAGCAGTTGTTGTCACATGGCATTAAGATATCGCGGGAGCAAGTCTACTGCTGCGCAGCAGAGCAGCAGTTCAAACCTCGCTGCATTCTGCTGCTCCTGCATGGAAACACCTCCATGACAATAAACCTCACCCTGATTGGCTTGAATCTCCTTTGCAAAAATGACGCATTTCTCGCTGTGGTTCCTTGCATAAACATTTTCCCAAAATTAAGGAATACTAACACAAATAATCTAGCTCTGTTCTTTGATGTTATTTTGTGACCATATGGCAAACATATAGAAACTTCAGAGTAATTCTGAATGAGCAACAAATATGTTTCGTATGCAAACATTTATTTAAAAAATCATAAAATTTATTTCAGCCAATTTCATGATTATTTTGATGAATATAAAGGTAATTCAAGCTTAATTTAATGCAAACAAAATTTGGCGACATCTCGTCCTTCTGTCACGCAGTGTTAACTGCAGGTACGTGTGTCCAGCTTCTCCTGCAGAGGTCTGTAGCTCCTCCCCTTTGATCAAGCAGATCTCGGGAGTCAAATGGCTTTTGCAAAGCTCATGTCGTACGCGCCTATAGTAACCCACGTGGATATGGCAGGTGATTAGCGGACATGGAGATCCGATATGACAAGCAATGTGAACGCGGTCGATAGAGAGATCTGATGTTGATCAGATATGCTAAAAATCAGATTTGGAGTGCAGTCTGAACATAGCCTAAGAATCAGACGCATAGATTCAGACGCATTTATTGCCGTCGCACCAGTCACTGCGTCTTTCAGTCACTCATCTCCGGGCAAAGTTGAGATTTTGGAAACTCACGTCACATGGAGTTGTAGCACAGTGATGTGACAGTTTAAAGTCGGTCAGATCTCTGTTTGACCTGTTTGTGACGGCTTTCCATGGCTGATTTGGTCGTCTAGGTTAAATAGAACTAGATTGCATTTCCTCAGAGAAACTGCTGGAGTGTGCTTGCTTATAAACAGTAGCTTAGGCTACTCGTTCTCATACCACCAAGCAAGACACATAGGCTATAAACAGGATAACATCAAAGCCCCTAAGTGGCAATTGCCTAAACTATAATTTTGTAGGCTGATTACCTTGTTTTAGTTGAGATTTACACTAAATATTTTATTTAACTGTTAGGCCTATGCTAGAGAAAATTCTGAAAAGTTAGGCAAGAACAAATGTAGTGGAAATTTAAAGGAATATTACACCTCTTAATTAAAATTGAGTTAGGCTACTCATCCTCTTACCTAGAGTTACATGTGTGGATAAAAACATTTTGTTCTCATTTTTCCTGTCAGGCAATCCCAATTTAAGCTTTATTTTAGCTGTATCTTAGCATAGGCCTAGGCACTGGATTGCCAGTTAGCAACTTACTTTCCAGTTCCTAAACTCAGGGGCGGTCCTACCCTCTTTGGTGCCCTGGGCGAACACCTTATCTACCCCCCCCCCCCCCAAAAAAAAAAAAAAACTAATATAATAATAATAATAATAATAATAATAATAATTTTTGCAAAACTTTTATGGTACTTTTGGTAGCTATTAGTTACTCTACTATAATGCATGTCTAGCTTCTACAGCAAAGGAGAAGATCTGAACCTCAAACCCCTCCCCTTTCTTGTGTGTGAGACTTCAGCACTGAAGTCTGAAAGCAGGCAAACCTCAAGGGATTTGGGGTGTTCATTTACTGCAAATGGGTGATAGAAAACTCTTCTGTTCAAATTATAGGTCTATATCATAATGTGGAGTGATTGTTTTGGTTTAATTTTATTTTTGAGCTCTTGGTTATTAGATGGAACTCCAGCAGCCAAGTTTATAACACCAGATAAAGATGTTTCAAAATGGGGGGCGATCTTTACACTGAAATTGAATGCCCTCATTCTCAAGCAAGTACATTAAAAGTGGCACCAATGCATGCATCTGGTTGTCTACTTTAATCTGGTACCAAATACTTCTATTATAGGCGCAAATATACCCGTACCAAAGCTTCCAAAAGACAATGAAGCAAAACCGGATCACCCGCGATTGTAATTTTCGACGCTCGCGTGCGCAATAATGATTAAAAAAAAAAAAAAAAAACTTTGGAGAGCCCGTGATGCCGCCCTGGGCGACCGCCCATGTCGCCTATGCCAGAAACCGCTCCTGCCTAAACTAAAGGTAAAATTTCGGTTGCTAGGCCAGGAAAACACATGCACTGAGACCAAAATGCTTTTAATTCAAGGTGGAATATTCCTTTAAAATACATTTTTAGCCTACACTACTTTTGAATTCATAGATGGCTATTGCGTAAGACACTGCGATTAATCGCGATTAATCGGGGAAAATGTGCGATTAAAAATTTTAAACGTTGCCCAGCCCTAATATATATATGGGCAATTCCACGAAAAAGTAAACCTCACCTTAAAACTTTAAGTCTCACCTACATGGACATACAAATTCTTTCAGAAAACTTCCAATACAAAAAAGTATTGTCTCGATGTAAATATTCAACTGAGCAAGTTTCGAAAGGATATCTGTTTGTTAAAATTTTTACCCTATTCAGCTATAATGTAAGTCTATGGAGGGGCTTATAATGGGCATAAGTGGGTGATAACACACACAAAGCTGCAATACTATCAGTTATTTTTCATTGTTATATTACTATTTATCTTGTTACAGGTTAAAATCCACCGTTCACAATTGTTTTGTATCGTTTTGGAGGGTTTTTCCAGACGTCACATCCATAACGTCACATCCATAACGCCATGTCTCCCAATGAAAACCAACTTTTTTTACATTTACATTTGAAATTAAGTCTTTCTCTGTCTTTACTGAGGTGTCCTGTTTGGTATGAATGTAGTAATATTTACATTTCTCTAGAAATTTCACACACTTCACAGCAAAAACTACGCTCTCTCAAAAGTTTGTCCGTTTTTCGTCACGTCCATAATGCAAATTGAAAGGCTCATATTCTTATGATGCAAATCATGATATTATTTTTTTCTGTTTGCCTGTATTCAGCCATGGAGTTTGCAGAAGAATATGAAAAAAATTGTGAAATACTGCTAGGTTTGCAGAGGTTATCTGGCCTTTTGTTCATCAATAATGCACGAAAATGTCACGTCCATAACGCTGGAATTGCCCATATATATATATATAATGCAGGCTGCTGGAGTTCCATCTAATAACCAAGAGCTCAAAAAATAAAATTAAACCAAAACAATCACTCCACATTATGATATAGACCTATAATTTGAACAGAAGAGTTTTCTATATATATATATATATATATATATATATATATATATATATATATATATACACACACACACACACACACACACACACACACACACACACACACACACACCAATATCCCTGAAAATCCGTCTTGAAAAATAAACAAATCTTACCTTACCTTGGTCAGGTGCACAGTACACTCTGAAGGGAGTGATGGGTAGAGTGAAAAGATGAAGAGAGTGATGGAGATGGAGAGAGATGGGAAACATTGTGATATTTATTTGATGGAAGGAAGGGATGCTGTGTGAGAAAGGGAAGGAGAGGCTACAAAGGAAATTGTGAGAAAAGCTGGAGAGGGCTATAGAGACAGGATGGTAAACGAGTGAGAATCTGCAGCAATGCTTCTTCCCCATCATTCCACTAACACCCCCCTCTCCTGTGAGTAAACTCCTGCACAGCTGGGATCCCTTCATACTGATGACTAAAGAGCATTTAACTGTTCCTACTTCTCCTGCCATTGCACTTGGTATTAACACCACTATTAATAATGACCATCATTCACATCCTCATCACACATCACTCTCTGTTCAGCTCGTGTGTGTGTGTGTGTGTGTGTGTGTGTGTGTGTGTGTGTGTGTGTGTTCTTATTCTCTGCAGCTCCTGTCACTCTGGATCCCAACACTGTACACCCAGAACACATCCTGTCTGAGGATCTGACCAGTGTGAGACTTGGTGATGAGAGACAGCAGCTTCTGGATAACCCAGAAAGATTTGATGTGTATCCCAGTGTCCTGGGCTCTGAGGGCTTTAGCTCAGGGACTCACTGCTGGGATGTGGAGGTTGGGGAGAATGATTGGTGGCAAGTGGGTGTGAAGAGAGAGTCTGGCCAGAAGAAGGGAGAGTATGATGATGATGTGAGTGGAGATTTGAGAGTGACATATAAAGATGGTAAATATTGGGCATATGCTCCACCACAGCCTGACACTCCTGTCATAGTGAAGCAGAAACTCCAAAGGATCAGAGTGCAACTGGACTGGGACAGAGGAAAACTCTCATTCTCTGACCCTGATAATAACAGACACTTACACACTTTCACACACACTTTCACTGAGAGAGTGTTTCCTTACATGAATGTTGGTAAGGTGTGTCCTCTGAGGATCTTACCAGTGAAGGTCTCAGTCACACTGGAGCAGCTAATGGAGTCTCTGTCTGGACCAGCACTGAACCAGAGAGAGAGATGGAGACCAGAGAGAGAGATGGAGACGAGAGAGAGAGATTTAAACCAGAGAGAGAGATGGAGACCAGAGAGAAAGGGAGGGAGAGCAGAGAGAGAGAGCTGGAGACTAGAGAGAGAGGGAGAAGGACTACAGAGAGAGGGAGGGAGAACAGAGAGAGAGGGAGAAGGACTAGAGAGAGAGAGCTGGAGACTACAGAGAAAGGGAGGGAAACTAGAGAGAAAGGGAGAAGGACTAGAGAGAGAGGGAGGAGAGCAGAGAGAGAGAGAGGGAGGCCAAAGAGAGAGAGATGGTGACCAGAGAGAGAGATGGGGGTCAGTCATGAAACACTGAGCACACACAAATATGGCCAAGGATTTGTTGGTGTGTGTGTGTGTGTGTGTGTGTGTGTGTGTGTGTGTGTGTGTGTGTGTGTGTGTGTGTGTTGGCTGTAACATGAGGATTTTACCAGTGAGGGCCTCAGTCTTTGAGTCTGTCAGTCTCTATGTAAGGGAAATGTTTTATGATTAGTAGCCTGCAATATTTACCTATTCAATTATTGAGACTTGGAGATTGCATCAGGCCTTTAGATATTTTGATCATTGTGTCCACAAACCTTTTCAGGAATGAAAAAAGAGCCGGTATGAACTGGTTACCACATCTCTCCTCCTGACTCTCTTCTCTTGTCCAGAAGGAGGAAGTGAAGCTCAGTGACAGACGGCTGCTCTGCTGATATCACTCCTGTAGATAGATGGCAGGAACAGAAAAATAATCAAGGTGGTGGAATAAGTTGTTTTCAGGAAAAGGTTGAGGAGGTTGGCCCAAGTGTTAAAAGATTGGTGAAATTAAAAACTGAGGAAGAGGTGATCCCCCCCCCCCCGCCTTTTTTCCATAACACCTGAAAGTCAGAGTAGGCTGCTGTTTTGCTGTAAATTGACTCCATGACTGGAGGAGGATCTCTGCTCCACTTACTCTGTTACTGCACACAAGAGTGTTTCTGTAAGCAGCTTTATTCATCATATTCATCATCATCATCATCATCACAGATGTTTATGCTTGTCTTGTACATAATGCTTCTCATGTTGCACAAGTGTTTAATTGCTTCTAAGAACTATAATTATAGGAAAAATGTTTCTGCTAGTTGGTTAGCCATCCAGGCAAATAAATAAATGAATGAACGAATGAGTACACTGCTCTGTTTATTTTACTGTGTGGATACCAAAACACTTACCTCACTCACGTCAGATGTAGCGCTATGCGCGTTCATCTGATATTCAGCGATAGACGAATTATTTCAGGAGCCAGAAATCCTTGAATCTAACTGGGCAAACGGCTTGTCCATCAATTTAATTGACGTACACTGCAGCCAACCACATCGAAACCAACCGAAGACGCTCGTTACGTTTGTTGGATTGGTTGGATTCAAAACAGTTGCTTCTTCGCTACGTCACACCCTCTACAGCAGCCAGCGGCCCTGATTGGTCCGGTTAGAGAATAATGGCTTGAAATCTCTCTGATGGGCTTCAACATCAGATCGTTGCGCGGAAGTGCCTTACGAAAGTTACGTAGCGCATGATCTGACGTGAGTGAGGTAACCAAAACACAGCAGGTGCTTTGATTTTCTCCTCTTTAGCAGAATTTGTTATGGTTCCTTGAAAAATGTGTGGAAGCTCGTTGCCTCAAATGAGTTAAGTAAATATCACTTTTCTTTTTCATGTTATACGTACTTTACATCTAAAAAGATAAGTCATATTTACTTAACTCATTTGAGCAACAAATTTCCACATATTTTTCAAGTAACCATTACAAATTCTTTTTTGAGTTGTGAGGATTTACATGTACTGCCACCAGATAGCCAAGCAAGTTGGCATCCGTTACACTGCATATAGGTGTCACTCACCGCACGTCGAGTTCTCTGGGAATGAATGATTGCAGTAGGAATCAGACCATCTGTGTGTGTGTGTGTGTGTGTATGTGTGTAAATAAAAATATAGCCTGACTGGCATTATGTGTTTGTGCCTGTCTGTTAGGGATCACCGATCCTGCTACTTGATCCTGACTACTGAGCAGCCTCAAGGTGATGTGCTGATGTGAAGGGCGCATACTGAATACTGCAGGTGTCACTCATCACAGCACATCCAGTCAATAATCATGACTGCAGTAGGAATGACTATGACTAGCTGAGACATTCACTCAGGTGGTGTTTTTCTTACAGAGATCATGTGTGTGTGGATATATAGGTGTTATATTCAGCTCTGTTAATTAATATGTCTTCAGTAGGAATGAAATGTGGAACAGTATGAATAGTGAAAATTGTGGAAGTATGATAGTATGAAGTGGTGAAGTATGATGATATACAATACATATAGGCCTATTATGTGTCAGTTCGGGATCACTCAACCTGGTACTTTGAACTTAAAAATGTACTGAACAGCCAGAATGAGGAATTGACCAATCAGATTTCAGCTCCTTTTGATCCTTCCCTCTGACTCACCTGTCCTGAAGGAGGAAGTGAAGCTCAGTGACAGACGGCTGCTCAAGGCTCTGTTACTCTACTCTATAGAATCTACTACTGCAGGTGGGAATAACATTAACAATTAAATCCATCAAGAGAGCTTTTCAGAGCAGAAGCTGGAGAAGTTGTCTAGGAACATCAAATTAAAAGACAGAAATCTCAGAAACTGATATGAGTTTTTCAAACTCTTAAAAGTGAAAGTAAAACTGAAGTTGCTTTAGGAAATGGCTTCACGGCTGGAGGAGGACTTTTCCTGTCCTGTGTGCACTGAGATCTACAAGGATCCTGTAGTTCTGACCTGCACTCACAGTGTTTGTAAAGCCTGTCTGAAGCAGTTCTGGGAAACTAAACGATCCAGAGAATGTCCAGTCTGCAGGAGGATATCATCAAAGGAGGATCCTCCAGTCAATCTTGTGCTGAGAAACTTGTGTGAGACGTACTTACAGGAGCGAGACACACTTACACTGCAGAGAGGAGCACAGTGCAGTATCCATGGTGACCCACTCAGACTGTTTTGTCACACTGATCAGCAGCTTGTGTGTTTCTCATGTCGAGACTCCAAACTGCATAAAAGTCACAACTTCAGTCCCATTGTTGAAGCAGCAGCAGACCGAAAAGTAAGTATGGGCCTGGGCCTAATGAAAAAGATTTTTATTTAGATTAGACATTGAGTAACCTAAAATTGAATGACTGTCAGGTTGCTGTTATGACTACAAGTCAACACTGACTGGCACAATTCATTTACATGTAATTCTTTGCTGCCACGGACCTTCAAGTGTGTTGAGAAACATTTTGAACAGCACCCACTTGTTGTCCTAGTGACGGTAATCCATGTTGTGTCAAAGCTTTAAGTTCAGCATCTCTCTCTCTCTCTCTCCCTCTTTCAAACCCCCTCCCACCCCCCTTGTGGTCTCATCATCCAGGATGATCTCACAGTCACTCTGGGTCCCATGAAGAAGAAACTGAAGGTTTTTAAAAAAGCCAAAGTCAACTATAAAAAAATAGCGGAACACATTAAGGTGAACGATACGTTTTTTTGTTCTGAAAAAAGGTTTTCAGAAATATTTCTACTAGTGCTGTCAAGCGATTAAAGCGATTTTCCGTAGTTAACTCATAATTAATCGCGATTAATCGCAAATTTCTTTCTATTCTAGGCTAAATGTCCCTCGATTTCTTTTTGTCCCATTTTTATTTATTTATTTTCATTTTAATGCTGTTATCAGCATTCATTGGTGGGGGTGAATACCAATTTAAAATAAAAGAAAACCCAGTTACAGCATCAGAAATTATTAACATGTTCAAGTACTGCCAGAGAGATGTTGATGTCTTTTATGTTGCTAGTTCACATGTTTACAAAAAAAAAAAAAAGAAAACATGGATGGTGGCCCTTTAAATTATACTAACCTATATTTTAAAGAGGCTCAATGAAAATATGGCATTATGGTCTACATGAGTAAACCTACAGTACATTGCATGACCATACCTTTAAAATGCATTTTGTCACGTCCGCTAAAAACACACCAAACTTCGTCTCGATTGCATTCCATTTCATTGATAAATTCGGATGGAAGGTGATATCAAACACTTACATGTCATGTCACAAACTTTATTTTACTCTGTGCACGTAATCCAGGGGTTGTCATTTGAAATGCCACAAGTGGTGTTAGCTAGTTCGTTAGCGTTAGCTTGCTAACAGCAGCACCAGAGAGGATTCAAGCAGCACCTTGCTGTCTGCCCACCCAGAAACGTTATTTTTTGCAAAAACGAAATGTGATGATTCCAAAATGATGATGCAATGATGTAATGATATCGAAAACGTGTGGATTACAAGCCTACTGTTCAAATTTGTGAGATACAAAAAGTAGGCTTCTGAATCAGATTTCCAGCTCTATCCCACAGCAGTGCTTCTTTCAATGGGCGTCTAAAACTCGGTGTGCTCTTTGCTGGTCCGAATTTCCGAAGCTCTCTGGGTCGGAGGCATGGCTCGCGGGGACGCGCATGATTTCACTTCCTGTTTTTAGCACCGAAAAATACGAAAATCCGAACCTCGGAGTCTAAATGGAATGCACTATCAGTTGCGCTCCGACCTGTTTCACCTCTCTCACTCGCGCTGCAATTTTGAAACTTATTAGCCTATTTGCGGGGTATTCAGTTCAAGAGAAGGGATTTCTAAGTGACAACATTAATCCTCAAGCTAGTTAACAACCTAAATATGCGAACATGCGAGTGAGCGTCAACGATTGTGTCGGTAAAATATTGTATTTCATTGACATCAAATGACGTTCAAAAACATTCTCTCTCTCAGTTGCGCTCCGACCTTCACCTCTCTCACTCGCGCTGCAATTTTGAAACTGATATTAGCCTATTTGCGGGGTATTCAGTTCAAGAGAAGGGATTTCTAAGTGACAACATTAATCCTCAAGCTAGTTAACAACCTAAATATGCGAACATGCGAGTGAGCGTCAACGACTGTGTCGGTAAAATATTTGTTTTCACTGACATCAAATGACGCTCACAAACATTCTCTCTCTCAGTTGCGCTCCGACCTTCACCTCTCTCACTCGCGCTGCAATTTTGAAACTGATATTAGCCTATTTGCGGGGTATTCAGTTCAAGAGAAGGGATTTCTTAGTGACAACATTAATCCTCTATCTAATTAACAACCTAAATATGCGAACATGCGAGTGAACGTCAACGATTGTGTCGGTAAAATATTTATTTTCACTGACATCGGAGCAGCAGAACAGAGTGCAGACACATCTACACCCGTGTGTGGAGTGTGTGTGTAGGCTACTGTAGGCATGAGTAGCCTAGGTCCTAGGCTTAGCAGTAGGCCTACTTCAAGCCTAGTACAAACACAGGACATACTGAAACGTCTGGAGGTGTTGGAATGTCGGAGATATTTTTTTCACATTCCATTGATAATGGCGGGTCAAATGCGTTAATCGCGCGTTAAAAAAATTGACGGCGTTAAAATGGGTTTGCGTTAACGCCGTTATTAACGCGTTAAACTGACAGCACTAATTTCTACATCAGAGATCTTCTATGTAACCCTTGTCCTTGATGACCTTATTCCAGACTCAGCACACAGAGAGGCAGATCAAGGAGGAGTTTGAGGAGCTTCACCATTTTCTACGAGATGAAGAGGAAGCCAGGATAGCTGCGCTGAGGGAGGAAGAGGAGCAGAAGAGTCAGATGATGAAGGAGACGATTGAGAAGATGAGCAAAGAGATCTCATGTCTTTCAGACACAATCAGAGACATAGAAGAGCAGATGGGAGCTGATGACGTCACATTCCTGCAGGTTAGAATCATACTCTGTGTGTGTGTGTGTGTGCAGCTGTGCGCACACGCTCATGTGATGTATACAAATCATACATACAGTACATATATTCATGTACATAATTCACTCCTGATGAATACTCTTTGTGTGTGTGTGTGTGTGTTTGTGTGTATAAGGTTATAATACTTTATTTATATTTATACAGAACTACAAGAGCACAGTGGAAAGGTGAGTGATCTGCCTCCTGTCTCTCTCTTCTCTGTGGTTCTGAACCCAAACCCACAGCAGCACTGACTCCTGAATGTTATTCCAGAGCCCAGTGCACACTGCAGGATCCAGAGAAGGTTTCAGGAGCTCTGATCAATGTGGCAAAGCACCTGGGCAACCTGAAGTTCAGAGTCTGGGAGAAGATGCAGAAGGTTGTTCAGTATAGTAAGTAAACAGCACACACACTCTCTATATCATGAATACATACACACAGAGAGAGAGAGAGAGAGAGAGAGAGAGAGAGAGAGAGCAATATCCCCGAAAATCCGTCTTGAAAAATAAAATAATCTTACCTTACCTTGGTCAGGTGCACAGTACACTCCAAGAGTGATGGAGATGGAGAGGGTAGAGAGATGGAGAGAGAAATGGGAAACATATTTATTTTAAGGAAGGGAAGGCTTGCTGTATGAGAAAGGGAGGGAGAGGTTACAAAGGAAATTGTGAGAAAAGCTGGAAAGAGTGATAGATACAGGATGTTAAACAAGTGAGAATCTTCAGCAATCTCACCATTCCACTAACAACCTCCTCTACTGTACGTAAACTCCTGCACAACTGAAGACTAAAGAGCATTTCACTGTTCCTACTTCTCCTGCCATTACACTTGGTAACACCACTATTAATTATGACCATCATTCACATCCTCATCACACATCACTCAGTGTTCAGCTCATGTGTGTGTTCTTTCTCTCTGCAGCTCCTGTCACTCTGGACCCCAACACTGCACATCCAGAACTCATCCTGTCTGAGGATCTGACCATTGTGAGAGAGGGTGATGAGAAACAGCAGCTTCCTAATAACCCAGAGAGATTTGATATTTTTACCTGTGTCCTGGGCTCTGAGGGCTTTAACTCAGGGACTCACTGCTGGGATGTGGAAGTTGGGGAGAACACATGGTGGGGTGTGGGTGTGAAGACAGAATCTGGCCGGAGGAAGGGAGAGTATGATGATGATGCGAGTGGAGAGTTCTGTGTGTTTTATAAAGATGGTGAATACGTATTGTGTGCTCCAAAACTTCATACTCCCTCCCAGTGAAGCAGAAACTCCAGAGGATCAGAGTGCAGGTAGACTGCGACAGAGGAAAACTCTCATTCTCTGACCCTGATTATAACAAACATCTAAATACTTTTGTAAACCATTTCACTGAGAGAGTGTTTCCATTCTTTAATATTGCCTGTAGCATCTCCTCTCTGAGAATCTTACCAGTGAAGGTGTCAGTAAGAGAACAGCCTTGGTAGAGCCCGAATATGTATTGAAATCATTTGTAGCCAGCAATATTTAGCTCTAATGCAATTTTAAGACTTGGAGATTGCATCAGCCTTTTGATATTTTGAGCATTGTGGCCACAAACCTTTTCAGGAACAGTGAAAGACGGCTGGTCTACTGATATCACTCCTGTAGGTAGATGGCAGAAACATAGAAACAATTAAGTGAACTTAGTTGTTTTCATGAAAAAGTTGAGGAGATTTGCACTCATGGTAAAAGACTGGGGAAATGAAGAATTAAGAAAGTGGTGATTTTTTTAAATCTAAAATCAAAGAGTCAGAGTAGGCTTCTTGTATTGCTGGAAGCAGGCTCCATGACTGGAGGGGGATTTCTGCTCCACTTACTACTTACACCACTGTTGCTGTTACAATTACTGTAAGCAGGTTTTATTCAATGTCCTGTAGAGTGCACACTCCCATCATCATTACCACAGATATCCTTGTCTTGTAATGCTTCTCACGTTGCACAAATGTTAAAGCAGTGCTCCGGAGTGATTTCAAGCATAGCCCTGTTGAACGAGCCTGTTAAATGCACTAGTCAGCGAGTGGAACAAAATAATTTAGAACAACATAGACCGAACGCAGAAGCGAACAAGCATTTTACACTGAATCAATGGAAACTTAGACTATAGAAAACCGGGGCGCCATGGCTCAATGGGCTACAGCATCATATCATTACTCCGGGGACCCGGGGTTTGGGTTCGAGTCCGACCCAAGGTCATTTCCCGATCCCACCCCATCTCTCTCTCCCACTTGTTTCCTGTCCATCTGTATACTGTCCTATCCGATTAAAAGCAAAAAGCCCAAAACATATCTTAAAAAAATAAAAAATAAAAAAAAATAGATCGATGTACCATTGACTCGATGTAAAGTGCTTTGCGTTTGCGTTCGGTCTATGCTGTATGCTCTGGTAGCCTGGCGATGCCATCCTACGTACCTCCGCTAAAAATTTTATCTCTGTACGTAGTCTGGACCAAGCCCCCTAGCTGCCTTTCCCTCGGTTACTCTACGGTCTAGCCAATCAGCACACAGTTTAGAGCGATGTCTCCAAATTTTGTAGTCCTACAGGATAGGAACACGTTTGTTATCCCCCCCCCTCCCTCCCTCCCCCACTTTCGAATTACATTCACAAAACTGGTACATGACATTAGCATCCATGAAATCATGAGGATTTATTGCCACTACGATGTCAAAATAGATCAGAACTCGCCAGAGATATGTTATTGCTGAAAGCGAAAGTTGTAGGCGTGAGAGCCAGGCGAGAGAATACATCATATCCAAACGGAAACCTATTTCAATTGGGCCAGACTGTATGACATAGTCAACAGTCGCTTTTGCCTAGGCTAATGCTCCGGAGCTGTCCTTCAAAATACTTCTTAGAATTAGCCTATGAAGAAGCATTCCTCCTAGTTGGTTAGTCATCCTTGCAAATAAATATTTGAATGAATAAATGAGTATACTGCTCTGTTTATTTCACTGTGAGGAAATCGAAACAGAATGACTTATCTGAAAAAGGAAAATGTCTTAAAAAAACTTGCTCTGCACACACACCCAGTATCACAGTGGGACACTATTTGTGTCACTTTCAGACTGTTTCAGAGTGACAGAAACATCAGATCCTCACCAGTTCCTCTTTCATTCTCCACTCACACAGTAGCTGCCAAACATGCACTGTACATAATTGTAGATGGTGGTGTTGTTTACTTTTTAAAAAGTGAATGTGACTGCATTTTGTGTGCATATTACCAACAAGCATCATGTCACATTTTCTGTCATAAGCTGCATCAAAGGTCAGTTGTGCCATCTGAGAACTGACTCTAAGAACTGAGATCCTCACAGCTGAACACTGACACACTCATCATCTGGAACACACAGGCTTAAGAAAGTGTATTAAATATCTTCAAATATTTTGCAAGTTCATGTCTAATCAGTCTTTTCAGTCACTACCTTCCGTGGAAGAGGAGACTTTGTACTTTACATTTATTGTTCCAGTCTACACTTGTCCATATCGTATCTACTGTATATGGAATTTGAAAGAGCTCCACAATGCTGTCAGGACTAGTGTGGGGGGGCCGAACAGTAGAAGATTATATGCAGCTATGAGAACAGAACAGAGATTCAAGAGGAATCATCTAGAAATACTTCATGTGTTGAACTATTGCTCATGTGCTCCAGGAAAGACATATATTTCTTCAACTTCAGTGTCATGGAGGCATATTTTGGAGAGCATTGGTAGGATCTATTGTCATAAAAAGTATAAGTCTCACACTTCTCCAACGAAGAAGGAAAGTGATCATTTATAATTACTATGACCTGTATTCTCCCAGCTGCTTAAGTCCAAAAGTGCTTTGCTCCATGCATGTC
>JAODXP020000016.1:7787861-7846747 GCA_027497455.2 Sardinella longiceps | reverse complement strand
TATGTTGAAGGAATGAGATAAGAATTTAATATTAATTGTATAATTAATATTTGCATAACCATATACAGCAGTACAGCACTAAAAAAAGCTAAACATGAACACATTATGTTTTGCGTTTGAGTGAGCTAGGCCTGACTCAACTGTTTTTTCATAACTGTCTTTCCATGAGCTATGTGTGTGCATATGTGTTTTGTGTCATTCTGTCCCTGCTGTTCCATAATTACAGATAAGGCAGAAGATCATGTCCTTGTTATTGTACTGTACGTGCACGACCTACTTTTCTCCCCTGTGTCTATCGATCTACGTCTATCTACTCTGAGGTTACCACGCTGGCACTATGGTCTGACTTTTGGGGTCAAACTGGGGATGTCCGACATCATCTTCCGTCGACCTGGGGCTGTATAAATAGTCAGGAAACTTCCTGTGTAGTTGGAGCAGCAGAGCAGCTGATGGATTTTTGCGGGTAGCATGCTGTCTGTCCCTTGGTGCACCATGGCTTTTGTTTTGCTTTTTGTTAAAAAACTCTGTCGTACCGACTGGCTCTCTACAAGGTATCCTGATTAAATTACTATCAGTGTGTATATACGTGTATTTGTGTGTGTAGTAATGTGGGAGACTAATGTGTGTGTTTGTGTGTATGTCAGATGGATGAATGAAGTTTGATGGCTGTCTGTGTCTTGAATGCTGTAACAATGCAAATTTCTCCATTGCAAGACAATTAAAGGGATATCTTATCTTATCTTATATATATACTTCCGGAGTCGATGGAACAGTAAATAAGCTTTTTCTAGTGGACCATTTCCTTTGATGGTTTAGGGTGTGTGCCACACACTCATCTGCACGTACAGACTTTGCAGCAGCAGTGCTGTGGCCTTTGAATGGGAGTCTATGGGCACAGTCCACTATGAGCAACACCATTTTAAATGTTCTTCACTTGTTTAAAGGTCAAATTTAAAACCTCATGGATTATTAAAGTAAACACCTTAATGAATACTTAATGATATAAAATTCTTTATTTTTGATAAACTCTGTCCATAATGATGATGAGTGAGTGTGCCACAGATTTCTGCTGCCTTTGTGTTGATCTGTGTGTGTGTGTGTGTGTGTGTGTGTGTGTGTGTGTGTGTGTGTGTGTGTGTGTGTGTGTGTGTGTGTCTGGCCCAGAGCATCTGTGTTAACCAGCTGCAGACTGCAAGGCTGATAGCCTATCAGCCCAGCAGATTAGGAGGTTTGTGATGGAACAGATGGACTCGCCTCTTTTCTACTCTCTCCCTTCATAGCTACCTCTCTTCTCTCCTCTCTTCTCCTTCCCGCCTCTCTTCTCTCTCTCCTCATCTCCTTTCATTTCCTCTTCCCTCCTCTCCCTCTCTCCTCCTCCCTCTCTCCTTCTCTCCACCCCTCCCCTTTCCTCTCCTCTCCACCCCTCTCCACTCCTCTCCCCTCCCCTTCTCTCCTCTGCTGTGAGGCTGTGCCAGTGGTGGGCTCCTGTGCTGTGTGTGAGTGACCCACATTGGGCTGGAGACACATCTGTCTGTGCCCAATCCCCCAGGTGATCCTCCCCACTCTTCACCTCCATCTCCAGCACGGGGAAACGGGGAGCCGACTGCCTGCCTGTGTGCCTGGACATCTGCTGTTTGTTGTGGATTTGTTTATTTTTTTTATTTTTGCACGAAAACAGCGTTCATTTGCACGCTATCCTTTCCATTAGTAAAATGTCTCTTTTGTTCACATACAACCTCAAATGTGATTGCTTTAATATTAATAGAGGGATCACATAGATGATCCATACCTGCCGCTACACTGAACGTGACCCCTCACTCTTCAGTTTGTGAAGCTCCTTTTCTCTATGCAAAGATTCCCTCAAAAGTTAATCTGCATATCTGCATATGGATTAATTTGTTAAAAGACAAAGCTTTGACTCCAGATTTGAGGATTAGGGTCTGTGCCGATTATCAATTCCTGGATAGATAGACAAACAGGCCACAGCAGAGGAATATAATCTGGTCTGGTCGCTCACCTCTTCAGTTTGCCGTTGTGGTGGTTTGCACGTAAAGTGGCGGCTACTGTACATTTGTGAATGTTCCGATTTAACCACAGAAAGATGAATTTTTTCCCCTCCCTTAGTTTTTCAGCCCAAGAAGTCTTTTACTTGCGCAGTTTACCTTGAAGTGAGAGAAAAAAATATAAAAAGCTAAAGAGAACTATAAAGAGATAGCCTGGGCGAAAGCCGACTGTTGACTCTGTAATTGAATTGAAATAGGCAATTGAAATAGGTTTTCGTTTGGATATGATGTATTCTCTCACCTGGCTCTCACGCCTCCAACTTCCGCCTTCAGTAATAACAGATCTCTGGCAAGTTCCGATCTATTTTGACATTGTAGTGGCAAAAAGTCCTCAAGATCATGGATGTTAATGTCATGCACCAATTTTATAAATGTAATTCGAAAGTACAGGGGAGAATAACAAACGTGTTCTACTACAATCTGCTGCAAGTTCTGAGACATCGCTCTCTAAACTGTGTGCTGATTGGCTGAATCGTAGGGCTACCGAGGGATACAGAGCTAGTAGGCAGGTTGGGCCAGACTACGTATGGAGATAAAATCGTTTAGTGGAAGTACGTAGGATGGCATCGCCAGGCTAATAAAGAGAGTCCTTGGTTTGCTCTACTCAGAAGAGTGGCCATGTAGCCGGTGGCGATCCGCACCGCACACGGGTCTCGAACCCGCCACCCCGCAAGCTACAAACTCCCGGCGTGGGAGTGGAACGCTCTAACCAACTGAGCCAAAATATCGAGCTTCTAACTCAGCGTGTTAGAAGCGCCCATGGAATTGGGTGATGAGGATTTACACATACTATACCACCGAGCTAGCCGCGCTAGCTGGCACTCCGTTACACCCACAGCATCTAGCCCAGGATGTGGAGCGTGGGGTTTGGGCTGAAAGGCATCCAGTCATGCCGTGACAGGTTGAGCCAGGGGACGGACCGGCCAAAAGATGACGAGACAACAGGCTTTGTTCAGAGAGACAGGCTGATGCAGAACACGGAGCAGAGAAAAGATGAGCAACCAGAGACAGACAAATGTACTCCAACACTCCGAACACGAAACAAACAGGATCGTTTCCAATACTGTGGGCATTCACAGATTAGAATAACGTCCCATACATTTCTGTATCAATCTGGACTGAAGGTAAAATGGAAGAGAAACATTAACAGAGAGATGATGCTGAGGGGCGTTTATTAAATGTTACTCTTGTATGAATATGCCTGAGTTTGTCTGTGTGTGTGTGTGTGTGTGTGTGTGTGTGTGTGTGTGTGTGTGTGTGAGGTATGTGTGTGAAAGAGAGTGTGAGAGACAGCGTGTGATGTTTATAAATATTAATGGTTTAAACCCAGGCAGGAAGAGACTGCAGGAGAGCACTGCGCCCTGAGCGAGGCCTAATTAACACTGATCCATAATTCAGTGAGAGACAGACAGACAGGGCTCTGACTGGGTGACTCAACAGTGCTACTCCTCACTAACACAAACAGGAAAAGACACTTAGCAGACTGATTTGTGAACACCACACACACTCACTCACACACACACACACACACACACACACACACACACTTCTCACAGTGAACACACGGATCATCAGGCACCATTTGGATGTTTGGCCTCTGTTAGTGATGGCCTGTGCAGTGAGTGGACTAGTGGCCTGGAGCAATACTACCCCTGCAGTCAGGGGTTAAGTGTGTGTGTGTGTGTGTGTGTGTGTGTGTGTGTGTGTGTGTCATATTCATATTTATATATTTTGTATGCTTCCAATGGTGAGATATCTGCAAAAAAATAAAAAATATATATAATTAATTGTGTACTAGACCTAATGGAACGACAATGACACTATTATAGCCGAACAGGACGAGTAATTTTTCTTCACAAAACTTGAGTGAGTTCAACCCCTCTCCTGCCACATCCCATTTTCACCACTGCCTGCAGTGGTAGCCCAGTGCAGTGAGTGCTCTGGTGTCCTGGGGCAATAGGTTCCCTGCCCCTACAGTGGTGCCCCAGTGCAGAGAGTGGGCTTGTGACCTGGAGCAGTAGGTTCACTGTTCCTGGGTCAGTAGGTAGCCCAGTGCAGTGAGTGTTCTGGTGCCCTGGGGCAGTAGGTTCACTGTCCCTAGGTCAGTAGGACTGCCAGAGGAATGAGCTCAAGTCGCTTGTGTGGCTGCAACACTAAGGTGCCAGTCAGCCCTGGGGTTTAGCCCCCGACTAATCTGCTTAATCCAGCTATTAGGCCAAATACATGGGCCTGAGCCCTACAACTGATGCACAATCTATGGACACAGTCAGGGAGATTATCCCAATCTCTGGATTACTCTCTCCCTTCATCAACAGGTCAGAGTTTTGACCCCACCCCCCTCCCTCCCCCCAAAATAAATAAATAAATAATTAAAAATAAAAATATTTGGAAGGGATAAAATTTAGCTAAAAAATATAGTTACTAAAATTGTAACAAAAGGGTAATTTTCAAAAGACAGTGAGTGTCTGGCTGGATTTGTGGATAAGAACCCATATGTGTGAGACTGCTCGGAAATACTGACTGGAAATATGCAAAAAAAAAACGCATTGAGATGTTCAGCTTGCTATTGAGGTTTGTTAAAGCTTTTACAGGCTGTCAGAGCAGCAGTTTCTCGAGCTGTACTCCATGTACTTCACTATAACTGAGTTTCCCACTAGGAGATAGATGCATCGATGTTAGAAGCGCGAGTGTTGGCAGCCTTGCTGTGAGCCTTGTTGGATGTTTTTGATGGATCCATTTGAGATCCCTTTGTCCGTCTCAGTTGCTAGGCAACAATCCTGAAAGGGCATTTTCGAACATTTCCACTGTGGCCAAACTGTTATGTACCGAACATGAGCATGTTTTGGCTTGTTACAGAAGTAGACAGACATCTTGTCCATTTTGGTCATTTTATTTCTTTTTTCTTTTTTATCCACAGTTTACAATTTTACTGAAGATCCATGGAAGTGCATATGAACAAGCTCAACAATGACATCACTGACACCATGACCCATATAGCAATAGAAAACAGAGAGGGAGAAAAAAAAAAGATTTGGGGCTATTTTTCAGGCACTTTACAACTATACATAATATAATTAGTGAGGCATGGCTGAGAGTTTGCAGCCAAAACATCTTAATAATAATCACCATTAAGGACTTCAAACGGATCTTTGCTCTGCTCGCTCTCATAGTTTGTACATTCAACCAGGGAATGAAGAATTTGGTTTAGTTGGGGACTGACTGAAAGTAATGGATGGTTGATAAATGGTTAATTAATGGTTAATTAATGGTTGATTAGGTGGAATCCACGTGTATTGAGGCTGTGTTGTTTTGATCACAGGTGGAAAAATTTGGCTACAGTGAGTAAAAGCCACAGTCTGGAGTCAATCAACCTCATAACCCTTCATTGCTGATGAGGACAAGGAAACTTCATTTCATTTAATTTTTTTGTACTATGTTAAATTAGCCTTAACTGACAGTTTGAATTTGGTTCTTATAACTACTGACTTGAGACTGTTCCTTTAAAGTTTTGACACATATCTGTTCTAACCAATCAGATAAGACAGCTGATTTAGATTGGCCCAACTCTAGTTTATCCACGTATATAGGCTAATTAGCGATATTACCTATGTGCCCTAGTAACACAAATTAATCTTTGGACTTTCTTAACGTTCTGAAGCTGCACTTTCCCACCTGATCTTAAAGGAGAAATTTGGTATGATAAGGACCCAAAGTATATTTTAACAATATTAAAAGTTGGAACACTTGCCGGGAGCAGAACTGTGATACGTTCTTGCAGGCCGGAGAAAACGACTTGCTAGTTGGAGCTTCCAAGGGCATCTAGCTAGGTGTAAGTAGCCAAATCGCTGTTTTAAACCATAGAAAGACTCAAAATAGCCCCACACTTTGGTTATGGTATAATTATAGTTCCAACATTTAAGAACAGGCATTGAAAACTTAGTAATTGTACAGATAACTACTTAACCCCAAGCTGGATGCACCCGGAAGCTACAACTAGCAAGTGGTTTTCTCCGGCCTGCTCAAACGTCTCAAAATTCTGCTCCCCGGCAAACGTTCCAACTTTTAATGATGTTGCAATATACTTTGGGTCCTTATCACACCAAATTTCTCCTTTAATGAGCTAGCACCCCTCAGATGAAAACATGCTCTCACATACCGTCTCATACTGTGAGTGTCCACTACAATCCCAGTCAAGATTTTTTCAAGGCATACCCAGGGCAGGATGTTTAGAGGGAAGGCTCATTGCAAAATTTACTACAACACCACTCAAGCCTGCTTACTGTTAATACTGGAATATCCTTGACCTAATCACAACACATCACAGCAACGATATCAGAGAACCAGCAAATACAATCAGAACAAAAGCTTTGTGAGATTGTGACAGAAGCTCAACACATACAAGATTGTAACAGGGTGCTTAAACCAGTCGTGGTGATGACTTAAAGGTTAAATGTGACTTAAAATAACACACTCACACACACACACACACACACACACGCACACACACACATTTCCATTATCTTGCCGTGTACTGTATGTAAAACGCACTGTAGCAACACTTAAAATGGCGACCATCGAGTAGGAACCTGGAGAGAACGATACAAGCAGCAGACTAAATGAACCTTTTCAGCGCTGGCTGGGCGGCAAAATGGCAGCCTGGACTCTGAGCGCCCTTCTCTCTCACATCTGCTCCAGAGCCCAGTCTAACTGCAACAAACCCACCCAGTAAAATTACATGAAGCTGTGACCACACTCCACCCTCCCTTCTCCTCCAAAAGCACCTCTTAGGGTGAGATGACTATTCTGTACATCAATAGAACTGTGCTAGAAAGACTGTCGGTGTGGACACCCAGAGATAACACATAGCAATGGCTGTGTAAGCTCATTGGCAGTTGATCTAACTGAGGTGAATATCAAAACATCTTCCCAGCATCCCCATGGCCCCTCCCACACACCCTCCTACTTTTGTGGCCCTGATCCACGAGCACAGGGATCCACAGACTCTTTGGTGGCTCCTCCGAAGACATCCACGTCTCGATCCGTCCACGGGGACACGTTTCCTAGCTTGGCTGAGCCACTGCAACTGGCTAAGCTGGACACTTCTGCCGGGGACAAGACCCGGTCCCACAGGTTGAACTTGGACAGTTCCCCGACCAGTGCCTGAGATGCATCAAACCGGCCTCCAAGGGTATCCTACGACACAACAAGAGGCAAAATAGAGCATTTTGTGCTGTTTATAACTATTGTAATTGACAGTTCATACTAATAAACATTGAACAATGCGAAGTAGACTTCTTGTCACATTCATAAAGTCCATAGAATACGTAGTGTTTTTATGATGTGACTGATGACTTCTGTATGAATATACACAACTGTATTCAGCTGTAGACGTTCCATGAAAGACTGGGCAGCATATCAAACTGTGACTGATGTAGTATGGTCAGGTATGTATATGGTCAGGTCCCTAAAGGAATAGTCCCCTTTTTATGACATTGCGTTATTCACAGTCTTACCTGGAGTTACATACTGTATGTGATTAAAAGCATTTTGGTCTCAGTGCATGCGTTTTCCTAGTCTGGCAACCCCAATTTCCCCAATTTTTTTATCTTTAGCTTAGCATAGGCGCTGGAATGTAATGTTGCCAAATAGTTGCTATCTGGCTACTTTATATTCCAGCACCTCTGCTAAGCTAAAACTACAAAATTGGGGGAATAGGGGTTGCCAGACTAGGAAAACACATGTACTGAGACCAAAATGCTTTACATATGTAACTCCAGGTAAGGTGGTGAATAACCCAATTTCATAAAAAGGTGGAGTATTCCTTTAAGGCTGTAAATGCCCCATCCAATAACGCTGTGTCCTGATCAGGCTCTCACCTGCTCTTGGCCCAAAATGAGAACCCCTCCAGGTCGGATGGGATGCCAGGCAGCTAGACCTTCACCCTGACCCTTCAGTTTGCCCCCTTGGTACGCTCGCCACACCCCGTCCCGCAACGTCCAGCTGACGCAGATGTGCTGCCAGATGCCCAGAGGGAGGGAGAGAGGCAGCTGGGCCACCTGGGGAGGAGAGGAGGTGAGACACGTGGAAATACACCTGAGCCAAAACAAGGTGTTTTAACGCACACACATCCAGAAAAAAAAAAAAAAAAAAAAAAACGGCAAACAGATGCCAAATTGAAGATAATGGCCAAAAAACCATCAGCACATTTTTTTATCCAAAAAACTCCAAAACATTGTAGCAGACATTTACACCTCAGCCAGCCATGATTGCAATGTCATGACTCTGAAATAGAAGGCGAGCCTGGTGAAGAGTGGAAAGTATAGTAAACATCAAGCATACTTGGTGAAAAGGGGAAAGTAGAGTAAACATCAAGTATACTTGAAGGAGTTTTCTTTAGAAATATTTAACTCAAATCTGCATAATATAGTAAATCTAGTCCAACATGATCTGCTGAAAGTTGATAATAAACAATCTTGTTGCTCCGTTGAGTCTCGAGTTTCCTCATTGCAAAGCCATAAAATACCTTTAACCCTTTAACCCCCCTAGACAGTGTCTCCAGATACTCTTACCTTGTCATTGATGAGCAGCTCCACAGGATTGTGGACCCCCTGGAGCAGAACCAGCTCGTTGGGCTGTTCTGGGACAGCATAGGAGAAAGGGGTGCCTATCCCTCCCTCAGTGGGCTTCAGCCACATGCAAGCGGTAAAGGCGTACATCTCAGGGATGACCTTTTTCACCATGCCGTACATGTAGTTGGTCCGCACTGGGAATGACAGTTTATAGCCCTCTGGGTAGCTGTAATCTGTAAGGCCTATGAGATACAATTAAAGAAACACATGAGAGACAATTAAACAAATACATACATTGGGATATTTTATCTCTTACTCCACTACTAAGAATCACTACAGAGAGAAGGGAGTTTTTCCCCGCCCGTTACTCATGGGTGCTCCCCATATTGCAAAGCGCCACAAGGTAATTGTTTTGTATTTGGTGCTCTACAAATAAAATTGAATTGAACTTAATTATTATCTGTGCACCCTCCGGAGCGGTGGTCAAAGTCCATCCTCATAAAGTAAAAGTGAAGTAAATGTACGTAAGTAAGAAAGTAAAAGCTTAGCCAGCACGGCTCCAGCTCAGGTGCAGTAGAGGAGCTGTAGAATGAGATCACCTGTGTTAAGAGCACAGATATAACTTATCCTTGGAAGGACTTTTACTCTTTTACTGAGGCTGGACTTTTCTTTCAGCCTTTCTTCCACTTTCCATGATCTCCAAGTGTGGTATTCTCCCAGGTGCTTAAGTCCAAAAAGTGCTTAGTGCAGGCTTAAATACATGGAGCTAAGCACTTTTTGGACAAGCATCTGGGAGAATACCAGCCGAAGTGCACTGTGAAGACTTTAGACTACTATAAAAGCCTGACCCCAAACCACCCCAGTGTCTCCTCCCCAATTCCCCCCATTCCCCCACACCCCTGAGCCCCCCTGCTCACTCTGCTCCAGCTCGGCGATGCGGTTATGGAGGGTGTTGAGTCCCTCGTCGATCTCCTTGTGGTGACCCTGGGTCTCCTTCCTCAAGGCCTTCCTCTCCTTCTCCAGCATCTCCATCTTCTTCTCCAGCTCCCCCTCCAGGTCCTCCACACGCCAGCTGCTCTTCCCACTGGGCTTCACCAGGCCCTTGGTGCCCACGTCTGTGTGGTTCTGCACCGCCGGCCCGATTTCAGCCTGCTCCACAGACAAGGAGAGACAAGAAGGAAGAAAATGAAGAGTGTACAAATGTTTTTTTTTGTTTGTTTGCTTTTTTTTTGCAGTGAAGTTAAGTTAATCTCTTGTCTCTTTGTTTCTCGGTCTCTCCACTTTTCTATAACACAGACATAAAGACATAAAGCAAAAGCCCACAATTCTCAATCACGACGGCAAAGAAGGTCTTTACAGTCATGCTAAGATTCCATGCTCTCAACCTGCTAGCATTTTTCTCTCAAGGTCTCCTCCATTCGTCCCCTCATCTTTTATTTATGGGCTTGACTGAGCGGATGTGTGTGGAGGAGTTGGAGGTTGGGATGGGGGTGGGGGTGAGGGGGGCAGCAGGTGCAGGATCACCCCCAGAGAGTGACATGATGGCAGGGGAGGGCAGAGAGCAGTGAGAGGGCAACTTAAAATCATTTTGGATTGAAAAGGATTTCAGTTCAAGTCAGTAGTTTTGTAAGACTGTACATTTTGTTCTGTAATCTGTCAGGTTAGGATATCCAGCCTCTCTGTAAAATGTTTTCACAATACCACGTGGTGAATCATGAAGTTATCTAAACCATACAAATAATTTAACTATTAGGGAATTACATAACACTTTTCCTGTCACATTGTGGACTAATTCACATCTCAAAGAAACTACCTTCACCGTTTAAAGTCTTACCTCGAGCTTTTCAATGCGGTCTTTAAGCTGGAGAATGGCTTTTTCCAGTTCCTCTACAGCCCGGGCAGTTTGTAGTTGTGCTGCAGCCGATGCGCTCACGTCATCCCCGGCCATCAAGCGAGGGTTGCCCGCCCAAACCCCGACGCTTCTCTCCGAAACGCTGCTGTCCTCCAGTCCGCTCTCGCATTCGGACAGCTTGCCAGTCAATTCCCCTATAGTTCTCTGGTCCATTTCGATTTGGTCGTTTTGCTGCATGACAGTTTGTCGTAGTTCCTCAGCAGTGGTCCTGAGATAGTTCCACTCGTCATCTGCGTAAGGGTCATCGGCTTGTTCGTGAAGGCCTTTTGATTTACAATCTCCGACTGGAATCGGTGTACAAATGAGCCGACTGAAGGTAAACTGCTTGCGGTTTTCACCGGTCACTTCTCCAGGGCTAAGCTCGTTCAGTGTAGGAACCCCCATACCGAGGCCCAAGCCCCCTCCCTCGTATGATTCAGAACCATGGAGAGCTCCCAGCGGGCCCGCTTGCGCCACGGATCCTGGAGAAATTGGCTGAAAGAAAGAATCCGTGGACCGGTTGTCAGCAAGAGCTTGAGGTGTACCAGGCGTCGAACGAGAGTAAACACTGGCAATGATGCAAATGACTGCGCCGAGAAAGGCCAGAACCCCGGCAGCCACCAGGACAACAACGAACTTCATTTTAGCCTACCCCAAAAAATCCTTAATCGAGTCAATCTTCCTTGTCGTCTAATAGCCTAATTTTATTCTACTAGATAGGCAACACGTTATCGGATTATGTTAGACAACCGATGAATCAGACGAGGTTTTTTATCATAAAATGAAACGCTTTTAGCTCAAGACCTGTCAGGTCCAGGCGCTTTCCTTAGATGGGTGCTCGGTCTCCTCTGCGTTGCTAAGCTGTTCTCTCAGTAGTTACTATGGGGACTGTGATGGTAGGCGGAGAGATGAGTGGAGTGGATTACAAAGAGTGATGCTGGATGCGTCCGCCAGCAGGCAGGCAGAGGAGGAGCTAGACACACAGGCAGTTAAAAGCTGCACAATCAAACACGTGTGGTCTGGTTTCATGACCTGCTTTATTGCCAATAAAGAATTTTGATTTCATTTTCTCTCTCTCTCTCTCTCTCTCTCTCTCTCTCTCTCTCTCTCTCTCTCTTCATATAGGCCTATACACAGGGCCGGTTCTAGGCATAGACAAACTACTAGGCGATCGCCTAGGGCACCAAATATCAAGGGGGCATTGCAATACATTTATTTAGTTTTTAGTTTATTTTTTTACTTGTATTTCTACAAAAGAGGGGGCAAACCTAAATCTGGCCTAGAGCAACGTAAAGGCAAAACCTGCCCTGTCTACATACATGAGACATATAAGCTATGAAGCCCCCCACCCCCCAAGGATGACGACCAACTTCACTGGAGGCCCATAAAAATACCAGAACGCATGGAGTCTGCCAGTACCAGATGAGGGAATATCATTTTCAGTCCCTCCCTTTGCCCTTCCCATCCCTCTCTGACTCTTCTGTTCTGAATGAGGAAGTGCATTTCAAAGACAGGAGGCTGATCTGACCAACATTACAGCAGAACAACTAGTGGTATGTGAAAAGTTGAAGCTTGGAATAATATTTCAATTGTTTGTGTGTTAGTGATGGAGATTTTAGTTTGGAAAAGAAGAAATGAATGAGACAGACTGTATATTTGTCAACGCTTGTGTCTAAAGCAGTCTTGGAAACATGGAAATGGCTTCAGAGGTTTAGTAATTTTCTTGGCAACTCTGCTTTTTGATTGGAGCATTTTAACATCCTATCTAGATCTGTTTACCATTCTAATTGGTGGATAGATGATGAGTTTGGTGATACGGTTGCAAGTGAAATAATAGCCACCGCTTCTTTTTCAATCAATTTTTACTTATTTACCTGAGAGGGGGAAGAGGTACTTTTTACAGTTTCTACATTTATAAATTGGCAGAAAGTGGAGATAATGAACATATAAGCTACTTGTGAGATTATAACTTGTCATTATGACGCTGTGTTCACCCTTCTCCCTCTGCACTTGTACTTGTAGGGATTATCAGTCGACTTTGAGAGTGAAGATTAAGCAACTGGACTCTGGACTTTTCTTCAGGAAGTTATTGAAGAGACATTTATATAGGCCTTAGAAGGACTTTGGTTTAGTTATCATCTGTTGTATTTACTGTTACTCAGCTGTGAGTTTATAAAATGGCCTCCAAACGTTCATTCACAGAGGAGGATTTCTCCTGTCCGGTGTGCTGTGACATCTACAAGGATCCTGTTCTCCTACCATGTAGTCACTCTGTGTGTAAAGTGTGCCTGCAGCGATTCTGGCAAACCAAAGAACACAAAGAATGTCCTCTGTGTAGAAAAAGATCCTCAAACTCAAATCCACCCCCTATCTTTGTATTAAAGAACCTGTGTGAGACCTTCCTACAGAAGAGAAGTCAGAGAGCTTCAGCAGGGTCTGAGGTGCTCTGTAGTCTGCACAGTGAGAAACTCAAACTCTTCTGTCTGGAGGATAAACAGCCTGTGTGTTTGGTGTGCAGAGACTCCAAGGAACACAAGAATCACAGCTTCATTCCTGTTGATGAAGTAGTGAGTGAATATAAGGTAAGAATGGGATA
Organism: Sardinella longiceps; assembly: GCA_027497455.2. Taxonomy (NCBI): domain Eukaryota; kingdom Metazoa; phylum Chordata; class Actinopteri; order Clupeiformes; family Clupeidae; genus Sardinella; species Sardinella longiceps. Next base: position 7,833,628 of record JAODXP020000016.1, on the reverse strand, counting down.
TTTGTGTGGCACATCATAAACAACACCACTTTGATCTTCTGTATGGTCAGCAACAATGCTCTATGGCATTTAGATGATCCTCTAAGCTGGTTCAAGCCTTGTTGGTGCCCTATAGGCCAGATTTGAGTTTTGCCCCCCCTCCCTTTTGTAAAAAATATAATTGAAAAAGTGAAGAAAAAGGTCATAAATGTATTATGCCCCCTGATATTTGGTGCCCTAGAGACCACTTTGTTTGTATATACGTAGAACCGGCCCTGTTTGTGTGGCATAAGCAACACCTGTGATCATCTGGATGGTCAGCAACAATGCTCAAGTCGGCTATGGAATTTAGAACAATGCTCAAGTTGGCTATGGCCTCGTTAAGTAGCCCAGAGTGTGTCAAGAAAATATCCACTACATCGTTACATTTGGATAAAGATACTGTAAACATTAGCGATTTATTCTGGAAATACAGTGATTTTCTTCCAAATTGCAAATATGTCACAGTCTGAGCTGATGAAAAGCACTGAAGAAAACCCTGTGATCACAATTATTGTTAACAAAATGTAGAAAATCTGCATTGCTCTATTGAATTCTGAGTTCTTTACATTTCAGGAGGAACTGAAGATGCATCTGGGCAAGCTTAAGGAAAAGATGGAAACATATAAAAAAAATAAACAAACCTGTGATGAAATTGCAAAGCACATTCAGGTAAAGACAAAATTCACAAAATGTAAAGTTCTTTTTATTATTTATCACATAAAGGTGATAATGACATTATATTTTAGGTTCAATTCAAGCACACAGAGCACCAGATCAAGGAAGCTTTTCAGAGGATTCACCAGTTTCTACGAGATGAAGAGGCAGCCAGGATAGCTGCACTGAGGGAGGAAGAGGAGCAGAAGAGTCAGATGATGAAGAAGACGATTGAGAAGATGAGCAGAGAGATCTTGTCTTTTTCTGACTCAATCAAAGCCATAGAAGAGCAGATGGGAACTGATGATGTCACATTCCTACTGGTGAGAGCCTCCCGCAAGATGTGTGTCTGAATTCTGAATTATGTGGACCAGCAGAAATAGATAAAATTAGATTCAGACAGAATCTTTTAATAGAAATTGTCCACTGAAAATATTTACAAAATTATTGGGTATGTTATAACAAGAATGAAATTAATAAACCAAGTGTTTAATATTTCTACAAGCACACAGACACACACACACACACACTCACTCATGTGTGTGTGCGCCTTAACTGGCGGTTCAAAACATTGGCTGCAGCACAAGACTGCAAATTGAGGTCAAACCAAAAAACAAAAAACATCAATCAAATCGCACCTTTCGTATGATATTAGGCTAAATGTTGGTTTGTAGGAAAATCATGCTGGTGGAGGGGAATCTGGGAATGCCGGAGTGTAAAAATCCTTGGCAGGTCTGTAGATATCCAAGCTCAGTTAGAACATTGTTGAGGTGCACGGTATGCGCTGCAGAGGGTCTGCAGTGGGGGTCCCCCTTTTGACACCTTTGACTTAATTTTTTTTTTTTTTTTTTTTTTGGTCAATTGTATTGTCTCGCAACATATTCTTTATGACACAATCTGACAACCAACTAATTAAATTGGTGTGACCTATGGTACACACACACACAAACACATGGTATACAATCACTTGCTCATTCAGACAGTAGGCTATTTTCTTTTTCCCAAAGCATTAAAAGTTCCGGTAACACTTTGCGGTAAGGGTACATGAATTATCATGAATTCATGCATGATTTCATTCATGATTCATTTGTGATTTCTGCATTACTTCATCTCTGAATATCTAATGACTCATCAGGTATTAGCATGAATTCATTGTTTATCATTAATGATCTGCTGAAATAGCAGATGATCTTAAGCATTAATTACTCTGGGTACATCATCATAAGTCATGACTAATTACACATGATCATGATGTTTTTGTTCAAAAGAATTTGATATAATTTGATATAATAGAAGTACTTATTTAGCCTACTTTGGCCTAGTTCCTCATATCTATCCCATACTAAAATTTTACCAATTTAACCATGTCAACACTTCAGTTGAGGGGGCACAAATATGATGAATTCATCATGATCATGCTAATTAATCATGACACATGATGATGTACCCAGAGTAACTAATACTTAAGATCATGTGCTATTTCAGCAGGAGGTCATTAATGACAAACAATGAATTCATGTTAATTCCTGATAACTCATTAGACTTTCAGAGATGAAGTAATGCATGAATCATGAATTTATAATGAATGATTTCATGCATGAATTCATGATAATTCATGTACCCTTACCGCAAAGTGTTACCAAAGTTCCTTATTGTTTTTTTCCAGGACTACAAGCAGACAGTGAAAAGGTGAGTGGGCTGCTTCCTGTCTCTGTGTTTCTGAACCCAAACCTACAGCAGCATTGACTCCTTAATGTAATTCCAGGGCCCAGTGCACACAGCAGGATCCAGAGAGGGTTTCAGGAGCTCTGATCAATGTGGCAAAGCACCTGGGCAACTTGAAGTTCCAAGTCTGGGAGAAGATGCAGGAGATTGTTCAATACAGTGAGTAACCTATGGGGCTGAGAACATTTATGTAAAGACAGTCTTTTAAGAGTCAAGTCAGAGTCGAGACAGAGACTGAGTCAAGTCTCAGTCAAGACCGAATCTTTGAGGAAGCAAGACAGAGTATTTGAGAAGTAGAGATTGAGTTGAGACCAAGACCATTAAAAAGTCTGTTTTCATAACCACAATATAGTATCACTGCAATTAATATTCAGCTTAGTCAAAACAATGGACAATTTGTGATCGATCACTAAACTACTAACTGTACAACTGAACAGGCTGTTGAGTTGAGCTCATGAGTCGTGAATCTGTCCAATAGTAGTTATTCCTCATAAATAGAATTTCCTTGCCCCAGTTCCTCATTGGTGTTTCCTGTACTGTCTGATAGACCAGTGGATACTTATCAAGAGCCACTGCCAGATGACCAAATGAAACTGCTTTGCTAAAACATGACATGGAAGTAGCCTACAAGAAGGTGGCATTGCTCCAATTAAGTTATAGGTGATGAGAAAAAACAAATGTGCCTTGAGCTCAAAACATTTCAGAACCACTGATCTAGGTATAAGATGAGTAATATGAGGCCCAGAAAAACACACATTAATAGCGCACACAAACATACAATATGCAAATGAACACTCACACAGTCTTGAGTTAATCCAGTGTTTCTCAAACTGTGGGGCGGGCCCCACTAGTGGGGCACAGACACATGACAGGTGGGGCGCGAGACATCCCGAATTCACAGCTATTTGTCAGATATGTGCATCTGACAGTATTGAGCTTTCCAATGGTGTTATTTGCTAGTTGCTGTAATGAGGGTTCGAGAGAAATTTGGCTTTGAATTACAGTAGTAACATCCAACAAATTCTAACATTAACAAAATCCTGTACTCGCAAAGTATTCCTCACGGAGATACATGTAGGCTATCGTGCGCAAATTGAGCCCTCCAGGTGGGGCGCGAAATTGTTCTGCCTTCCAAAGTGGGGAATGACAGACAAAGTTTGAGAACCACTGAGTTAATCGTCCATTATTATACCCCTGAATAAATTCACAGTAGAAACAGACAGATATCACTCACATCCTCATCACACATCATTCAGTGTTCAGCTCAGATGTGTTCTTTTCTCTCTGCAGCTCCTGTCATTCTGGATCCCAACACTGCAAACCCAAAACTCATGCTGTCTGAGGATCTGACCAGTGTGAGACGGGGTGATAAGAGACAGCAGCTTCCTGATAACCCAGGGAGATGTAATAAGTATCTCATTGTCCTGGGCTCTGAGGGCTTTACCTCAGGGACTCACTGCTGGGATGTGGAGGTTGGGGAGAATGATTACTGGGCCCTGGGTGTAGTAACAGACTCTTTCCAGAGGAAGGGAAAAAACACTTCCATGAGTGGACTGTGGGTAGTGTGGCACAAAGGTGCTGTATATAGAGCACGTGCTTTTCCTCATGTCCCCACTCTCCTCACACTGGAGCATAAACCTGAGAATATCAGAGTGCAGCTGGACTGGGACAGAGGAAAACTCTCATTCTCGGACCCTGATAATAACACACACATACACACTTTCACACACACTTTCACTGAGAGAGTGTTTCCGTACTTTTCCACCGTCGCTCCACTGAAGATTTTACCAGTAAAAGTGTCAATAACGATCGAGCAGCACATTGATGACGAGAGTGATAGTGATGGAGAGAACAACAGTGAGAATGATGATGAAGAAGAGAAAGATGACAATGAAAGTGATAGTGATACAGAGAGTGGGGCAAATAGTGATAGTGATGGAGAGAACGATAATAGTGAGAATGATGGTGAAGAAGAGAGAGATGGTAATGAAAGTGATAGTGATACAGAGAGTGAGGCTTATAGTGATAGTGATAGAGAGAATGATAATAGTGAGAGTGATGATGTTGAGCTGTGCCCCACCTCCTTCTCCAGGGACTCCTCCTCCTCCTCCTCGTAAAGGCCTTAGGATGAACCCTCCCTGAGGATGAACCCTCGGCCTCCCTAATGAACTCTACCTAATTTGCTGCCCCCACTACTGACTTTACCATCTGATTTTTACATTTACAATTTAGAATTTTTAAAAATCTCAGAAATGTATGTAAGGATTGGGCGCAGAGCTGGGCAGTATTTTAATTAAATTCAATTAAAATACGTATTTAAATACTTTGTTGTATTTTATAATTTGTATTTTGCAAGATTGGAAAAAATGAAATGTTTTTTTGTAATATAGGCCTAATATTTTCAGGTACTGTATTTTGTGTATTTCAAATACTTAAATATTTTTATAATTTTTTTTTTTTTTTTTTTTACTCAGTCAAAGACAAGCCAGTGGAAATGTTTGGGTCAGATGTAAATCATGTGACATACCCAGTTAGAAATGCGAGATTTCGCTTGAGATTTCCGTAGCTAGGCCCTGAGAGTGCGGTTGCAGCTTTCATCTAGTGACAGAACAAGACGGTGTCTTGTCTTGTTTTTAATTTCACTGTTTTTAATTTCACTGTAGAATGTGTCTGGATCATGCGTTTTCTATGCCTAAGCCCAATAACATCATTTTGGCTGATATATGCCAAACCTCCCGTTTAGAGTAATTTTTTGTTTGTTTGTTTGTTTGCCCTGCAATGTTGTTTGCATACTGTATGTCACACATGCTTTCACATCCATTTTCCCACCTCTTGTTTTTTTTTTTTTAAAATAAATTCATTCTGCTTTATACTGTTCCATGGAAGTTCTCAAATGTTTTGGACATTTGAATGGAACACCAGCATAGACTCTTTCCAGCCGAGGGTGAACCTTTCCTGAACCACCAAATCAAATCAAAATCCATTCAGAACTTTTTGGTTAGCAAGGACATTGCACAGAACAGATCCTCTGGGAGAGGACCCAGGCTTGCAGGCTGATGATGGGGAATATTTTGGGGAATTTTTTGTATGATTTAGTTATTATAGGCCTATCCAACATTGGAACATACACAAACATATGGCAAAAAAGTATGTTCAAATATGCTGAATTTCTTTTTGAGCATAATATGTGTTTATGCCCAAAGTTTCTGTCAGAATTATTGGTGGTGGTCGAAAACCCTCAAAATTATGTCAGTGATCTGCTGAAGATAAAAAGAAGATAAAAAACAATGGACCCCAAAATTTTTTGCAGGCAATAGCCAGTATAGAAATAACTCTTCAAAATACTATTGGGATGAAGTATGTGGCTCACACTGAAATATTACATTTCTAATTCAATATAATTGCTTTCATCTGATGATCTGTTTGCTTTCCATCAGGCTAAATGTATTTTGGAAACATGTCAAAGGCTGCCATCATGGGGATATGTGAGGAACTGCACCTCTTGTCCTCATTGGTAGTCATTGCGCTAATTACCATGATCATTACCATGATCAAGAGCATTTATATTACACCAGAGAGGTTTCAAGCGGAGCGAGAGGTCTCAATGCTTGTTCAGTTCCTGGTTCCATGTAATTCCATGATCTTTGCTATTACCCATTGCTATTACCTATGATCATCCGCTTTCACATCTGGAGGAACGTAATGAAATAGGCCTAAGCGCAGCCAGCAGGCGACGTTCGCCTGGCTATGTCCTCCTCCCACCCCTTCCCTGAATCTGCTGCTCTGAATGAGCAAGTGTACGTCAACGACAAAAGGCTGCTCTTCCCAACAACTAGTGGTATGTGAAAAGTTGAAACTTGGAATAATATTTCATTTGTATGTGTGTTAATAATGTTGGGGATTTTAGTGTAAAAGTAGTAAATGAGACTGTGTAATTGTCAAACTATGAAAGTAAAGTTAGTCTTGCAACCATAATGAGAGGGAAGCTTGTGTCTGATGCAGTCTTAGAAACATGGAAATGAAATGGCTTCAGAGGTTTAGTCATTTTCTTGACCACTCTGTATTTGATTGGAGCATTTAAACATCCTGTTCAGACTAGGGTGACCAGACGTCCCCGATTTTGATGGCATGTCCCCGAAAATGTCCCTGATTTTACCGACCCCTCCCGTCCGTGTGACAGAGGTCCGGTGAAGCATTCGATTCAGTTCCCTGATTGGAATGTCTGTTCCACCCAGCAGTTGCACTTGAGTTACAGTTTTAATCCGTAGCCTATTAGAGTTGCCACCAGTGCCGTCCTCGATCTTCCTACTTTAATGTTGTCTAACGAGGAAGACTTACATCCCGTCCTCGATATCAACATTTTTAATTGACTATTTTCTCCCGCCAATCCATGTTGCGTAGGCCTATTTTACGCACTAACGTAACAGTGCAGCGCGCGCACCGCGCACTCACTCCCGCGGGTCGGTAAAACTGTGTATAGTTCGTGTAGTGAGCTGGATGTTTTTTTTATGGATGTTAATTGAACGAGAAAAGCGTGCTTGTGAAGGTTGAAGTTCAGAAACTGAATTGTGTTTCTGCCGTTGGTCACAGGACCCTGACGTGCATCTAAACAGCTGAGGGGGTAAAGTATAGCATACCTGATCGTTGCGGTGCGCACTGTGGGCAAAATCCGCGGGGCAAGCCCTGCGCGCGGGAGTATAGAGATTGCTCACACACGTGACAAATTGGGCAGAAACGCCCGTAAAATAGCTAAGAATTGTGGGTACGTCAGGTAAATTCACTTGGGCTGGCATAGCTGGCCACTATAGGTCTACTATGAACCAAAACCCTCATTCATGGAGGATAGTCACAGTTTTTCAGTCCGGGAAAAGACAGAAGGTGGGCTTCTGCCTGTAATCTACAAGTTGGTAAAGAGGACAGTTGAACAAGTCCCACAGATGTGTTTTACGGGCAGGATTTTGTTTATCATTGCCATAGACAACCATAGGCCCTGCTGCGTTTATCATAGCCTTCATTACGCTATTGCAAACTGAGGAATTAGAGATTTTATAGGCTGACTAAGTGAAAAATTTGAAAGAAAATACACAGTTACTCGCTGTAACTATTCAAAACTAATGTTTATGGTCAGTATATGGCATTTTCTCTACCCTATGTCTGTGTGCAGGGTAAATAGGCTCACCCGCCTGCTCTTCCCAAAATGCACACAGGCAATAGCCTACGTCACACGAGCAATCTCTATAGCATACCTGGGCAAACTAAGGCCTGGGGGCCAGATGCGGCCTGCAGAGCTATTTAATGCGGCCCGCAGAGCCTTCCCAAAAATAATTTCTCATTTAGTCATGGTGACTTAGATTATAGGCCTTATTTATCAAATGTGTTGTAAGAAGAAAGTGTACTCTGAAGAAAGTGAGGCTACTGGCTTGAGACTTGCCAATATATCGACGTCGGTTAACTTGGTCCGGCCCGTTAGTCAAAATCAAAAAGCCAATGTGGCCCCTTGGCCAAAATAATTGCCCACCCCTGCTCTATAGGGTCCGACAAGCGTTTTGTGTAGGCTGCCATCATGTGGCGACGCCATTGTTGAACAAACCTTTTTGACATTGCACAGTCAATGACAGCTAGCAGCAAAGACCATGGAATACTCTGACATTATACAGTAGTGAATCTCGTATATTACAGCATTTTATGGTGTGCTATCACGTTATTCCTAAGGACAGACTAGTGATTTAAACAGCTCAGTAATGGCGCCTGCTTCCTTCCGATAGTTTCGTCAGATTCGTGTCACGCCACCTTACACAAGTCGAAGAATTGCTGGATGTACGACAAGCCATATGGATCAAAAAAAAATCTAATGTCTTGTGTGTGTTCTTGGTTTTAGCAGAGAAGATTTAATAAGGGTTCTGGTTTTAGCGATATTTAGTTTGTCCTGTTTCGCTTTCCGTAAAAGCCAGGTGCGCTCGGTTGTTTCTGAGGGTGGAATCAGCTTGCATTGAGTTTCGATGGGGAACAGGCATTCCAATCGGGGAACTGAATTTAATGCTTCGTTTGCTTTAGCATGCGCAGGTGTAGCCGGTGGCGGTCCGCACCGCACACGGGTCTCGAACCCGCCATAACGCAACCTACAAACTCCCGGCGTGGGAGTGGGACGCTCTAACCAACTGAGCTAAAGCCCATGGAACTGGGCGATGAGGATTTACACATACTACCGCCAAGCTAGCCGAATTTCATTTCAGCGCTACTTTTCAAACAGTTCAAGTGTCAACGCAATGTTCAGTATATAAGTAGGATGTAAATTTTCTTTCTTTCAACCCAACGAATCAAAGAGACAGGCGAGTTGGCATAATTTTTCTTCGTAAGGCAACAAAATAAAAAAAAGGAGACTTAATGTTATTTTTATCGTCAAGCGCAAAAATCTCCCCGATTTTTCTCAAAGAAATCTGGTCACCTTAGTCCAGACCTGTTTGCCATTCCCTGATGTAATGTACAGAATAAGATGCACTAGTAATACACAGATGTTTCACTGCCACTATGATGTTTCAAGTTAGATTTGAATGCAGCTGAGGGGTTGGTGGACGGACGATGAGTTTTGATATCTGCGGAAGATATTATAGCCTATATCACTGACTTCAAAAGAATATTCAGTGGCCCACTGTACATTTCTTTTTCAATCAAGAGGTGCTTTTTTGTAATTTGTCAGTTGGCAGGAAGTGGGGAAGATGAACATACTTTTTTTACGCTGTATTAACCACCTCCCTGTGTTCTTGTATTTGTAGGGGTTTCCAGGCAACGCAGTGAGAATGAAGATTAAGCATTTGGATTCTGGAATTTTACTCAGGAAGTTATAGCAGAGACACATAGGCCTAAGAAGGACTTTGTAGTTAGCCATCATCTGTTGTATTTGCTGTTACTCAGCTGTGAGTTTATAAAAATGGCCTCCAAAGGTTCATTCACAGATGAGGATTTCTCCTGTCCGGTGTGCTGTGACATCTACAAGGATCCTGTTCTCCTACCATGTAGTCACTCTGTGTGTAAAGTGTGCCTGGAGCGATTCTGGCAAACCAAAGAACACAAAGAATGTCCTCTGTGTAGAAAAAGATCCTCCAATTCAAATCCACCCCTTAACTTGGCATTGAGGGACCTGTGTGAGACTTTCTTACAGGAGAGAAGTCAGAGAGCTTCAGCAGGGTCTGAGGTGCTCTGTATTCGGCACGGTGAGAAACTCAAGCTCTTCTGTCTGGAGGATAAACAGCCTGTGTGTTTGGTGTGCAGAGACTCCAAGGAACACAAGAATCACAACTTCATTCCTGTTGATGAAGTAGTGAGTGAATATAAGGTAAGGGGGGGTTGACCATCCATTTTTGCTGGATGGTCAGCAAAAATGCTTAAGTTGGCTATATGGCATTTAGATGATCCTCATTAAGTAGCCCAAAGTGCATGTGTCAAGAAAATATCCTCTACATCATTAGGCTACATCTGCATACAGCATTTTATTCTGGAAATACTGTACACAGTCTGAGCTGATGAAAAGCACTGAAGAAAACCCTGTGATCACAATTATTGTTAACAAAATGTAGAAAATCTGCATTGCTCTGTTGAATTCTGAGTTCTTTACATTTCAGGAGGAACTGAAGATGCATCTGGGCAAGCTTAAGGAAAAGATGGAAACATATAAAAAAAATAAACAAACCTGTAACAAAATTGCAAAGTACGTTCAGGTAAATACCAAACTTACAAAATGTTGTTTTTTAAGTATATTATTATTTATCGCATAAAGGGGATAATGACGTTATATTTTAGTTTCAGTTTAAGCACACAGAGCACCAGATCAAGGAAGCTTTTCAGAGGATTCACCAGTTTCTACGAGATGAAGAGGCAGCCAGGATAGCTGCACTGAGGGAGGAAGAGGAGCAGAAGAGTTGGCTGATGAAGGAGACGATTGAGAAGATGAGCAGAGAGATTGTGTCTTTTTCTGACTCAATCAAAGCCATAGAACAGAAGATGGGTGGTGATGATGTCACATTCCTACTGGTAGGCGCCTTCCACATATGTGTTAGATATGAAATTCTGAATTATGAAGACCTGCAGAAACAGATAACATCAGACAAAATCTACTGTATTAACAGAAATAGTCAATTGAAAATACTTACAGGGCATTATTGGACGTGCTAAATTAACCATTAGAAACCAGAAAGGTACTGTAAGAAGAATGAAATAAACTACACTAACACACTTCAATTTTACTCGCTTGCTGCATATTTTTTCTGACACAATCTGAGAACCAGCTACACACACACACACACACACACACACACGCAAGCCTCAAGTACACAATCACTTGCTCATTCAGACAGTATTCTCTTTTCCCAAAGCATTAAAAGTTCCTTATTGTTCTTTTCCAGGACTACAAGCAGACAGTGCAAAGGTGAGTGGTCTGCTTCCTGCCTTTGTGGTTCTGAACCCAAACCTACAGCAGCACTGACTCCTTAATGTAATTCCAGGGCCCAGTGCACACAGCAGGATCCAGAGAGGGTTTCAGGAGCTCTGATCAATGTGGCAAAGCACCTGGGCAACTTGAAGTTCCAAGTCTGGGAGAAGATGCAGGAGATTGTTCAATACAGTGAGTAACTTGCTGTGTGGTGGGGATGAGAACACTTACACTTTTGTCTTCTTAACCGTAGACCTTGTACTGATAGACTGGAAATCCAGACCCATATAATCATGTCACTGGCTGCTTAGTCAAAACCATGGACAATTTGTGATCTATTACTAAAGTACTAACTGTACACTGGGACCCAGGTTGGGTTGAGCCCATGAGCCATGAAGCTGCCCACTAGTAATGATAATGCTATACTAAAAAATGATAGATATGGTGAAAAATGATAGATATGGTGGAAGTAGCCTACAAGAAGGTGGCATAGCCCAATTTAACTTATGGGTGATTTGAGAAAAAAACAAATGTGCCTTGAGCTCACAACATTTCAGATCGACTGATCTAGGTAGAAGATGAGGCCCAGAGCGCTGTCTGTGTGGAAATTACATGTAGGCCTAATTAAGTGAATTTAGAAGGACAAGTGAATCAGGGTAACATGCACACATTCTCAAAAACATGCACATGTGTGTATACACACATGAACACAAATATACATCCAATAATTAGCCTTCAAATGAACACTCATTGTGTGTCTGGATAAATCCATGGTCTGTAATTATACTCCTGAATAAATTCACAATACACTGTAGAAATATGCACACATCAGTCACGTCCTCATCACACATCACTCAGTGTGCAGCTCAGATGTGTGTTCTTTTCTCTCTGCAGCTCCTGTGACTCTGGATCCCAACACTGCACACCCAAGGCTCATCCTGTCTGAGGATCTGACCGTTGTGAGACTGGGTGATATGAGACAGCGGCTTCCTGATAACTCAGAGAGATTTGATAAGTTTGCTAATGTCCTAGGCTCTGAGGGCTTTAACTCAGGGACTCATTGCTGGGATGTAGAGGTTGGGGAGAATGATCACTGGGTCCTGGGTGTAGTAACAGAGTCTCACAAGAGGAAGGGACACGACACTTCCAAGGGTGGACGGTGGACTGTGTTGTATAAAGACGGCGTATATAAAGCACATGCCCCACACCATGCCACCACTCTCCTCAACGTGGAGCAGAAACCTGAGAGGATCAGAATGCAGCTGGATTGGGACAGAGGAAAACTCTCATTTTCTGACACTGATAATAACACACACATACACACTTTCACACACAGGTTCACTGAGAGAGTGTTTCCATTCTTTTCCACCAAAACCCCACTGAAGATCTTATCAGTAAAAGTGTCAGTAATAATGGAGCAGCATAAAGAGAGCGTTAGTGACAGTGGCAGATGGATGGTTATTGAGAAAGATTTTGATGAGAGTGATGATGCTGAGCTGCGCCCCGACAGCCCCTGCGGAAGCTCTTCCTCCAAAGATGGGGCGCCTGAATTTGCTGCCCCCACAAATAGTTAGAGAGAGTAATAGTTACAGTGAAGGACAGAAGCTTAGTGGGAGTGATGATGATGAGCTGCGCTCCGCCCCCTCCTCCTCTGAAGACTCTTCCTCCTCCTCGTAGAGGCCTTAGGATGAACCCTCCACGAGAATGAACTCTCAGCCTCCCTGATGAACTCTGTTTGCTGCCCCCACTACTGACTTTACCATCTGACTCTTAAGGTGGCTACAGACCAAAGATCCACAACGAGACAGGCTTCGATGTTCTAAAAGCCTACAACGTTCTAAAACTCTAAAACTGCGATTTGACTTGCTAAATATTTTGCGACAACTTGCAACTGCTTGCAACAACCTGCGACTATTGATTCAAACTGCCACTCTCTAAAACACAGATCTTCAGTCTGAATTGAGCTACAGTTACAATTTACAATTTTTAAAAATCTCAGAAATGTATGTAGGGATTTGGGCATATTTGGGTTTTTAATTTCAAAGTATAGATAGAATGTGCCTGGATCATGAGGTTTTGTATGCCTAAGCCCATTAACATCATTTTGACTGATATATGCCAAACCTCCCCTTTGAGAGTAATTTTGTATTTCGCCCCCCGTTTTACTACCTCCACCAAATAGGTTATGTTTTCGTTTGTGTTGGTTTGTTTGTTTGTCTGTCTGTCTGTCAGCAGGATAACTACAGTAGGCTACTGTACGGATTTGGATGAAATTTTCGGACAATGTGTATACTGGGACAAGCAAGAACTGATTCGATTTTGGTGGCGATCGGTGATCCAGAACACAATCTGGAATTTATATTGTGTCTGTGTGTGACCACATTGCCTTGGCGGAGGTCAGCGCTCTCTGAGCACTTTTCTGGTTCCTATATGTTGGCACATTGGTTGGTTGGTTTCTCTCACACAGCCACTCTTATTTTACATGTTGTTTGCATACTGTACGGCACACATGCACTCACATCCATTTTCCCTCTTCTTACTAAATTCTTCTTACTTCCCTCTTCTTAATAAATAAATTCATTCTGGTTAACACTGTGGGTTCCCTTCCTCTTTATGTGCTGGACCTGGACCACCAAATCAAATCAAAATCCATTCAGAACTTTTTGGTTAGTAAGGACATTGCACAGAACAGGAGAGGACCCAGAGTTGATGGCATGGCCGCAGCTAACTCTTCAAAATACTATAGGGATGAATTATGTGGCTCACACTGAAATATTACATTTCTAATTCAAATTCATTGCTTTCATCTAAGAGAAGTGATGATCTGTTTGTTGTCCATCCCCTAACTTCTTCAGGCTAAATGTTTGAATGAAGAATTTTGATTTCTCTCTCTCTCTCTTTCTCATATGAGCAATGAAGTGCTAATCACCTAGACTGGTTTAACTCGTTTGTTTCTTCTGTTTCTTCTGCCACAATCATCTCTGCTGAGTGTCAAGTCTGCCATCCAACCCTATCATCAATAGGGCATGTTGGGACATGAGTGTGAGTAATTGTAATGAGGTTTGGTATGAGAAGGTCTGTTGGCCAAGGAGCATGAAGAGTGTAAGTTCCTGACTTGGTTTGATGTGGCTAGTTCCATTGGTGGATCAGCCTAATAGATTAGTATTTTTTATACAAATGTTATAAAATATATGGGAAAAGAGAACATGGGACATGCAAAAACATGAATTTGGAATCTGCCAGTGCCAGATGAGGGAATATCATTTTCATTCTGCCCCTCCCATCCCTCTCTCTGACTCTTCTGTTCTGAATGAGGAAGTAAATTTCAATGACAGGCTGCTCTGCCCAACATTACAGCTGAACAACTACTGGTAGGTGAGAAGGGGAAACTTGGATTCATATTTCAATTGGATGTATGTGAGTAATATTGGAGATTTTAGATTGTAAATTTAAGTGTAATTAATTAAGTGTAAAAGTTGTAATAAATTATTTGTCAAAGTTGTAACAGTGAAAGTAAAGTTTGTCCAGCATCTGTAATGAGAGGGAAGCTTGTGCCAAATGCAGTCTGTAGAGAGTTGTTGAGTTGTAAAATAAAAATAAGCGGGATGGTTCTCTTTAAATCCGGTGAAACTAAACTAATGAACTAGTGAATAAACTAATGGTTTTGTTCGCGGATGTTATGTGTGTTTTCTTGAAGAACCAGGAGATATTATATAATATGAAATTCCATTTTAGCTATTTACATATCTGAAGGTAGAGTTTTCAGAAAACTTGTTTTAGACAGCAGTGACTGAAACCTCCATTTAACAAAACCTCTGATGTTGAAATGGCAGTAGGCGGATATTTCCAATGTTAAAATAATTGTACACATTAACTGATAAAATGTCACAAGGGATGAGATGGAGGATGGCCATTTAAGAAAGGGGATGATTTTACTTTTTTAAAAAAATTTCAGAAGGGGGATGCCGTCCCCCCTCAACTTGAGTACTGCTTGGATGGGTTAAGAGGTTTAGTTATAGGCAACTTTGTTTTTGATTGGAGCAATTTAACATCCTGTCAGACCTGTTCAGTCCTAATGGAATGTACAGAATAACATGTACCAGTAACAGACCTAAATGTTTTACTGCCAATAGTGACAGTGACAAGATTTGAATGCTGGTTTAATGGTTGTTTGGTTGGTGGATGGATGATGAGTTTTGTTATTTGCGGACAAAATAACAGCCTATGCGCACATCTCTGTTACAATCAATTTTCTGTTGTCCACCTGGCAGGGGGAAGAAGTCCTTGTTTATAATTTGTCTGGTGGCAAGAAGTGGGGAAGATAAACAACATATTTGCGTGAGATTATAACAACTAGTCATTGTGACGCTGTATTAACCCTCCTCCCCTGTGCTCTTGTACTTGTAGGGATCACCAGGCAACGCCGTGTGAGTGAAGATTAATCAACTGGATTCTGGAATGTTCTTCAGGAAGTTTTAGCAGAGACATTTATATAGGCCTTAGAAGGACTTTTTAGTTAGCCATCATCTGATGCATTTGCTGTTACTCAGCTGTGAGTTCATAAAATGGCCTCCAAATGTTCATTCACAGAGGAGCATTTCTCCTGTCCGGTGTGCCGTGACATCTACAAGGATCCTGTTCTCCTACCATGCAGTCACTCTGTGTGTAAAGTGTGCCTGCAGCGATTCTGGCAAACCAAAGAACACAAAGAATGTCCTCTGTGTAGAAAAAGATCCTCAAATTCAAATCCACCCCTTAACTTGGTATTAAGGAACCTGTGTGAGACTTTCTTACAGGAGAGAAGTCAGAGAGCTTCAGCAGGGTCTGAGGTGCTCTGTAGTCGGCACGGTGAGAAACTCAAGCTCTTCTGTCTGGAGGATAAACAGCCTGTGTGTTTCGTGTGTAGAGACTCCAAGGAACACAAGAATCACAACTTCAGTCCTGTTGTTGAAGTAGTGAGTGAGTATAAGGTACAGTAAGAATGGGGGACATCATAAACAAGAAAGTATCCAGTACATCAGATTCATTAGTCTACATTTGCACATGTAACGGATGCCAGCTAGCTCACAACCCATTTTCCTTCAAGAACTGCTTCTAACTGCTGAGTTAGAAGCCTGAGCTTTTGGTAGAACATTTGACATCCATGCATTGCCATGGATTTGTTGTAGTTGGCGGGAGTGGCGGGTTCGAGACGTGTGGTGCAGACCGCCCTCCAGCTACACATATATTTATTCTGGAAATACTGTAATTTTCTTTCAAAATGCAAAAATTTCACTGTAAGCTAATATAGTCCCTGAAGAACACCCTCTCACAACAAAATGTTTGCATTGCTTTGTTCGAATTAATGTTGAAAACCGGTATTGCTCTTTTGAATTGTGAGTTCTTTATATTTCAGGAGAAAATGAAGACAGATCTGGGCAAGCTTAAGGAAAAGATGGAAACATATACAACAAATAAAGATACCTGTAATGAAATTGCAAAGCACATTCAGGTAAAGACAAAATTCACAAAATGTAAAGTTCTTTTTATTATTTATCACATAAAGGTGATAATGACATTATATTTTAGGTTCAGTTCCAGCACACAAAGCAGCAGATCAAGGAAGCTTTTCAGAGGATGCACCAGTTTCTACGAGATGAAGAGGCAGCCAGGATAGCTGCACTGAGGGAGGAAGAGGAGCAGAAGAGTCAGATGATGAAGGAGACGATTGAGAAGATGAGCAGAGAGATTGTGTCTTTTTCTGACTCAATCAAAGCCATAGAAGAGCAGATGGGTGCTGATGATGTCACATTCCTGCTGGTAAGAGGATGAAAGGATGAAAGGATGAAATTCTAAATTCAGAAACAGATAACATCAGACAAAATCTACTGTATTAACAGAAATAGTCAATTTTATTTGCTTACTGCATATTTTTTTTTAAAGTTCCTTATTGTTCTTTTCCAGGACTACAAGCAGACAGTGAAAAGGTGAGTGGTCTACTTGTCTCTCTCTGGTTCTGAACCCAAACCTACAGCAGCACTGACTCCTTATTGTTATTCCAGGACCCAGTGCACACAGCAGGATCCAGAGATGGTTTCAGGAGCTCTGATCAATGTGGCAAAGCACCTGGGCAACTTGAAGTTCAGAGTCTGGGAGAAGATGCAGGAGATTGTTCAATACAGTGAGTAGCAGAGACTGTTGGATTTAAAAGACGAATCTGAGTCAAGACCAAATGTTTGCGGAAGCAAGACTGAGTATTCGAGAAGTAGAGCCTGTTTTCATAACATTGATACGGCAATTAATATTCATGGTATTGTTTGTGAGAGCAATCTGACTGCTGCACTTTTGTCTTTTTAACCATAGAGTTTTTACTGATAGAGGCAATTGTACAGTTTTTAATAAATATTTCTAGGTAATCACACTCAAATTGCAACTTAAATATTTTTTAACTACAAAAACATCAGGTCAAAACAATTGAATTGGAGTTGGAATGATAACAGGGCCAATAAGCGAAGCTGATTAGACAAGCTGTCTAATCATTTCAAACCAGAACTGAATGCCCTCCCCTCGCCCTATAATCGCGTCAGGTTAAAGAACCTCCAGACCTTGAATACGGGTGAACAGCAGTATTATGGTCGGGCTATGTCAGGCCATTAAAGTGCTATACTATAACATGTTATTGTGGAAGTAGCCAACAAGAAGATGGCATAGCAGAATTTAACTTATCTGTGATTTGGGAAAATGCAAATGTCCCTTGAGCTCAAAACATTTTAGAACCACTGATCTAGGTAGAAGATGAGTAATATGTCTATGTGGGAATAACATGTTGGCCTAATTATGTGAACTTAACTCACAAATACATAAATTATCTGATAAATAAGCCTTCAAATGAACACTCATTGTGTGTCTGAATAAATTCACAATCTAAACACTAGATGCATCACGCATCACTCATGCCCTCATCATGAATCACTCAGTGTTCAGCTCATGTGTGTGTTCTCTCTGCAGCTCCTGTGACTCTGGATCCCAACACTGCAAACCCAAAACTCATCCTGTCTGAGGATCTGACCAGTGTGAGACGGGGTGATAATGGACAGCGGCCTGCTAATGTCCTAGGCTCTGAGGGCTTTAACTCAGGGACTCACTGCTGGGATGTGGAGGTTGGGGAGAATAATTACTGGAACCTGGGTGTATTAACAGAGTCTTACCAGAAGAAGGGAGACTTCACCTCCATAGATGGACGGTGGATTATGTGTTATAAAGATGCTGTATATAGAGCACGTGCCTCACCTCATGCCACCACTCGCCTCACACTGGAGCAGAAACCTGAGAGGATCAGAGTGCAGCTGGACTGGGACAGAGGAAAACTCTCATTTTCTGACCCTGATAATAACACACACATACACACTTTCACACACACATTCACTGAGAGAGTGTTTCCATTCTTGTCCATCGTCACTCCTCTGAAGATCTTACCAGTAAAAGTGTCAGTAATAATGGAGCAGCACATTGATAACGAGAGTAATAGTGATGAAGAGGACAACAGTGAGAGTGATGATGATGGAGAGAAAGATGATAGTGAGAATGATAAAGAGTGCGATCGTGATAGTGATGGAGTGATAGAGTGATAGTGATGGAGAGAATAGGAGTGAGAATGATGGAAAGGATAAGAGTGAGAATGATGGTGAAGAAGAGAAAGATGATAGTGAAAGTGATAAAGAGAGTAATAGTGATAGTAATGGAGAGAAGGATAATAGTGAGAGTTATGACCTGGACTGATTACTGGTCTACTGACTTTACCCTCTGACTCTTTTTTTCTTTTTTGACATTTAGGCCTACAAATTACATCTTTCAAAAATCTCAGAAATGTATGTAGATTTGGGTATATTTGGGTGTTTAATTTCACAGTATAGAATGCGCCCGGATCATAAGGTTTTGTATGCCTAAGCCCATTAACATCATTTTGGCTGATATCCCCTTCTTTTTTTTTCTTACTGTATATGTTGGGCACATTGGTTGGTTGGTTTCACTCACACAGCCACTCTATTTTTACATGTTTGAATACTGTTTGACATATATGCGCTCATATACAGTACATTCTGTTTTCTCTCCTCTTATGGCTTTAATTGTTGTTTAAATAAATTACATTCTGATTTACACTGTTGGTTGCCTCCCTCTTTATATGCTGGTTCCAAAGAAGGCTCTTTTTTTCTTTCTGGTTTTGGACATTTGAATAGTACACCAGCATAGACTCTTTCCAGCCTAGGGTGATTGTGAACCTATCATGATTCTGATTTCCTGGACAAACATTGTTATTTTTGATCCAGAAACAACAATTGCCTGATGATTTTAAAGCTCATCATGCACACTGGCGCTATACATGGAATGGGTGGTCATGGGATAGGTTTACACAGCCCCTGAAGACAAGCATAATTATACAGAAAAATGTCCAGCCACCTGCTGGCCAGTTGGGTCCGTGACCGAAGTATAATTCATGTTCACAACTCATATTAAACAATGGGGAACATCAACATCCAAAGACTTCAGTCCCGGACCCAGTTGGTGTAAAATGTTGTAAATCAATTTACTGTATGGCCCCCCCATGAACAGAATATCACAAAATGGCATGCATTCGGAAGGTGTCATAATGATCCGACACCTCCAATTCTGTGTGACTTTTTCACAGATATTGATAGTTTATTTTAGCTAAAGATGACTGTGATAATAGATTTTATATAACATTTTACCTAAAATGAGAAGTACATATCAGAATTGGATTCCTTGGGTCAAACAAAGTAGAAAAATTGCATTATACAACAATTTGAGACTAAAGGAAACCTAGATTTAGCCTTTTCTTTTTCCGCTGGGGGCCATTTTGGATTGTATGCATACCAGCCACTAGGGGGTCACCCTAACCAGTGTTGGGGAGTAACGAGTTACATGTAATGAAATTACGTAATTTAATTACAAAATAAAAGTAACAGTAATCAATTACAGTTACTTTGAAAAAATGTGTAATTGAATTACAGTTACTTCAAGATTTATGCAGAATTACAATTTTAGTTACATGATCCCAAAATCATCTTCAGAAATATTGACTATGTGCGCTTCATGTACAGTACAACATCCTCTATTTACAACTACAGCAAATGTCACTACAGCTAACAGATACTATTCTAATACAATCATTTCTACCATCATGTTGGCAACACTACTCAATTGTAACTGGATCTACAGCGGTCTAAGTTGCAGTAGCAAGGAGGCCTGACTGTCAAGCAGAAACTAGAACATAGGCCTGTAGCCCATTGCTGGATATAAAAATGATCTCTATTGATCAGGTGTATACATACTGTATGAGCAATCTCAGACAAACAAACACCTGCTTAGTCAGTGATGTTCACCAAGTATTTTAACTATTTGCTCGCCGTGAAATCTGACACTGCTGTGGGAGTTGGAAATGATTTTGGCAGTGTCAGTGTTGAAAAATATGTGACAGTTAGCCTAACATTGCCAGGATTGAAAAACTCAAAATTGCTTGACAATTGCTTTTTTTCCCCTCAAAAATGTAGAAATGTAATCAAAAAGTAATTAAATGTAATTAGTTACATTACTTTATTAAAGTAATCGAAATAGTTACACTACAATTACATTTTTGAAGGGGTAACTTGTAACTGTAACGCATTACATTTCTAAAGTAACTTACCCAACACTGACCCTAACTTGTATCCATTGATTTTTGAAAACCTTAGGCCTATACCTAACACCCTGCCAAAAATCAAAAACTTGTCCAGAAGTGCACAATCTTCACAAATTCCCTCCTAACTAAGAGAGAGGCAGTCTCTGGAGATCACTAGAGGGGTTAAGACTACCTTCATATCATCATCTTCATCTTCATCATCAGCATCACAGAATTACAAAGGTTTTATTTATATGCTTATTGAACAGGAACAATGCACAATATATAACTGAGCCTGATTGTGTTTGTGATTGTGTTTGTGATTGATTCTATATCTATGATCATCATCATCAGAATTGCGCAAGGGGAGATGCTCATTATTAGGCCCCTACTGCAGCTTGTGACTTCATGATCATCATTATCTCTGTTCTTGTTCCATCAAAAATACATTGGACTTCCATAATGAATGCAGGGACTCAGTGAGGGGATGCAGCCCAGGGAGGCAACCATGCTGTGGGGTGTTTGGAGAGTGGCAGGCCTGCGGCGGCACTCTGGGCAATGCTGGGCTCCAGCTGAGAGGGAGCACCCGGGGGTTGAGGGGCAGCCTGCTGGGGGTTCAGTTTGGGGGAGGCCAGGGCGCTGGGCTAGGGCTGAATGAATAAATAAATAAATAAATAAATAGATAAATAGATAAAGAAAACAATTTTGGGATTATGTCATAGATTTGGGTCATTTATGGCCACAGTGTGGCTGGGTTTTGGTGATTTTGGCCACTTTTGGGGATAGCTTTGTCATTCCACAACTAATTGATCACTCTTTGGTTTCCCTTTGGCTTTTTTATGTTTAATTTTGGCATCCCAAATTTGGGCCATTTAGGGGCCACACATCCCTGCAGAACCTAGCCATAAAGGTAAGCCAGTTTTTTTGGGAGTATCATTTTCAGTCCCTCCCTCTTACCCTTAGCCTGACATGCAGAGGAGTAGCACCAAATTCTGGGCCCTATGCACAAGCAGTGGACATGGTGTCCCTCCCACATCTTGGTAACTCAGTCCCCTCATTTTCCCCCCACTACGACGCCCCTGTAGATATGATCATCTGCTTTCACATCTGGAGGAACTAAATGAAATGAGCGGAGCCAGCAGCCGGCGTTCGCCTGGCTACCTCCCCTCCCACCCCACTCGCTGACTGCTGTTCTGAATGAGGAAGTAAATTTCAACTACAGAAGGCTGCTCTGCTCAACATTACAACTAGTGGTATGTGAAAAGTTGAAACTTGGAATAATATTTCATTTGTATGTGTGTTAATAATGTTGGGGATTTTAGATTAGAGATTTAAGTGTAAAAGTAGTAATGATAGTAATGATAGTAATGATATGTTTTTGTCAAACTATGAAAGTAAAGTTAGTCTTGCAACCATAATGAGAGGGAAGCTTGTGTCTGATGCAGTCTTAGAAACATGGAAATGAAATGACTTACTAATTTTCTTGACAACTTTGTTTTTGATTGGAGCATTTTAACATCCTGTCCAGACCTATTTGCCATTCCCTGATGTAATGTACAGAATAAGATGCACCAGTGATACACAGATGTTTCACTGCAGATATGGCATTTCAAGTTAGATTTGAATGCAGCTGAAGGGTTGTGTGGTTGGTGGATGGATGACGATTTTGTTATTTGCTGACAAAATAATATCCTACATCACTGACCTCAAAAGAATATTCTTTCGAGGTCAGTGACCTACATGACATGTACATCCCTTTGTCAATCAATTTTCTATTGTCTAGCTGGCAGGGAGAAGAGGAGGTACTTTTTTGTAATTTGTCAGTTGGCAGGAAGTGGGGAAGATGAACGACATACTTGCGTGAGATTTTACTAACTAGTCATTGTGACGCTCTATCAACCCTCCTCCCTGTGCTCTTGTACTTGTAGGAGTTTCCAGGCAACGGCATGAGAATGAAGATTAAGCATTTGGATTCTATAGGAAGTTATAATTAGCCATCATATAAAATGGCCTCCAAACGTTCTCTCACAGAGGAGGATTTCTCCTGTCCAGTGTGCTGTGATGTCTACAAGGATCCTGTTCTCCTACCATGCAGTCACTCTGTGTGTAAAGTGTGCCTGCAGCGATTTTGGCAAACCAAAGAACACAAAGAATGTCCTCTGTGTAGAAAAAGATCCTCAAAGTCAAATCCACCCCTTAACTTGGCATTAAGGAACCTGTGTGAGACTTTCTTACAGGAGAGAAGTCAGAGAGCTTCTGAGGTGCTCTGTAGTCGGCACAGTGAGAAACTCAAACTCTTCTGTCTGGAGGATAAACAGCCTGTGTGTTTGGTGTGCAGAGACTCCAAGGAACACAAGAATCACAACTTCATTCCTGTTGATGAAGTAGTGAGTGAATATAAGGTAAGAATGGGATATTTGTGTGGCACATCATAAACAACACCACTTTGATCACCTGGATGGTCAGCAGTAATGCTCAAGTTGGCTATGGTATTTACATGATCCTCGTTAAGTAGCCCAAAGTGTGTCAAGAAAATATCCACTACATCATCACATTTGAATACAGACATGGACATTAGACATTTATTCTGGAAATACTGTAATTTTCTTCCAAATGCAAATATTTCACAGTCTGAGCTAAAAAGCACTGACGAAAACCCTGTGATCACAATTATTGTTAACAAAATGTAGAAAATCTGCATTGCTCTATTGAATTAATGTAGAAATTCTGCATTGCTCTATTAAATTGTAAGTTCTTTACATTTCAGGAGGAACTGAAGACGCATCTGGGCAAGCTTAAGGAAAAGATGGAAACATATAAAAAAAATAAACATACCTGTGATAAAATTACAAAGCACATTCAGGTAAAGACAAAATACACAAAATGTAAAGTTTATTTGTTATTATTTATCACATAAAGGTGATAATGACATTATATTTTAGGTTCAGTTCAAGCACACAGAGCAGCAGATCAAGGAAGCTTTTCAGAGGATTCACCAGTTTCTACAAGATGAAGAGGCAGCCAGGATAGCTGCACTGAGGGAGGAAGAGGAGCAGAAGAGTCGGATGATGAAGGAGACAATTGAGAAGATGAGCAGAGAGATTGTGTCTTTTTCTGACTCAATCAAAGCCATAGAAGAGCAGATGGGTGCTGATGATGTCACATTCCTACTGGTAGGAGCTTTCCGCAAGATGTGTGTTGGATATGAAATTCTAAATTCAGAAACAGATAACATCAGACAAAATCTACTGTATTAACAGAAATAGTCCATTGAAAATATTCACAGGGTATTATTGGGCATGCTAAATTAACCGTTGCAAACCAGAAAGATACCGCTACTGTAACTAGAAAGAAATTAATAAACTAAGTGCAACAATTTTGCAAACACACACACAGAGAGAGAGAGAGAGAGAGAGACGCTTACTGCATATTATTTCTGACACAATCTGACAACCAACTAATTAAATTGGTGTGACCTATGGCACACACACACACACACACACACACACACACACACACACACACACACACACACACACACACACACACACACATGCAAACCTCAAGTACACAATCACTTGCTCATTCAGACAATAGGCTATTTTCTTTTTCCCAAAGCATTTAAAGTTCCTTATTGTTCTTTTCCAGGACTACAAGCAGACAGTGAAAAGGTGAGTGGTCTACTTGTCTCTCTCTGGTTCTGAACCCAAACCTACAGCAGCACTAACTCCTTCATGTTATTCCAGGGCTCAGTGCACACAGCAGGATCCAGAGAGGGTTTCAGGAGTTCTGATCAATGAGGCAAAGCACCTGGGCAATTTAAAGTTCCGAGTCTGGGAGAAGATGCAGGAGATTGTTCAATACAGTGAGTTACCTGCAGCGTGATGGGGATGAGAACAGTAACACTTTTGTCTTCTTAACCATAGATCTTTCACTGATAAGACTGGAAATCCAGACCCATATAATCATGTCACTGGCTGCTTAGTCAAAACCATGGACAATTTGTGATCTATTACTAAAGTACTAACTGTACACTGGGACCCAGGTTGGGTTGAGCCCATGAGCCATGAAGCTGCCCGATAGTAGTATTAGTGTTACTAAAACATGGTATGGTGAAAGTAGCCTACAAGAAGGTGGCATAGCCCAATATGGGTGATTTGAGAAAAAAAAATGTGCCTTGAGCTCAAAACATTTCAGATCCACTGATCTAGGATGAGATGAGGCCCAGGGTGCTGTCTGTGTGGGAATTACATGTAGGCTTAATTAAGTGAACTCAGATGGATGGATAGCAAGTGAATCAGGGTAACACACCAGCAGAAAGACACACATTCTTAATAGCGCACACAAACATGCACATGTACATGCATATCCAATAAATAAGCCTTCAAATGAACACTCATTGTGTGTCTGAATAGATCCATTGTCTGTAATTATACTCAATCCATTGTCCAACACTGTAGAAACACGCACACATCACTCACATCCTCATCACACACATCACTCAGTGTTCAGTGTTCATGTGTGTGTTCTTTCTGTATAATGAATAGACTGGACGCCGAAGTATTTCGCATCAACTTCTTTACTGATGGTCAAACCGGAACTAATGCATACATCAATGCATAGACTTATGGGTATGTAGTCTACCACTACACCTCCTCCTTTTAGCTAGCAACATCTTCTATTTAAGAACCAGCCTGTATTCTGTTATCAGATCCTTATACTTATTTCAAACCTTTACTTTAAATAAAAGATTATCAATTCTCTACTAACATTGACATCTGTTTTAAACTTTCTTAGTCTAACCTTTTACCAGAACACAGTTCTCTGAAACTCATTATAAACTCATTATTTTCCAACTAAGACTTGTACTAAACTGAAACAAACATTCACATTGTTTTACATTCATCTTTTTTCTTTTCTTTTACATTCATCTTTTTTTCCATTACAAGTCAAGTCTCTCAGGAGCCCTGGAAACTCTGCCAGACTTGGTGGTGGCTACAGAGGAGTTCCCAGTAGCTCTTAGGTGGTTTTTGTTTCTCCTTAGAATGCCTTTGTCAGTTTCTACCAAGTATGACCTTGGTGTGTTTGCAGTCTCTAGAACAGTCCCAGGAGCGTTCTCTGTGGTGACCCACACATTCTGTCCTGAGGTGAGATTTTGGAGTGTTCTGGACCGGTGGCGAAGATTGTAGTGTGTTGCTTGTTTACGCCTTCCTTCCTCATCCTTCCTGCGAAAAGTCTCCAGGTCAGGCCATTTTGGTGTGAGCTGGCCTGAGGACTGTGGTAGTGAGGTGCGCAGGTTTCTTCCCATTAGTAACTGCGCAGGTGAGTATCCATGTTCTAATGGTGTGGCTCTGTAGGCTAGAAGTGCTCTGGTTTGGTCAGCGTCTTTTTTCCACAGACACTTGACTGTCTGCACACCACGTTCCGATTCGCCATTCGCTTGCGGATACCGAGGGCTGCTTGTGACGTGTGTGAAGCAGTTCTCCTTTGCAAATGTTCTGAATGTCTCTGAAGAGAACTGCGGCCCATTGTCAGAAACCACAGTCTCTGGATATCCATGATGTGCAAAAACCTCCTTCACTGCACGAACAGTAGCCTCAGATGATGTGACTCTGAGCTCAGCCACCTCTATATATCGCGAGAAGTAATCAATGATGAGCAGGTAGGTCTTGTTAGCCCACTCAAACAGGTCCATTCCAACTTTTTGCCAGGGCCTGTCCGGGACTTGTGACTGTATGAGGGGTTCTCTGTATTGTGTCCTGTATCTCTGACACATTTCACATCTGTCTATTGCCTCTCGAATTTGTGCAGAGATACCTGGCCACCATACAGATGCTTGAGCTCTGGCACGGCATTTGGAAATCCCTTGGTGACCTTCGTGAAGTTTGTGCAGTATGTCGCCTCTGAGTGGCTGAGGGATGACGATTCTCTCACCTTTCATTAAAAGGTCCCCAGCTAGATACAACTCTGCCCTCACTTGCCAGTAGGGTGCAACGCCTGAACTCAATCTGTGCTTCTCTGGCCATGCTGTTTGACAGTAGTGCGCCACCTTTTGGCATGTCTCATCAGTCTGTTGTGCTTTCTTAATTTCTGCCAGTCTTGTGTCCGTAGCAGGAAGTGAAGAAACAACAGCATCCACAAACACCTGAACTTCCTTTTCAAGCCGTAGGTCATCAGCAGATGGAGTGTCACTCAGCGGAGCCCTGGACAAAGTATCGGCAGTGATGAGATTTTTGCCTGGCACGTGCACAATGTCATAATCATACCTGAGGAGTCTCAGTCGAAATCGTAGAATTCTCGGAGGGAGGTCATCTAAACCTCTGGTGCTTAACAGAGAGACCAAAGGCTTATGGTCAGTCTGCAGAGTGAAGTGGAGTCCTTGCAGGTAAGACGTCAGTCTTTCACACGCCCATGTAACTGCAAGCGCCTCTTTTTCAATTTGCGCGTAGCGCTTTTCTGTGTCTGTTAGACCTCTTGAAATGTATGTGACAGGTTGCCAAGAATTATCAGCTTGTTTCTGTGTGAGGACAGCACCTATTCCGTATGGCGAGGCATCGGCAGCCACTTTTGTCTCAGCTGTGTTGGAGTACTGAGCAAGAGCTTTTGGAGAGCTCAGTCCATTTTTCAGCTTTTCAAAAGAGGTGTGCTGCGCTTCATCCCAGACCCACTCATTTTTCTCCCTCAGCAGGTCTTTTAGTGGCATGGTGATGCTTGCCATCTGAGGCACAAACTTGGATAGGTAATTAGCCATGCCCATAAGGCGCCTCACGTCCTCCACGCAAGTAGGCTCTGGCATCTGTAGAATCGCCTTCACTTTGTTTGGATCCGGCTCAATTCCTTTTGATGACACCTTGTGGCCCACAAACGTGATGTGCTCCCGTGCGAACTCACACTTTTCATTGAGTGTTAGTCCCTCTTCCTGCATCTTCTGCAGTACACGGTGCAGTCTTTGGTCATGTTCTTGTCTATTACGTCCATACACTAACACATCATCAGCATGGCATAGTACGCCTTCAAAAGTCTCAAACATTTGTGACATCCTTCTTTGAAAATGCTCCGGAGCGGAAGCAATTCCGAAAGGGAGTCTGTTGAAGAGATATCTCCCAAAAGGAGTGATGAAAGTGGTTAGAGGACGTGATTCTGGAGTCAAAGGGATTTGCCAAAATCCTGACCTGGCGTCTAATTTCGTGAACACTTTGGCATCTGACATCATTGCCAGTGTCTGGTCAACAGCAGGTAAGATGTGACGCTCTCTCTTCACTGCTGCATTCAGTGGTGTGAGATCAACACATATTCTTAGCTTGTCTTTCATTGGTTTTGGCACGACTACCATTCCTGAACACCATGCTGTCGGCTCGGTCACTTTTGATATGACGCCCATACTTTCCATTCTCTCCAGCTCTTCACGCACTTTGTCCCTGAGAGGTAGAGGCACTCTCCTAGGTGTTGACAGTGCATAGGGTATCGCCCCTTGTTCCAGCTCTATGTGGTACGGTGCTTTTAGCTTGCCTAGCCCTTGAAACACAGATGGGTAAAGCGCTTTAAAGTCAGTGTCTGCTTGTGTCACTTCATGGACTCTATGCACTAGCCCCATGGCCTGTATAGCTGGCAGGCCCAAAAGTGGTTGTGTCAGTCCTGCCACGACATACACATGTTGCTCTGTGCTTCGGCCCTTTGCACACATGTTGCTCTGAAAACAGCCTTTAACATCCAGCAAATTCTGTCCAGGACCCACAAGTGTTTTCAGTGGCTTGTCTAGCTTACCATCTCGCTCTGGGTTGAATACGCTCTCTGGTATCGAAGTCACATCTGCACCAGTGTCTATCTTGAAATTGACATCTTCTCCATTCAGAGTGACTTTTTCAATCCATGGCTTGGTGGTCTGTGTAGACACTTCACCTAAAAATGCATATTCCTGAGAATCACTGTCTGACTGCACTTCAGTGACTGTGTGCACGGCCTGATTGTTACGGCAGGCAGCCGCAAAATGTCCCTTTTTTTTGCATTTACGACACTCCACCTCTCTGGCTGGGCAATCTTTCCATGCATGCTTTCGCCCGTTTCCACATCGCCCACATTCTTTTTCACCTGGCACATTAGGCTTTTGTTCTTTATTTTTGTGTTTACCTTGAAACTTTTTTCCTCTTCCCATTGTTTTAATGGCATCCACATTTGTTTTGGAATCATCTCCTTTTGCCCCATACATTATTGTTTGTTGTTTCTTGACAGTCTCACTCTGTCTGACTTTCTGTACTGCCTTTGCAAGAGTTAATTCAGAGTCCATTTGAAGTTGTTCAGATAATTTTCTATCCTTTATCCCAACTACAATTCGGTCCCTTATGAGCTGTTCTTTTAGCAAGCCAAAATTACAATGTTCTGCTAATTTGTGCACCTCTGTAATGAAGGCTTCTGAACTCTCCCCTTCTTGCTGGCATCTCATGTTAAACTGAGCTCTTTCGAAAATCACATTGTGTTTGCCTATAAAGTGGCTCTCCATTGCTGTTTTTACTGAGTCATATTTCTTTTTATCAGCTGCTGAAATCGGCAAGATACTCAAGATATCGTCAGCTGCATCTCCCATTGCATACAGGAGTGCATTTACCTGATACTCTTGCTCTTGGTCTTTCAGTCCGGATGCAACGTGAAACCTATCAAATCTTCGGATCCATCTCGGCCAGTCTGACGGATTAGAAAAGTCGAACGGTTCGGGTTGTGCTATTTGCACTGAAACGGCCATTACGTCTTCTTTCTGTGAACGTTAGTGTTGCCTTTTTTTTTCTTTGGGCCTTTTATCGTTTACTTCATGCGTGTGTGTTGGTTCCCTCTCACCGGCTCGCGCAGCTTCACTGGCTTACTTTCACTTTCGTGAACTTGCAAACTTCACCGTTCTGAGCTGGTATTCACACTCTTTTTGTGTCCACACACGACTAAAGTTATTAGCAAAGCATATCGCGGAGATTTGCGTTCTTTGCCACGTTCTGACACCATGTATAATGAATAGACTGGACGCCGAAGTATTTCGCATCAACTTCTTTACTGATGGTCAAACCGGAACTAATGCATACATCAATGCATAGACTTATGGGTATGTAGTCTACCACTACACTTTCTCCCTGCAGCTCCTGTGACTCTGGATCCCAACACTGTGAACCCATGCCTCGTCCTGTCTGATGATGTGACCAGTGTGAGACGGGTTGATAAGAGACAGCAGCTTCCTGATAACCCAGAGAGATTTGATAAGTATCTCAGTGTCCTGGGCTCTGAGGGCTTTAACTCAGGGACTCAATGCTGGGATGTGGAGGTTGGGGAGAACAATTTCTGGAACCTGGGTGTAGTAACAGAGTCTTACCAGAGGAAGGGAAAAAACACTTCCATGAGTGGACTGTGGTTTGTGTGGCACAAAGGTGCTGCATATAGAGCACGTGCCCCACCTCATGCCTCCACTCGCCTCACACTGGAGCAGAAACCTAAGAGGATCAGAGTGCAGCTGGACTGGGACAGAGGAAAACTCTCATTTTCTGACCCTGATAATAACACACACATACACACTTTCACACACACTTTCACTGAGAGAGTGTATCCATGCTTTTCCACCATCACTCCACTGAAGATCTTACCAGTAAAAGTGTCAGTAATAATGGAGCAGCACATTGATAACGAGAGTGATAGTGATGGAGAGGATAATAGTGAGAATGATGGTGAAGAAGAGAAAGATGATAGTGAAAGTGATAAAGAGAGTAATAGTGATGGAAAGGATAACAGTGAGAATGATGGTGAAGAAGAGAAAGATGATAGTGAAAGTGATAGTGATGGAGAGGACAACAGTGAGAATGATGGTGAAGAAGAGATGGATGATAATGAAAGTGATAGTAATGTGGAGGATATAAGGAGACGTCTTAGGACTCGCAAAGTGACTATTAACTACAGTGATTATATGATTTAATGATTTACAATTTACAATTTTTAAAAATCTCAGTAGGTATTTGGGTATGTTTGGGTTTTTAATTTATATGTGCCTGGATCATAAGGTTTTGTAAGCCCATTAACATCATTTTAATATCCCCTTTTAGAGAAATTTTGGTTTTCACTCTGCCTTTTTTCCCTATATGTTGGGCACATTGGTTGGTTGGTTTCTCTCACACATTCATTGTATTTTATTGTACATGTAACACTTATCAAACGGTATAAATACTTGAAAAATGTAATTTTAGTAATTACATTTCAATGAGCATTATAATGAAATGTTTTGTATAGTGGGAAATAATATGCACTGTTATTGTGTTTGTTTAGGGATTCTACTAATTTATTGTCCTTATTGTGTTTGTCTAAGGCCCGAATCACACACAAACTGCGCGTTCGCGGTGCGGTGCCTGTGGACTTGGGCATTCACACAAGAAATTGTTTCAGCGGGGTTCTGCGCGAAGCGGCTGCCCGAGCTCTGCATTCAAAATCTATAGACACCGCGCAAGTCCCGCTTACCGCGCTGAAAACGCTTGGAAAAATAGAACTTGTTTCTGTTTCAAAAAAGCAGCGTGGGAGCTGCGCGGTTCACGCGTGCAGTCTGAATGACCTAACCTGTTAACATGTATTCTAAATGAAATGGCCCCAAAACCGCGCCCGCACCGCTTACGCGCCGCTCACGCCCAGGTTTGTGTGTGAATCGGCCGTAAGGTTTTCACCTGCACAATCTTTGTCTTAAAAAATAAACTGATCAAAGTGATGAGTGAAATCAAGCCTGGTCTAAGTCTTTCCAAGTGTTGAAGAGAAATACACTTGACAAGGCTGGTAAATTAACAGTAAAACGTTACCTGGTGTCCCTTTAAACTAGAAAAGCATTCAGAGAGTGCAGACCTCTGGCAAGGCAATAGGGTCACTGAGGGTGTTCTGGATCACCACCAAATCACCCTTGTCCTAATCCTCACACTGTCTGAAAGTTTCACCAAAATCCATTCAGAACTTTTTGATAGGTTAGCCAGGACATTGCACAGAGCAGGACCTCCATGAGAGGACCCAAGCTTGGAGGCTAAACCTGCAGATGGATGATGAGAGATATGTATATGTTGCATTATTTAGTTATTATATTGGTACATGCACACACATATATGTTCAAATATGTATATACCTATCAAAAAGTTCTGAGGTGAAAGTAAGCCGGTACGCACCTATACTACGTACCAGCGTAGTGGTAAGAGATGAGGGTTACTGCCCCTTTGCTCTTTGATGTCAAAAGTGCCCATCTGACAGGGCCTGACTGTCTTTGCCATTTTAATATGTGACAGTAACACTTGTTCAGACTTGAAAATTCGCTAAAATGCAAAATTGCAAATGCAAAATTTGCAAACACATTTTCTGGCATCTAGCAAGTTTCTTTTTGTTGTTGTTTGTTTTTGCACACGCGAGCGCCGAAAAATATAACAGCGGATGAAGCGGTTTTTGCTTCATTGTCTTTTGGAAGCTTTGATATGGACATACCTGCATCTACAATGGAGGTATTCGGTATCAAATTAAAGAAGACAACGCATGCATTCGTAGCACTTGTAATGTG
Source organism: Sardinella longiceps (assembly GCA_027497455.2). Lineage (NCBI taxonomy): Eukaryota > Metazoa > Chordata > Actinopteri > Clupeiformes > Clupeidae > Sardinella > Sardinella longiceps. Next base: position 7,801,603 of record JAODXP020000016.1, on the reverse strand, counting down.
CTTGCTTGAGAATAAGGTGGTTCAATTTCAGTGTAAAGATCATTTGGCCGAGGAAATATCTTTATTTGATGTTATAAACTGGCTTAGTTAGCTTCTGGACTTCCATATAAAAGCCAAGAGCAAAAAAAAACTACACATTATGATAGACCTATAATTTGAACAGAAGAGTTTTCCATCTTCCATTTGCATAAGTGAAACCACCAAAAAGTTCAGACTTCAGTGTTAAAGTCTCACACACAAGAAAAGGGAGGGGTTTGAGTTTCAGATCTTTCTTTGCTGTAGCAGGTAGAATTGCATAGAGTAGAGCAATTAATGCCATATAGTTTTGCAAAAAAAAAAAAAAAAAAAGAGGAACTTAGTAGAAATTGCTATATACATTTTTGGTTTGTTGTTTTAATCCTCTTGATCTAGGCCATGATAGTATGATGAGCCAGACTCAAAGTCATGATTACAATTTCAGTTAAAAAAAAAAAAACATTTTTGTGCCTGGTAGCCAGTCACATGCTCACACACACACACAGTATGGCCTGGCAGAGTTCCTAGGGCTGTTTAATAAACAAACCATCCCATGGTAGTAAACTGAACATTCTTGAAATGCATTGAATTTATCCCTTTTTCTGAAAATGGGTAATAACATTTAAAACATATCTAAATTCACTTTCTTTCAAATAATGCATATTTGAAGTCCACAAATTGTGAAGTCCTGAATAGATAAAAAGTAAAAACATTTTTGTGCATGAATATTCTAAAAGCTTCTATCTATTTGGGACTTCCCAGTTTGTGGGCTTCCCATGTGCATTATTTAAAGAAAGTGAATTTCATCATATGTTTTAAATGTTATTACCTATTTTTTTCAATTCAGAAAAAGGGATAATTCGTATGACAGAATGTTCAGTTTGCTACCATGGAATGTCGGAATATTAAGGTGGAAAATAAGCCCAATGCCGTAGGCCTGCTTACCTTTTTGTTTGAGCCTAACATAAAAAAAAATTTGTAGTACAGGTAAGAAATCCGAGTGACCAAAGACCCTGGCGGTCTTCCACTTAGTCATAGAACCACGGTTACATTCGTAACCAGCGTTCTATTTCCTACATTACAGACCGCCAGGGCGGTGCTGAAGCACTAGTGGAAGACGAATACCAACCCTGTCACGAGGAGCCAGGAAGAGCATCGCCACCATCTGGCAAAACCGCCGCACAAAGGGAAGGCATGGAAACAACATTCAACCTGTAATACCGGGCAAAAGTACATGTGTTAGACCATGTCCCAGCCGCACAAATGTCAGAGAGAGACACTCCCCTGAGAGCTGCCCACGAAGTCGCCTGGGCACGTGTTGAATGACAATGAACTGGGGGTACAGCACGCCCTGTGGACTTGTAAGCATTGGTAATGGCCTCCACCACCCAACGAGAGAGCCGCTGTTTAGACAGGGCCGCTCCTTTCTGAAGACCCCCAAAGCAAACAAACAACTGGTCAGTTGTGCGAAAGGCTGCCGTTCGATCAAGATAAACCCTCAGAGCCCTGACAGGACACAACTCCTTACGCAGGTTTGGGGCATCTGCCGAAATAGCCACCAGCAAAATCGGCTGGTTGCTGAACTGGGGAGAGAGGACTTTCGGGAGGAAAGCTGGGTTAGGCCACAATGAGACACTGTCAAACATAGGGCCCCAACGGAGACACACAGTACTCATGGAGAGGGCATGTAGCTCACCCACACGACGGGCCGTTGTGATGGCAAGAAGAAAAGCCGTTTTAAAGGATACCCACTTAACATCCGCCGTTGATAGAGGCTCATAAGGCGGCAAACAAAGAGACTCAAGCACAGAGTTCAATTCCCATGATGGACTCCGCACCAGAAGGGGAGGACGAAGACGAAACGCCCCCTTCAAGAAAGCCACCACCAACCGGTGCGAACCAAGCGAGACGCCTCCCATTTCTGAGCGATGAGCTGCCAGCGCTGCAACATACACTTTGAGTGTAGATGCAGCCCTGCCAAGCTCCAACAGGTGTTGTAAGAAGTCTAGAGCCTGTGGAACAGAGCAACTGAATGGGTCGATGTTACGTTCTGCGCACCAACCACAAAACACCTTCCACTTGCCTGCATACAAGCGACGGGTAGACTCTGCCCGCGCATTCATCAGAGTGTTCCGGGTCCCCTCTGAACACTCCAGTAATAGCCCCGGGGTCCCAGGGGCCACACCCAGAGCTTCAGGCGTTCTGGGCACGGGTGTTGGATCCTGCCGTCCAACTGCGTCAGCAGGTCGGGCCTGCTGGGCAGCCGAGAAGGAGGTCCCACTACCAGTGAAAGCAGGAGCTGGAACCATGGTCTGGATGGCCAATGAGGGGCTATCAGCAACACATGGTGGCCGTGATCGTGGACACGGCAAAGAGTTCTCCACAACAGTGGTAGGGGGGAAAGGCATAGAGGACTGCCCTTGGCCAGTCGTGGGCCAGAGCAAAACTTGAATTAATGTAGAAATTCTGCATTGCTCTCTTAAATTGTAAGTTCTTTACATTTCAGGAGGAACTGAAGACGCATCTGGTCAAGCTTAAGAAAAAAAAAGCAAACACATAAAAAAGATAAACAAACCTGTGAACAAAATTGCAAAGCACATTCAGGTAAAGACAAAATACACAAAATGTAAAGTTTATTTATTATTATTTATCCCATGAAGGTAATAATGGCATTACATTTTAGGTTCAGTTCAAGCACACAGAGCAGCAGATCAAGGAAGCTTTTCAGAGGATTCACCAGTTTCTACGAGATGAAGAGGCAGCCAGGATAGCTGCACTGAGGGAGGAAGAGGAGCAGAAGAGTCAGATGATGAAGGAGACGATTGAGAAGATGAGCAGAGAGATTGTGTCTTTTTCTGACTCAATCAAAGCCATAGAAGAGCAGATGGGAACTGATGATGTCACATTCCTTCTGGTAGGAGCCTTCCAGATACAGTATGTGTGTAAGATATGAAATTCTGAATTATGAAGACCTGCATTGAAAATATTTACGTGGTATTATTGGCCATGGTAAATACTAAATCTTACAGTATCCTATACACATGGTTTATCTCTCTCTCTCTCTCTCTCTCACACACACACACACACACACACACTTCAATTTTACTTGCTTGCTGCATATTTTTTTACACAATCTGAGAACCAACTACTTGTAATTAAATTGTCGTGTATGCTTACAAATATCTTAAGTATACAATCACTTGCTCATTCAGACATGTAGGCTATTTTCTTTTTCCCAAAGCATTAAAAGTTCCTTATTGTTCTTTTCCAGGACTACAAGCAGACACTGAAAAGGTGAGTGGGCTGCTTTCTGTCTCTGTGGTGCTGAACCCAAACCTACAGCAACACTGACTCCTTAATGTTATTCCAGGGCCCAGTGCACACAGCAGGATCCAGAGAGGATTTCAGGAGCTTTGATCAATGTGGCAAAGCACCTGGGCAACTTGAAGTTCCGAGTCTGGGAGAAGATGCAGGAGATTGTTCAATACAGTGAGTAATCTGCTGCTTTAAGTGATGGGGATGAGAACACTTATGTCAAGACCGAGTCTTTTAAGGGTCAAGGCCAAGTCGAGACCGAGACCGTTGGATTTAAAATGTATATAGGCGAGTCTGAGTCAAGACCGAATCAATGAGGGAAGCAAAATGGAGTATTTGAGAAGTACAGATTAAGTCAAACAATCTGACAGCTACACTACACATCAAAACCTTTTCATATGGACTTTTTACTGATAGACAAAATCCAGATCCATATAATCATGTTACTATGATGCAGTCAAAACCATGGACAATTTGTGATCGCTCACTAAACTACTAACTGTACTACAAGAAGGTGGCATAGCCCAATTTAACGTATGGGTGATTTGAGAAAAACAAATGTGTCTTGAGCCCAAAACATTTCAGAATCACTCATCTAGGTAGAAGATGAGGAGAGATGAGGCCTTGTCTAATTATACCCTGAATAAAATCACAATCTAAACACTGTAGAAACATGCACATATCACTCACATCCTCATAACGCATCACTCAGTGTTCAGCACAGACGTGTGTTCTTTCTCTCTGCAGCTCCTGTCACTCTGGATCCCAACACTGCATATGCAAAACTCATCCTGTCTGAGGATCTGACCAGTGTGAGATGGGTTGATAAGGGACAGCAGCTTCCCAATAACCCAGAGAGATTTGATAAGTGTCTCGGTGTCCTGGGCTCTGAGGGCTTCAACTCAGGGACTCACTGCTGGGATGTGGAGGTTGGGGAGAGTGATTACTGGATCCTGGGTGTAGTAACAGAGTCTTACCAGAGGAAGGGACACAACACCTCCATGGGTAAACGTTGGGTTATGTATTATAAAGATGCTGCATATAGAGCATGTGCCTCACGTCATGCAACCACTCACCTCACAGTGGAGCAGAAACCTGAGAGGATCAGAGTGCAGCTGGACTGGGACAGAGGAAAACTCTCATTTTCTGACCCTGATAATAACACACGCCTACACACTTTCACACACACGTTCACTGAGAAAGTGTTTTCATTCTTTTCCACCAGAACTCCACTGAAGATCTTACCAGTAAAAGTGTCAGTAATAATGGAGCAGCACATTAATAACGAGAGTGATAGTGATGGAGAGAACAACAGAGAGAATGATGATGAAGAAGAGAAAGATGATAATGAAAGTGATAGTGATGAAGAGAGTAATAATGACAGTGACGGAGAGAAGGATAATAGTGAGAGTGATGATGAACTGCGCCCCGCCTCCTCCTCAGATGACTCCTCCTCTGAAGACTCCTCCTCCTCCTACTACTCCTCTGAAGACTCCTACTTAGGATGAACCCTCCCCAAGGATGAACCCTCAGCCTCCCTAATGAACTCTAATTTGCTGCCCCCAATACAAATGCTGTTGTGATCGTGCCTTTGCTACAGTAGCACCTAAACTGTGGAATAATCTTCCCCTGCATCTTAAGATGGCCCCGTGCCATCTTAAAAACACCTGTACTCACTAGCTCCCAACCCCCCAACCCCCCCCCCCCTGATTTCTATTTAGTTAAGTGATATTGAAGTTTTATTAAGTTTCATTTTATTGTCGATTTTTTCTTTTTTTTTCTTCTTCTTCTTTTCATAGCTTCTCTATAATTTAAGATTAAGATTAGATCAAGTTTTATTATGTTTCTTTTTGCCTATATTTACCTCCGCCAAGGTTCGCGTTGGTTTGTCTGTTTGTTTGTTTGTTTGTCAGCAGGATAACTCGAAAAGTAGGCTACTGCACAGATTTAGGATGAAATTTTCAGACAATGTGTATATTGGGACAAGCAAGAACTGATTCGATTTTGGTGGCGATGGGTCATCCAGAAAATGATCTGGAATGTATATTGTGTCTGTGACCACATTGCCTTGGCGGAGATCTGCGCTCTCTGAGTGTTTTTCTAGTTCTTGATTGTAGTCTACAAATAAAGAAATAATAATAACAACAATAATAATCATAACAACAATAATAATAATACAATAATGCTTAATATTGTCTTATTTTATTTTTGTTTGTTTCATCTTACAGCAGTTTGGCCGACTGCTGTTGTATATAAAGTGCTTTATAAATGAATTTGGCATTGACAAATAAATTAATTCTGTATTACACTGTTGTTTGCCTCCCTCTATGTGCTGGTTCCCAGGTTCTTTTTTTCTACTTCTGGTTTTGGATATTTTAATAGAATACCAGCATAGACTCTTTCCAGCCAAGGGAAATTAACTCCCTAATTTGCTGCCCCCACTGCTTACTTTACCATCTGATTCTTACACTTACAATTTACAACTTTAAAAAATCTCAGAAATGTACGTATGTAGGGATTTTGGTATATTTGGGTTTTTAATTTCACAGTATAGAATGTGCCTGGATCATAAAGTTTTGTATGCCTAAGCTATTTTTTGTTTTTCGCCCTGCGTTTTATATGTTGGGCACATTGGTTGGTTGGTTTCTCTTGTTTTACATATTGTTATGTCACACATGCACTCACATGTCCTCAGCAGTGATAGTCATTGTAATGGTAGGATGTTTGAATAAAGAATTTTGAATAAAGAATTTTGATATCATATTCTCTCTCTCTCTCTCTCTCTCTCTCTCTCTCCCCACATTTATACATACACGAGACATATGAGCAATGAAGTGCTAATCGCCTAGACTGGTTTAACTCTTTTGTTTTTTCTGCCCTCATATACCACAATCATCTCTGCTGAATGTCACGTCTGCCATCCAACCATATCATCAACCCATGATTTTTTTTTTTTTTTTGAAAAATAGAAGTGTGCAACATAATAGATTTAAGCACTAAAGTCAACGTCAGTCCTTCCTCTCAATGTACCACTGAAAAGCAGAATGCCCTCATTTTAAAAGATCTCAGCATCCTATCTGTTTTGCAAGACAAGGAGAGGAGTTGCTCTTTTGTCAGCAACCAGTGACAAGAAAAATATGTAAAAAAAAAAAAGAAAAAGAAAATTGTGAAAAACTATTTCAGCCGATCTTGAAAGTGGTCACATAGTCGAAGCGCAAAATCTTGATACTGTAGATAATATAGATTTGTGTCATGGTAGGTTCTGAGAGCCAATACATGTAATATTATTTACTGTACATCAAAACTGGAAAACTCATTCCCATTGGTGTTTCATGACGATTCCATAGATGTGTCAATAGTGCCAGTGACATCACAAAATTGTACATTTACAAATGTTCCACCCTTGACGAGGACGAGGTCTCTTGGTGACACTTTGTGGCCCTTCCTTAGGCATGGTTACGTAGACACTTTCAGCTGGTGTCTGGACCCTCACATTACTCTGCCTAGTCGCAGTAGTGTTTTTCGAAGGCCTTTCCTCAGGGATGGTTACATAGAGGCCTTCAGCTGGTGTCTGGACCCTCATATCTCTCTGCCCCATCACAGGCACGCTGTTTTTTGAAGGCCTTTCGGCAGACATGGTTACGTACAAGCCTATAGCTGTTGTCTGAGTCCTCACATGGCTCGGCCCCATCACAGTGGAAGGCCTTTCCTTGGGAATGGTTATGTGCAAGTCTCTGGTCACATGGTTATCGATTGGTCTTTGCTTCTTCATATACCCCACAGCCCTCAGAAACTCATAATGGTCTGAGAAGTTACTGATGATTTTCAGAAGGCCTTTGCTAATACGAAAGGTATGATTTTGATCAAAATTCCACTGACCATGATGTCGGGTCACGTAAAGCCTGTCAAGACATAGATATCCATTGTCGTCATCAAGACAAATAATAATACGGTCAGCGTTGGTAATTGTCTTGTCTGGTTCGTTGTCATTGTTTTCCCGGACATACTCAGGTAACTCTGATGCTGCATCTGAATTTAAATTGCCAACTTCATAGTACGGGTTGTCCTGGTCGGGCAAGAGGTCCTCGTTATTATAAAATTCTTTAAAGCCAAAATCTCCATCACTCGGATCATACTCTAAGAATGGTTGGCCATCTTCAAAATTAACACAGTCACATGCAAACCAATACAAAAGCTGAAGACCATGTCTGGGATATGGTTTGCCACATGCTGAATTCTTTAGATGGGCTATTTCATTTAGAGTTCGTATAGCCATTGTGCTACGGAAGAGAAGGACACAGTTAAATGTTAGTGCTTACGAACAAATAGCAATTCCATAGTGCCTCAACAAAATGAGGTATTATTACCTCCGCCAAGGAGGTTATGTTTTTTCGCGTTGGTTTGTCTGACTGTCTGTTTGTCTGTCTGTCTGTCAGCCAGCAGGATAACTCGAAAAGTACTGCACGGATTTGGATGAAATTTTCGGACAATGTGTATATTTGGACAAGCAAGAACTGATTCGATTCTGGTGGCGATCGGTGATCCAGAACATGATCTGGAATTTATATTGTGTCTGTGACCACATTGCCTTGGTGGAGGTCTGCGCTCTCTGAGCGCTTTTCTAGTTTTAACTGAGAATGTCAACATCAATTCAGAAAATGTGACATTTAAAGAGGCTATATGCAAGTCTGGGATCCAGACTATTTCCAAACTTAGCCCTGTTGTTTGAGCTCACTGAGTGATCTTGGTATCAGAAGAGTAACGAGAGAATAGGGCAAATAGCGGACTGTCAGCCCTCCCATAATCGAGCATGGTTGAATCTAGCATTTTTCATATAGATTTCTACATAGACAAGGGGGTGGGCAAAAATTGCACAAAATACACTGTATCATATGGAGCTGCACCCCTAAATGCTGCATTTCTTTAGATATTTTTTTCTCTCATAATTGCATACGTGCATTTACCTCACTCACGTCAGATGTAGCGCTACGCGCGTTCATCTGATATTCAGCGATAGACGAATTATTTCAGGAGCCAGAAATCCTTGAATCTAACTGGGCAAACGGCTTGTCCATCAATTTAATTGACGTACACTGCAGCCAACCACATCGAAACCAACCGATGACGCTCGTTACGTTTGTTGGATTGGTTGGATTCAAAACAGTTGCTTCTTCGCTATGTCACACCCTCTACAGCACCCAGCGGTCCTGATTGGTCCGGTTAGAGAATAATGGCTTGAAATCTCTCTGATGGGCTTCAACATCAGATCGTTGCGCGGAAGTGCCTTACGAAAGTTACGTAGCGCATGATCTGACGTGAGTGAGGTAATACGTGCATGCAATGTTCAAGAAATTTACTTCATTCTCAGTCCACAAGCAAACCAATACAAACTAGAAAAGCACTCAGCGTAGACCTCCACCAAGGCAATGTGGTCACAGACACAATCAATTCCAGATTGTGTTCTGGATTGTAAACCCACAGACAGACGGCAGCGAAAACATTTTGGATTTTTTTTTTTCCTGAAATTTGTACAATCTCTTCTAAAGTGTCCATCACGTGGGTAGCGCCTAAGGAAAAGTAGGCTACTACAGAGTCTTATCCCTTAGTAGGTCACACCCCAAAAAAATTTATGAAAAAAATATTTTTTTTGTCTTTTCCATCTCTAGTTAGCTCCAATAACAAGAATCAATGATTTTTTTCTCAATCGACCCCCCCATTTTATTTTGTGAACCTCTACCAAACGGTTGAGATGACCATATAAGGGGTGCATTTTATGGAACACTAGAAACATATAGAAAAAATAGCCTAGATGTACGGCTGATCAACTGCTTTGTATACATGCATATCTCTGCCTAACATCACATTACAAAGTGCTCTTTATTGCTTTTTCAGCAAAATTATCTACTTTTGTAATAGGCTCCTATTAAACACCATACTAGGCGATCCCATTGAAATGCATTGGTACATGCCTCCAAGCCCAATAACCAAGGACAAGCTGGGCCAAAAACTTTGAAATAGCATTTGCCATATAAGTTTTAAATATCTAAACATGCAAAAACCAAGATAAGTCAAATGAGTATGTTTATTACTATGAAAATATGGATTTTTGGGGAGAGGAGACTCACCCCCATTGAAAACCATTATAATATCGGACATACCCTACACTCCCTTGAAGTGCTTAAGTAGGCCGATACCATCTAAGGGTGTGGAGGGCATTTTTAGGATCTAGTGTACCCAACCATGGATCTATGAAGAAATTCTAGGATTTTTTTGATACTTGACATAACAGCCCATTAATTTCCATTCACTGAATTATGACCCTTTAAGGACATCTCAACCGTTTGGTAGAGCATATTTTCACAAAATTATTAAATACTCAAAACGTGTATTTTTGCATGAAAATGAATATGTGTGCTCTATGGACTGTTTTTTAACAATATTAAACAGGAAAAAACTCATATACTTGGAAAATATGGAAAAATGTATAAGTATAATGGCTGAATTTATGAAATTCCGTATTTTGAAGTCATACAAATTAAAATGGCAGGCTTTAAAATACATAGAGCTGCTGAGCAAGTTTTTTGCATCTAATATATAGTATCCAAGTAGAATAGATGATTCCATGTGATTTAATTAAGGATGGTTTGGTTTTTATCAAAATATGATGAGTTAAAAGTTGCTCTACCAAACGGTTGAGCAAACCTATACATTTTGGGACATTTTATTATAGAAATAGGCTATTATAGAAATACTACAGATACTATAAAAATCTTACAAGAACACCAAGACGAAAAGTTAACCAGAGGCATGTGGGGTGAGTTCTGTCGTGCGAGACGCTCGATGCCTTGAAACCACTGTGAAAGGAAACTGATCTGAAACTGAAACTTTTTGTTTTACCTTCATGTATGCTGACTGATGCATTGGCAAACATTGACAAGCCTCCTGACAGAAAAAAGTGTGTGGTAGCGATGCAGGAGGCTACATCAGCTAGAGCACTGTAGTTACATATTTTCTGCTGCTTGGATACCATGTTGCACACTGGCAGAGTCTGTGGCGAGAGAGAGCAGTCCCATTCAACTTGAAATTCAATGGAATTTCCACTAGGGGACTAGCCTGGGAATTCCCATGCTCCTTTGCTCACTTATTTCATTTTGGCATTCGCCAGGCTACTAGGGGACGGCCGTGAAACATGACAGAGTCGTGAATTAGTTTCGGGGTAGGCCTAAATTAATAATTTTCACACATGGACAAAATATCACAGATTGGGTTTTAATTTTTTAGCAAGTTGAACATAGATCATTCAGTCAAAAGTGAAATTTACGAATACATATGCACATTAGGTTGTCATTCTGCGAGCAATTTTTACCCGACTGGTGAATGACTTTCAGTTCAGTTTCAGTTTCCTTTCACAGTGGTTTCAAGGCATCGAACGAACAGAACTCAGTACCGTCCGCCACCCCACCGTCAGTACCGTCATCCCACATGCCTCTGGCTAACTTCTCGTCTTGGTGTTCGCTGTTCGCCTAAGCAGCCTATGATAATGACGAATTCACGTTTTATAAGCTTACATTTAGGGTAGCCTAATCTCACATAGGCTAGGCTATAATAGCGCACAACAACACTCAATTTCAAATAGCCTAACAGCAGATTATTTTTTTTAATCTAATGCGATAAGCATAGAGGCCTACATGAAAAATCTTAAACTTTAAAGTGAGTCGCCGTGAACTTTTTGTGAGAGAATTAGGCTACTTTGAATTTGCATGATATTATTCCCCTAAATTTAGTCCCACTTTCTCTCATTGCATCTTGATTTATTTTAGGCATAGTTTACAAACGTCATTCACCACACAACAGCAGTAGACTAACCTACAGAATTTAATAATGTCAACCAATAGACCTAGACTATGTAGCCTAATCAAATGACGAAGCTGGTAAAAAAAAAAAAAAAAAACAGCATTATGTTGCTTTAAAAGAAAGAAACATTTCACTGTACCTTAGAACCGAAGCATAGACTGAGTTGCGTGTGTGTTCTGCTCCTCCTGCTCTTCCTCTGTCTGGTTTCCATAGCACAACTTACTGTACAGTTTGCTCAGAATATGAAACTGAAGATGATTAGGCTACTTGTCCGGATAAGGACATGTTTCATAGTTATTTTCATAAATGAATGCATGAATGAATATATTACAGAGTCATACTGTAGTCCATAAAACCCACAGAAATTCAATGCAAATACAAAATCAATATAGGCCTATAGCCTATTAAGATAGGCTTGGATGTAAGCATCTACATATTAGTGTTTTCACAGCCCATCTATTGGCCTATCGTGTAGGCCTCTAACCAGAGGTGTCAAAAGTATTCACTTTCATTACTTAAGTAGAAGTATAGATACTAGTGTTTGAAAAGACTTTAGTAAAAGTTGAAGTATCAACTCAAACTTGTTACTTAAGTAAAAGTATGAAAGTACTAGTTTTAAAACTACTTAAAGTATAAAAGTAAAAGTAATTTTAAAGAAAAAATGCCATATAAGGCAAAAAGGCTTAGGCCGTGCTGCATGGGCCTACAGCGCATTGGCAGGCCTTCATTTCTAGATACATAGCCTAGTGATAGGCCATGCATCCTTTTGTGCAGGGGCGCAACTACTCACTTTTGGGGGGTATGCAACAACAATTTTTGCGCCCAACAACAACAACAACAACAACAGTACCACTGAAATAACATAAAATAAAATTCTGAATCATAAGATGACCTTCAAAGTTGGTATATTGTGAACAACACATTTAGGCTAACACAACAACAATGAAGGCAGCACTTGTCAACTAATGAGGAATATGGGATGCATTTGTGTAGCCTTTGCATTTCCATTTCCTGCAATCTGGTGCATTTTAACAAGTTGCTAGATAGCTTATCATAGCAATTAATTAAATGGATTAGCCTATAATGCATTGCACATTATTTGAATGCTCCATGAGGTCATATAGCAGCCTGGCTGAGTTGTATTCGGCAGTCGGTTGTAATATTTTTTACAATTGAACCAAAATTTATTTAATTTCCGACTTTAATGGCATTTACTTTTAAATTCTCAGTTTGATGTGATGCACATAGTCTTTTATTCTTTTGGACCCTTTTTGGATAATAATGAGGAACATGCTGGGGACAGTCTTTCTTTGCAATTTGCTAAATTCCCTGATATTCATTCTAAATAGTTTAATTAAAAATGTGTTTAAACCCTTGGAGGAAATGGGCTACAGTAGCCTACCTTGTGTTTCTGAATCAGTAGCCTAATTAGCACAGGGTACTTTTTGACCAACATATCAGTCATGGGATGCTTGTCTGAAATGACCACTTCAGCCTAATGTAGGAGACTATACAAAAACAGCTGTTATTGGTATAGTGGTGTTACTGCTACCTCATTGTAGATCTATACATAGGTATGCCTTTGACTTCCACTGTTTTTGGAATGCAGCCTATTTGATATGACTCATCATGCATACAGAACTGTTTCCACAATAGCCTACAGTACTTCGAAATCATTTTAATCTGTAGGATAAACCGTTTATCACAGCAACTAGTGACCAACATAGATGAGTTGCTCTTGTGGCGTTCTGTCAAATGATATATGTATGCCATTTGGGAGAGAAAAACTCTCTCTCAAAGATAGATTTGGAACTCATAAGCGCACGCGACCGCATCGCAATATTAAATGCGTTCGCTGTTTTTATATCGCAAAGGGTCGGGTGGTGGGTAGTGGTAGGGACAATTTTAAGGTTACCTGCTGTCATTCATGGACATAATCTTTGACATATGATCTCACGTGCTTTCATCTTTGTCTTTAGCTCTTTCTAACTCGGACAGGTAGCCTATAACTTTTTTGCCCTCTCAATCTTGCGTACCAATCGCTACTTAGATGTTAAATGAAAATAGGCTGCATTAATAGCCAAATAATCGTCTTCTTGACAGTATAGGCTATGTTGCAGGGATCCTAAATTTATATGAGACAGTTTGGTAGGAAGATACTTATTCTAGACAGGTGCTTGCTTTCACAGCAGCAAAGCTTTCCACATGACTCTTCCTAGTTAGGAAAGATAGAAAAGCATTGCGGGCGATTCTGCTCAAGGAGGTTAGCTGCACACGCACACAATGCGTGCACAGCACCTATCGAGCATTTAAAGATCCCAAAAGAAAAGTTTGAACGATGACGAGACTAAATAAAAACATGGCTAAAGAAATAGCAGTAACGAGGCGATTTTTAAAATGTAAGGAGTAGAAAGTACCGATACTTGCATGAAAATGTAAGAAGTAGAAGTAAAAAGTAAGCAGAAATATAAGTAGTGGAGTAAAGTATAGATACCTAAAAAATGTACTTAAGTACAGTAACGAAGTATTTGTACTTCGTTACTTGACACCTCTGCCTC